>CM076577.1:1044784129-1045513434 GCA_034641835.2 Pinus albicaulis | reverse complement strand
TGACATATTAGTAATGCAAATTAGATATGCGTACCAATTATGTTCATATAACACAACAAATAGATGATTCAATACAAATGTCACATAGAAGTCATATTTATCTCATGGGCCTTCAACTTAAATTATATATCTAGCATAATAAATTAAGCTATAGGAGATAAATCAAAGAAGCATTTGAATGTAAATTAAAAATGTGTAATAATTATGTCCTCATTTAATATGTACAATATGTGTAACACCTCCCGATTTAAAGGAATTTTTTCATATATACTGGGGTTCCATTTTGCTTCGACTCCGCTAGTGTCTCATTTAAACTCAAGATCTCTGTTTCACTACACCTTCCTAATAATATTCAATATTCCTTGTGCACATTAAACACCATATAGTATAAGTTTAGACCCTAGGTTCATTCATTTTTTTTTTTTTATACCTTCATATAAGTCATACCTACATATACCACTTATAGATATAACACAGATGTTACTTCTATCTATATATATATATACCCTTGATAATGTTTCTTGAGTGCACATAGATATATATATATATATATATATATATATATATATAAGCCACATATAAATATATATATGAGCCGCTATAAATATTAATTGAATGTGCATCCATATACATAGCTCATATATATATATACTATACCTTGGTGGTAATGCTTGATTATTCCACATATAAGCATATAATAGGTGTATACATATATATAATATATGTGCAATATCGCCTTGTTATCATTATACGTATACTCAACATCCAATTTTCATCGAGGAATATACATGATAATACTTAGGAGTATTGACTATGTATATAATATATATAACACACATATTAAATAATTTCAAATTTTTGCCATAGATCGATATCGAGTGAGTCAACTACCACAGAGATTTTTCCTTTCTAATACTTAACCGTGTTGGTATTGCCCCGTGCTATTACTTGCCAGGGTTATGCAGCAGCGTAGTATTTTCTTGATCATTCGCCAGGTATTCAATATTTACTTAATGAATTGAGGATTAGTGTCTGCGTAACAACTCCAAGGGTATTGCCACGTCCTGCGATTTATTATTTTTGGCATTCCGAGCCAGTGCATACCCGTGCTGATCCATACGTGGAGGGCGCAACCGGCGTGCCAGTTCTTGGTCACAATACACGCATCGCACCGTATTCGACTGGGTTTAGCGTGGAAGTGTGGTTTTGTGGCATTCGATGGTGTTGCAGAATGGGACGGCGCCTCACTCATGAGGAAAAAGTACCAGCTGTCTTTGTATTTCGTCCCATACCCAGCAAGAGTTTGACGGGTGGTTTTGATAGTTGTCAATTCATCTGGCCAAGTACTGTGTGCGCCGTTTGGTGCCGCGGAAAATTTATTAAGCTTAGGGTTTGTACCCTATCTCTGTGCAAACGAGGGGTAGCTTCTTACCTCACCAGGTACCCGCCTATGGACGTGGCGGAGCTTCCTAAATAAATATGGGGATTTACTGGCTTCTGGGGCAGTGTAATTAGGGTTGCAGGCTCCCTTTAATTGAGGCTCTGGGGCCCGATTTCTTCATTCGACCATTCCCATTCATTTTCTGAAGTAGAGATTCGTTGTCTTTCACCACTCACTTCACCTGTGTTGGATGGTCAAGTCGAATCAGTTTTCGGCTTACTGTTTATATTCTCTGGTGTTTTGTTTTTTTTTCTTCCTGCAGGGTTTCTTCACCTGCTTGCGATTTATTTTCTGGATTACCTCCTGTGCAGTGACGTGGGGTGTTAGCAGAGGTGTCGGCTACTGTCAAACAGAGAGAATTTTAGTGTAAGGTTTCAGCTGTGTTTATTTCCCTTTTCGTCTGGAGACCTCTTTTATTCCTTTGTTGTTACAGATCACCGTGTCTCCTCAGATTTAGATTGTTTTTCGCATTTTTTTTTTTCAATCGGTGCTCTGGTTTGATTGTAAACACCGATTTTTTTCCTAACCTGCTCTAATAAAATCCTAAATGGTTGCAGGCTAATTCTCGGTATGTCACGGCCTCATTCAGCGCGCGTTTTATGTGAAGAATCTGTCCTTTTATTCTTGTTTCGATTCTTGGAGCCGCTTAGATTTATTTGCATTTCGATTTAGGTAAATAGGCGTTCATAGCTCTTTACACAGCGTACTGTTTTTATTGGGTATACTTTTGTAAGTACCAATGTAACGCGCAGGTAGGAAGAAATTTTCTACTTACAAGTAACCTCTACATTCCTCCATCCGGCTGCAGGAGTGGTGCATCAACTTGCGGGTTTGTGATTTCGTTCAGATCTAATATCGCTAGCTATTCGTACTTATATTACGGCTAAATCTTTTTTTTTTATTTTATTAATTGGCTCACGCCCGGCTATGGTCAAAGGCGCCGTGGCCAGACAGACTAGTTATATGTTGAGTGACTTTGTTTCGCGTTATGGCGACATGAACAGAGTCACGACTCTCACTTGGGTAAACTTTGTGCGTTAACTGAAATTTAGATTCTGAAATCAGATATGTTTACTGCTGGTGGTGTTTTAACCCTATATACTACTGCATAGCAAAGAAGTCCAACTACTTTGCCTCGAATTTAATATACAGTATGATTTATATAGACAGCTCTTTAACCAGTATACGCTGTCTCATAATAGTTTTTATTAACTGTGAAATCTCCACGTGATCTCGTGATAATTAGGGTTAGAACTGCTACTTACACATCGTGTTATCGTTTTTATCCTTCACTCTGTTCGTATAATTGAACATTAAACGATCCCTGACGTACCATGGTTTAGAACTGTCGGTACAGTCTGAGGGCTCGTTTGACATCGGTCAAAGGCATACTATTTTACTAAATCAACGCACCTTAATGTAGTTTAACTCTCCACTATTGCAATTAGTTATAGAGATCATATATGTATTTCATTGTAACTTAATTGTTTTGAAATTTGATCACCCTTTTTACATGTATGGTTCATATATATAATTCGTGTTTAAGTCTCCTTTTCAACGTGTATGGTTATATATCTATAATTCGGATTCCTATTTCCCTTTTTTGTCATATATGTTTCATTTATGTGTATAGCTCCTTTGTAGTCAAGGTTAAAAGGGTTCTAATTGTGCTAGTTATTGACACTTGGTAATATAGGTATATATATATTTTTTTAATTGCCTATACATGTATTCGATAGTGCATTTGGTGATATACATAGAGCATAGATTTCATCCATAACCATAATATTTATTTCATTGTTTAGAGGGGGATTTAAATTTCAATAGACTCCATAAAGGGTAGAAATGCTAGAATACTCCCATAGCGTAGAAGTACCTCTTTATATATATGAATGTCGTATTCCATATTTTTAATGTCTTTACTCTCGTTACCTCCGTTCTGATACAATATTTTTCTAATATACCTATGAGCATATAATATCACTTTGGATTTACATGAAACAAGAAAATATTTAATTATCTGTAGAGACTAAGTAACTTCAGATTTAAACTGATCTTGGTTTAGAGTTTCTGAGGTTTCTACTCTATGGATTTATGTTCTACAACTAACCAGAATCTGGAAGGTGAAAGCCTTAGGATGGACTCTGGTAAATGTAGTACTAAAAATCACTCATATGAGTAAAATTCGATTTTATATGTAGCCAATTCATACTATCATAAAACAGAATAACAAGAATTTCAGAACATACCACAATTGCAAATGACCAACCTCCCAGCCTTAGAGTCCTCTTTGTCTCCTAGGACTCACCCCCGAGCTGAGATCACCTCCCAAGACAGACCAACCTCTGATCTTCTTAGGAGCAGCTTATTTAAGCTCATATTTCCCCAAAGCATGTTTCTAATTCTGCGTCCAGAATAGCAAGATGCTTTCTTTCCTGTTTAGCCTAGGCTTCCCATTTTGGGCTTCTTTAAAGCTGTTTTATGCTTTTCCTCAGCTTTTCCAGCTTTTCTTTACCTCTTCCCAACTACTCCTCTTCATTGGGGAAATTTAGATTCCTCCTCGAATCTAAATTAATTTCTTTCAAGGATTTTTGAAAGATTTTGGGGATTTGTTGCCTTATCCATCCTCATGGATTTGGCAAGTGATCTCTAATTCTCATCTTGGTCAAAATGCACAATCATTTTATTTATTTCCTCAAATTAAATATGCAAGTACATTCATACCATACTTATCAATTGGGGTCCACCCCCTTAGGATTAAAAGTTCAATTTGTCTAAATTTTCAAATTCAACAAAATTGGGGTGTTACAATATGTTAGGTTGAATCCACATAGAAAAAAAGACTCCAAACCGTGAGAAGAGAATTACATCCTATTTCCCCTAGCACAGTACAACACGGTTAAATTTAACATTTAAATTGAATTTTACTCTAAAGTGCTGGAACCTCTACAAAGGTTTGACCTGGAAACATAGTTTTTCCTTAGGTTTCTCCACTGGTTCTATGTCCAACTTGGATAACCTACGGTTCAATATCCTTCTTTTCATTTTTTATATCCCCTCTTGGATAACCATAATATCTTGAAATGGAGCTAGCCAACTCAAATATAGTATTGCAAATCCCTTGCTAAGTTAGATAAGGATTACATATGGTCTTGAATGAGCATTTGGACTCTTTAGATATATATCTAAAGATTCCAAAAGCTCATTCAAGACCATATGTAATACATAGCCTCCTCATCTAATATATAAAACTTTAATCCATGTGCTTAACCTTAACATTGACACAAATGGAATACAATTTTACTCACTGCTTTATGATAGAAAAATATGCAGATGAATATTGCCCACATATACGAAGTCAAAAGGGATAGATTAAAAAGGGATGCTTCGGTCATCTAGGTACTGGAACCTCTACAAAGGTTCGACCTGGAAACATAGTTTTTCCTTAGGTTTCTCCATTGGTTCTATGTCCAACTTGGATAACCTACAGTTCAATATCCTTCTTTTCATTTTTTATATCCCCTCTTCGATAACCATAATATCTTGAAATGGAGCTAGCCAATTCAAATATAGTATTGTAAATCCCTTGCTAAGTTAGATGAGGATTACATATGGTCTTGAATGAGCACTTGGACTCTTTAGATATATATCTAAAGAGTCCAAAAGCTCATTCAAGACCATATGTAATACATAGCCTCCTCATCTAATATATAAAACTTTAATCCATGTGCTTAACATTAGCATTGACACAAATGGAATACAATTTTACTCACTGCTTTATGATAGAAAAATATGCAGATGAATATTTCCCACATATCCGAAGTCAAAAGGGATAGATTAAAAAGGGATGCTACGGTCATCTATAAAAGATAAATTAAAGAAGCATGACATATTAAAGTAATTTAAATTAGATATGCGTACCAATTATGTTCATATAACACAACAAATAGATGATTCAATACAAATGTCACATAGAAGTCATATTTATCTCATGGGCCTTCAACTTAAATTATATATCTAGCATAATACATTAAGATATAGGAGATAAATCAAAGAAGCATTTGAATGTAAATTAAACATGTGTAATAATTATGTCCTCATTTAATATGTACAATATGTTTGGTTGAATCCACATGAAAAACAAGACTCCCAACTGTGAGAAGAGGAAATTACATCATATTTCTCCCCCCTAGCACAATTACCAGTACAGTTAGAATTTAACAGCCCCGAACTGGATTTTACTCTCAGGTACTGGAACCTCTACAAAGGTTCGACCTGGAAACATAGTTTTTCCTTAGGTTTCTCCACTGGTTCTATGTCCAACTTGGATAACCTACAGTTTAATATCCTTCTTTTCATTTTTTATATCCCCTCTTGGATAACCATAATATCTTGAAATGGAGCTAGCCAATTCAAATATAGTATTGTAAATCCCTTGCTAAGTTAGATGAGGATTACATATGGTCTTGAATGAGCATTTGGACTCTTTAGATATATATCTAAAGAGTCCAAAAGCTCATTCAAGACCATATATAATACATAGCCTCCTCATCTAATATATAAAACTTTAATCCATGTGCTTAACCTTAACATTGACACAAATGGAATACAATTTTACTCACTGCTTTATGATAGAAAAATATGGAGATGAATATTGCCCACATATCCGAAGTCAAAAGGGATAGATTAAAAAGGGATGCTCCGGTCATCTATAAAAGATAAATTAAAGAAGCATGACATATTAAAGTAATGTAAATTAGATATGCATACCAATTATGTTCATATAACACAAAAAATAGATGATTCAATACAAATGTCACATAGAAGTCATATTTATCTCATGGGCCTTCAACTTAAATTATATATGTAGCATAATACATTAAGCTATAGGAGATAAATCAAAGAAGCATTTGTTCATGTAAATTAAACATGTGTAATAATTATGTCCTCATTTAATATGTACAATATGTTTGGTTGAATCCACATGAAAAACAAGACTCCCAACCGTGAGAAGAGGAAATTACATCCTATTTCTCCCCCCTGGCACAATTACTAGTACAGTTAGAATTTAATAGCCCCAAACTGGATTTTAGTCTCAAGTACTGGAACCTCTACAAAGGTTTGACCTGGAAACATAGTTTTTCCTTAGGTTTCTCCATTGGTTCTATGTCCGACTTGGATAACCTACAACAACATCCTTCTTTTCATTTTTTATATCCCCTCTTGGATAACCATAATATCTTGAAATGGAGCTAGCCAACTCAAATATAATATTGCAAATCCCTGGCTAAGTTAGATGAGGATTACATATGGTCTTGAATGAGCATTTGGACTCTTTAGATATATATCTAAAGAGTCCAAAAGCTCATTCAAGACCATATTTAATACATAGTGTCCTCATCTAATATATAAAACTTTAATCCATGTGCTTAACCTTAACATTGACACAAATGGAATACAATTTTACTCACTGCTTTATGATAGAAAAATATGCAAATGAATATTGCCCACATATCCGAAGTCAAAAGGGATAGATTAAAAAGGGATGCTCCAGTCATCTATAAAAGATAAATTAAAGAAGCATGACATATTAGTAATGTAAATTAGATATGCGTACCAATTATGTTCATATAACACAACAAATAGATGATTCAATACAAATGTCACATAGAATTCATATTTATCTCATGGGCCTTCAACTTAAATTATATATCTAGCATTACATTAAGCTATAGGAGATAAATCAAAGAAGCATTTGAATGCAAATTAAACATGTGTAATAATTATATGTCCTTTCTAGTTCAATAAATAGATAATAATTTGGCTCAACTATGCCTTATACTCAACTATGCCTTGTACATGTTTTCCTTTAAACCTTTACTTTCATAGCACATTTTCATCAAAAATTTTATTTCTCAATTTTTTATTATATATTATGTTTTTTAATTAATTAATAACGGCCATTATTACTGAAAGGGATTTTACAAATTTATCTTTTATAAAATGAATTATGGGTGGCATATTGAGATGGTTATCTCACTTTTTACTGATTCTTCTAATATTCCTAGAATTTTATGAAAGAAAATATGAATTTGAAATGTTTGTATAAATTTAATGAGGATACATGAGTTGATTTGGAGAAGACCATCATCACTTATTTCTAGATTGAGACAGGGCATCATCACAATAAAAAACCAAGTACAAATTGTAGTAATCCTAGAATCATGCTTTACATATAAGGTAAAATTGGGGAACTCGTGACTTGTACTATAGATAAAAAACATTTACCCTTACCAAAAAAATATATGATAAAAATTGACAAACTACATAAGTTTAAGCTTAAGGGTATATAATCCTTCTTGCCTTCCATATAGATAATGAAAATGATTGTTCCAAGTCTCATGTTTCTTCTCATGTTATTTTATAAACCTTGATTGGAAAGAAAAATAGGAGGGTAGAAATGTAAGAAATATAAAACATAATGAAACACAACATAAGAAATAGAGAACATAATGAAACAAACACATACATATATCTCTAGACAATCAATACAATTATTTTCCTATGAATCCTTATGGGAGACAAGCAACCCTAAAAATTAATGATGCTCTAGACTCCTTTTTCCCTAGGAAATCCTTATGGGAGAAAAACAACACTAAAATGTAAACATGCTCTACTCTCTCTTTTCTGGTATGGAAAATATGTTTAAGGTTATCTCTCTAGAGTTAGCTAAGAATTTTGGCGTGTAAGGTTGCTATAAAAACTTAACTTCATACATTTTTCTCTCTAACTTCACACTCGTAGTTGTATTTTCAACTATGGAACAAAATACAATAACACAAAATGGAACTCTTATTCCTCCTAGTGGCCAAGTATTTAACATAGCGTGATAGCCAATTAGGTGTAAGATTTGACTCTGTCAACCATTAACGAGGTTTGTGATTTTAGACCCTTTATAGAGTCTTGTTAAAATTCCACATGTAGCTAGCTTTCCATGCATGAGTAATGGGGCTAAAATGTCATTCTCTCGTGCCATGACCTGGTCAACATGATAGGTCAACTTACTAAAGGCATAAATTTTGAATGAACTTCATTTGATGTTTTTCTTGCACCATTGGATATGTCTTTAAGTGTAGAATAATGGTCAAGATTTCGGCACAAGGGATCATCGTTTGACCCCCAGAAATGTCATTTAATACCTCAAAATGACTCCAAAAAGTTTTAGACCCCAATTCTCCACCCACCATTAAAATGACCCTACAAGTTGATTCTTTCAGTTTTTTCACTCTATAAGCATCAAAATATAATATGACAAATAATATAATTATCCAATCTTATAATATTATACAATCTTATAATATTTGAAACCTAATGTCTTTCCCATACCAAAGTATGTTCTTTTAAAACATGTTTTCTTGGTGATATGGGTGATTTAGAAATGATTGGGAGAGCGAAATTCCTCATTTAATATGTACAATATGTTTGGATCATGCCACTAAGCCAAGAATTTTAAATTCATTTGAATTTTAATATAACCAGCTAAATCCTGCAAAAAAGGAATAAAACAATTTATGTTAGGGTTGTGGATTCAGGCATTGAAACAACACACCATGATATTTCAAATTTAAAAATAATGGTTTGAGTCCTAGGTAGCTCAGAATCCTATTTGTTTTCAAAATAAGGATGCACTCCCATTTGATTCTCGTGATTAGGTTGTAATCATGAGGCTCTCGCTCAAGAGTGGACCTTCCCAAAATCTTGTGACGTCTTGTCACAAACAAAACCATCAAACTGAAAACACATCATGTAAGAAACATAGCTCGCTGACATATCATTTTTCTCCTTCAAAGAAAAAAAAATTCACATCATGTGAATATCTCCATGTACTCTTACATATTGGTGTACAAAACCATCAACCAAACACAAGTCAACAAAACATGCCTCTTCAAACAACTGACTCTCAAGTCAAATAATAGAGCTCATGTACAAATTTCCTTCCTATATTCTTTATCAACCTCTTCTAGTGATTCTTGAAAGGTGTGAGAAGAGAGTCATGGTCACTGAGTTGAGCAAGAGAAATATTTTGGTATGACAACATTACTTGTGATAGGTCTAGCTAGCAGGCTACCGAATTACATGGTAATGGCATTCAAAATGTGAAAATTCCCATTTCACTTGGAAATAAGATGGTAGAGAAAGGTATAGATGAAAGGAGATATCCATTTATGGTAAAGAAATCAAATAGTTCTATCAATTCCACCTTGCAACTCTAAGAGACATTGAATTAAATTTCATCTCAAGACAAGGCTTTGAGAGGACACTCTCAAAGCCAACCTTCCTTATGGCTTTGAAACACATGGTAAGTATCAAGACTTAGCAACTTTATTTGCATAATTTTTTCTAGCATGAACCTTAATGTCATAGCCTTCTTTTGCCTAAATGAATGCAAATTTCCTTGCCATTTGGCTTGTGACATTCATAATTCATGCTCATGGAACATGATTGTGTTGCAATTGTGATAACATTTGTTGTATGCAGAAGCTAATAAAAAATGATCGAAAATGACATTTTTGCTCTGTTTTTTTGAATATTTAAGGAAAATTACACCAAGTAGCTTCCAACCTCATATGACCATCATGTCAAACTCATCTTAGGATATTGTCCAAGTAAGAGCCACTTAAGCAAGCAATCTAGTATACATGACTCCAATTTCAATTAGCGGCAATGACAGTTCTAAGTATGGTGCAAACATTGCTCTAGATCCTCAATGGGGCATGTTTGATGACAATAAATTGGGGAGTGAGAGAGGGAGATGGGAGGAGAAAAAAATCAAGGAATCCTCAGGAAATTGAAAAATATATAACTAATAAGGTGGAAGACATTTGTAACCTAAGATAGAAACTTGTGAGGAAATGTGTGAAGTTGGTATTACACACCCAATTGGACAACCTCGAGGAGAAAACATTTCTCCCACTTTATTTGTTGGCATAACCTAGTAAGTGTTATTCACTAGCATGTATTTTGTAAAGGCCTTTCAACCTAGTTCCCATTCAACTCTATCCACCAGGTTGTAGAGGATTCCAAGCCTAATTTCATAAAAAGTAAGTTGGGGATGATCACATTGACTTTCTTGATGACATGTCTATGAAGATTAACTACCTTGAACTATTTTTTTGCGTAGGGAAAGAGACACATTCCCATGTCTGAGCATGAAAATGTTCTTTGATATTATTAATGCCTCTAGTGTTTACTTCTACAAGTTCTATAGGCAGAGTCTGTAAAGGGCCAGGTAGCCTCTGGATCTCATCTTTTATGAAAGGTGACATATCTAGTAAATGCCCCTACAGTAAATCTTTGGAATGGATCTAAATAGAAGTTCTTCATTTTAATATCTGTAAAACACAACAAATTTAAGGTAAACTATGTACATGTGTCATTTCTCCCACAAACTAAAGTGTATAAGTAGTAAATTTTATACCAAGTGTGCTCCCACCATGTAAAGCGCAATTTGGTGAATTTATCATTTTTATAATATATTTTTCGATTAAATTTTTTATAATCTATTTTGTGAATGTCGACCAATAGATATATATCATGGAGGATGAAAGACGAAGATCAGCTGAATCCCATATGGAGGTTCAGGGATCGGAGGATGTTCACGGTATTTAAATATAATCTTAAATCTCCATACATGTGTGTACATATGGAATTGATTAAATTTTTATTAACTTTGTGAGTGAAATTAGTTGTTAATAAGTTTCATATTTTAATTTTTAGGAGGCAAGAGGAGAAGGGTTTCTACTCCATCCATGGAGCGTGGCCAAGGTTCAACTGGTCGAGGTATGAGTGGTAGCAGGTTGCGGGAAGGGGGTGATATTTATTCCCTCGAAGGCCAATCAACGGCTGCTGGTTCTCAACAGGGTCACTGTGGGTCTGGTTCTCAGCAGCGTCATTCTGGGGTTGGTTCTCAGCAGGGTCATGTTGGAGATGATGTTAACCAACAACATCAAGGTTGCCATCAATTTCAATATTTTTTCATTAAATTTGTACAACTTTTTTTACACGTGTTTTTTCTAATATACAAAATTTTATATATATTGATGTAGAGGCTGAAAATGTTCGAGCCAGTGGTCAAAAAAGACGCAGGGCAGCGCGCTACATTGAAGAAGAAGGCTGTCAACCCAGCACAACTTATCCGGCTGAGATTACTGATATACCATGGGAAACGAACATGGCGGAATGCACCTTACAAAGGTGTCAAAGCCTTCATGCAAAATTGCAAAGAGATCTAGAGGCTTTGTCTCTACCTGCTGAGAGTAGACAAAGCCTCAAAATAGTTACAAATTCATTGAGTGAAATGGTAAAAGTGTACAAAAATTTGGGGCCAACGACTGATTCGTTTGTAGAACTGATGAGAAAGAGAAAAGAAACAGTGATAGGTCAGATAAATGGAAGGACAAAACAAAAGGATTCTGAGAGAAGAGCCAGATGTTTAATTATAAGGAAGGGCGAAAAAGAAAAATTTTGAATGTGCAATCTTTCAAGCACCCAGACAAAGCAAAATATTTGTATGATCGACATCTTGCGGCCTTTGGAAGGCTTCCATGGAACGATGAGGTTCCTGTTTATTTTGCACAAATGTTTTATGCAAAAAAAATTTTGGGTATGAAACTCGACTACAATGACCTTCCTTTAGAATTTTTTGGCCCGGGAGAGGTCGATTATATCAACGTAAGGGCGCTAAGCGAGATGTGGAGTTCCCTCGCCCTGAGCCGCCATTGGTGAGTCGACCGTTTCGAGTCGAAACTCTACGATCAAAGATGGATGCGACTTCTCAAATAAGTCGTGAAGCAAGAGATGTTATGATCGACAATGTTCATAGCGGATTGAGTGGAGTCGATATTTGTTTAAATCGACAAAGAGCACGTGAAAATGCACGTGCCAATTTTTTTTATCGTACAGATGAGGAGATTTACAACATGAATGTTGAAGATCTCTGAACATATGCAATAAATTGTCGCAATGGTCTGCAAGACCTAATTTTTCATGAGGAAGAGGGCACCGGAACGGTATGTGTTAGTGACCTTAGGGTTTGAAATTATTTTTGCATATACATGTGTACAATTTGTAATAAATACATGTGTATGTACATGTATACATTTATTTGTATGTGTACATTAATCTAACAAAAATGTATGATTATATGTTAAAACACCATTTGCAGTTCTCAGGCATGATGCGTGATGAAAATGTTAATATTACGTTAGGGACCTCTGGCTCAAACGATGCAGATGGGTCTGACCATCATGATATGTTGGCACATGTATGTTAGTGTTTTTTAAGTGACTCTAAAATAAATAATTGTTGCCACACATGTACATGTATGTATATATATAATTCGATAAAATGTTTTAACAGGTACCGATTCCGTCTGATGTTTTTGGGATGGCAGTACCTTCTTCTTCCTTAGGAGATATACCTTCTACTTCATTGGGAGATGAGCCACAAGTATGGACAATTTTTCACAAGTTTAAAATTTATGTTTAAAAGTTATATATATATATATATTCTACCTCAAAAATTTCCATTAAAAATTGATATATATATATATATATATTGAGTTATTAAATTTTTTTGAATTTAGGTTCCTATAGAAGATTTCTTTAATCCGGGGACTCTAGCGACGGAGATAGGAACATCCACAGCATTTGAACAAGTTGTCTTTAGTTCCTCTTTTTAATATTATTGAAAATAAGTTTATATATGTACACGTGAATTTTCATTTGAAAGTTTTTAATTTATATAAATTCTATATATATATATATATATATATATATTTATTTATTTATATTTAACTGTACATGTATATTGTATAGTTTACCACTGCAGATGTTCGTATGGGAGAACCTGTTCATCAAATGGAGAGGGAACCTTATGAGGTATTGAATGATTTTTTTGTTATATTTTGTTTTTTACATTAAGTTATAGATATATATATTCTCATTCATTTTTAAAACTTCAAATTTTAATGTTCAAGTACATGTGCATTGTGTATGTAGGTTTCCTATTCACAGGATAGGGCACGGACTGAGACCCAGACACTAGATCCTCCATTTGATGGACATCATTTACAGTAGATTTGATTTTAAAATTTAGATGGTTTTAAAATTTGTTAAACTTGATACAGTTTGATACTCAAGTGAGATTTACAATTTTGGACATATTTTATTACATTGTTATTATATAATTTGTTTTATTTAATTTTTGGATGGTTTTAGTACTTTTGGCATGTGAATGTGAAGTAATGTTGTCATCTGAACTACATTTGGCATGTGATATTTAATGTTAAATGTTTTTTGTTGGATAGTTGAATTATAATTGGCATGGCATGTGAAGTTTTTAAAACTCAAGTTTTGGATGGTTTCAATTTACATTTTGCATGTGATATTTAATGAACTTTAAATGTTTAATGTTTTAATGTTGCACAATATATAATCAAAAGGGTTTTAAAACTTAAAGTTTTGGATGGTTTCAACCTACATTTGCACATATGGTAAATTGAAATTATGTTACTTGTAACAAGACAATCTCCATTGATTTCATTGTATATGTTGATTTCTAATTTGATATAATTGCATGTATGATGGTACATTACTTGTAAAGTCATTGGATTAATAGTGTTCATTGATTTCAGTGTAAGCGCAAAAAATTATTGACAATGTAGAACAATTTTTGTGTTATAATAATTAAACCTAATAATATTAGAGAGCAAGAGAGACTTGAGGTATGGTGTTTACTACAAGAGTTCGAGCTAAATATTTAAATGGTTTATGATTTATGATTTTTACTTTCTTTTTAATATAATCGATACGGAAAGATGACAAAACTAATAAGGGTGACAATAAGAATAGAAGAAGAAAATAGTTTAAGATTGATCACAATAAATGCTATTTGTAATTGATTACATTCTAATTATTCACATTCTATCAGTCAATATTATTACATTGTCACTTTGCATTCAAAAATTTTATTTGATCATTTTCCATTATTAAAGTTATTCTACAATATTTATCATCTCAGCAAATTGAGGTAACTAAGAAAATTTAAAATTAAAATGACTTGATAAATCTCAAACATATTTAGCATATTTAAAATGGTTATATTAATATTAGATGTATTTACATATTATTGATAAAATTAATCATGTGTTTCTCATATTATCGATAGTTTTTTCCTTGGTTGCACACGACTGAAACCAACTTAGATCCATCTTAACTACGGATCTATCAAGCGCCGAGAGGGATCAAATCTCTTGAGGTGCAAACCTTTCTTCAAGTTTTGCACTCAAAAAAGAGGTTTGCACCTCTAGATATTTGATCCCTCTCAGTGCTTGATAGATCCATAGTTATGATGGATCTAGGAAAATAACTTTCTAAAAATAAGTAAGGGAAAAGCAGCATAGGGAACAATTAGGAGTAGATTTAGGGCATAGGGAACAATTAGGAGTAAATTTAGGAACATATGATAGTTGGGTGAGATAAAATCATATATTTTAATAAAATAATGGGAATTTGTAGGAGAGACAAATAGTGGATATGACATGTATTTTGGTGAATAATCAAATTTATGGAATTAAACAATTAATTATTTTTGTATGTGAAAACAAGATTCACACCTAATTCTCACCTAAAAGACTAAATTTGATTCTATGAATATATATATTTAGCGTACATATATATTATACGGAGTTTACTGACTTGCGAGATGTTAAGTATTTAAATGGGAGAACCTATTCATCAAATGGAGAGAGAACCTTATGAGGTATTGCGTGATTTTTTTGTTATATTTTGTTTTTTACATGAAGTTCTAGATATATATATTCTCATTCATTTTTAAAACTTCAAATTTTAATGTTCAAATACATGTGCATTGTGTATGTAGGTTTCCTATTCACAGGATAGGGCGCGGACTGAGACCCAGATGCTAGATCCTCCATTTGATGGACATGATTTACAGTAGATTTGATTTCAAAATTTAGATGGTTTTAAAATTTGTTAAACTTGATACAGTTTGATACTCAAGTGAGATTTACAATTTTTGGACATATTTTATTACATTGTTATTATATAATTTGTTTTATTTAATTTTTGGATGGTTTTAATACTTTTGGCATGTGAATGTGAAGTAATGTTGTCATTTGAACTACATATGGCATGTGATATTTAATGTTAAATGTTTTTGTTGGATAGTTGAATTATAATTGGCATGGCATGTGAAGTTTTTAAAACTCAAGTTTTGGATGGTTTCAATCTACATTTTTCATGTGATATTTAATGAACTTTAAATGTTTAATGTTTTAATGTTGCACAATATATAATCAAAAGGGTTTTAAAACTTAAATTTTTGGATGGTTTCAATCTACAACTTAAAGTTTTGGATGGTTTCAACCTACATTTTCACATGTGGTAAATTGAAATGTTACTTGTAACAAGACAATCCCCATTGATTTCATTGTATATGTTGATTTCTGATTTGATATAATTGCATGTATGATGGTACATTACTTGTAAAGTCATTAGATTAATAGTGTTCATTGGTTTCAGTGTAAGCGCAAAAAATTATTGAAAATGTAGAATGATTTTTTTGTTATAATAATTAAAGCTAATAATATTGGAGAGCAAGAGAGATAAGGTATGGTGTTTACTACAAGAGTTCGAGCTAAATATTTAAATGGTTTATGATTTATGATTTTTACTTTATTTTTAATATAATCGAGACGGAAAGATGACAAAACTAATAAGGGTGACAATAACAATAGAAGAAGAAAATAGTTTAAGATTGATCACAATAAATGCTATTTGTAAGTGATAACATTCTAATTATTCACATTCTATCATTCAATATTATTACATTGTCACTTTGCATTCAAAAATTTTATTTGATCATTTTCCATTATTAAAGTTATTCTACAATATTAATCATCTCAACAAATTGAGGTAACTAAGAAAATTTAAAATTAAATTGACTTGATAAATCTCAAACATATTTAGCATATTTGAAATGGTTATATTAATATTAGATGTATTTACATATTATTGATAAAATTAATCATATGTTTCTGATATTATCGATAGTTTTTCCTTGGTTGCACACAACTGAAACCAACTTAGATCCATCTTAACTACAGATCTATCAAGCGCCAAGAGGGATCAAATCTCTCGAGGTGCAAACCTTTCCTCAAGTTTTGCACTCAAAAAAGAGGTTTGCACCTCTAGATATTTGATCCCTCTCGGTGCTTGATAGATCCATAGGTATGATGGATATAGGAAAATAACTTTCTAAAAATAAGTAAGGGAAAAGCAGCATAGGGAACAATTAGGAGTAGATTTAGGGCATAGGGAACAATTAGGAGTAAATTTAGGAACATGTGATAGTTGGGTGAGATAAAATCATATATTTTAATAAAATAATGGGAATTTGTAGGAGAGACAAATAGTGGATATGACATGTATTTTGGTGAGTAATCAAATTTATGGAATTAAATAATTAATTATTTTTGTATGTGAAAACAAGATTCACACCTAATCCTCACCTAAAAGACTAAATTAAACACATTATTATTAAGGGGACGAGGAGCTTTCTAGGTTTTGAGCTCCCCATTGTTAGATGAGTGTCATAATGGCATTCCAAGTATTTTTGTGAGAACTTATGATATTGTGATATTCTAATTACGAAATAGTGATCTTGAGTACACGTTGGATAATGTAGTAGATAGGAACTTTTTGACATGCTAGATAAGGATGTATAGCCAAACCTATCTCGTCTTGATTCAAATATGCCAGAAAAACCTTTATATGGAAAATTAGAAAAATAATTTGTAAATATGATATCAAAATAAAATTAAAAATAATCATTGCATGATAAATGTACAATGTTTAAAATTAGATTTCCAATATAAATTAAATTGAATGTACCTTCGCACTTCTCTTGATGGGTTTTTCTCATGGCTTAGAGCAACGATGCACCATTGAACAACTTATTCAACGTTCACAAGTCGGCGTGTAGAGTGGTTCATTTGATATCTTCGAAGTACTCGTTTTATGCATGCTCCTGCACCGTCATGTTCTCCTTTTCCATGGCCAGTCTCAAAGAAATTCCAACAATGTTTAATGAAGGTTTTCTTATGAAGACGACACAACCAAAAAAATGATCGTGCAGATTTGAATTGACCTGCGCATCCGTCTGACCATATCCAATGTTCATTGAATGTTATTCCACGATTTTTCAATGAATCATAAATTCTTTCAAAACAATGTTGTACAAAAAATGTATCATGTGTACGATCGTCACTGATATAAAAGTGATATTATTTAATGATATGTCGATTTTCACTCGTGCTTTCTATATGATCGACATTTTGTTCAACATGTCTATATAGAATATGGACGAGCATGGAGACTTGGTCAGAATGATAGTATTCACTCTGAATTTCTTTTTGTGGAACAAATGTGTAGTTTTATGCAAAATCAATCACTGACAAAATGGTCCCTGGTGGAAAAACTTCATGAGATTTTTTGAATTGCAAGTCTTGCCATCGAGCTCTATGGGAATGCTTGGTGTATTTGTAAATTTATGCTTCAAACTTTCTCAAAAAGTCTATCAGAAAAATTTCGTCTTCTCGTAATTCGATTCTTTTAACACTATCTGCACCTTGAATCGATGTACTGATATATTCATATCTCTTCCATTTCACTTTCATGTTGGACAATGATTGATCATTTATATCAATACGATATTTATTTTGAAATTTAGTCAAATTTCCACAATCATCGCATTTTTTACCACCAACACATTTCTTTTTGTAAAATAGTTCATCGCTTTCTCTTTCACATAGAATTTGAGATATGAATTCATGGATAGTGGAAGGAGGAGGTGAATCCTTCCATAATTTTCTACCGAAATCAAGGAATGTGTCATAATATAACTCAAATTCCACATGATAATGGCAACAACAAGTGTCGCGTACGGTGATAGGTTTTACATACCATGGTTTTTGTTGAACAAAAGCACTAAGTGAAACATGAATTTGACAATTCTCTTCTTTGAACTTGTTGAATAACTCTATTTGAGTGGTTTCCAAGAGATGTTTTTCATGTTCTTCATATTGATTTCGTGCTATTCTTCTTCGCATCACATGTCTTGCAGTCAGTGAAACACGCGAATTGTTCTTCCAATATTCATATATTATTTTTTTAACATCTTCTCCAAGTCTATCTTTGTATGGTTTCCTACAAATAGCTCTCCAACAAGCGAGTTCATCATTTACATCTATTTGCAGTCAAAATTTTCGATGTTTGTGCAGATTTTTTCGCGAGGTTCCCAGTGCTCGTGCCATAGATGTTATCAAACGATTCTCTTGAGTACTTGGTGAAACCATTGCCATATGTATTCCTCTACATACATTTGAAACATCTTTATCTCTAGATCTCTTAATTGACTTTATAGCACTACTCATATTTTTTATCACCTCTTCCTTCATTTTTTTTATCTTTGGTTGATTTTCGAATACCCAATAGTGTCATCGCTTCTTTTAATTTCCTTGATGATAGGAGACCTTTCAACATTTGAGCCTGAACTGTCACCCGCTCATTTAAGAAATACTTTTCAAAAATGCAGTTAACACAATATCGTATAACATGGTCAGGTTTTTTTATCTCCATATGTGTGAGTGTCAACATTTTCTAACATCTCATTATCGATAGTGATTTCATCTGTACATATTCGAAAAAATAGTACATATTCAATAAATCACTAAATTAATAAATATGTCAATAAATATTAGGAAAATTTTAAAAATATCAGTAGATCATAATATATATATTTACAAACCCGCTTCAATTTCTGCTTGAGGTTGATTTTCTTCTTCAATATTTTGAGGAGTATTTTTGTTTGTTTACATTAAAAAAAATATTTTTCAAACTAGTTCATCAAATAAAAATTAAGCTTTACATTTTACATAATAGGAAAATTTTAAATATATCAATAGATCATAATATTTACATACCTGCTTCAATTTCTGCTTGAGGTTGATTTTCTTCTTCAATATTTTGAGGAATATCTTTGTCTTTTTACATTAAACAAAATATTTTTCAAACTAGTTCATCAAATAAAAATTAAGCTTCACATTTTACATTGGGAAAATTTTAAAAATATATCAATAGATCATAATATTTACATTTACATACCTACTTCAATTTCTACTTGATGTTGATTTTCTTCTTCAATATTTTGAGGAATATCTCTGTCTGTTTACATTAAACAAAATATTTTTCAAACTAGTTCATCAAATAAAAATTAAGCTTAACATTTTACATTAGGAAAATTTTAAATATATATCAATAGATCATAATATTTACATTTACATACCTGCTTCAATTTCTGCTTGAGGTTGATTTTCCTCTCCAATATTTGAGAAAGCTTCTAACTTTCTTTTGCGAGATTGTCTAGTCTCTTCTCTACGTGTCTCAAGGTCTCTTTTTCGATCATATTTCCTCGCACAAGTTATTCGATTTCCCATGATAATAGGGTATGAAGTTCAAAAAATTTCCTTCAAAAAATTGGACAATAACTCAATTACAAAAAATATCACAAAAGATTTAATTTAAAAAAATTCAGTGTAAATTTTTTGCAAAAAATACATATTCCAATTCAAAACATTTACTTTAAAAAATTTGAGAGAAAAATGTCTTATAAAAATGAAACGAAGCTCAAAATATTTACTTCAACTCAAAACACGTACATACCTCCAAGAAATGTCTTTTGAATGTACGTCCAAGAATTTTTTTACAATTTTCGCCAAAATCACGCCGCCTCTAAGAAATGTCCTCCAAAAAAATTCTTTAAACCCAAAATTGTAAAATCAACCAAGAAATGCTCTTAAATCCAAACTTTGAAGAAATTTTTTTGAACTCAAAACAAGATCTTTGTAAAATGAGAAGAAGTGTGCGAAATGTGCGAAAATTGTGAATCATTTCGCGCCAATTTATATTGACGCGAAGTGAAAATTGTGAATCATTTCGCGCCAATTTATATTGACGTGAAATGTGTTTTAGTAGGGGGCTCCGCAAAACTCTCCAGTCGACGGAGAGTTATACAATAGTTCGGCCGAACTTTTGATCAAAAGTTCGGCCGAACTATTAAGACATTAGATTTAACGGGTCTTAAGCGGAAAACATAGTTCGGCCGAACTTTACTAAAAGTTCGGCCGAACTAACGCGTCATCAATTACGCAAAAACTAGGCTCTGAATACGGTTCTGCAACTTTGGACTGATTAAAATCCATGAAAGGTTGTTAATTAACTGTCGGAACCAAGACAAGCATTTTCAGAATTGAATCTACTTTCAGGAAATATAACTTTTATGGAATTTCATAAACGTTTAATAATTTTAATTATTTTTCTAATAAAATGGGTGCAAACAATTTCTAAGGGTCATTGTGATTCAGTGAAATCAAAATTTTGTATCTCCCAAAATACATTGTAAAAAAAATTGAAAAAATTATGGGGCATTACATTGGTCCGTCGTCTCTAATGGGTAGCTTTTATATTTTTAGTTTATAACTTATATGTTAAGAAATTTCTTACGACGCGAAACATATCCAAAATACGCAGTTTTTCGTATTGGACCAGTTCAAAAAATTCTAGTAATTATGATATGCATCCATTGGCTTTGTAAATATGATGAAAACAAAGTAGACTCTGTCTAGATTGTTGTAACACATTTTGTTTTTTCAAAAACACAAATTTTCAATGAATACAACATTGCGTCATAACATGGCTTCTTATGAATCCTTTGATTGTTAAGAAACACGCACTCAAAGAAACACTAAGTTGACATATCAAATCTGCATAAAAAAATTTCAAAAAATAAGTAATAGAAAGCTAACAAAATTTCTCACAACTTTTATTTTTATCGTAAAATGAAATTCTACACAGAAAAATTGTTATAGTTTGCAGAAAGTTGAAGAACCGAAAAAAATGAAATTTTTTTCTCAAAAAAGGGAAAAAAGTGTAACCCAGCTTCACATTTTCACTTAGCCACTGCAATATCAAATTGTTTTTCTGCAAATTTATTTTCAAAAAATAAATTTCTTTTCACTTCCCTGATTGTAGTATCAGTTTCTTCCACTACTGCAGATTCTTTGAAATCTTCCTCAGGCTCTTTCTTCTCTACTAGTGCTTTCAACAAATTCTCTAGTAACTCCAATTCACTAACTAACTGTACATGTGATTTTCCTTTGATTTCTTCATTAGATAGCATAGCCTTATCCTTCATCAGAATACAATTTTGATCTTCTTTTAAATTTTTGTGTACATTTATATTTCCTCCTTCATCTTTATGAAAGCTTCCAATGAATGTCTATCACCTACAAAATCTTCAAAACCTGCAATCACACCCAAATTTTTAGTTTTAAAATCACAAGACCCAATATTCTTGTTTGATGATTGTGTCATCAAATATCTTTTCTATTCCAAGTCTTCTATATGAATCAGAAAATATTCAATGCTCTTCACCTCAACGTCCTCAAGAATAACATTCGAGTAGTTGGTAACCTTTGCTTCTTCTTCTTGCTTTTCGTCATCATTTTGAGCCAAATTTCCTCTATTTTCAACTTTAGCAGTATGCTGTAAAATAATATGTTCCTCCAATTGTGTATGAGATTTCTCAAAACTCAAATTCTCTCTCTCTCCCATGAAATTATCTACAAACATACAAAAATTTTAAATTTCAAAATCATAAGGCTCAGTTACCTCAACTGATGATTCAAACATCACTACTCCCTTTTCAAGTTCAAAAGAAAATTTTTCTTCTCCAACAATTACATTTTGTTATAACTCCACTCCTTTTAGTTTCTCTATCCTCAATAGAACATCTATAACTTTCCCAAGCTTCCTCGGTTCCTCTATTAACTACATATCCACTTGTTGCTCTTGTATCTTATACCATTTCTCCTTCTTCTAAATTATGTAGCTATATCTTTGTTCTCCTTTACTTTTCTGGAACATTTTTATCAGCAATGCTAGTTGAAAATTTATCTCAATCTCCTACAATTTCAGCTTCATATTTATCACTGTTGTCTTCTATACCTTTAACCACAATTAATTGAAGAGTTAAAACATTTAATTAACTCTACAGTTTATTCTTTATCGGGTTTTGCAAGCTTCATTCCTCCTTCTTGTTCCTTGAGCCATCTTTCCAAGAACTCCATTTTCTTGTGAAATCTCCCCAACATTTCTTCAAAATATTCATTCTCAGTTTAACTTTTCTTCTCGCGATCCTCTTGAATTATCCCGTTTTCTGTATCATCACATTGAAAAATTATTTCATCAATTTCATTAAACAAATTAGTTTTTTTACCTCCTTGGAATATCACTACAAAATTTTCATTATGCTTCTGCTCCATAACAGCTTTAACTAGCTGTCTTACACCAAACAAAAATTCATCTATGCATTCTTTCTGCTGCAATAAATCAATATCTTCTTCCTCTAAAAATAATTCTCCATCATACTTCACCTCAAGAGCTTTATTCACCTTTGTGACAGTTTCACCAGATTTTCCATCATCTTCTGCACATCTTGCAAACACATACAAACTATAAGTTTTAAAAGAACAAGGTCCCATAGCCTCATTTTCTTCCCTTGTTAGCATATATTCGAATTGTTCAGGACTATTCTAGTAGTCCTTGAGATCTTTCTAATTATCCTCTTCACCCAAAATTTCACCCTGTTCTGGTCCACAAATGGAAACTTCCATTTCTGACTCTCTGAGTTTTTCAACCAACCACTTCACTTGTCTCTGTCGTATCCTTTTCTGCAACTTAGACCACTTCACTATCTCTTTCTTCAACACCCAACCTTGTCTTTGGTTTTCCTCTAGCATCATTGTTAACTCATTGAGTTCTTTTCTTATCTCATCCAACTCCTTGTCAAGCTCCTCTTGACTCATCCGACTTCTGTGAATTGTTTTAGCACCCTTTTACTTTATCTTGTAGCTTTCTTCTGAACCTTCTCTATGAATTCCCATAGCCGCATTCGCTTCTATGTGAGCTTCTACTCTTGCAACCAATCAAATTCCTTCTGATTTGATCACCAAACCTCTCCTTTGTCTGGTTTCCAAGTCCTCTTTTCCCTAGAACTTGTACTGAGAAAAATTTCTCTCTCTCTGGTTGCCACACTCACTTCTCTTAAGGACTCTTTGTCCTTATCTATTCCAAGCCTCTGTTGGAATAATGTTTTGCTACAATCTCTAAGAACTTATAAAATTTCATCCTAAAATTTTACTATTGTAGTCTTTACCAATGATTCAACTGCTGCAAACTTTCATACCTTTGTAATTAAATTATGCCTTTACCATTCCTGTGAATCTGGTTCTATAGTTCTGTGCATTCTTTCAACATTCAATTGCTGTCACAACAATCAATTTTGAACAAGACTTCAATCCACATCAATTTTGGATTATAATTTACATAGAATTTTAATTTCTTTCTAAGCATCTTCCTCACCAATCATAACACAATTTATCTCTTTGTCATGCAATCTCTGTAAATACAGTATATAAAACTCTTCAAAATTTATTTCAAAGTAGAGAACAATATTCCATTATTATCATAGTCTACCATTTGTGATCGTACTTGTTCTTTTGCAAAATTTCTCTGGCTGCAATAACTCACTATCTTGAGGAAAATATCAATCTATTGTACTTTGCTCAGTTTCACGCAGAATCCCTTTTTGCTTTACTATGATCACTCTTTCTTGCAATTTCAATTGCATTCTTCACAATTCAGTTTTGATTTTTTTTTTTAATACTTCCTCTCCGATACCACTATGATGCAGCTCATGCTGTGTCAACCCACCGTATGCATACAAAATGAATGTTAATAAGTTTTCCCCAAAATCAAACTTTCTCATTTTCAGATATAGCCTTAATCAGAATATTTCTTTTATACAAATATAAAACCCATGGACTTGAATCTTATTTACACCCATTTTATACATCTTTCATAAATAGAGGAAGCATAGTTATATGAATTATATAGAAGGTAGCAGTAATGTATGTCTCACATAACAAAAATCTACTAACTTGAATTTAGGTAATTTTATAACGGACTCAACCCAATGTTTAAACCTTTTCAATTAATCTATCGCATACATTATTCTTATTAAAGTCCATGCACCTTTTATTGCAATATCGATACGATCAAAAGCTTTGATGTGAAATCAATTAGATCTATTGCATGCTAGACAGACATCTCAAATCATATAATTGGATTTATAATTTATCGAGTCCACTTGACATATTAAAACACTTGCAACTAATTTTTTGATAACCGTCAGATTTAAGATCAGACAGTTGTCGCTCCTCTTGATTCCATATGCACTACCGTGATCTCATATTTCTTCAATTCCTCTTGACGTGACATTCCTGGGAAGTTTCCTTTACAATTGTGGAAGGAAAATAGATGAAAAAGACTAATAGAGTTTCGATTGTGGCAGGTGGCAAAGGTTACAACGATAGCTATGGAATTCGATTGCTCTTGGATTTTTTACGCATTCAATTGTCCCATTCTTTAATTTCCAGATTTACACTCCTGTAAAATTATCCTTCTAAAAAACACAGATTTTCATATCACAACCAGTAGCTGTTAAATCAATAGTACAAGAAGAAAATTCCACTTTTGTTCTGATGCAGAATCTAAATGAAAGCATACACATAGAAATTTATCAAACAGAGATAGAATTGAATCAAATAAATTTAGAAAAATTTCGAAGGAAAATAACCTCCAGCATTTGAAAATTTTGCCAACATTCGTATAGATACAAAGGAGATGAAATTTTATTCAATTGATTCCTATTTCGATCAAATCCTCCTCCTTAATCTAAATCTTGAATCTCTATGCATCTTTCTCTTTTCATGCCTTTGAGGCTTACAATTTATAGAAATGGATTGTAAACCAATTTTGGTTTAGATCCCTAGTTTACTCAACAAATCCCTAATTCTTCTAAGTCCTAAATGATTCCTAAAATCTCTCTTTTATCCCTAAGGATCCTCTCAATCCCATAAATCGTGAACTAATTTCGAATTTAAGATGTACAATAATTTCTCAAATCTCTCAATCCCTAATTCTCTCATGCTCTCCAATTTTCGAGAACATTTACAATTTTTCTCACAATATTTATTAATTCCTATTCTAAATCACTCAAAAAATTTTAAAAATACATTTAGAGAACCACTCTCTTTAAAACATAAGACCTCCTAAGTCTCCAAAATAACCAATGACATTTGAGCAGGATGCTCCTGCATCATATATGTCTCCCTTTTCCTCTTAAGGATTACATGTTCAAACATTCATGCTTTCTCCCTTAGTTAGACTTAAATTAGAGGAGAAATTATTGGAAAAATCCATTGTTCTCCTCTGTTGGGGTTAATGGTAAATATAAAAGAACCAAATCTGGTCGAGGTTGATCAGAACAAGGTGAAAGTTCTCTAGATTCTTATAAAGGCTTTGAATGGGACCTTGATCGCATTTTTTGTTCCAGAAGATGAATATGTGCTAGATCCAATGCAAATATTAGAGGAACAACAGGGGATCCTAGCAGTCATCCAATGAATTTTATGTGAATGGAAGAAACTACAAGTTTTTTCTTAGATGTGTGATTATAGTACAAATAGTAACTCCACTATTGTATTCCTTTTGAGGATGTGTGGAGGTGATTTTGGCTCTAGGAGCCCAACTAATTTAGTTTCTTACAATTATGCAGCTAGGGGGAGAAGGTCTGGTTATAGTAGAACAACCAAAATTGAGTCTAGGACAATATATTGTTGAATAATCAGAACACGTTCCAGCTCTACCAGTAAATCTAAAAGAGGTAAATGAACTCGTTTTAGTTATTTAATCAAAGGTTTTACTTTGCAGATTTAATGAGTTTTGGCTAAGGTCTAAAGCTTTGCATCAATGATTTTCATGACATTGTGAAAAAATTATGATATTGGCCTTGCTTCAAAAAGTTTTTTCATTGTTCAGCTTGATTCACGAGAAGATTTAGAGAACATTTTGAAGTAAGGTCCTAGGTTCTAGAGAAGATAAAGGCTTTTGATCACCCCTTGGTTTCCAAAATTTGATTCTTCAACAATAGTGGTAACAAATATGCAAGTTTGGGTAAGGCTTCTAAACCATCCTCTTCCATTTTGGAACCATAAGGTTCTAGAGGCTGTTGGGAACACTTTAGGTTCCTTTAAAAATATGGATGTGTTAGGTTCCTATATTAAAATGGATCATAATATTGAATTTTCTATGTTATGTCTTGTAATATTGTACATGCGTTTGATTTTTGCAAATGTTTTGCATCTTCAAAAATGAAAAGAGGGTATTTCCTAACAGAATAATGGAAGGACCAAAATAAATAAAGGTCAAAAAAGATATAAAATATGAACCCCATAAAAAATAAAAAAAATAAAAATTCTTAAAGTGTTGCACATTCAAAATGCCACTACTCTTAGTTTACTTTACTTTTGCAAATAGAATAGTGTGCAGCTTGTGCAAAATGCCACAATTCATGATAATCATACAGTTTAATTTTGATTTACTCATGCCTTTAAATTTCATGTTATGATAATTATTGAATAAAGATCTGACCAAACCATTTAATCTTGGCAGATCAGTAGTTAGGTAGAGAATAAAAATTAGCTCATAAGTTTAATCCGGGCCATTGGAGGATATAAGGTTACAAATAAGTTAGTTTGATTTTCAAAAGAAAATAAAAGGTTAGCAAGCTTAAATTCACCCAATAAAGGAAATAAAAAATGTTAGGATAAATAAAGGGTGGGTAGGATAATTTCAAAAGTTATGGAAAGTATCATTTGGTTTATCCCTTATCACTAATATCCTTCTAACACCTTCCCCTTATGCTAAATCCCTCTTTCCTCTCTTGGAAACTATTTCCCCTTGCAAAATCACTTTCCCTTTGATAAAATCCCTTTCCCCTTATCCTAACCATGTTCCCCTCCTAAAAACCCTTTTACCCTTTGAGAATTCCCTTCCCCTAACTAAAACCCCTTCCCCTTTACTAACTATGATTTTTCATAAAAACTTGAAAACCAACCTTTTCAATATTTTAACTCACTTAATATATATTTCAAGCCCCACCTTTTATTTTACCTCCCTGCTTTAATATTTTTTAGGTCCCAATTCATTTAAATCCCCCACTTACATTTTAAACCCTCCACCTTAAACTTTTAGCTAATTCCACTATCATTTTAACCCTTCACCTACCAAATACCCAACCCCTCCTCTCTTTTAAAATATTGTGACTCTTCCTATGGTCTGATTGGTGCCACCCATATCTAACGGCCTATGATCCATTTCAAAAGTCCTATTTGTACTTCCTTTAAATCCTGAGGGGGGGTGCGAAATAGGTTTTTCTATTCCCCCACCCCTTACCATGCGTCATTGTCATATTTTATTTCACCCCCCATTCCCAAAACCATAAACCACTAGTTGGATGTGTGATAAAACCACAAACCTCTCGTGCAGTATGCGATAAATCACCAAGCCACTCCTACGTCGTACGATAAACCATCAAACCATCTTCCCCATGTGTTAAAGTTTCAAAACCTCGCAATACCATTATTTTAGTTATCTCTGTTGATTAATGAAAAGAGAACAAAAATTCATTTCTAACCATAATGAAGCTTCACTGCAGTCTAGACCTCTTCCATAGACCCACCAGTTCACTTAAGCCATCGTTCGCCTCCCTGCAAACCTTTGATTTCACTTACTATTTTTTTATTTTGTAGGTAATTAACAGGCCAAGAGTTTGATAAACATTTTGATACTAGTTCCAACCTGTTTACTCCAGACTTAAAGGATAGGAATTTGAAGGCTTTACTCAGTAGAAGATTATGTACAGTAACAGAGCAGGAAAAGACAATTTAAATAGAGATAAGGGATAATATATCTACACCACCAAAAACAAATTTCATACAAAGTACTCTCTAGGACACACTTTTATTTTGCATAAAGTTAAACATGTCCTTTTAGTAAAATTCACTTTTACTAAAAACACATAAACATGAGAGAGTTAGTGTGATTTATTGTAAAAAGTGAAAAGAATAGATAGATGAAATAAAAGAGGTGAAAAGAAAAACAATGTGAAAGAGAAAATAAATGAAGGAAGACAGCGTGAAAGAAAAAACAAACAGATAAAAAAATAGCAAGAAAAGAAAACAGGGACATATATTAGTCATTTGAAAGGTGTCACTACCTTTTTGCATCAAGATATTTTATTTTCCTAGAATAAATCCTAGTCAGTTGACAGGATATTTTTGTAATATTTTTGTATAAATAATTCATCATTTGAGGTATTAAGGGTCAGTTGGTTGGTCAAGTATGGCCTTTTGAACATTTTGTTAGTTGATTCATCTCTTTCCAAAGGGTTATTGTGCGAATTTCCAGTCGACAGATTGAGCCAGTAGTAAAGGAACTTCTTTACAGGATTCATGTGATGAGCCATCTCTGTGAAGTATAAATTTCAATTTTTCATGTTCTTTCTTTAAGTATTCCATAAAATTATATGTTTTCTAAATTTGAACGTTATAACATTGGTATGACTACAGAATTTGTTTAATTACACTCTGTTTTTTACCATTGTATATTTCTATTTTTTCGTCTGACATCCGGTTTAGAGAATTCTTAATTTCCCCTTGATCCCGATTGACTCCTTCATCCTTATTTATTATCTAGTTTAAGGAATCATTAATTTCTCCTTGATCCAAATTGAAAAATCAATTCACCAATCAGCCTTCAAATATGTTATACCTCACCTATCTTGCCATGTAACACTTATAATTTGATTCAGTTCTGTTTCAAAGCACATTGACTCCATAGCCCAATGGAAAAATGATAAGCACCTATTCATATAAATCATTAATTCCACCAACCAACCAAAACCAATCAAAAACCAATGCAAACAAGCATACTTAACTAGCCTAAAATCTATTAAAATAAAAAAAGTTAAATCATTAAGAGAGAGCCCTCTCCGAGTTTAGAAAGGCTAGATCCTAAGCTCCAAAAGTGGTTGATAGTTACTTCTGATATTTTTTTTAAACACATAGAACAACGTTGGGAAATTTTGGAGTGATAACATATTGGCAACTCAACCGGGGAATATTCAGTCCCTAGTTAAAATAAATCTGAAAGGAAACAATTTTCCTCTTTTTTCATCTTAAGCTTTGAAAAATTTTGTTTTAAATTATCATAGAAGGTTAAAATTATGGCTTCTAAAAGAACATATTATACCAGGGCTTATCCTGATCCACAACCTACTATAATTGTTGATGATCCTGACGGAATTTTAAGAAAACCTAAGAAAATAGATAATCAAGGAAGTAATAGTGAGTTAATCAAAGAAAATTCACTTCCTAAGGAGTTATCAAGCATAGAGTATATTTAATTTGATTTATCATTTGAGAATTATTTATTTCGCACCAAATCTGAAAAATTGGTCCATGATACTGTAATAGACCCTAATTTTATTCAATTTATTAAATCAAAGAATGATACTATACAACGTGATTTAGATCAACAGGTTCTAGATACTTTTGAAAAACTTGATGCTTTAACCTCAGCTTTGATAAAAGACATAGACGAAGCCTTTTTTCAATAGTCAGTTGAACTTGTTTCCCTAACTACAGCTATACCTAACCGCTCTATAGTGTCTTCAGAAACTGTAAGTACAACTCCATTTAGTACCACCTCATCTATAGTATCCACCACAGTTCATTCCACAAAGCCAATCATACCTAAAATTTCTCTCCAACCTAAAGTTTCAAGCCCATATTTATCCTCGAGTCCATATTCAACCTCGATTCCATCTTCAAGCACCACTAATTAACCTCCCAGTCAAGCTAGAATCTTAGTCATGGCAGCCAGATTTTCCCCTTTGGTCTTACATGCCCCTTTACATGCCATGCCAGAAGATTACCAGAGTAAAATTTTTCAGTTCAATGGTAATGGTCAATGTAATGGTCAACAACATGTAGATAAAATGACATACTTTTTTGAACTACATGAAATTGATGAAGCAGATGTACAAATGAGATTAATTTCACAAACACTAGCACATGATGTTAAAAAATGTTTTAAATCTTTACTAGTTGGTCATATCGTTGATTTAGCTGCTTTCCACCGATTTTTTATAAGTAGATGGGAAAGAAAGAAACACCCTATTCAAATATTATCTGAAAATGAGAACATTTGAAAAGCTCCTAATGAATCTATTTAGGATTACTGTATTAGATTTAACAATGTTTACAATTGAATTCCAGAAAATATCAAACCTCCATGAGACTTAGCCCTAATTAAAATTCCAGATGGTTTTGACACTAATATGTCCTATCAATTAAGAGAAAGAAAACATGAAAATTTAGAACAAATGCAGAGTAATGCAGTTAGTATAGAAGCTAACTTACTAGCTAAAATAAAAGGATGAGGAATGAAGGGAGAGTGACCATTAAGGAAGAATGATCCACGTTAGATATTAAGATAGATATTTTATCTAAAAATGTAGAAAGAATAATGGATATACTAGAAAACATGGAAAGAAAACATCAATGGGAAAACCAACAATGTTCCCAAATTAGAAACCACAAATTTAGGAAAAATCCTAATACAAATAAATCAGGAGAAGTTGTACCTGATCAACAAATTAGACCACCTTTCCAAGAAAATTATGCTTAAAATTCACAACAGGATGAAGAAGATCAAGACACCCAGTTAAACTTGATGGGAATAAAAAATGAGGATGCCATTTCTCTTACCCAGGAAGAACAAGAGTTGTACATGTTACAGAAATTACAATTAGGGTTTGGAGAGTCCTTTGACTACAAACAAGGCTATGAATCTACTATATACGAAGTTCATAAATACTATAGCCTTAGAAGCAAAAAGAACACAGAGGTTCCTACTAAGAAATCAGTCGAAACCCAAACTAAGAAAACAATAGAAATTCCTATGACAAAAGTTCTACAAATTCTCCCTAGAGAAACTCGGAAAGCTTCCACCCCAAAGATTGTAGACATCACATCAATTGTATGTTGCGTCGGGCGTAGCTGGGGGGTCACGAGGGGCGAAGCAGTCCCCACCGTTGGGGTCCGGGGCAGCGCCCTGGCCAAAATTTGTTTTTTGTGTGGACCCACTCATAGGCGGATCCGCCCATGGTTTTGTGCATGGTTTTGCACATGGTTTTGGGGTTCGATGGTTTTCGGCCCCTGGTATTTTTGTAGATCCGGTCAAGGGAACTACGGTTATGTTTTAATCCAGGGTTAATGGATTGGGGTTTATGTATGCTCCGGCATGTATATATATGTGTTGTAACACTAAAAGGAATATAATGAAAAATCAAGCTGGTCGTCCCGATTTGGGATCTAGGGGAAAATCTTTGTGTTTATTTGTTTTATGTTTTATGCTCTTGCTATTGTTTATTTTCTGTTATAAGAATCGTGTGTAGATATTTCTGTTCAGGGTTAAAACCTACAAGAAGGAAGTTGAAAAAAAAATAGTTGACACACAAACTGAATTACCAACCATTAATAAAGAAGACAAAACCACCCAAAACACACTTGGTAAAAATGAAATGATTAAATTAGACAAAACTAAAATGCCATTCAGTATCAAAACTGAGATAGAAAAACTGAAAATACCAGTTCCTTTAACAGATTTGGTGAAAAATGATTCATACAAAGCACACATTACTAAAACATTAAGCATAGATGAAGGTGAAGATGTTGTCAACCTCGATGATGATCAACCTGAGTTATTATTTGGTCCTGGACTAGATGGAAAACATCAACAAGGAGTTGTGCCTCCATTCTATATTACCTCAAACATTCATGATAAAATATTACATAATGCTATGTGGATTCAGGAGCATCTCATAACTTAATGCCTAAAGCAGTCATAAAAAAATTAAACTTAGACATCACCAGACCATACAAGGACCTTTTCTCTTTTGATTGTATTCAAGTCAAATGCCTTGTCTTGATCAAACATCTATGTGTAACTCTTGCCCAGTGCCTAGCAAAGAGTATTGTTATGGACATAGTAGTTGTTGATATCCCTCCCAAATATGGTATGATATTATCTCGCTCATGGGGAGAAAAATTATAGGGATCACTGCAATTATATATGTCATATGCTACCATTTCTATATTTGATAAGCAAATAAATATTTATATAGAAAATTTGATTAAATGCATGGTAAGTAGTTTAGAAAGATAACAGATTATCCTATCTACTCATTACATTCTGATCTAGAATCATTTACCTTATGTAATTCAGGTAATGAAAAAAATAAAATCACAGTTGTAGAAGAGAAACACAAAGAAATTGATAGTAAAAATATAACTCATGAGTCTATGGGGCATTTAGATTTTGATGGCTCTATAAACAGATTAGGAGCAGGATTTGAAGTATGGATCTATAACATAGAAAATGATCATTCAAAAGGATATGCTTTTAGATTAAATTTCAAATTCACTAATAACATGGAAAAGTACAAAGCATTAGTGCTAGGCCTTCAAATTGTAAGAAAATGTGGAGCTAAGTGATTTTCCATCATGGGAGACTCAGATGTCATCATAAAACAAGTCAAGGGAGAGTATCTTGTGAATAACTCTAGAATTAGCCATTACAGAGAAACCATCCTAGACTTGATAAAATTTTTTCTTGAAACTAACTCTGTTGTCATTCCAAGAAAGCAGAATATGCAAGCACATAGCTTAGCCACTTTTTCCATCACATGTAGCTTATATTTTCAACCAAATCATCAGTACATAGATGAGGTAAGACATAGGCCAACCATACCTGATAATTTGAAGTATTGGAAAATCTTTTCAAAAGACTCACAAATTTATGATTTTATAAATTTTGAAGGAGAATTTCAAAACTATAATATAGAAATCGATTGTACATTATATTATACCATAAATAGTGAAATAGATGTAAATGATTTAAATAAGATAGAGCCAACTAAATTCACTAAATTAGAAATAGAACAATTAGAAACAACAGAAATTGAGGAATTAATCAATGATTAATCATAAGTTTTATACCTCAAAGACAACATTTTGCCTAAGGGATTAGCCCCACTAGAATACCTCTTTGACTCTAATGATGTAGCTAGAAAACCCAAAATGGAGCCTCTAAGGTTAGATATAGATGAATGCAACATAGGAACAAAGGACAATCTTATCAAGATATATAAAAAATTACCTCCAGCTTAAAAGTTGAAGTACATTAGCTTGTTTAAAGAGTTACAAGGAATATTTTCCTGGAGTTATGAAGACCTCAAGTCTTATGATACCATCATTATCCAGCATAAGATACTGATTAAATAAAATTGGAACACCTTTAAACAAAAGATAAGGATAATTAACCCTGTTCTTATTCCATTAATAGAGAAATAAGTTAAAAGGATGTACGATGCTCAAATCATAGAACCTATCAGATATTTTGATTGAGTCTCTAATTTAGTCCCGACTAGAAATAAAACAGGAGAGATTAGACTCTGTGTTCATTTCAGAAACTTGAACAAAGTATCACTGGAGGATAACTATGCCCTTGTTAAAATGGATCACATTCTCCGGAGGGTAGTGGGGTCATCCAAAATTTCATTACTTAATGGATTTTCTAGATACAATCAAATCCTAGTCCAACCTGAAGATCAAGCTAAGACTGTATTCACCACTCCCCGGGGAACTTTCATGTACTTGAAAATTCCCTTTGGACTGATGAATGTTGGAAAAACATTCCAAAGATCCATGAACAATTCCTTTGCAAAGGAAATCCATGAATTTTTAGTCATTTACTTGGATGATATCGTAGTGTTTTCTAAATGAGATAATGAACCTCTATATCATCTAAGAGGAGTATTCATAAAACGCAGAAAGTTTGGCATATCCTTAAATCCTAAAAAGACACCTTTTCTATTAGAAGAAGGAAAAATCCTCGGACATATTATTTCAAATAAGGGAATTCTAATTGAGCCAGCTAGAATATAAGCAATCCTGAATATTAGTCATCCTAGGAGCATTAAATAATTACAAGAATTTTTAAGCAAAATAATTTTTCTTAGAAGATTCATCTCTAACGTAGTAGAACTACTTAGAAATTTGAATAACATGTTGAAAAATGATTCAATACTTAAGTGGATAGTAGAGGCTAACAATCTTTTGAAGCAGTCAAAGAAGCCCTTACTAAAACACTTGTCCTTATAAATCCTAACTTTAATAGAGATTTCATAATTTTTTCATTTTCTTTAGAGCACACCATTGTAGCAATCTTGTTTCAAAAGAACGATGATGGCTATGAACAACCCATTTCTTTCTTCAGTAAAATTTTGAGAGATGCAACACTAATGTATAATGTCATGGAAAAACAAGCTCTTGCTTTAGTGAAAGCCATAAAATATTTCAGAGTATACATTCTATACTCTCACATAATAACATATGTTCCAAACTCAGTTATAAAGGACATTCTAACATAGAATGGGCCTGATGGAAAGAGAGACAAATGTATTGCCACAATACTAGAATATGACATTGAAATAAAGCCTACAAAATTGATCAAAGGCTATCGTTTATCCAAACTCATGGCTGAATTGAACTGTCAAGCCTTAGACATAAATTTCATTATTGCCCTAGATGATCAGGAAGAGATGGTGACTCCAAAAATTAGTGAAGCTTTTATAGATTCACCTTCGTATTTAGACCTTATATTTGTTTTACTCAATTTACAAGCTCCTCCTCGTTTATCTAGAACCAAAAGTGGATTCTTAAAAATGAAAGAAATGAAATATTGTATCTTAGATAATGTTTTATTTTGGAAAGATCATGGTGTAATTCTCTTAAATTATTTATTAAAATATGAAACTGACAAAGTCATGCAGGAATATCATTCAGGAGATTATGGAGGACACCTATACTAGAAAACAATTGCTGACAAAATTTTAAGGGCAGGTTTTTACTTGCCCACTCTTATTGTAGATGTCTATAAGTATGTGACCTCCTATCACAAATCCCAGATATTTGAAGGGAAGAATAAACTCTTACCATTACCCCTCAAACCTATCTCAGTAGAAATTCCATTTCAACAATTGGGTTTAGAATTTATTGGTGAAATTAAACCACCCTCCTCTGTCCAACATAAATAGGTATTGACAACCACTTATTACTTTACCAAGTGGATAGAAGCCATCCCTTCTAGACAAGCGACTAACTCTGTCATTATTTCATTTCTTGAGGACAACATCCTTTCTAGATTTGGATGCCCACAAAATATCATTACTGGTAATTATGTTGCCTTCAAATCCAAGAAAATGATATATTTTTGTAATCGATACCACATCTCCCCAGGCCATTCCACTTCATATTACCCTCAAGGTAATGGATTAGCAGAATCTTCAAACAAAATCCTAGTCAACATCATCCAAAAGTTAAAGAGGATAACAAGAAAAACTGGAATAAAAGGTTGGCCAATGCCCTATGGGAAGGTAGACTAACTACAAATAAATCTACTGGTACCTCTCCCTATCAATTAGTAATGGTTTTTTTCCATCTTCATTAGGAGTGTCAATGATGAAAATGATTCAAGAGCTACAAATAGAACCAAATGACATCTAAATGAAGATAAATCAGACAATTCATTTGCAGAAAACCAGAGAAGAGCTTTATATCAAATCCCAATTAATTCAAGACAAAATCAAAAATATCTTTGATAAGAAAAATAAAGAAGATTATTTCTTCATAGGTGATGGAGTACTCAAATGGGACTCCAAGAGGGAAGACGAAGGAAAGCATGGGAAGTTTGACTTTCTCTAGAAGGGGCCATACATAATTTATGGTGACAGAGGCAACAATGAATTTTTCTTGAAATAATTAGATGGAACAAATCTACCAAGTGGACCAATCAATGGACGAATGTTGAAGCACTACTTCTCACCAAAATAACCAGTAGTTCATTTGATTCTATTTCTTCCAATTGTAAATATCATAGCAAATTTTAGGTTGGATTGGATGTTTACCTTGAAAAGTTGAACCCCAAAGAGAATGCCCTAAGATTTAAAATACATAACATCATATGTTTGAATAAAGGAGATCACTGAAAGTAGTTCCAGGCAAAGAAAAGCCAAAGTTCCAATGCCACTGATCAGAAATAACTTGACATCTCACAAGGAGATGTCATCCCCAAGTGAAGCCAATGTCAGGGTCCTATAAAAATACGGATCATAATTTTGAATTAGCTGTGTTAAGTCTTGTAATATTGTACATACCTTTTCTTTTTGCAAATGTTTTCCATATTAAAAAATCAAAAGAGGGTATGTCCTAAAAGAATAATCAAAGGAAAAAAAGAAAGAAAGATAAAAAAAGATATAAAATATGAACCCCACAAAAAAGAAACAAAAATGAATTTTGAAAGGGTTGCACATTCAAATTCCACTACTCTTAGTTTACTTTACTTTTACAAATAAAATTATGTGCAGCTTGTACAAAATGCAACAATTCATGATAATCATACGATTTAGTCTTCATTTATTCATGCATTTAAATTTCATGCTATGATAGTTAGTGAATAAAGATCTAACAAAACCATTTAATCTTGGCAGATCAGTGGTTAGGTAGAGAATAAAAATTAGCTCATAAGTTTAATTTGAGCCATTGGAAGATATAAGATTAGAAATAAGTTATTTTGCTTATAAAAATAAAATAAAAGGGTCAACAAGCTTAAATGCACCTAATAAAGGAAATAAAAAATGAGAGGATAAATAAAGGGTAGGTAGGATACTTTCAAAAGTTATGGAAAGCATCATTTGGTTTATCCCTTATCACTAATATCCCTCTAACACCTTCCCCTTATGCTAAATCCCTATTTCTTCTCTTGGATACCATTTCCCGTTCCAAAATCCCTTTCCCCTTATCCTAAACCTTTTCCCCTCCTAAAAACCCTTTTCCCCTTTGAGAATTCCCTTCCCTTAACTAAAACCCCTTCCCCTTTACTAGCTCTGCCTTTTCCATAAAGACTTGAAAACCCACATTTTCAATAGTTTAACATGCTTAATATATATTTCGGGCCCCACCTTTTATTTTACCTCCCCGCTTTAGGGTAAAAGTGAGAAGATGGTTGAAACTTCTGTGAGAATTGAGGGCAGAAATTTTTTTCCCTCAATAGTTCAATCGAAGATTCGTCAAAGTTCGGCCGACCTATTCAGGAGTTTGGCCGAACTCGTTCTGTTGTTTACATTGACGGCGTATTTACGGTAATTCCAAACAAATTTTTGGCCAAAAATTGGATAACTGGAAAAAAAAGTTGGGCCGAACTATTAGTTCGGTCGGACCTCTAAAATAGTTCGACAAAACTATTATTTTTTAAATATATCATCCACAAATAGTTGCAGGTTTCTTGTTCACATCTATCTTGCACGACAAGGTCTTGTTCATTGATTTTTTTTGATTTGGTGTCTTGCACGATGAGGTCTTGTTCGTTGATTTATGTTGATTTGGTGTTTTTTTGACAAGGTAAATTTTGTGAATATTGTTATTTTCTATAATTATTTTTTGCTGGTTTTTTTTAATTTGATTTTTTTTTTTTCGCATGAATTTGGTTGTCTTCCACGACATCCTCAGTGGCTTCAAGGATCACCCGGGTTTGTCTGCAAATTTCTGCCGTGACTTTCCGAATATGTTCCTTTCATGCTTATTGTTTCTACTAAGAATTTCCTATTCATATCTCATATTAAAAGTAGTTAAATTAAATTTACTCACGACTGACCTTCCAAGTCCAAAGTCAAGTTAGTTGCTTCCTCATTACCAAAATAACCTACATAGAGTAGATGAAACCTTCAAGCTATGGAATAGACTATTATGACATCATATCAAATTAAATCATTGATCTAGGAGCTATCACATGTTAGAATAATGTGATAGGTTTGTTGATTTGTCTTTCTAGTAAATTACCTTGATTTACCTCACTTAGAAGGTGGTGTTTTGGAATTTATTGTTTTGCAATGTAAGTAAGTTGTAAGTGAGTCAGTATATCTCATGTCCATCGAATCTTGTCATCCCATAGTTATATAGTGAGACACATGGTGATGTATTCCCAGGTGAAGTGTGGTAGGCCTGAATTAATAGAATATTCAACTGTGTTAAACTCTCTGTTTTCTATCTTAGAATGCCTGTGTGGTTCAATTTCTCAAATTCAGGCAATATTATTCCTGCTTGAGAATGTTGTGGCTACAAAAATTATAGATTTTGAGTTTGGGTTACAAAATGTTTAATAGGCACCCCTGCTGTCATTATTGCGATAGCCAATTTCACTTGTTATTTAATTTTTTTTTGTTTATAATTGCGATATAATAGCTTCAGTTTTTGCTCATAATTAATGGATGCAGGGATCAGGGCACTATCCAAATCAGTCTCCTAAAATTGAAAAACAAACTCCAATTAACCAGGTCTGCAAATTTGTTAAATGCTTTGAAATCATAGTATTAAAATTGAAAAATAGCCTCCAATCAACTAGGTCTGCAAATTTGTTAAATGCTTTGAAATAATTGTCTTAAAATTGAAAAACAGACTCCAATCAACCAGGTCTACAAATTTGTTAAATGCTTTGAAAGTAGTCTCCAACGGAAAATTTTTGAAGTTGACTTGGGAGTACCTTTCATGATTGTAGGTCCCCACAACCAGAGCTCCCCTTTGTGGTTGGGGGAAATAGCCAGTATTTGTGTCCACCACTTTAGCTTCCACATGAGCTGTAAGCAAGATCGTTGTTCCATAATGTCTACTTTCTTCATAGGTTACATTTGAGGACCCTGCCCTATTAGACTCTATCAATCCATAAATCTTAATAACAATAATTACCTTCAATCAAACTTAGTATGGGTTTCTTAGTGGTTTCCAACCCTTATGATGATGTGAGGTGGTGTTTCAAACATGGGAGTAACTTTTGTTTACATGTGATGCTCACGGGCCATGGTTTCTTTTTTGGGTTATAGATGGTTTAGTCCTACCTCCTAAGATAAACTTTCTAAAAAGTTTCCCTTTATTTCTTAAAGTCAAAATAGATCAATGCTAACGATTACTCTTTATACGTATTTCTACCATATAAATTATAATGATAATTAATCACATATGTGTTAAAGTAGAATATGAAATAAGCCCTTTTTACACTTGGCTTGGCTCTTAGGTACATAAATGGGAGGGTTTGGGAATTTGGTTCACATGAAAAGTAATAGGGATGGATTTAGTGGAAACCTTTTATAAGATCACGACTCAAACAATTAGAGAGAAAAAACCTTTTATATTCAATGTAAAACACATGCATTAACATATAATTGTAATATTCTCCCTTCTTTCCAACTTAGTCCATCCTTGTAGAAAAATCCTTTTTAATGAAGCAAATATATCCATAGTGATCCACTGATATTTGGTCCCAAACAATTCTATTCCATTTTGGACTTTTATATCTCAAAACCATGCTCTTTGAATTTATGCATCTATATCTTTAAACTACTTGAAACTAATATATTACACCATAGGAATCATTTCGATATATCTCCCATTTTAATGGGGTGTATCACATTTCGAGAAAAAAAAAATTAGCCATAAAATTTTCCCATTGAAACCAAAATTGATTTGATACAAAACATAGGTTTTAACCTTATATAGTTAAGTGCTTCAAATAGATTTTTAATAAAATGAAAATATTCAATGTAAAACACATGCACATTAACATATAATTGTGATATTTTCCCTTCTTTCTGACTTAGTGGACATCATTCTAGAAAAATCCGTTTTAATGAAGCAGATATATCCATAGTGATCCACTGATATTTGTTCACAAACAACTATTCCATTTTGGAGTTTTATATCTCAAAACTATGCTCATTGAATTTATGCATCTATATTTTTAAACTACTTGAAACTATTTTATTACACCATAGGAATCATTTCGATATATCTTCCATTTTAATGGGGTGTATCACATTTTGAGAAAAAAAGACTAGCCATAAAAGTTTCCCATTGAAACCAAAAGTGATTTGATACAAAACATAGGTTTTAACCTGATATAGTTTAATTGTTTCAAATAGATTTTTAATAAAATGAAAAATATTCAATGTAAAACACATAGTATTTAGAAACAAAAACTAATTTGATACAAAAAATAGGTTTTAACCTTATATAGTTAATTTTTTTGAAAATAAATTCTTAATAAAGTGAAAAATATTCAATGTAAAACACATGCACATTAACATATAATTGTGATATGTTCCCTTCTTTCCAACTAGTCCATCCTTTTATAAATATCCCTTTTAATCAAGCAAATATATCCATAGTGATCCACTGATATTTTTTCACCAACAACTATTCCATTTTAGACTTATATATCTCAAAATTATGCTATTTGAATTTATGCATCTACATATTTAAAGTACTTGAAACTATTTTAATTCACCATAGGAATCATTTTTATATGTCTCCCATTTTAATGGGGTGTATCACAGTTCGAGAAAAAACACATTAGCCATAAAATTTTACCATTGTCACAAAAAGTTCAATTTGATACAAAACATAGGTTTTAACCTTATATAGGTAATTGTTTCAAAAATATTCTTAATTTAAAATGAAAAATATTCAATGTAAAACACATGCATTAGCATATAATTGTGATACTTTCCCTTCTTCCAAACTTAGCGGACATCCTTTTATAAAAATCCCCTTTAATGAAGCAGATATATCCATAGTGATCCACTGATATTTGTTCACAAGAAATTATTCCATTTTCTAATTTTATATCTCAAAACTATGCTCATTGAATTTATGCATCTATATTTTTAAAATACTTTAAACTATTTTATTACACCATAGGAATCATTTTGATATATCTCCCATTTTAATGGGTTCTATCACTTTTCGAGAAAAACACATTAGCCATAAAAGTTTCCCATTGAAACCAAAAATGATTTGAAACAAAACATAGGTTTTAACCTTATATAGGTAATTGTTTCAAATATATTCTTAATTTAAAATGAAAAATATTCAATGTAAAGCACATGCATTCTTATACACCCTTATGTGTACTTAAAGTAGTTTGAGTGATTGCACGGGTCCTCTACACCCTTCATAGGGTATAATTGGGACAGGCAGTGTGAAATTATACAAGTTCTATAGGCAGAGTCTGTAAAGGGCCAGGTAGCCTATGGATCTAATATTTTATGAAAGGTGACATATCCAATAAATTCCCCTACAGTCAATATCTGGAATAGATCTAAATAGAAGTTTTTCATTTTCATATCCATGCTCTCAAACAATGAGAGACAGAAAAAACCTTTTATATTCAATGTAAACAACATGCATTAACATATAATTTTGATATTTTCCCTTCTTTCCAACTTACTTGAAACTATTTTACTGCACCATAGGAATCATTCCCATATATCTCCCATTTTAAAGGGGTGTATCACATTTCGAGAAAAACACAAATTAGACATACAAGTTTCCCATTGAAACCAAAAGTGATTTGATACAAAACATCAGTTTTAACCTTATATAGTTTAATTTCTTCAAATAGAGTTTTAATAAAATGAAAATTATTCAATGAAAAAAACATAGTATTTAGAAACAAAAAATAATTTGATAAAAAACATAGGTTTTAACCAAGTACATAGCTAATTGTTTTGAAAACGGATTCTTAACAAAATGAAAAATATTTAATGTAAAACACATGCACATTAACATATAATTGTGATATTTTCCCTTCTTTCCAACATAGTCCATCCTTCTAGAAACATCCCTTTTATTGAAGCAAATATGTCCATAGCGATCCACTGATATTTTTTCACCAACAACTATTCTATTTTGGACTTATATACCTCAAAACTATGCTCATTGAATTTATGCATCTATAACTTTAAACTAATTGAAATTATTTTATTTCACCATAGGAATCATTTAGATATTTCTCCCATTTTAATGGGGTGTATCACATTTCGAAAAAAAACACATTAGCCATAAAAATTTCCCATTGAAACCAAAATTTCAATTTGATACAAAACATAGATTTTAACCTTATATAGGTAATTGTTTAAAATAGATTCCTAATTTTAAATGAAAAAGATTCAATGTAAAACACATGCATTAACATATATAATTGTGATACTTTCCCTTCTTCCAAACTTAGTCGACATCCTTTTAGAAAAATCTCTTTTAATGAAGGAAATATATCCATAATGATCCACTAATATTTTTTCGCAGACATCTATTCCATTTTGGACTTTTGTATCTCAAAACTATGCTCATTGAATTTATGCATCTATATTTTTAAACTACTTGAAACTATTTTATTACACCATAGGATTCATTTCTATATATCTCCCACTTTAATGGGGTGTATCACATTTTGAGAAAAACACATTAGCCATAAAAGTTTCCCACTGAAACCAAAAGTAATTAGATCCAAAACATAGGCTTTAACCTTATATAGTTAATGTTTCAAATAGATTTTTAATGAAATGAAAAATATTCAATGTAAAACACATGCACATTAACATATAATTGTGATAATTTCCCTTCTTTCCAACTTAGTGGACATCATTCTAGAAAAATCCCTTTTAATGAAGTAGATATATATCCATAGTGGCATTGATATTTGTTCACAAACAAATTTTCCATTTTATAATTTCATATCTCAAAACTATGCTCATTGAATTTATCCATCTATATTTTATTACACTGTAGCAATCATTTCAATATGTCTCCCATTTTAATGGGGTATATCACATTTCGAGAAAAACACATTAGCCATAATGTTTCCCATTGAAACCAAAAGTAATTTGATACAAAAAATAGGTTTTAATCTTAATATATAGTTAATGTTTCAAATAGATTTTTAATGAAATGAAAAATATTCAATGTAAAACACATGAACATTAACATATAACTGTGATACTTCCCCTTCTTTCTAACTTAGTGGACATCATTCTATAAAAATATGTTTTAATGAAGCAGATATATATCCATGGTGGCATTGATATTTGTTCACAAACAAATCTTCCATTTTGGACTTTTATATCTCAAAACTATTCTCTTCGAATTTATGCATCTATATTTTATTACAAAATATGAATCATCTCGATATATCTCCCATTTTAATGGGGTGTATTACATTTTGAGAAAAAAACATTAGCCATAAAATCTTCCCATTGAAACCAAAGTGATTTGATATAAAACATATAGGTTTTAACATTATATAGGTAACTAGTTCAAATATATTCTTAATTTAAAATGAAAAATATTCAATGTAGAACAAATGCATTGTTATACACACTTATGTCTACATAAAGTAGTGTGAGTGATTCCACGGGTCCTCTACACCCTTTATAGGGTATCATTGCGACAGGTAGTGTTAACTTATACAAGTTCTATAGGCAAATTTTGTAAAAGGCTAGGTAGCCTCTAGATCTCATCTTTTATGAAAGTTGACATATCTAGTAAATGCCCCTACAGTCAACCTCTGGAATAGATGTAAATAGAAGTTCTTCATTTATCTCATGATCTTGTGTCATTTCTCCATGAATTTGCAATAAATGTAAATTTAATATATATTTTTATTGATTTTGTTTTTTTCAGGGATTAGAAAACCATTAAATATGGTTGAAAAATGGAAATTATGCATAGAATTTTCTTGCTATCCCAACCCAGGGAAAGAAGTGATTACATATGTGATTTCTGATATTGTGACTAGCAAAGTCGTCCAAAGGAAAATGAATATACAGAGAAGAAAAACAAACAACGAGGCATATTATATTGGATTGATAGAAGGCTTGGGAATAGCTATGGAGTATGGATCAAATGGAATTGTAGTTTTCAGCAATTCTAAACTTGTGTGCAACCAGATGAATGGCATGTACCAATTTAAGAATGAGAGGTTAAAAGAACTGCATGGAATAAAAAACAACATTGTTAGCCAATTTCAATTTTTTAGTATAAGACATTGTTCAAATGTGAATAAGATGTCTGATGATCTGGTGCATGGGGCAATGCCAATTCAGGATTCATCTATCAAAGATGAATTAATAGATGAATTAGAATTATACGAGGAAATTTCAATGCAAGATTCATCTCTCAAAGGCGAATTAATTTTGAGATGATCTTCTTTAAAAATTCAAGATTCATCTCTCAAATATGAATTAGTTTTGAGACGCTATTCTTCAAAAATTCAATATTCATCTCTCAAAGATGAATTATTATTGAGACTCTATCCTTCAAAATTTATTGATGGACATTGTAACATATCTTGGATATGTGTGTGTTTTGTACTTATAAATGCGTCTTTTTTAATGACCATGTGCTTTTTTCAACTATATACCAATTGTGCTCCCACCACACCATGTAAAGCGCAACTTGGTGAAATTAATATTTGCAACAACTGGTGAACTTCACATTTTTATAAAATTAAAATGCGGGGACTTCAACAAATTTTTGTTTAAATGGAGCTTCACTTCATTTTTAATGACAATGAATCATTTTCAATTTTATACCAAGTGTGCTCCCACCATGTAAAGTGAAATTTAGTGAACTTATCATTTTTATAATTTTATTTTGCTTAAATTGAGTTTCACACATCAATTAGTGCTTTGAAAGTTGTGTTTTACATAATTTGTGTACAGTAAATTACATTAATTTTCTAAAATTTATTTTGAATTTATTTTAAATTCTAGTCATTCAAAAAAATAATTGTAAATGTTCACCGTAGATATATATATCATGGAGGATGAATGACGAAGATCAACAAAATCCCATATCTCTAAGAGAGGGGGGATCGAGGATTGAAGGATGTTCATGGTATTTAAATATAATGTTAAATATTCATACATGTGTGTACATATGGAATTGATTTTTTATCGACTTTGTGAGTTAAAAATTAGTTTTTAACAAGTTTCTTTTCTTATTTTTTAGAAGATAAGAGGAGAAGGGTATCTACTCCATCCATGGAGCATGCCCATGATTCACCCAGCCGTGGTATGGTTCACGCAATTTAATCAATGAATATCTATGTGTATTTATATGTATGAATGTATTTTTCAATTGATTATAAATTCATATTTGTTTATGAATCTTCTCTCACGTCTCGAGAGGTTGGTGGTGGTTCAAATCCCCTTAGAGGGCCATCAATAAGTGCTAGTAGGTTACGTGAAGGTGGTGATATTTATTCCCCTATAGGCCAATTAGTGGTTGGTGGTGTTGGTTCTCAGTAGGGTCATTCTGGTTCTCAAAAGTTTCAGGGTGGGGAAGATGCTAGCCAACCACATCAAGGTTGACATCAATTTGAATATTTTTTTCATCCAATTTGTACAAATTTTTTTACATGTGCTTTTTCTAATATAAAAAATTTTATATATTGATGCAGAGGCTGAAAATGTTCCAAATGTTAGTCGAAATAGATGAACGACAGAACGCTTCATTCAAGAAGAAAGTTGTCCACCCACCACGACTTATCCGACCGACATTTCTAATATACTGTGCGACAGAAACATGCAGCAATGCACCTTAAAAAGGTGTCAACAACTTCATGCAAAATTGCAGAGAAATCTCATGTCTTTGACTCTACTTGATGAGAGTCGACAAAGCTTGGAAATAGTTACAAATTCTTTATGAAAACTAGTAGATGTGTACAAAAAGCTTGGGCCAACCACGGATACTTTTGTGGATGTCATGATAAAAAGAAAGGAAACAGTGAAGGCACCTGATAAATGGGAGGTTTTCAAAGAAAGAGTGACAACAACAACGGAAAAGTCTATGTTTAATTTTAAATAAGGGCCAAAAAGAAAGATGCTAAAGGTGCGATATTTCAACCACCATGATATAGCTAACTATTTGTATGATAGACATCTTGCGGCTTATGGTAGACTCCCATGGAACGACGAGGTTCCACTTTTTATTTTTAAAAAATATTTTATGCAGAATTCTTTTTAGAAATGAAACCCAATTACAACAATCTTCCCTTTGAATTTTTTGGTCCTGGGAAAGGTCGATTGTCCTAAGCCACCATTGATTACTCGACCTGTTTGTGTCGAAACTTTGTGGTCAGATATGGAAGCCACTTCTGAAATTAGTCAAGAAGCAAGGGATGCCATCATCGACAATGTTCACAGTTGATTGGGTGGAGTCGATGTTTGTATGAATCGACAAAGAGCACGCGAGACTGCACACACCAATTCTGTGTATTATATAGATGAATAGATTGACAACATGAGTGTTGAAGATCTGAAAACATATGCAAAGAATTCTCGCAATGGTTGGCATGACCTAATTGTTCATGAGGAAGAGGGCATGGGAACGGTATGTGTTAATGGTTAGGATTCAATTATTTTAACACATACATATAATTTGAAATATATATATATATATATATATATATATATGTATGTATGTATGCATTTATTTGTATGTACATTAATCTAACACCATTGCATTATTATATGTTAACACCACTTCCAGTTGTCACGCTTGATGAATGAAGAAAATGTTCATATCACGTTCGAAGCCTCAAGTTCAAACAATCAATATGGGTCTTACCATCAAGATATGTTGGCAAATGTTAGTGTTTTTTAAACTTGATATTGTTAAAATAAATAATTGTGCACACATGTACATTTTCATGTATATATAATAAAATGTTTTAACATATTCTAATTTTGTCCGATGTTTTTTGGATGGCGATACCTTCTTCTTCCTTAGGATATGTACCTTATACTTCCTTAGGAGATGTTCCACGTTCACAACAAGTATGGACAAATTTTCACTTTTAAAATTTATATGTTTTTAAGTTATATATATTCCACCTCAAAAAGTTCCATTAAAAAATGAGATATATCTATATCTTGAGTTATTTTAAATTTTTTGAATTTTAGGTTTTTGAATATTTTATTTTGGAGCCTCTCTTAGGAGATGTTCCAGATGTGCCAAATCAACCTACATAAGTATTCAAATTTTCACTTTGAAATATATATGATTTTAATTTATAATTTATGAATGGAAGTTTAAAAGTTTTATTATAAACTGGGATCTTGATCTTCAGTTATTTTAAATTTACTTCAATTAAATTTTTTAATTTTAGGTTTCTATAAAGGATTTCTTTTCTCCACGGACTCTAGCGATGGAGATAGGAACATCCACAACATTTCAAGAATTTGAACAAGTTGTCTATTTTCTTTTAATATTATTGAAAATAAGTTTATATATATGTATATATATCTGTACATGTATATTATATAGTTTACTATTGGAGATGTTCCCATGGGGGAAGTTGTAGCTGACGAGCAACAAATAGAGAGGGAACCTCATGAGGTATTGCATGATTTTTTTTTATATTTTGTTTTTTACATGAAGTTCTATATATTCTCACTCATTTTTAAAACATCAAATTTTAATGTTTGTACGTGCATTGTGTACAGGTTCCCATGCTTCTCAAGATAGCTCGCGGATTGAGATTCTGCTAGGAAAGACACTACATCCATCTGTATTTGATGGATGATTTCTAGATTTGATTGATATTTCTAGTCTTAAATTTACGTTTTTTTATATATTATCTAGATGCAGTCATATATATATATATATAACTTGATACTTGATACTTGTGAGATCTACAATTTTCGGACATATTTTATGTGAACTACATTTGGATAGTTGAACTACTAGTAATGTTGTGTTATAATTTGTTTTGTTTTTAAAACTTAAGTTGTATATGGTGTACTTTTGGCATGGGAATGTGAAGCAATGTTGTTTTATAATTTGTTTGGTTTTTAAAACTTAATTTTTGGATAGTTGAACTACTAGTAATGTCGTGATATATAAATTAATGTTTTTCTTTTGAACTACATTTGGCATGTGAAGTAATGTTGTGTTATAATTTGTTTTGTTTTTAAGACTTAAATTTTGGATGGTTGAAGTACATTTCAAATGTGAATTAATGTTGTGATCTATATTTTTTTGTTAAATTACAACTTTTAAGATTTGGATGGTTGATCTACATTTGGCATGTGATATAATGTTAAATGTTTTTATTGGATAGTTGAACTACAATTGGCATGGCATGTGAAGTAATGTTGTGATATAATAATAAAAAAAAATTTAAACTCAAGTTTTGGATGGTTGAAGTACATTTGGCATGTGAAGTAATGTTGTGAGTTTCACACATCAATTAGTGCATAGTAGTTTCACCAATTGAATAAAATTTAAGAAAGGAAATCATATCATATTCAAAGAGATAGAAAGGTTAAATATTGCATAAGCATTTCACTAGTTGAATAAAATTCAAAAAGGGAAAATCTAAAATAGAATCTTATTCATAGGACAGAAAGGTTAAATTTCTTCTCCATATAATAATTCAAGGCAATATTCTTTTGAAAAAGTCACTCATCCAAAGTGTAGATTTAGGTGATTAATAATGTCATCAATTTACCAATTTATAAATTAACAAGGCTTCCTAGTTGAGTGCATTAATGACATTGACCACAATTCAACAAACATATATGTACTCCTTATCTTTCCAATCAAAATTAAATGGATTTATATGGGAACAAGAGACAGAACATATAGTCCATCAGCTACTTTTTAGAGGTCAATGAAGGTATCTAGTGAAATGGAAAAGGTTAGAGAAGGCTCAACCAATACGAGTTTTCATCATGTGCGAAAATGTTTGGAACACTTGATTGTGCTCAAGTAATGTTAGGATTGATTTTGATCTCTACATACTCTTGTTTGAGTGAAAAAATTTCCAATGGGAAGAACATAGATTTTCAATCCAACTAACCATATCAATTGAGCTCTATTTGAAAAAAGAGTAAAGAAAAGCTGACATGCCAACAAAACATGCCAACAAATAACATTCTTGGTTGTCATTTTTTATTGGAATAGCTAAATAATATTAAGGATTATCCATTGAAAACCAATTTCAATGAAGAGAATAATAAGAATCTAAAAGTTTCTAAAAATAATTATTGCCTCTTTATTCCTTTTAAGAATAATTTAAGAATTCCTTTTAGAAACTTTTGGATTTTTATTATTTTCTTCATTGAAATTGTTTTTGGATGGAGAATCATTAACATGATTTAGCTATTCCAACAAAAAATAACAACCAAGGATGTTATTCTGTTGGATTTTGGGTTTTTTTACTCTTTTTTCAAATAGAGCTCAATTGATATGGTTAGTTGGATTGAAAACCTATGTTCTTCCATTGGCAATTTTTTCACTCAAACAAGAGTATTTACATATAGAAAAAAATCTTAATATTACGTTCAAGTACAATGAAGTGTTCCAAACATTTTCCCACGTGATGAAAACTACTATTGGTTGAGCCTTTCCTGACCTTTTCCATTTCACTAGATACCTTCATTGACCTCTAAAAAGTATTTGATGGCCTATATGTTATGCCTCTTTCCCATATAAATCCCTTTAATTTTGATTGGAAATATAAGAAGTAGATATATGTTTGTTGAATTTGGGTCAATGTCATTGATGCACTCCACTAGGTAGCCTTGTTGATTTATAAATTGGTAAATTGATGACATTAGTAATCACCTAAATCTACATTTTGGATGAGTCACTTTGTCAAAAGAAGATTTACTTGAGTTATTATACAGACAAGAAATTTAATCTTTCTATCTCGTGAATAAGATTCTATTTCATATTTTTCCTTTCTGAATTTTATTGAACTAGTGAAATTCTTATGCAAGTTTTTAAAACTCAAGTTTTGGATGGTTGAAGTACATTTGGCATGTACAAATGGTATAAGTATAAATACATATATATATATATATATATATATATATATATATATATATATATATATATATATATATATATATATATATATATAATCATAAGATTGTAGGTCTTGTTATATGTGTTGAAAACAATAATAAAATTTTAAAAATGCAATCTATAATGTACATATATGTCCATTATTTTTCATCAATGAACAAGTATAGAAAAGCTATCTTTAGTTAATTCCATTCTATAACATACATACATACATACATACATACATACATACATACATACATACATACATACATACATATATATATATATATATATATATATATATATATATATATATATATATATATCCAATACATGAAACATTTTTCATCAATGCACATAGAAAAGCTACTTTCAGTTAATTGCCTAGAACATATCCGACCATTGGACAACCAAATTTTGTACCAGATTTTCTATCAGGAATAGAGATGTGGGTCAAATCCCACCAATAGTCGGAGAAGTGCTTTGAGAACCTTGTCTGATAGGAATCTTCATACAAAACTATACTATGGATGTTTTATTTACATTCCATACTTTTTACTAGAAAAGCCCATGAGAAAAACTGGTCAAATTTAGTCTGTGTATATATCCAGTACGTGCAATATTTTTCATCAATGCACATAGAAAAACTAATTTCAGTTAATTACATTCTAGAACATATATATTCAGTACATTAAACATTTTTCATCAATGCACATATAGTAAAACTACTTGAATAGTTAATTGCATTCTAGAACACACACACACACACACACACATATAGATATATCCAATACATGTAAAAAATTTCATCACTGCATGTATAGAAAAGCTACTTTCAGTTGATCCTAGTGTGCATGTACAAAAACAATTTGTACATATGCAAACACTTGCACAGAATTTGTTCATATGTCGATTTTCACTGGTGCTTTCTATATGATTGACATTTTGTTCAGCATGTCTATATATAATATGGACGAGCATGGAGACTTGGTCAGAATGATAGTATTCACTTTGAATTTATTTTTGTGGAACAAATGTGTAGTTTTCTGCAAAATCAATTACTGACAAAATGGTCCCTAGTGGACAAAATTCATGGGATTTTTTGAATTGCAAGTCTTTTCATCGAGCTTTATGGGAATGCTTGGTGTATTTATAAATTTCTGCCTCAAAATTTATTAAAAAGGCTATCACAAAAATTTATTTTTCTCGTAATTCAATTCTTTTAGCACCATTTTCACCTTCAATTGATTATGTTGGAAAATGACTGATCATTTATATCAATACGATATTTTTTTTGAAATTTAGTCAAATTTCCACAATCATCGCATTTTTACCACCAACACGTTTCTTTTCATAAAATATATCATCGCTTTGTATTTCACATAGAATCTAAGATATGAAATCATAGAGAGTGGAAGGAGGATGTGAATCCTTCCAAAATGTTCTACCAAAATTAAGGAATGTGTTGTAATATAACTCATATTCCACATGATAACAACACCAACAAGTGTCACATATGGTGATAGGTTTTACATACCATGGTTTTTGTTGAAAAAAAGAACTGATTGACACATGAATTTCATGATTCTCTTCTTTGAACTTGTTGAAAAACACTATCTAAGTGGTTTCCAAGAAATTTTTTCATGTTCTTCGTATTGATTTCGTGTTATTCTTCTTCGCATCACATCCCTTGCATTCAACGAAACACGTGAATTTTTCTTCCAATATTCATATATTATTTTTTAACATGTTCTCCAAGTCTATATTTGTATGGTTGCCTACAAATAGCTCTCCAAAAGGAAAGTTCATCTATTTTCAACCGAAATTCCAATGTTTGTGCAAAGTTTTTCATGAGGTTCCTAATGCTCGTGCCATAGATTTTACCATGCGATTCTTTTTAGTACTTGATGAAACCACTTCCATATGTATTACTCTACATACAAATGAAACATTTTTCTGTCTATATCTTCTAATTGAATTTATAGCACTATTTATATTTTGTATCACATTTTCCTTCATTTTTTTTATCTTTGGTTGATTTTCGAATACCCAATAAAGTCGTAGGTTCTTTTAATTTCTTTAATGATAGGAGACCTTTCAAAATTTGGGCTTGATCTATCATATTTTCCTTTATGAAGTATGTATTAAAAATTCTGTTAACATGATATCATATATAATGGTCAGCTTTTTTATCTCCATATGTGTGAGTGTCAACATTTTCTAACATCTCATCATAGACATTGATTTCATCTATACATATTCGAATGAATAGTAAATAATAAGTTTACATATTCAATAAATAACTAAATTAATAAATATATGTATAATTTCAATAATACGTGCATGTGTTCAACATATATATATAGATATACATACCTTCTGATTCAATTTCTTCAGTAGAATTTCTTTCAACATTTTCAACATCTTCACTCATTGGTTCAATATCTCTTTCACTTTCTCTTTCAAAATTTTGTATCTCATCATCAATGTTTTAAGGAATATCTCTATTTGTTTACATTGCAAAATATTTTTCAAATTAGTTCATCAAATAAAAATTAAGCTTCACATGTTACACTAGGAAAATTTTAAATATATCAAACTCGTTATATTTACATTTACATACCTGCTTCAAATTCTATTTGAGGTTGATTTTCCCCTTCAATATTTGAGAGTGCTTCTATCTTTCTTTTGTGAGATTGTCTCGTCTCTTCTCTACGTTCCTCGTCTCTTCTCTACGTTCCTCAGGGTCTCTTTTTCGATCATATTTTCTCGTACAATTCCTTCGATTTCCCATGATAATAGAGTATGAAGTTCAAAGAAATTTCTTCAAAAATTTAGACAAAAACTCAATTAAAAAAACATCACAAAAGATTTAATTTTTAAAAAACTCATTTTAATTTTTTTGCAAAAACTACATACTTCAATCCAAAATACTTACTTCAAACAATCTGAGAAAAAAATGTCTTATAAAAATAAAACGAAGCTCAAAATATTTCCTTCCAAGTCCTACAAAAATATTTCATTTAAAAAGTTAGACATAAACTCATTTTAAAAAATCATTATAAAATATTTACTTCAACCCAAAACATGTACTCTAAAAAAATGTCACTTCAAAAAGAGCCTCCAAAAAATGTCTATTGAAAATTAATTCCAACTTCTTAAAAAATTCCATTTTAAAAGATACTACAAAAAAGCCACTAAAAAAATATCACTTTAAAAATACTTCCAAAAAATGTCCAAAAATGGTTCTTTGAATATTAAGCCTGAAAAGAATCCTTTCGAAATTAAGCTCAAATCCATACCTTCAAAAACAATGAAAATTAGGCCCAAATCCATACTTTAAAAAAAAATGATGCCCAAAAAACATCCACAAAATGTATCACATAGCTCCATGAAAATTAAGCCCAAGTCCATACTTTCAAAAAAAATGAAGCCCAAAAATCATCCAAAAAATATATCACATACCTCCAAGAAATGTCCTTTCAATCTTCCTCTAAGAAAAGCCCCTAAACCCAATTTTTTTTTGCAAAAATGTTCCTTCAATGTACCTCCAACAAAATTCCTTAAACCCAAAACAATTCTTTGCGAAATCAGACGAAGACCTTTGTAAAATTAGACCAAATGTGCGAAAATAAGCGAAAATAATGAATGATTTCATGGCAATTTATATTGCCGCGAAATGTTTTTTTGGACAGGCTCCACGATATTTTCCAACCGACGGAAAGTCAGGTAAAAGTTTGGCCAAATTTTTATAAAAAATTTGGCCGAACTTTTATGTTGTTAGGCTTGACGGGCCGTCGGTGCAAAAAACAATTCAGCCAAACCTTTTTTAAGAGTTCGACCGAACTAACGTGTCAGCAATTACGCAGAGCCAAGCTCTATATACATATCTACAACTTTGGATTGATTAAACTCCATGAAACATTCTGAATTAACTGTCGGAACAAAGACAGTCATTTTCAAAATTGAATCTACTTTCAGGAAATATAACTTTTATGGAATTTCATAAATATTACTAATTTTAATTAATTTTGTAACAAAAAAGGTGCAAACAATTTCTAAAGGTCATTATGATTCAGTGAAATTATAATTTTGTATCTTCCAAAATGCATTATAAAAAAAAATGAAAAAATGATGGTGCATTACATTCGTCCGTTGTCTCTAATGGGTAGCTTTTAGATTTTTAGTTTATAACTTACATGTTAAGAATTTCTTGCGTCGCAAAACATATTCAAAATATGCAGTTTTTTCATATTGGACCAATTCAAAAAAATTTGGTAATTGTTATATGCATCCATTGGCTTTGTAAATATGACGAAACTGAAGTAGACTCTGTCTAGATTTTTGTAACACATTTTGTTTCTCAGAAACACAAACTTTCAAAGAATACAACATTGCATATTAACATGACTTCTTATGAATCCTTTGATTGTTAAAAAACACAGACTCAAAGAAATGTTAAGTTGACATATCAAATATGTATAAAACAATTCCAAAAGATAAGTAATAGAAAGCTAACAAAATTTCTGACAACTTTTATTTTTATCACAAAATGAAATTCTAAACAGAAAAATTGTTTTAGCTTGCGGAAAGTTGAAGAACCGAAAAAATGAAAGTTTTTTCTCGGAAAAGGGAAAAACGTGTAACCCAACTTCACATTTTCATTTTTAATATTTTTCAAATCCCAATTCATTTAAATCCCCTATTTACATTTTAAACCCTCCGCCTTAATATTTTACCTGATTCTGCTATCATTTTAACCCTTTTCCTATCAAATACCGACCCCATCTCTCTTTGAAAAGCCCGTGACTCTTCCTACCGTCAAATTGGCGCCACCCAGATCTAATGGCCTATGATCCATTTTGCAAATCCTGGTTGTATTGCATTTAAATTCTGAGGGGGGGGGTGATAAATAGTCGTTTCATTCCCCCGCCCCCTGCCATACTTCATTTCCATATTTTATCACACCCCCCATTCCCAAAACCATAAACCACTCGTTCGTTGTGCAATAAAACCACAAACTGCTCCTGCACTATGAAATAAGCCACCAAGCCACTCCTACATCATACAAGAAACCATCAAACCATCCACACCATGCACTCAAGTTTACAAACCCCGCAATACTATTATTTCATTTTTCTCTGTTGATTAATGAAAAGACACCAAAAAGCCATTGCCAACAAGAAATGAAGCTTCAGTGCAGTCCAGACCTCTTCCACAAACCCACCAGTTCACTGAATCCATTGTTCGCCTCCCTGCAAACCTTTGATTTCACTTACAATTTTTTTATTTTGTAGGTGATTAACACACCAAGAGTTGGATAAACAGTTTGATACTAGTTCCAACATGTTTACTCCAGACTTACAGCATAGGAATTCAAAGACTTTACTCAGCTGAATATTATGTACAGTAATAGAGCAGGAAAAGACAATTTAAACAGAGACAAGAAATAATACATCTGCACCAGTAACAATAAAGTTCATACAAATTACTCTCTATGACACACTTTTATTTTGCATAAAGTTAAACATGTCTTTTTAGTAAAATTCACTTTTACTAAAAATGTAGAAACACGAGAGAGTCAGTGTGATTTACTATAAAAAATGAAATAACAGACAGATGAAAGAAAATAGGTGAAAAGACAGACATCATGAAAGAGCAGATAAATGAAAGAAGAAAACGTGAAAGAAAGAACAAACAGATAAACAAGCAACAAGCAAAGAAAATAGGGCCAGATATTAATCACTTGAAAGGTGTCACTACCTTTTTGCATCAAGATATTTATTTTCCTAGAATAAATCCTAGTCAGTCGATAGGACATTTTTGCAATATTTTTGTATAAATACTTCATCATTTTAAGTATTAAGGGTGTGTTGGTTGGTCAAGTGTGGACTTTTGAACATTTTGTTAGCTGACTAATCTCTTGCAAAAGGGTTATTGAACCAATTTCCACTCGACCGACTGAACCAATAATAAAGAAACTTATTTACAGGATTCATGTGGTGAACCATCTCATTGAAGTATAAATTTCAATTGTTCATGGTCTTTCTTTAAGTATTCCATAAATTTATATCTTTTATAAATTTGAATGTTATAATAGGAATATTACTGCAGAATTTGTTTAATTACACTCTGCTTTTTGCTTTTGTACATTTCTATGTTTTCTTATGATATCTGGTTTAGAGAATTCTTAATTTCCCTCTAATCTTGATTGAATCCTTCATCTTTCTTCATTATTTGGTTTAAGGAATTCTTAATTGCTCCTTGACCCTGATTAAAAAACCACTTCATCATTCAGCCTTGAGATCTGTTATAGCTCACCTATATTTCCCTGTAACACTTTCCTTATAATTTGATTCAGTCCTGTTTCAAACAACATTGACTCCATAGCCCAATGGAAAGCTGAGAAGCACTAAAAAAGTGTAACTAGGTCAGTTTTTGTGTTTACTATGGAAATATGTATTTGTGAAAAGAAGCTCACACACCTCAATGAAATGATGGAAGAAAACCCTTAAACGCAGTGAAGAAATACCTCTCCAATGCATGGAATTCACCATGATCTAGTTGGCCTCATTCACCATAAAACTAGTCGGTCTAAATCATAACTATATGGTCGGCTTGCATAAAATAGATATGCTATATATATGTGTGTGCGGTCATGATTGAAATAATAAAACATCTGACGTATCTGAGATAAAAGTGCGAACAACTACAAGAAATTTAGATGTATATCTACAAGGATACAGAACGAATATTTACTAGTAAACTAGCGAATATATACAATGGAGATAACACACAACTGAATGTGAATTGTAGACTTATGATTACCATAGAAAACACAAAGGATATATATACAAAGAGGTTGTTGATACCATAGCAGAAAGATTACGTTAGTAAGTTGAGTATGCCACAGCAAAATTTGCAGACACTACAACAGAAGATTGCGTTAGTCAATTGCGTACACCACGGAGGTTGCGGACACCACAACTGAGATGGCGTTAGTCAATTGTGTAAAGGAATTTCAGACACCATACTAAAGATAGCATGCTACAAAAGGATAGTGTGGAATCCACATCTAAATTCAATGCAGAGATATATATAAGTGTGGATAATAGACAGTGATTTTAAAAAGAAGTAAGAGCAATTGTGAAGAAGGTAAATCCTTGATTTACCTTCTCACAATTCAAGTGATTTAAATACCAGTATTCTCAAAGTGAATATTGTAGTTCTGAAATCAAATATTTGTCTTGGTTATTGATAATTGACTTGATGAGAAATTAACATAACTAAGAAAAGAGAAGAGAATACATAAGAACGTTCACAATTAATTATCAAGAAGAGAATTGTATTAACCTTAAGCCCTCCAAATTCTCAACATGGTATTAGAGCTAAGGTGTTGAACATAAGGGCTGCTTGTCAACAAAGACACTCAAAGAAGCAAAGACCATAAGTTTGGATTGGAAAGATAAACCAGGTTGCAAGGAAGACTATCCAACCATTTCATGTGAAAAGATCAACTCATTAATCTTTGGTATCAAAATATTTTCACTCAAAACATTATTTGAAGGAAATCTCAACTTCTGAAGATAGAAATTATACTCAAGGGTTCAAGTACAACAAAATTGAAGAAAGGAAACCCTTGACTTCATTGTCAATCACCATAAAGGAAGCTACAAGAAAATCTACTCAAAATATTCATGACCCTATTTATCAAGATGCCTTTTTGTAAAGAAGGCAACAAGCTGGTTGGATCATCAAATTTCAGCACATGGAAGAAGAGAACAGACTTAAATTTAATTGAAGATGCAGTAATGGAATATACCAAAGGATCTATTGTTCAACCTCCAAAAGAAGATACTTCAGCCCATGCTAAGTACATGAAGGGAGAAATTAGGGCCCAAAGGATTCCCATAGAATCCCTCAAAGACTCTCTCATTCCCTATGTATCAAAACTAAAGACTACAAAACAAATATATGAAAAATTGGTGGAGTTATTCTCTGTGAGTACTGCTCGAGAAGAAATATCTCTGAGACAAGAACTATACAAAATGGAATTATCAAGGGAAGCAGGAATCACCCCATACTTTATGAGGATTTATGAAATTAGAGATCAAGTACATGTACTAGGAGAAGTGATGTCTGACACTAAGATGACAATAGTGGTGTTGAATGCTCTACCAGAGGAATGGGGAAGCTTCACTTCTAGTCTATATGGGAAGAAATAACCCACTCAATTCCATGATTCATGGTCTCTATGTAAAATATAGGAAACAGGACTAAAGTCCAAAGTTGATATAGGACCAAGTGAACAGAATCATGCCTTTGCAGCCTCATACAGGAAGAAAGGAAAATTTGGAAAATTTGGCTCTCATAATAAAAGAAGAAATATGGACAACGTGCGATGCTTTGGATATGATGAGATTGGAAATTATAAAGGAGATTGTCCTAAATCGAGAAATTGAAAAAGTAAAAAGGAAGAAGCCCATGTCACGTATTAAAGAGAAGAGCCTGACTCTAAACGATCTAAGAAGGGGGAAGCAAGAGATCTCTATTATGATTGAGATCAGATTCCTTTGTAACGGATCTGGAATTATTTGTAAAATTGTATGATAGCATGTACATTAAGAAGCATCTCGATAAAAGCATGGAAGGAGCTCTCAAGGAAAAAGCTTCGGAAAAACCTTTCTACTAAAATTAAAGGAGTCATCATGAAGAAAAAATTTTGGGATGTGATGAAATATAGGTAAAGCAGGTTAAAGGAATGAATTTCTTCATTTAAGAGAGATTGCTATGAGATGACTCAAGGAAAAAGGTATGAGGTATGTATATATTTATATGTTAATATTGGATGTTGTTCATGTTATATGGTTTCAAGTAATGGACTTTTGTATTTAGAAGTATGATCTATGAAGGAGTATCTCTCTATGCACGAACATATGAAATCAAAATAATATGTCCTCGTGAAATATGAGGTGGTTGTATATGAACGAGGAACTAGAAAATGTGTAAGTTCCTGGGAATGGAGAATTTGCAGAGAGGAAGAGATCATGAAATGAAACCATGACAAGAGGCAGTGATCATTTGGAGGCCAAGAAGATGTGACTAGAATATCTCTTGGAAAAATATGTAGAATCTAACAAGAGAAGAAGACCCTTGGAAAAACATATCATTAGGAGATGTGTCAATATGTATGAAGGATGTCAATGTTTATAGAAATATGTCATTATGAAACATCATCACTCAGGTAACTCTTTTTCTTAAAATTTCATATGTAAATGTTTATCCAGATGAATTTGTGCAGGGTTGCTAATCATGCGAAAGGATGTATGATCCTAGAAGATGATTTGAAGGAAAGCAGCATGGCGCAATAATGGTCCAGATATGGAAGTTTGATAAATCAATTTTTGATAGCTGACATGACTCAGGATGAAAGTGATGAATGAGATATGCCCTACAAAGCTAAAAGTTGAAGATTCCTCAATATAGAAATCCATGACATCAAGGACACGAATTATTCATGAGCAACTAGGTGTCTCACCATTGTTGCTGGAAGTCCCTAGTTAAGAGGGAGCATGATAATAACTTTCTTACTTGGAAGAAACTTGGTAATTCCTAAGATTGAGCTTAGGTACATTCCTCTTAAAGGAATATGTACATTCCCTTGTGTAATAGATCCTCCTTGGTTGAGAGGGAGAGATAGGCACATTATTCTGGTCTTGGGAACACATAGTGGAGGATTGGGTAGTCATCTAACATTCGATACTCTTAAAGAATATGTTACGGAATTCAAGATAAGAGTAGTTGGGGATCGATATTCCTTGAGGGCTAGCTATCCAAGAGATGAATAGTCCAAGAAGGTCATACTTTTGGAACACCTGGGTGGAGTATGTACTTGGAGAGACAATGACGAAGGTCTTTATAATTCATGTGTCTCGCCAGCATTGTAGCCCATTGTCTTGTTGAGAGATGGGGCTATTAGTCAAGGCCTTGCACTATGACAATGCTGGTTGATATGATGCTATACATATGCGATTACCAATCCAATTCTTCGTATGAGATTCTTCAATTTAAAAGTGACTATGTACTTGTATGAATACCTCCATAGTTAAGACAGTGTGTTCAAAAGTGTAACTAGGTTGGTTTTCATGTTGACTATGTAAATATGTATTTGTGAAAAGAAGCTCACACACCTCAATGCAATGATGGAAGACAACCCTTAAACGCAGTGAAGAAATACCTCTCCAATGCATGGAATTCACCATGATGTAGTTGGCCTCATTCACCATAAAACTAGTCGGTCTAACTCATAACTCTATGGTCAGCTTCCTTAAAAGAGATATGCTATATATGTGTGTGTGCGGTCATGATTGAAATAATAAATAATCTAACATCTCTGAGATAAAAGTGCGAACAACTACAATAAAGTTAGACGTATATCTACAAGGATACAGAGCGGATATTTACTAGTAAACTATGCGAATATATACAACGGAGATAACACACAACTGAATGTGAATTAGAAACTTACGATTACCATAGAAAAGACACAGGATATATATACAAAGAGGTTGTGGATACCACATAAGAAGATTACATTAGTAAGTTGAGTACACCAGAGCAGAAGTTGCGGACACTACAGCAAAAGATTGTGTTAGTCAATTGTGTACACCACAACAGAGGTTGCGGACACCACATCAAATATTTCTTTAGTCAATTTCATTAAGGAATTGTGGACACCATATTAAATACAACGTGTTACAAAAGTATAGTGTGGAATCCACAGCTAAATTCAATGCATAGATATATATAAGTGCGGATAAAAGACAGTGAATTTAAAAAGCAGCAAGAGCAATTGTGAAGAAGGTAAATCCTTGATTTACATTCTCATAGTTCAAGTTATTTAAATATCATTATTCTCAAAGTGGAGATTGTAGTTCTGAAAGTAAATCTTTGTCTTAGGTATTGATAATTGACTTGATGAGAAATCAACATAACTAAGAAAAGAGAAGAGAAGACAGAAGAACGCTCACAAGTAATTATCAAGAAGAGAATTGTATTAACCTTAAGCCCTCCAAATTCTCAACAAGAAGCACCTATTCATCTAGATTATTCATTCCACCAATCAACCAAAACCAATCCAACCAAGCATACTTAACTAGCTTAAAATCTATTAAAATAAACAAATTTAAATCATTAAGAGAGAGCCCTCTCTGAGTTTAGAAAGGCTAGATCCTAAGCTCCAAAAGTGGTTGATAGTAAGGGAAATTTTAGGGATGGATGTTTATCTCAAAGTTTAGAATCCTTGGCAAATTTAAGTAGTCCCCAATATATAAATTGTAAAAATTTTTATGTTATATTTGTAAAAATATTTATTTTTCTTATAATTTTATATTAGTATATATATCTTTTTGGCGAATTTTAGGGTAAAATAATTTTATACTATAAAATTTGGGCAAGTCAATTTTTAAAAAAACTGGAAATTGGCCCACCTATGAATATTAGCCCCTAAAATTTTCCCTAGTTGATAGTTACCTCAGATTTTTCTTTTAAACACTTAGAACAACCTTTGGAAATTTTTGAGTGATAACAGGATGTTGAAAGAACATAGAAAGTTTTTTTCACCTTTTATTGCATATGTGCAGAAATAGACCTAAGATAGAGTCTACTTGATCAAATCTTTTAGAATGAAAATCCGTCTAATGGAATATAATTCTATTGCATGAAAATATGGCATTCATATGCCGCACATGCTTTCAGGTAGGACATCCTCAAGACTCATCTCCCCTGGAAAAAAAAGCCACCAAAAAAGAAAAAGGGTTAGGCAACTAACAAAAAAAGCTGCAAAAATTTCAATCCTATTTTTTCGGAGGAGGAAGAAGGGCAAATCAAGGAGGATTTTTTTTTTCAAAAAAAGAAGATAGACATACACAGGTTCTTGAGGACATGCATCTCATATGATAAAAAAAATTGAAATGGACATGCATCTGATATGCTAAAAAAAACTAGAAATAGAACTGATCCATGCATAGGAACACCATGAAGGCCATGAAGCAGCTGATTTTCGGAGGAGGAAGAAGGGCAAATCAAGGAGGATTTTTTTTTTCAAAAAAAGAAGATAGACATACACAGGTTCTTGAGGACATGCATCTCATATGATAAAAAAAATTGAAATGGACATGCATCTGATATGCTAAAAAAAACTAGAAATAGAACTGATCCATGCATAGGAACACCATGAAGTGGTGATCAGGAAAGGCTAAAGGGCACAAAGAGAGTTCATGTTTCTAAGAAAGAACATCCAACATAAGTCAACGAGAATAACTTGGCAATGGTTCATGTTGACCATCCTATAAAGAGATGATAGAGAAATAAAGGAAAGAAAGAATAGACAAATGAATTTTATATCATTTAATATTCTCCTTTGTAATTTTTATTGTTATATTTTCTTATTTATTAAAATAAAAAATAAAAATAAATCTATCTTATACAAAAATTTATTTTTTTTATAAATATTATTATTTATTATTTTACTAATTTATAGTGAAATATTTTTAATTATATTTCCATTTATATAATTATTTGGTATATCTTCCTCCGTGATGTGAAATCATTATCATATGGGATGATCAAGGATAATCGGCATGTTACGATATGAATAATATGGATTAAAATTGATATTTTCGATATAAATTTCAAAAAAATATTTTAAATTAATAAAATTATATAAAAAATATAAATCATTTTTTAGAAAATATACTAGTAATATAGCTAAAAAACAGTTTATATATCATGAGTGTTTATTTTTTTTAAGCACATTGTGAATTGGTAATTCTTTAGACTATTTTACGAGGAGGTCGAGAATCAATTTTAGTGGTTTCCATATAATATCAGAGTATTCCAGCAACCTGCAAGCCAGAAATACTAGATCTTATGACTTAGCAAGAGTGGAGACTCATAAAGTTTAACTCTTTGGACTATCCTAGGGGAGGTCAAGTATCAACCCTAGTGGCTGCCATATAATATCAGAGTATTCCAGCAACCTGCAAGACAGAAATACTAGATCTTATGACTTAGCAAGAGCCAAGGCTCATGAGAAAAAGAGTCTACTCCTTTAGACTAATCTAAGGGAGGTCCCAAGATCAATCCTTGTGGCTGCCTGCCTTATAACACCAATAGCATATCCATCAACCTGCAAGCCAGATACACCGAATAGAGCCGTAGTAAGAGCCAAGACTCCAACAGAAATGGGAGAACCTACTCCTTGAACAGAGATCATAGCAGGCCATATACTCAATGAGATTTGAACCTTGATCTCGTTGATTTCACCCCTGTATCATATAATCAATACTTATTACTAGTTAAATATTTTAAAACATATGGGATTTATTTTTCGTGAAACTGCCTTATATTAAAGACGTTAACATTATTACATTTTAATTCCCAGATTCCCCTCCTTATATTTTGGATATGATTCCCAGATTCTCTATTTTAATGACGGTCAAAAATTGTATTTCTCAAAAACTAATGGAGCTTATTCCTATACAGTCTTATATTACCGACATTTAAGATGGTCACGAGGAATATTTTGGTTATGTTCTCCAAATTCTCTATTTTATTGCCTTTGTCAAATATGGCATGATCCTCAATTTCTCTATTTTAATGCCTTTGTCAAATATTGCATGATCCTCGAATTTCTTATTTTAATATTTTACTGAAATTCTCTATTTTAATGTTCTAACTTTATATTTAGGTTATGTTTATAATATCGCAGGCACTTATCCTCCCTTGCCTATCCTCGAGTTCTATATTTGGTGTTTAATTGTAAAATATTCTTCGCTGCTCTCGTTAAATATAATATAAGAATTTATATGCTATTTAATTAGTTTTGAGGGTGATTTTCTGATATGAAATATTAATTGTTAGAATATTCTTAAAAAAAATCAGTTGAGATAAAGACTTGTTTAGAATTAATTAGTGTGTTTTATTTTCAAAATTAGATGAAAAATTAGATTAAAGTAATGAGTTTAAATAGGTTTAACTATTAGTTTGGATATCTCTAGAGCAATTTAAGCTTATTGTTTTGATTTGATTTCTCATCTCATCGTGAAGATGAACCATCGTGACAATGAACCATACTGGTTAATTAGAAAAACATCCACAATTTTCCATCACATAATTCTTTACCGAAAAAATTCTAACAAATTACTTTAAATCACAAAATCCTCCATTCCAAAAAATGAAATATTATATAAATTAAAAATTTCAAGGTTCATCGCATATGAAATATACATATTTATAATTTCTTTAGCTAACAAATAAACGAAAAGCCAAAATTTAAATGATTTTCAATCAAATATAAATTATAATCTTCCAATCCATCAATCTACAACAAAGTGCGTAAAAAAGAAAAAAATAGTATAGCTCTGCCAGGGTCTCTTTCAAAGTGGAGAGATTGAACGAAATTCAAGAGAAGTGAAGATGACTTTAGTTATAAATTAAGTAATATGTAAGGGATGAGGAAAACTTTAGTTATAATTGAAGTAACGTTTAAGGGGTTTACTATCAGAGTATACCAACTTTATGATTCTATAAATAGAATGTATTACAACGAGAGATGTCTCCCTTCACCTGTAATTAGTTTCTGAAATTATCAATTTTCATTCCCATTTGTTCCATAATCAATGGCGAGTTCTCATTTTGTTGCTCTGCTGCCCACCGTTTCAATGTCAGTTGGCCCCTCAAGCTCTGTAGGACCCAATTCCTTTTCTGTGGCCCTGAGAAAACGCATTTTCAGAAAACAATCAATACCCGCAGTATCTCCAACCCATAGAATCGTGTGCCTGCAAGCTGTTGAAGAGCTTCCGCCGAAGCTCCAGAATATTGTAGAAGTGTTCCAGAAATATCCAGAAACTCGTTCAAAGTTTACGCAAGTCTTGCAGTATGGGAAAAATATGAAGCCCCTGCCTAAAGAATTTAAAATTAGGGAGAACAAAGTTGAAGGGTGCGCATCCCAGGTGTGGGTGACCGCCCTCCTGGATGAGATCAAGATGAGGGTGTATTATGAAGCGGATTCTGATTCTGGTCTGGCAAGAGGCATAGCTGCACTTTTGGTTGAAGGGCTCTCAGGGTGCTCACCTGCTGAAATAGTGGGTGTCACACCAGATTTTATTGAAATGTTGGGTTGTACGCAGAGATCGACGCCTTCGAGGAATAATGGGTTTGTCAATACGCTTAAACTGATGCAGAGGAAGGCACTTCAGCTTTGCATGGAGGCTGAGAGTGCAGGTGATTCGAGTGAAATCCAATATGTGGAGCAGATCAGATAGAACAAAGTATGTTGATGATGGCAGAGAACAATGTTCCCGTTTCTCCGTTATGGTCGTAGAATTGAGATTTGTAAATCAATGCCTCAAGTTATAGCGTGTGAGGGTTGGGATTTTACACCAGTGCTTCTATGTTCTCAAAGTTCATGAGTCCGTCGTTAGAACAGCGGTATAGGTTTCCTATACGGACAACTATATTATGTTTTGAAGAAAATTAGCCGAAATATATCTTATTTTTAATTCTATTTCTAGATGTGTAATTTTTTTTTAATTTTATATTTTAAGTTTGGTAAAGGCTATATCACGTTCAATTTTAAGAGTAATATCTAAATAAGGTAGGGAATTGAGCCAATCGTTAAACATCTCTGGAATATTTTAACAATCCATCTTGTCATTATCCCCGCGTAATCTAAAAAGGTAACAAAATGACTCAGAATCCGGTAAAGGTTTTGAAAAAATCTGGCAAAGATTTTATTAAAATCTTGTTTACAGTTGTTAAATTTCAGTATTTTGGGTGCCCTAAGGGTTTTCGATAGTGCTGAATCCATTTCCACTATCAAAAATGCAATTTAAACACTCCAAAAACCTGATTTTTTGAATTTTATTTTACCTGATTTGAGCAAAAAACTGCCTTCCGAGCTATTATGTATGCTGGGTAGACAACTTCATAATCATCTAACCAAAACCTAACAATCCACCTTATGATCATCTAACCAAAACCTAACAGACAATCTTAGATTTACTGATTTATTAATATAAATTCATTTTAATTGTACATTACTTACTTTTTTTCTTTTAATTTTAAATTCAAGAAAAAATTGCATTTTATCACATTTTGACCATTAATTTTACACTTTAAAAATATAACCTTAATAAATTTGAAACTAAACTTATATTATATTTGATACAAGTCGAGTGGGTCTAATGGTTAAGAGCATGTGTTTCCTCTTAAAATGTCACTAGTTCAAAAACAAAAAGAAGTAAAGTATATATGCTTGGCAAACAAAAAAAAAACTTTTAATATGAGTTTAGCTCAAATCGAAAATTACTTCGTCAATGGTTCCATGGACTATGTGATGGTCATTTAATGACGAGGTGAGCGTAAAGTATATATGCTTGTTAGAGAAAGCAGAATTTTAATCTAAGTTTAGCTTGGATCGAAAACGGTGGTTCTGTGGGCTATGTGACAGTCATTTAACGACAAGCTAACAAATATTTTTCCCAATGTATTTTTGGTGTTTTCTTGTATTCTCAACATAGGTTTTGGTGCAGATAACAAATTTTTAAGCCATTAATGAAAATCAATGCTAATTGGTGAAATTTCTTCATTCTAATGAAGAAGGGTGGATCCTTTCACTTAGAATTTTGCTAGCACCGTTGTTTTGTTCCTTGTGGGGAATTTTGTCGCAAATCCGAAAATGGTTGAAAATGGAAAACAGGCTTCCCATTCACCACAACAAATCCCATGCCCTCTTCGATGCACCTCGACACATTTACAGGGTGCTATAACCCTTCCTCTCCTATATTGTACCACGTTTGAATGCCAAACACCATTTCAAAATTGCCCTAATGAATTCCTTTCGTACGTTCTTGCATGGCGGGTGGGTGCCAGACCACCCTCATTAAATGATGATGGGGCAATGGGTTTGGGATCACTAACATAAATCCCTATGTTATCCATTTCCATCTCCCCCATTAGGGAATTAAAAGTAATTAATAATATTATTAATTAACAATATCATTATTATTCAAATTTAATTATTTAGATATATTTTCAATTTATATTATTTATCTAGGTCAATTTTCACTATCATAATTATCCATGTCCTTTTTCCATATTATTAACTTTGTTAATTTTTTTATTTCATTTTCCATTTTCAACTCATAATATTATAATTATGGGTCATATACTCACAATTATTATAATTTTTATGTTTTTCTAATTATGTGTGGAGTTTCCACTAAAAATGTTGAATATTTGGAAAAATCTACACATATTTTCCATAACGGTTTTGTCAACAACATGATTTGTGAAAACCTGTATATTAAAATTTTAAATAACCATTAACCCTCACATATATATATATATAGGCTCATACTTATGTTTTTGATGCCGAGTTAGAAGGTTTTTTTATTTTTCTTTTTAGTGTTTTTCTATTCTCAAGCGAGCTTATGGGTTGGTGTTTGTTGTTTTATCTGCCTCCCTTTGGCTCTTAAGGATTAAATGCTCAAACATTCATTCTTTCTCCCTTATTTAGCTTTAAATTAGAGAAGAAATTATTCAAAAAAGTCATTGTTCTCCTCCGTTGGGGTTAAATGGGAAATACAAAAGAATCAAATCTAGGCGAGGTTAATCAAAACAAGGTGAAAGTTTTCTAGATTTTTGTAAAGGCTCTGAATGGGAAATTGATCCCATTTTTGGTCCTAGAAGTTTTTGGTCCTAGAAGATGAATATGTGGTAGATTCAATGAAAATATTAGAGGAACAACTATGGATCCTAGTAGTCATGCAACGACTTCTATGTGAATGGAAGCAACTATAACTTCTTCTCAGATGTATGATTATGGTACAACTAGTAACTCCACTACTGTACTGTTTTTAAGGATGTGTGGAGGTCCTTTGGGCTCTAGGAGCCCAAATGATTTAGTGTCTTACAAGTATGCATCTAGGGGAGAAGGTTTGGTTATAATCGAACAACCAAAATAGAGTGTAGGACCTTATATTGTTGAATATTTAGAACTTGTTCCACCTCTGCCAGTAAATCTAAAAGAGGTAAATAAACTTGTTTTAGTTATTTGATCAAAGGTTTTACTTTGTATATTTAATGATTTTTGGCTAAGATCTGAAACTTTGCATTGACATTGTCAAAAAATTATGATTTTGGCCTTGCCTCAAAATTTTTTTTCGTTGTTTGGTTCAATTCACAAGAAGATTTAGAGAAAATTTTGAATGAAAGGCCTAGGTTATAGAGAAGAGAAAGGATTTTCATCACCGCTTGGTTTCCAAAATTTGATTCTTAAATAATAGTGGTAACAAATATGCAAGTTTGGGTAAGGATTCTAAACCACCCTTTTCCCTTTCGGCATCATAAGGTTCTAGAGGGTATTGGGAACTGTAACAGTTGGTTTAATGCTAACTAACGATTAAATATATTGTTAAAACATTAAGGCATTTATTAATATTTGTAATTGGAAAACTACATTTTGAACATAAATTAATTTTGATTTCATAAAATTAATTATGGAAGTGAATTCCGTAAAAAGAGTAATAGACTAATGGTAAAAGTAACTCAAGAAGTGAGAGTTAGTTAAACAAAATTAGTTCAAATAGTTAGCCCAAACTTTTAGGATAAAGGGTTATCCCAATGAGGAAGACGGGTTCTGTTCGGTAACTGGAGAAGGAAATTTGTGACAAGAATTCTTGAACTGGTGCTAACCAGTGGAATACTCTGATTTTCTGATATATGATGGAATGGAGGACTGGACTGGATTGTCCCGAGGTCTCTTCCAAAATTTTAGTTAACTTACAAGCTCAGTCTTGGAGCATGGGGAAGAGATTAGGATGTGATTGCCTCTCTCAAGGTCGGGAGGAACAACATCAGTCAGAATATCGAAGGAAAGATAAATTTTATTTTCTGTTATTAAAATTATGGATAACGCAGAGATTTACCTGTAGGTATAATGAAGTAGAAGTCTATATATGTTTTTATTTTTCTTTGATGAATAAAACAGTAAGATAAATCAAGGCACTATTAAAAATAATAACGCAGAGAACTTTTATCACAGAACTCTCGAAGGAAGGCTTTGTGTTGGTTTCCCTCTGCTCCCTATGATAATACACAGACATAATGATCTAGCCATTTATTTTATTCAAATATAGAAAGAAAGAACAATAGAACATTTAGATTAAAGAAAAAGATTATTCTACGGATAATTGGAAAGACAAGATTCACTATAGATATAAACCGAAGTGATTTTAGTTAAGTTTACTATAGAAAACTATAAAATGGTGAACTCTATTGAAAAAACTGTAAAATTACAATATTACCGATGGTAATCCAAAAATATAAGGTAATTTTTACTGTAAAAATGTAAATTATAATCCGTGTTGATCAACTTCAAGAAGACGAAATGAACAATATTATGGAAAATTAAATGGGCACAGTAGATTTAATCCTAAGCAAGAATGAACAAGAAAATACTGGCAAGAATTCTATTTTCATTTTCTTATACATATGATCATGGTATTAAATTATTTAGAGAATCTTGTAACTCCAAAAGGATCAACTTCCAAACAGGAAACAAAATTATTATGAGTGTGAGCAAAACAATCCCTAAATGTAATATTGAAGAGTTCAGAAGTAGAACTATTATTACAACACACTTTAATTAACATGATAACCTATGACTAGAGATAACTGAAATTCCAGCTTGTCCTTAAAAAAAAAAAAAGAGTACAGAGATGAAACTGAGAAATATTAATCCACAAAACTCTATGTATTTCTTTTAGTACTACACATCAAAGAAGAGTTCATATTAAAACTCAAATATCATAGGCAAGACTGCTCCATAGAATACCCTTGAAATAAATTGGACAAAATTATATACAACAAAATTAATAATAAAAGCGGCATGCATCACCGACATGGCATGCAAACAGAACTCCAGTATTATAGGAAATCAAACAAGACAGAGAGTTCCTTACAGTTCCAGGAAAATCAAGCTGAGAGCTTCAAGTTTCAAGCCAAAACATACAGAGCGGTACCTGCTGGAATGAGGAGAAAAGGGTTAGCAGAAGCCGAAAACCAGACCTCACCCAAAACTTCATCTATTGCATAGCACCAGTTCAAAATGAAATTACCTACAAAGAGGGACAAAGGAGTAATTAAACCTTGTTAACATTCGTTAAAACACTAGAAAGAATATTAAAATAAATAAGAGGATTTGTTAACATTACCTATGAGGGTTTCCTATCAAGAACTCTAGCACAACAACCCGCACATTGTTGTTAATTAAATAGTTACTATAGCTATGAGGCGAAACGAAACCACAAGAAAACACGAAAGAAAATGCTATTATGGAGGAGGGTTTCACCTTTTTATCCACTGTCGCACTGTAAAACCAAGGGATCTTTCTCCAAAGAGAGTGTGTGAAAGAGATTCACTGTGATTGTAGCTAGCAGCAAAAACGAGAGGTAAGATAATATTATAAACAACAAATTATTTCAAATTCTAAATTATCATGTAAACATTCTGCCAAAGAAATAAAAAAAACGTGGGTTAATTACTGAGGAAATCACAAAGGCGAAGACATTCTTTCCGAAAAATCAAAGAACCATGGAACACTTGCCGAGAAAATGGAAGTGGCGAGTTGTTTTTCTTTGGTAGGAACCCTGGAAGGGTTGTCTGCAAAGACAATAATCTCTCCGTGGAGTGGAGTGTCGAAGCAGAATGCGAAAAGACCAGAGAAGAAACAATTAACAAAGTAAGTCATTACCCAAAAATCCTAAACCATGGCCACCATTGGATTCCAGTAGATTAGATATACGGAGGAGAGAACTTACAATTGGCCACCATAATTGCAAGCCAATAGGAGGGACGGAGTTTCTAAGAAACAAATGTATTACAACTTACCCATCAATACCATACCGTGCCGAATGATTTGAAAATTAATCCAAAAATTAGATTCTCCATAAAAACGAGTACTGAACGACATTAAAGCGAATGGATTACAATGAGTTAATTCCTTGTGATAAGAGAAGCCAAGTTGAAACCTCAGGTTGGAGGGTAGCAAAGTTTAATAAAATATCTATTTGCAAATATAGAAATAAATTACAGTCCTATGGTAATGTTTGTCAAAGTTTATGAAACTATTAAACTGTTTGGTAATTGTTGGGTGATGTAATTTATATATAATGTAATGTGTGTGTGTGTTTGAATTAAGAGAATAATGAAAGTATAAAGGTTGTGAAGTAAATTTTTTTATTATGATATAACTTTGTATGTTATCAGAACACTTTAGGTTCCTTTAAAACAATAGATGTTGAAAAAACATAGAAAAGTTTATTCACCTTCTCTTGCATATGTGCAGAAATAGACCTAAGAAAGAATCTACTTCATTGAATCTTTTAGAAATCAAATCCTTCTAATGAAATCTAATTCTCGACCATGAAAATATGAAATTCATATGCCGCACATGCTTTTAGATAGGACATCCTCAAGACTCATGTCCCCCGGGGAAAAATCCACCAAAAAAGAAAAAGGGGTAGGCCACTAACAAAAAAAGCTACCAAACTTTCAATCCTATTTTTTACGAGGAGGAAGAAGGAAAAATGGAGGATTTTTTTTTTCAAAACTAGAAGAAAAACATACCCAGGTTCTTAATGGACATGCATCTCGTATGATAAAAAAATTAGAATGGACATGCATCTCATATGATAAAAAATTTAGAAATGGACATGCATCTCATATGCTAAAAAAAATTGGAGATAGTATTGATCCATGCATAGGAACACCATGAAGCGGTGGTCATGAAAAAAAAATTACTGGTGGGCACAAAAAGAGTTCATGTTTCTAACCAAGAACATCCAACATAGATCAACGAGAATTATTTGGCAATGGTTCATGTTGACCATCCTATAAAGAGGTTGTAGAGAAATAAATTGAAAGAAAAAATAGGGAAGTGAATTTTCTATCATTTAATATTCTTCTTTGTAATTTTTATTTAGTTCTCACCTACTCTTGAGCCATAAAACTTCACATAGTGAATCCTTCACCATTTATAAAATGTAATTTTCTTCATTTTGTCATAAATTGAAATGAAATTAAAAAAATTTCCAAGAAAAAAAATAATTTTTATTTCATATATATAGTTTATTATATTTTATTATTTATTAAAATAAAAAATGAAAATAAACCTATCTTATATAAAAATTTAAAAATTTTATTAATGTTATTATCATTTATTTTACTAATTTTTACTAAAATATTTTTAATTATATTTTCATTTATGAAATTATTTGGTATATCTTCCTTGGTGATGTGAAATCATGATCATATCAGATGATCAAGGATATTCGGCATGTTACTATACGAATAGTACGGATTAAAATTGATATTTTTGATATAAATTTCGGGAAAAAATATTTTAAATTAATAAAATTATATTAAAAGAAAATATTTTTTGAAAATATATTAGCAAGACAGTTAAAAAACAGTTTATATATAATCCGTGTTTATTTTTTATTTTTAAAGCATATTGTGAATCCGTAATTTTTTGGAGTATTCTATCTTAAGTCAAAAATCGATTTTATTGGTTGTCATATAACATCAGAGTATTCCAGCAACTCGTAAGCCAAAAATACTAAATCTTATCATATTCTTATGATTTAACATGAGCAGAAACTCATGAGAAAATTATATTCTTTAAGCCGACATCATAACAAGCCGTCGATTATTTTAAAACATATAGGGATTATTTTTCGTCAAACAGCCTTATATTAAAGACCTTGACATTATTACAATGAATATTTTGGATATGATTCCCAAATTCTCTATTTTAATGACGGTCAAAGATTGTGTTTCTCAAAAACTTATGGAGCTTATTTGCTGTGCAGTCTTATATTAACGACATTTAAGATGATCACGAGGAATATTTTGGGTATGTTCTTTAAATTCTCTATTTTATTGCCTCTGTCAAATATGGCATGATCCTCAATTTCTCTATTTTAATGCCTTTGTCAAATATTGCATGATCCTCAAATTTCTTATTTTAATATTTTACTGAAATTCTCTATTTTAATTTTCTAGCTTTCTATTTACCTTATGTTTATAATATCGCATGCACTTATCCTCCCGTGCTTATCCTCGAGTTCTATATTTGGTGTTTGATTGTAAAATATTCTTCGTTTCTCTGATTAAATATAATATAATATCAAAATTTGAATCTATTTAGTTAGTTTAGTGAGTGATTTTGTGATATGAAATATTATTTGTGAGAGTTTTTTTTTTTTTAATTATATAAGATAGAGACTAGTTTTTAATCAATTAGTGTGGTTTATTTTCAAGATTAGATGAGAAATCAAATTAAAGTAATGAGTTTAAATACCCTCAACTATTAGTTTGGCCATCTTTATAGCTATTTAAATTTATTGCCTTAGACTTCAAAATGAACCATATTCATTGATTAAAAAACCCTCCACAATTTATTATATAAACTAAAAATTTCAATGTTCATCCCATATCAAATATACATATTTATAATTTCTTTAGTTACCAAATAAACGAAAAGCCAAAATTTAAATGATTTTAAATCGAATATAAATTATAATTTTCCAATCCATCAATCTACAACAAAGTGGGTAAAAATGAAAAAAATAGTATAGCTTTGCCAGGGTCCGTTTCAAAAATTTAAATGATTTTAAATCAAATATAAATTATAATTTTCCCATCTATCAATCTACGCAAAAGTGGGTAAAAATGAAAAATATAGTATAGCTCTGGCATGGTCTCTTTCAAAAATTTAAATGATTTTAAATCAAATATAAATTATAATTTTCCAATCCATCAATATACAACAAAGTGGGTAAAAATGAAAAAAATAGTATAGCTCTTCCAGGGTCTCTTTCAAAGTGGAGAGATTGAACGAAAGTCAAGAGAAGGGAAGATGGCTTCTAATTACAAATTAAGTAATATGTAAGGGATAGGGAAAACTTTAATTATAATTGAAGTAACGTGTAAGTGGTTTAATATCAGAGTATACCAACTTTATGATTCTATAAGTAGAATGTATTACAAGGACAAATATCTACCTTCACCTTAGTTTCTGAAAGGATCCATATTCATTCCCATTTGTTCCATAATCAATGGCGAGTTCTCATTTTGTTGCTCTGCTGCCCACCGTTTCAATGTCAGTTGGCCCCTCAAGCTCTGTAGGACCCAATTCCTTTTCTGTGGCCCTGAGAAAACCCATTTTCAGATAACAATCAATACCCGCAGTATCTCCAACCCATAGAATCGTGTGCCTGCAAGCTGTTGAAGAGCTTCCACCGAAGCTCCAGAATATTGTAAAAGTGTTCCAGAAATTTCCAGAAACTCGTTCAAAGTTTACGCAAGTCTTGCAGTATGGGAAAAGTATGAAGCCCCTGCCTAAAGAATTTAAAATTAGGGAGAACAAAGTGGAAGGGTGCCCATCCCAGGTGTGGGTGACCGCCTTCATGGATGAGATGAAGGTGTATTATGAAGCGGATTCTGATTCTGGTCTGGCAAGAGGCATAGCTGCACTTTTGGTTGAAGGGCTCTCAGGGTGCTCACCTGCTGAAATAGTGGGTGTCACACCAGAATTTATTGAAATGTTGGGTTGTACGCAGAGAGCGACGCCTTCGAGGAATAATGGGTTTGTCAACACGCTTCAACTGATGCAGAGGAAGGCACTTCAGCTCTGCATGGAGGCTGAGAGTACAGGTGATTCGAGTGAAATCCAATATGTGGAGCAGATCAGATAGAACAACGTATGTTGATGATGGCAGAAAACAATGTCCCCGTTTCTCCGTTATGGTCGTAGAATTGAGATTTGCACATCGATGCCTTACACCAGTGCTTCTATGTTCTCACAGTTCATAAGTCCCTCGTTAGAACAGCGATATAGATTTCCTATACGGACAACTGTATTATGTTTTGAAGAAAATTAGCTTAAATGTATCTTATTTCTAATTCTATTTATAGACGTGTAATTTTTTTTAATTTTATATTTTAAGTTTGGTAAAGGCTCTCACGGGCATGTTTAAGAATAATATTTGAATAAAGCAGGGAATTGAGTCAATTATTTAATATGGGGAATATCTTAACAATGCATCTCATGATAGTTTAACCAAAAATCTAAGCGGGTATGTTTGTTTGCAGGTATTTAAGTTGAGATCAGATTTTACTTTTCTAAAAAGATGTAGAGATGTTTGTAGGTATCTAAGTTGAGATCAGATCTTATCTTTCTAAAAAAGTGTAGAGATACTTCTATTATTCCATCTTTCTCCTTTTATTAATTTAATTTAATTTTATAGTCAAACTAGCAGTCGCTAGTTTAGCCATTTCTACATCTATTTAACTCAACTAATGAACCACATAGATTTGTTCAAAACACATGGACAATGTTCTATTGCACGGAACAATGGATCACAGAAGCCAAAATTCTAAAATTTTTAGATTTATTGTATTTATTAATATAAATTCATTTTAATTGTCGATTACATACTTATTTTATTTTATTTTTAAATTCAACAAAATTTGCATCTTACGGGATTTTGACCATTAATTTTACACTTCAAATATTTGATCTTAATAAATTTGAAACTAAAATTATATTATATTTCATACAAGTTATTACAAGTTGAGTGGGCCTAATGGTTAAGATCATGTGTTTCCTCTTAAAAGATAAAAAATTCAAAACCAGAGAGGTAAAGTATGTTCGTCTTTGTAGATCTACACCATCAACCCTTCAACATTAATCACTTGCACATAAATGCAAAAGTACAATTTGACACTTGTAACTGCAAATACAATCAACCTTATGGTTTTTTTTAGCTCACCATTTTGACCCAGTGATAAGGAAAGACATAAATTTAATCATGAAATATATAAGATTAGTGAATACAAAAATTAGTAAACAAAATGTCATTAAAATCTAGAATATAAAGAGAAATCACTTAATCAAATTCCAAGTTCCAATAGCAAATATTTAATAAAAAAAGTGCTATTTTTCAATATTGAATTTCCTCCCTTGATCAAAATCTTATAGTATTTTACCACTTGCTCATAAGGTGGTTGGATTTGTCTTTTCTTTTCCTTGCTTAAATTTTATTGGGAAAGAGATTTTGAATTGTACATTTTATGTTGAGATTGTTTCTGTCACATAAGTTTGGTGCATATTAATTTCTCCTATCATATTCATTTTTGTCTCACTTGATCAAAAGCTTCGTCTTTTATATTCTACCTCCATAGAATTTGATCATGTACCTATACATAAATTCAACATGCACCCATTTCATATTTCAAGTCCCTTATGATATCTATTTCCCCTAATTGTGAAAAATTCCTACAAGTTACAACTCAAGCTTGAGTACCTAATAATTTTATGTTATTTTCGATACAACCATCTTATATGCAATTTTACTCGAGAAATAATTTAAAAATTAAGTGGAAAATTTCCAATCTTCCTATGCAATATTTCTGAGAGAATAATTTCTAACATATGTGGTAGGGAATAAGCTACAATGTAGCACATATTTATAGTTGTTGTCAAGACCAAAGAATATTTCCATCCTTTATTAATCATTTCCAATGCTAGAGTTGCACTGAATCTTGTGATGAAGGTCAAATCTAAGATATTTGTATGAATTAAGTTCCTCCACATTGATAATTTCATACATAAGATAGTGTAAATGATCTTTTAAAATATAATTATCACAACCTCTATCTCATCAATGTTTATTGGTAGACATGTATAATAACAAAAATCTTGGAAAATTATTAGTTACTTCATGAGACAAGAGAGACACTTCATCAACCCTTCATGTTATGATATCAACCTAGAAATTTATTTTATTTGTATAGAAACCTCCCCCCCCCCCCCCCATAGCTAATCAACTACAAATTCTCAAAAATATCATTTCTAGCTTGTGCATTCTGACAAAATCTAACAAAACAAAGTCTATATAATGAAATAAAAAATATGAGTTAATTCAAATAAATACCTAGAAAAACATCAAGCTTAAACGAAATCTTAAATGGAAATATAACACTAAGAAAATCAATAAAGAATGATGGAAGGCCTTTTTTAGTTTAGAGAAAATTGTAAATGATCAAATGATTGCTTTCAGGAGAAAGTGAAACTCCTCTTTCACACCCAGAATGCTCTAGTTACCTTATATGGATATGAAGTGTAGGGATGTAGCATATCTACTGAATTATAGAGGAATTGAAAAAATAAGAGTTTGTTATAACTTATAATCGTGATATTGAAAGCAATATGCCATATCTCATCCCCTTCATAAAAGTTGGTATTTCCTTCATTAAGAGTATGGTTGTGACTAGGAACATTATGTACAATCAAAATACAATTAACATGAGAAATCAGAGGTTTATTTAGATTTCTTCAAAATTTAGTCAACACTAGGGCTAGCACAAAGTCAATAAGCCTTTGCTAAACCATTTAAAATAAATAAGGTAGTCATTTCATAGAATAATGATGCAACTGATAATAGTCATCAAAAGTTCAAAGATTAAGGGAAACTTCCCTCCAATATTTATGAGAATAGAAACAAATTTCTAAAACAAAAGAGCAAAAAAAAATTCGAATTGTTAAGGGAAATATATTATCATTATAAAAAATATTTTGGAAATGATAACGGAAATATATTCTATACAAATCAAAATATCATTTATTCCAATTAATAAGAGAACAATTTGTTTTTATGAATAAGGCATTGCAAAAGTAATATTACATGGAAATATAGGATACAAGTGATTAAATTATCTTCCAAGCGAGAAAAATTCCTTCTAATCTAAATAATTCATAAAAACCACGCCTCATTATGAATGAATTTAAAAATGATTAGTAATCAATAGATCAACAATTAAGCTCAATTTAGATATTGATGAATCGAAAATTTGGATTTTAAAGATGTCTAAATGTAGAGGAGCCTAGGGAAACCTTATCTATTAATTAGAAACATTTTATTTCCTTTAAAGATTTGTTGTGTATTAATGGACTAATGATAAATTTGAATAGTTTACTTTTCATTTCATTATGGTATCAGCGTTAATTAAGATCAATTTAGATATTTTTTCTATAAATACAGGTCATTCTAATGGTCTCTCCATGCACTAGTTAATTATTGCGTGAGAAGGCCATTATAATAGATTAGGATTCTTTGAAGCATGGATAAGGAAGGGTTATCACAAAACCTTGCATTTAAGGAGAATTCTTCTTGAAAACTTTTATAATTAAGCGAATTAAAGGATAGGTGATTCTACAGGGCCATTTTGGTCAAATTCTTAGCGAAGATTTTATTTTTGTATGTGATTGTTGCCATGTAGAGCAACGAGATGAATCCGTGTGGTGGGGTGGGCATCTTTGGCAATGCTTGGTCTTTCATATGAATGATATTTGTTATCATATATTTAACATAAGGAATCTCACGTTCCCATTTCCTGTTTCTTAATATATACTCCCATGTTATGGTAATATAGTCTCCTGATTGATTATTCAATTTGATAATGCATGTGGACACATAAGCTCTATACTAACTGCTGGCTTGTTTGTTGCTCGGAATGTGACTCTCAACCAAGTGTTACTATATATGGTGGCACAATGTACGGGCTCATTATACGGGGCAGGGATTTTGAAAGGATTGCAAAAGAGTAACTACTCCACTGGTGGAGGAGGAGCCAATTCAGTGTCCCCAGTATTGATAGCCTTGATCTCGTACCCATGTACCAATGGAGATAAATAAGTAGACCTACCCGTAGGTATAAATGTGTAAATGTAAATAATAAAGGTGCGTCTATGGGAGAAAAATACAAAAATAATACCCAACAAAACGTCATTTCTAAAATGCAACATAGACATTAAAAAGCACCATGAAAAATTAAGATACAGAACAAAATGTCTAATCAAGGGAGAATGTTCTTCATCAAGAGAGAAATATGTATTACATGGATTCATCGCAAACAAACTATCGACTGCATAGTTAACAATATATATAACATTCAACATAGATAGAGATATTTTTTTAGGCAAACTTTACTGCACTCATTAATGTGGTTTCCAAGGCTTGATTTGTGCCCAAAACTTTCCGAGTGATCCAAGAAGGAATTGCAGGAGATAGGTTCATCTCTTGAGATGTTTTTGGATGTTCGTGGATCGGAGTTTGGAGATGCCAACACTGAAAAGCTAGGACAACAAGCGTAAGGGTGGCAACACCTCACCTCTCCCAGTGACATCTACACATTCTACAAATCACACATCCAATGTGAGGAACCCATCCTATCCTAGCAACTCACACCTACCCATTCAATACTAGGACCTGTTAAGTAGTGCATCCAACCAAATAAAGAAATATTATAGTAATTTACAGTCAAGTTTCAACCACTCAATGAGGAAAATCGATATAGAGGGTTTGTAGATCTAACATGAAGTGTTGTATCTAGTTTTTTCCCTAATTGTTAATGGTCGTTAAATGTTTTTTCTAATTACTAATATGGCAACACACAAATATTCAATCGTCTAACATTCAATATGACGTTTCATAGATGTACATAGTGGCAACGAGGGGAGTTATTTTCAAATAGGAACGCCTTATGACGTAATTAATTATTTAATATGTAGAATTTGTATAATACTAATTGAAGAACAAATTGATTTAATGTATGACACATTTAAAATAAAAAATGGTCGACTTATGTTGAAAAGTCATTCAAACAAACTTCTTAAGCTGAGTATAAGATTTAATATGAAGAATTGAGGTGGAGAGATGCTAATCCCTTTAAATTTTTGCCCCACTTCTTAAGTTGAAGGATGTGCATCCTAGGTGTGGGTGAGGGCCTTCATGGATGAGATGAAGGTGTATTGTGAAGTGGATTTTGATTCTTAGTTGGCAAGAGGTGTGGCTGCACTTCTGGTTGAAGGGCTCTTAGGGTGCTCGCCTGCTAAAATAGTGGGTGTCATATGAGATTTTATTGAAATATTTGGCTGTACGCAGAGATCGACACCTACGAGGAATAATGGGTTTGTCAACACACTTAAACTGATGTAGAGGAAGGCACTTCATCTTTCCATGGAGGGTGAGAGTGCAGGTGATTCGAGTCAAATCTAGTATGTAGAGAAAATCAGATATAACAAAGTATGTTGATGGTGGCAGAGAACAATGTCCCCGTTTTCCGTTATGGTCGTAGAATTTAGATTTGAACATCAATGCCTGAAATTATAGCGTGTGAGAGTAGGGATTTTACACCAATGCTAGGGAAATTATAGCGTGTGAGCCTAGGGATTTTCTCCCTCATTAGAACAGGGGTATAGGTTTCCTATCTTGAAAACTATATTATGTTTTGAAGAAAATTATAGCGTGTGAGCCTAGGGATTTTCTCCCTCATTCGAACAGGGGTATAGGTTTCCTATCTTGAAAACTATATTATGTTTTGAAGAAAATTAGCTTAAATATATATTATTTCTAATTCTATTTCTATATGTGTAATTTTTAATTTTATATTTTATGTTTTGAAGAAAATTAGCTTAAATATATCTTATTTAAAATTCTAGGTTATGTTTTGAAGAAAATTAGCTTAAATACGTCTTATTTCTAATTGTATTTCTAGATGTGTAATATTTAATTTTATATTTTATGTTTTGAAGAAAATTAGCTCAAATATATCTTATTCACAATTCTATTTCTAGATGTGTCCTTTTTTTTTTAATTTTAATTTTAAGTTTGGTAAAGGATATATCATTGTCATGTTTAAGAGTAATATCAGATAAGGTAGGGAATTGGGCCAATCACTTAACATCTAGGAGTATCTTAACAATATCTTATCAATTCACTTGATAATCATCTAACCGAAACTAATGGGAAATTTAAGATTTAATTTATTTATTAATATAATTTCACTATAATTGTAGATAACATACTTTTTCCTTTTATTTTTAAATTCAAGAAAAAATTGCATTTTAACACATTTTGACCATTAATTTTACACTTCAAAATTTTGATCTTAATAAATTTGAAACTAAAATTATATTATATTTGATACAAGTTGAGTGGGCCAAATGGTTAAGAGCGTGTGTTTCCTCTTGAAAGGTCACAGGTTGAAAATGAGATGGGGGTAAAGTATATATGCTCGATAGAGAAAGCAAATTTTTAATCTGAGTTTAGCTCAGATAAAAAACGTCGTCGCTATGGTTTCATGGACTATGTGACGGTCATTTAATGGCAAGGTAATGAATATTTTTTTCCATTCTATTTTTTGGTTTTTTCTTGTATTCTCAGCATAGGTTTTGCTGCAGATAACAAGTGTCTAAGCCAGTAATGAAAATCAATACTATTTGATGAAATTTTTTCATTCAAATGAACATGGGTGGATCCATTCATTGAGAATTTTTCTAGCACCACTGCTTCATTTATTGTGGGAAATTTCATCGAAGATCTGAAAGTGGTTGAAAATGGAAATTTTAAAAAATCGCAAGAAAATATCTGGTTCGATGGAAACCAATAATTTAGGTCAAGTCAAAATTTCTTCAACAGACAAAACATGAAAGTGTATTTGACTAAATGCAAAGCAATATTGGGGTATTTTAAGGCGTAGGCTTGCTCACCTCAAATGGGAACAAGGACAAATACAAAGAAAAAGAAAACAATTCCACAGAAAGAAAATAAATAAGAACAACAAAAATAAAGAAGAGTAAACCATTTACAGCCCCACATCCACAACTCTGACTTGGTCATCGGATATCTATGTCGAAGAACTGATGAAGGCCAGGACAAGGCTAGAGATTTTGGAAGCCAAAGAATCAGAAAGGGACCACAAAATTTCAGAGATCACATTTGCAAATAAATTTTTAATGGAAGGTAATAGAATTTTAAAAGAACAAGTGAAAATGGTACAAGAGGCTTTAGAGATAGGAAAATAAGAATGGCAAAGCATGAAGACAGCGTGGAAAACCATCACATAATCAAGGGAAAAAAACAAGTGTTTGATAATTCCTAAAGTGACTGAGGTAGATACATAAGTATCTCAATAGATAGATATTTTAAAAGAGAATACAAAAAATAACAATAGGGAAGTTGGTCCAAAAGAAATAAAATATAGAGTTGAAGACGCTAATGGTTACATAAGGGCAGAGGAAGAATAACAAGCAAGTGGTCAAAGAGAATATGAAAGAGAACACAAAGAAAGAAAAGAGAGGGAAATAAACATTATTATTAGGGGAATAAGATATTATGAAAGGAATGAAAGTACTCTCAGTTTGACAAGGGACTTTCTGAAAGAGAAACTACATTGGAAAGGCAAATTTTTCCAAGAAAGGAGGGTGGGGAAGATATGTGAAGGGAGGCCTCATCCAATAAAAGTCACAATGGCAAGTGTGCAATACAAACACCATCTCTTGAGCAAAAATAAACTCTTGAAAGGCTCACACTTCTTTCTAGATGAATATTTAATGAGCAAACAACAAGAGGAGAGAAGGGAAGAAGTGAAGAAAATTAGCGAAATAAGAAATGAAGGGAAAAGGGCATGAATGTACATTGGTAAATGAATTATTGCAGTCTTTGGGACTCAGGAAAACAAAAGGCGGCAAGTCGGTAGTGAAGAAAAAATAGAGAATTCAATAATAGTGAGGAAAACAACAAGAGCAACATGGATGAAAAGGGGCGAAGACTCAAATTTGAGTCTTATGTGTCAAACTGCATAGCAGTCAAATCTTACCTAGGTTTACCTAAGTTTAGTTTGTTGGAATTATAGAGAATACCCTTGGAGGAGGGGACCTAGGTTAGGGCCTGTTGCAGAAGGTAGAGACATAATTTGTCTCACCAAAACTCATGAACATGATGGTTGTAAAACTCTTGTGTTTGATGGTTATTTGAAGTTAGCAGTTTGGAACAAGGTAGCAAAAAATGGCAAAGGGTATGGGGAAATACTAGTTTTAGTGAAAGAAAAATAAGGTTTTCCCATTAAGTTGATGAAATAATATGCAAATAAATAATATTCGTGGTTCAAAATATCAGAGAATGAGAATCACATAAAAATTGTAGCATGCTATTTTTCACCTCAAGTGTCAAAAAATAACAAAAATAAGGGGCTAGACACCAAGGATCCATATGCAACATTAAAGAAAGATATGGCTATGTACTCTCAACAGGGAGAAGTGATTTTAGTGGGAAATTTTAATGCTAGAACAACAAATCAACAAGCTAGTATTCTAGATCTAAGACTTTTGTGATTAATCCGAAAGACATTTATCTAAGCTAGTATTCTTTACTGCAAAGAGGATCATAAACCTATTTGGCTCCTTGAAGAGGAGAATCCCCAATGGGTGATTTATTCAAAAGATGAAAAAGTTAGCAGTAATTTTGGAGAGTTTCTTACACTGTGTGGTGCTTTCAACTTAATTATTTGCAATGGTGCAGACAGATGGGAAAGGTCTAGTAACTTCACTTGAAACACATACAATGAGGCAAGTTTCGTTGATTATGTGATTTGTTCACAAATATTGATATAAAAGATATACAAAGTTGATATTGGAGAGCATAATTGAGACTTAAAATCAGACCATAACCCAATTTATATAAATTTATCATGGGTAGAAGAAAGACAGCATAGCAGAAAAATCCAATGCTCTCAGCAATCACTACGAAGGGGAAAATTTATTCTAACATAAGAAAATTGTACTATCTTCAAGACAGTGCTAGAGATATTATTTCAGAAGGAGAAAAATGGTTTCCAAAGCTTCAACAGTTATGAGTTAACAAATATAATTCAATTGACACTTGAGAAATGAAAAAGAGAAAAAAAATAGGAAATCATAATCAAATTTTTTTCTTTTAAATGCTTGGTTTGATGAGGAATGAAAAATGGAAAGGAAAAATTTGAAAAAGGAAGGCAAGGAGAATATGAATGTACAACTATATATGCAGATATTAAAAAGGAAAAAATACAAGTTCATGCAAACAAGGCGAGAAGATTTAATATTTCTAGGCATGAATAACCCAAAACTTTTCTAGCAGGAATTTTAACCAAGGAAGAAGAAAATCAAAAATAATATTGTAACCAATAAATGGTTTGAATATGCAAGGCAACTCTATGAGAATGAATCATAGGTTGAGCCTCCCCCGAGGCTCAACACAACTACACAGCTCTTCACATTATAGGAGGTAGATATTCAAATTAAGAAGATGAAAACATGGAAGGCAAAAGGCTTGGTTGAATTTCAAGCAAAGTATCTAAAATTGGGAGTGAACACTCTTGGAGCGCACGTCATAGAAATATTCAACAACATCATTCAACAAGGTTTCCCAAGAGAATGGACAAATAGCCTAGCAACACACCTTTTTAAAAGTGGAGACTTTAATAAGCCTTTCAATTACAGAACCATTATGATCAATCCTTTGTTTGCAAATCTTTTTGGTAGCATGGTAGAAAATAGAATCAATATGTGGACATAAGTAAAAGAAAAGAGGGAAAAAGGACAAGTGGGTTTTAGGCCAAAGCATTCTAAATTGGATCATGACATCACGTTGAGACACATTATTGAAAAGGTTTGAGGGGATAAAGAAGAAGTATTCTCCTGTTTTGTTGACTTCAAAAAGGCATTTGAAAAAGTCCCTAGAGATAAGTTGTAGCGTAGAATGGAAGAACTTGAAATCCCTTTGCATTGGATAGTTGTTGTCCATATACTTTATGAAGAGGTGAAAGTTAACATTAGAAACTCAACGGGTATTTTAGAAAGCTTTAGAAGTGACATTGGAGTCAAGCAAGGTTGCCCTGTATCCCCTACTCTTTTTCGTTTGTATATTGATAAACTTGAAGAGTGGCTAAATTTGCAAGGTGGAGATGGTGTTTGGTTGGGGGAGTTTTTGATAAAGCTTCTTTTATATGCTCATTATCTTGTATTGATTTCTAAATTAGCCCGTGGATTGGAGATACACCTGTATGGCCTTGATCATTTTTGTAGAGCGAGGGGGATGCAAGTCAATATTAGCAAGACCAAAATAATGATTTTCTCTAATAAAAGGAAGCAGAGTTAGCATACGTTATTCTATGAAGGAAACATTCTTGAAGAAGTAAATGAGTACAAATAACTCATGATTGATTTCAACAAAAAAATTAATTGGGAGGACTACAGTAAGAAGAGGAGGGTGGAAAGAATTAGATGCTCTTCAAAACAGATGTAGAGAGGGAGAGTTACGGGATTGGAAAACTATTAAAGTGCTTTTGGACTCCTAGTTTGTCTAGTGATGTTGTATGGGTGTGACTTGTGGGCTAGCAGCACCCATGTCTCAAAATGGAAGCAAATTGAGAAAATTAAAAAAGCTTGATTGTGAGCAAGTTCAAAATAAAAATTTCGGTACTTGTGGGATAATGTTCATTGAAACAGGAGCAACTACCATTGAGTAAATTTCTATGGTGTGACTCATAATATATCTAAAAAGAATTGAGAAAATGGAAGTAGGTAGATGGCCTAATGTTATCTTCAAGGAACGCATGATTGAAATAAAGAAAACATGGATGAGACAAAACTACACATAGATGGAAAAATGGAATATCGATCTCAATGTTTGTCCCACAAATAGCAAGGAGCTAAATAATTTTGTTATGGAGAAGTTTCGTAAATAGGGATGGGGAAAAGAGTTGAGTAGAAAGAAGAAGTACTACATTCCACCCTAAGCATGATCTCCACCAAAAAGAGTACATTGGAGTTAAAATTATGGTCAGGGAAAAGGTTCTCATTGCTCAATTAAGGACCAACTCGCATCAATTTCGGTGTGAAATAGGACAGCGTAAAAGGCCTAAAGAAGCTTGGGAAGAACGAGTGTGTGCATTTTGCATGTCCGGGTTAGTGGAATCGGGAAAAAAAAATCATTCTGTAATTTGATGCATTCAAGGCATCAAAGAAAGTTATGGGAATATGTTAACATTGGTTTCGTGGCATTGTATTTTCAGCAATGGTATTGTTGGAAGATTGGACAATCTCATCATCAAATTGAATAAGAAAAAGACAGAAATGCAAAAGGCGAAAAACAAATAACTCATAATACCAAGACAATTTTTAGTGTGATGAATGTTAAAATATCATTTCATATGCCTTCATAGATATTATTATCACTTTAAACATCCCATTACCAGCAACCCTCCAACATTAATCACTTGCAAATAAATGCAGAAGTACAACTTTTAACAAAAATGAACGACCGTGTCACGATCCCGTGGTTGGTTTCTTTTCGTTAAAAGAATGGACACGGAACAACTCTGTATGAACTCTATCCTATGCATAAATTCCTTATGGGTTCTACCCACAGCAGGGAGTCGGGCCTCCCTCTAATCTTCCTTTCATTCGAACTCCGAACAACTCCGGCTATGGACGACTATGGCCCACTTGCATCAACATAAAATTTCGTTGGCAGACCCGATCAAGTAGGAGATCAAGACGTTTGTTGAAACTCCAAATGGGTCTAACCTTCCGACTAGTCCACACGATTCCTTTGCACATTGAATTTGATCTTTACCCGCACCTGCATTTTATTCGCAATTTCGATAGGTTGAATAGTTTGCATCGACTCATATTATACCAAGCTCCATTTTCCTACTTGCAATATAAATATCAATCCATCACATGATTTTTAAGTAATTTGAATTGTAAATGCTGGAATGAATTTCGATTAGCCACACACAGTTTTATTCAATTGGGCTTTTAGAAAATTGTGTGTAATTAATTTCTCTACAATCGCCAATCTTCAAATTCATCTTTTATGCAGTCATTTAATTCATTTTTTATGATCTCCCAATATCCTGATATCCTCGGATTCTGAAACAAATTTGGCATTATGTTCCACGGCATCCCCATCCACAAAAATATGTTCATCCTTGAATTCAAATTCGAATTCATCCTTACCGGAAACATTGATTTTCTGCAATCCTAAACCCCCACACACATATAAATATTGACATTTGTAACTTCAAATACCATCAAACTTATGGGTTTTTTTTTCTCACCGTTTCGACCCAGCGATAAGGAACTGCTGAGCGAAGTTCAGCTGAGTTCCAGTTTCGGGGTTCACCAGTTAAACCAGGGCTCGTCAGACGGGACACAGTGGCAGAACATTAGTCAGTCAGGGTCAGTATTTTAGTTTGGTCATGGTCGGTTCGAGAGGATACAGTGGCTGACCATTAGTTAGTCTGGGTCGGTATTTTAGTTTGCTCGGGCTCAGTCCGGCATTGCAAGAAAATCTATCAAAATCTATCAGCGGATTTTAAAATTTAGAAATTTTTTAAGGATACCAATTTACCTTAAAACTTAAAAATTTTAGCTCCTAAAATTTTCCATGCATTCATCTCAAGGCAATTAAAGACATAAATTTAATTGAGAGATATATAAGATTAGTGAATATAAAAAAAGATATACAAGGTTAGTGAATATAAAAATCAGTAAACAAAATGTCATTAAAAGCTAGAATATAAAGAGAAATCACTTAATCAAATTCCAAGTTCCAATAGCAAATACTTAATAAAAATTTTCTTTTTTCAATATTGAACTCCCTCCCTTGATAAAAAACTTGTAGTCTTTTACCACTTGCTCTTAAGGTGATTGGATTTGCCTTTGCTTGTCCTTGCTTAAATTATTTTGGAAAAGAAGTTGTGAAGTGTACATTTGATGTTGAGATTCTTTATCTCCACATAAGTTTGGTGCATATTTATTTCTCCTCTCATAGTAATTTTTGTCTCACTTGATCAAAAGTTGTCTTTTACATTCTACCTGCATATAATTTAATCATGTACATGTACATAAATTCAACATGGACCCATTTCATATTTAAAGTCTTTTATCATATCTATTTCCCCCAAGTGTGAAAAATTCCTACAACTTAGCTTTCATACCTAATAATTTTTATGTTGTTTTTGATACAACCATGTTATGTGCAATTTTGCTGAGGAAATAATTTAAAATTTATGTGGAAATTTTTTAGTATTCCTCTAATTACCATTTTCCCTAGCACTACCAAATTTTTATCATTTAGAGCTCAAGCTAATGTTCCCTCCCAAATTATTCTTCACCTATGAAATGATTCTAAGTTCATTTGGTCACAACCATCTTATATGCAATATTTCTGAGAGCATAATTTCTAATTTATGTGGTACGGAATAAGCTACTATGTAACACTTATTTATAGTTGTTGTCAAGACCAAAGAAGCTTCCCATCCTTTATTACTTATTTCTCAATGCTAGAGTTGCACTCAATCTTGTGATGAAGGTAAAATCTAAGATATTTTTATGAATTAAGTTTGTCTGTAATGAAAATTTCATACATAGACATAGTGTAAATGATATTTTAGAATATAATTATCACAAGATCTATCTCGTCAATGTTTATTGGTAGACATGTATAATAAGAGAAATCTTGGAAAATATAAGTTACTTCATGACACAAGAGAGACACTACATCAACCCTTCATGTTATGATATCAACTTAGAAATTTATTGTATTTGTATAGCAACCCCTCCCCCCATCTCCAATCAACTAGGAATTCTAAAAAAAAAAATTCTAGCCTTTGCATGCTGAAAAAATCTAACAAAACAAAGTCTTTATAATCAAATAAAAAAATATGAGTTAATTCATATAAATATCTAGAAAACCCTCAATATTAAACAGAATCTTAAGTTGAAATATAACGATAATAATATGAATAAAGAATGACGGAAGCCCTAGTTTAGTTTTTCAGAAAATTGTAAATGATCAAATGTTTGCTTTTAGGATAATGTGAAACTCCTCTTTCACACCCAAAATTCTCTAGTTATCTTATATGGATATGAAGTGTACGGTTGTAGCATCTCTAGATAATTATAGAGGAATTGAAAAAATAAGAATTGTTTTATAACTTATAATCTTGATATTAAAAGAAATATGCCATATCTCATCCCCTTCATAAAAGTTTGTATTTCCTTCATTAAGAGTATGGTTATGACTAGGAACATTATGTACAATCAAAACACAATTAACATGAGAAATGAGAGGTTTACTAAGATTTCTTCAAAATTTAGTCAACGCCATGTTTAGCACAAAGTTACTAATCCTTTGCTAAACCACTTCGAATAAATGAGGTAGTCATTTCATAGAATAATGATGCCATTAATCATACTCATCAAAAGTAAAAATATTGAGGAAAACTTCCCTCTAATATTTATCAACATAGAAAAAAATTTCTAAAAAAAAAGAGCGAAAATATTTTGGAATTCATGAGGGAAAGTTTTTTATGAATAAGCATTGCAAAAGTAATATTACATGGGAATCTAGAATGCAAGCGATTGTTGCGAAACCAGCTCCAAAAATAGAAGAAAAGAGATATCAACGCCTTAGAAATAAGCCACTTCAAGGGGGCAACCTCCAATACATTACATGAATGAACAATTCTTGGATGATACAAATGAAAAAACCTCCTTTCTATATATAGGGGTCCATGGGGCCACAATGTAATCCTAGCTGACCTAAAATTAATAATGTAAGGGCACAATAATAAGAATATGGGGGTTACAGGGGTACGAAAATAACAATAAGAGGGGTTACACTAACATAAGAAGGGACTACGCTATTAATATAGGGACTTAACATGCCCCTCTCCTTCAAACAAGTGTTGTCCTCAACGCTTGATTATTTCTTGATGCTTCTGTCTAAAATTCTCATCCTCCCATGTGGAATCTTCTATAGGAAAGTTCTTCCACTTGCTGAGATACTCTGAAATTGATCGTACTTGTCGAGTTCTTGTTTCTGTGACTACTTCAGAACTTCTTTCGATGTGATGTTGATCTTCCTATTGTTTCATTAGATTCTGCACGAAAGTTAGGTTATCCTTTGAGAGTTGGAGAACTTGTTGTTGATGCTCGATGTGATATTTCACTAATTTATCATCCATATTAGCTATTATTTGATCCTTCAAAGCATACAACTTAGCCTCCATTTCTTCTTTTAAACCATCTATTTCATCTTCGATTTCTCTTCGTAAGATCAAAATTTGCTGGACTTTGCACCATAATTTTGATATCTCATACTGCAATTCTTCCTCTTCATGTGTCGTAGTATAGCTTTTTGAAAGCTTATTTGGCATGGAATTATTTTTTGGAGGAATTATAGAATCCAATACTAATAAAAATTCTAAAATATGCCCTTGGAATCACTTCAAAATGATTTTTCAAACAAACGTTATACAATTTTAAAAACCAAATACACACCTTTTTTCTTGCTTTTGAGGAGCTCAATATTGAAACAGAATTATCTATGTGATTTCAGATCTTCAATATCTAAAATTCTACCCTGATGTAGCCCTATGAATCCTCTTTTGAATTCCACAGGTCTGACTTGATTTGGACTCTTCAAGGCAAAGTTATGTCCAATCTCCCACAATGACCTAATTATGGACTAGTTCAGTAGAGCGAACTTGTACGACTTTCCACGTGTAATGATTTCCTCCTTTGGCTCTAAAATTTATAGATGAGAAACTACAGTCTGTGTACTTGCGGCCAATAATTACATAATCTAAATCCGGCACTCATAGAGAGAGTTATGAAGTTTTTCCCACGGTCACCTCTTTGAGATGAAATTAAGGAGCCTAAACAAATCCTAACTTCCACAGATCATATCTACAACAATATCGTGAACCAAGATCTGAAAATTTTATAGGAGGTTCTCAAGTATTGCAGCGTCTCTTTGTAAAACTTTCAGCTTCTGAAACCTCGTAGAAAAATATTTATAGGAAAAATTCCGCAATGACCTGTTTAGGTTAAATTTAGGAGCCTACAAAAAGCCCTAACTTCCACAGATCATATCTCTGAAAATATTTCGAACCAAGCTCTGAAATTTTGTGAAGATGTTCCTCAGGATTTTGGCTTCAAACTCCAAAAATTTCAGCTTGTGAACCTTCGTATAAAAAACGTTATAGCGAAAATGCCATGATGACCTGTTTGGAGCAGCGAAACCCCAAAAGCTCTCATACCAAATGTTGCGAAACCAGCTCCAAAATAGAAGAAAAGAGATACCAACGCCTTAGAAATAAGCCACTTGGAGGGGGAAACCTCCAATACATTACATGAATGAAAAATTCTTGGATGATACAAATAAAAAAACCTCCTTTCTATATATAGGAGTCCATGGGGCCACAATGTAATCCTAGCCAACCTAACAATAATAATGTAAGGGCACAATAATAAAAATATGGGGGTTATGGGGGTACGAAAATAACAATAAGGGGGGCTACACTAACATAATATGGGACTACATTATTAATATAGGGACTTAATAGTGATTAAATTATATTCCAAGTGAGAAAAAAATATTTCCCATCTAAACTGTTCCTAACAACCACCTCTCATTATGGATGAATTTAAAAATTATTAAAAATAAATATATCAAGAATTAAGATCAATTTTGATATTGGTGAATCAAAAATTTTGATTTTAAAGACGTCTAAATGTATAGGAGCCTAGGAAAACCTTATTTTTTAATTAGGATCTGTTTATTTCCTTTAAATATTTGTTGTGGATTAATGGACTAATGGTAAATTTTAAATTTTTACTTTTCATTTCATTCTTATATAAACATTAATTAAGAGAAGTTTATATATTTGTTCTATAAACACAGTTCACTCCAATGGTCTCTGCATCACTAGTTAAGTACTTTGTGAGAAAGACATTATAATAGATTTGGGTTTTTTGAAGCACGTAGAAGGAAGGGTTATCATGAAACCTTGCATTTAAGGATACCTCCCCTTGAAAACTTTTAGACTTAAGAAAATTCAAGGATAGGTCGTTCTACAGTGCCATCATGGCTGAATTCATAGTGACGATTTTGTTTTTGTATGTGATTGTTGCCACGTAGAGAAATGAGAGGAATCTGTGTGGTGGGGTGCACATATTGGGCATTTCTTGGTCTTTCAGAGGAATGATCTTTGTTCTCATATATTTCACATAAGGAATCTCATGTTCCCATTTCCTCTTTCTTGATATATATTCTGATATTATGGTGATATAATCTCCTCGCTGATTATTCAATTTCATAATGCAGGTGGACACATATGATCTATCATAAATTTTGGCTTGTTTGATGCTCAGAAAGTGCCCCTCAATCGAGTGTTACTGTAAATGGTGGAAAAATGTGCGGGTGCATTATGTGGGGTGGGGATTGTGAAAGGATTGAAAATGAGTTACTACTCCACTAGGGGAGGAGGAGCCAATTTAATGTCCCTAGTATTGATAGCCTGATCCCGTACCCATGTACCAATGTAAATAAATAAGTAGACATACCTGTAGGTACACATGAGTTAAAATAAATAATAAATAAAGGTATAAAAATAAATAATAAAGATGAATCTATGGGAGAAAATTACAAAAATAATACCCAACAAAACTTCATGCCTCAAATGCAACACAGACACTAAAAAGCACCACGAAAAATTCAGATATAGAACAAACTCTCTAACCAAGAGAGAATGTTCTTCATCAAGAGAGAAATATTTAGCAAACAAATTTTTGACTGGATAGTTAATGATATGTATAACATTCGACATAGATAGAGATATATTTTTAGGAAAAATTTAATACACTCACTAATGTGGTTTGAAGGGTTGGTTTTGTGCCTGAAACTTTCCTAGTAATCCAAGCAAGAATTGCAGGAGACATGTTCATCTTTTGAGATGCTCATGGATGTTCGTGGACGAGCATCTGGAGATGCCAACACTAAAAATCTAGGACAACAAGAGTAAGGGTGGAAGCACCTCACCTCACCCAACAACATCTACACTTTCTGGAAATCACACAACCAATGTCAGGGACCCATCCTAACCTAGCAACTAACAACTACAAGTCTAATACTAGGACCCTTCGAGTACTGAATCCAACCATCCAAAGCAATATTGCAGTAACTTATAGTCCAGTTTCAACCACTCAAAGAGGAAATTCGATATAGATGGTTTGTAGATCTAACATGAAGGGTTGTATGTAGTTTTTTCCCTAACTGTTAATGCATGTTAACTATTTTTTCTAACTACTAATATTACAACAAACAAATATTCAATCATCTAACATTCAATATTGCATTGCATAGATGTACACAGTGGAAGCTAGGGAAGTTTTTTTCAAAGAGGAGCACCTTATGTCCTAATTAATTATTTAATATTCAAATTTTGTATAATATTAATTGAAGAAACAATTGATTAATTTATGAGAAATTTATAATAATAATTGGTCGACTTATGTTTAAAACTCATTGAAAGAAACTTCTTAAGCCGAGTATAAGATTTGATATGAATTATTGAGGTCCAGAGATGCTAATCCATTTAAATTTTTTCCCCACCTAATATTTTCAAGTGTAGGAGTTTGAGATCTAATGGAGCATGACAAAATTTTACTTAATAGATATCTTGGCAACGAGATTTATAATTTTATATCTAATGGAAGAAGACTACAATTTATTTAATAGAGATATATATCCTGGCAACTAGATTGTAATTAACTCAGGTACTGCCAGGAACCTTTTTGATATCATCATCCACAAGGAGATAAGTATGTATTTGGCCTTTCTGGATATTCATTGCAGTATTTCCATATTATTTGAAAATTGAATACACTCCTAAAAAATTTGTGGTAAACCATATTGATAGGAATATTCCATATCCAAAAAATTATTTTGGAAGAAACTGACACACCTTTCAGAACCTCATCAAGAATGAATCTGCAATATTAAATACAAATCGTACACACAAGTCACTTATTATTTGTTTTTCAAACCATAAAAGAGTAGATCTGAAGATTTTTCTTATTTATTAGGTGAATAAATTGTGGATAAGGTGTGCGACATAAACCTCCCATTTCATTAAGGCTTAGAGCCTCAGAAGAGAATATATACCTTCCTTTTGCAGATGGGTGCTCCATCAAGAATATGATCGAATTACAGAAGTAATCAATGTGGACTAATACAATGGATCACATCAGCCACTCCATCTCCTTTATATATCAATAGAATTGTTCTTTTCCTATGGGATTTAAGCCCTAATTTAATGTTTTGAAAGTGAATACTTCACTATAACATGGGGCCTATCCCTTTAAAATCATGTGCACTCATATGCCATGAACATTAGTTTCCAGAGGAAGGCAAGCACACATGTGATCGATGTTAAAGTCTATGCAATGCTCGGAGGAATTGTTGGCATAAGAGGAGGTCCAACAATGAGGGATGACACTATTGTATCCACGTCAATCCCAGTATCTGAACCATACTTAAGCATTTCTTGCTCCATTAATAATGTCTTGGCTACATAATACATTTGAAAACCAAATATTTCAATTCCTTATAAGTTTTATAGTTGAAGATGTAAGTGTGAGACTCTACTAAGGCTAATAAAAGGAACAAAACTATAAAGGAAGAAGGAAATAATAATAATAATAATAAGAAACATATTATTATGAATAAGGAAGGAGGTTTATGGATAGGGAATGGATTTAACTAGTAAGGAAGGGATTGATGATTGTAGGATTGGTGTTGGAATTTATGAATAAGGAAGGGATTGACCATAGTACGATTGAGGTTGGAAGTTATTTTGGGGCGAATTAAATTATTTTAAAAAGGTAAAAGTTCAAACAAGAATATCCTTCCCTAGAAAAAAATATAACAAAAAATGAGGATGAGTAAAAAATGGATTGAAGATAAGTTAAATGAGTAGGGATTAAGGCTCCTAATAAGTGTCCAAGCTTGAATTCACAAAACTATCCCAAACTATCCCAATAGTGTCCAAAATTGAATTCAAAATTTTGACAACAACATTCAATGTAAAAAAAATTAACATACATATTTAAGTTCAAAAAATATTAAAGAAGTTATTAAGGATTGGTTAAATAAGTAGGGATAAAGGTTGAAGTCATTTTTTACTCAATTAAACTATCCAAGCAAATTTCCAAAATTATGGTAATAACATCCACTAGAGATGGATATTTATTCCCTCCATTTTACCTGAACTAAACCTAATTAAATAAAAACAAATGCCACTCCTAATTCATTTTCGAAAAGCAACATTTACCCAAAAAAGGGTTTGTCATGCCTCATCGACACTGGTTCAACAAGATTCATCAATGAAGTACCTGTATTCGCCCTTGTATTTCAGCAAAGACGCTGCAACTATTTAGGAAGTATAAATTACAAGGCTAATATATTTTTCCTTCATGAAATGCCTTATAATATCCATAGTCCCATTCACCGTAGCTAGAATAACACCAGTGTGAAACAAAAAAGGAAAAAAAAATGAAACCACATAATAACAAAGCTGAATGGGGAACCCTAAATAATTCTTTACCTATGGATATTTGGTGTAATCCGTGGGAGTGGCCATGTGAACCATGAATTCACAACCATGAACAACAGAATCTAAGTTTCCATGTTCATTAATGTTAGCCTTAAAGGGCGTAAGCCTCTCTCTAGCTCCTAGAAGTGACATAATATGGCGAGTTTTGTTCTTATTCGCCACAGAATCAGTCAGAGTGACGTTGTCTGTGAAGATAAATCATTGTTGGTAGTGGTAATGGTAAGATTTTGGGAAAGAAGTCAATATCAATAGAAGATAATGACACCAAACCCAGATCTCTAAAATTAGCGTTCACGTAGAATCCCTTGTGCAAAATATCTCTCACAAACGATGAGTCGATGTTCCCTCCTCCTCTCGTGACACAAACTATGAAATTTTGTGTGTCCTCTTCTGTGATCTCCAGTTTTCACTTCACTAATGACACCACGATTTGGGGGATTTTTATAGTGTTTATTGATGTTGGCAATGAAAACAATTTGTACTTTACACTCACTTACCTGTCCAATCCTAGGCCCTGTTTGTTGGATAGGAAGAGGATTCAATCACACAATAACACAAGTATTTCACACACAAAATAATGAGTTGCGGCTCTTCAATTCATCTTCAATCTCTCTAAATCACAATCTCACTCAATGAATACAATGAACTCGGTGAAAGGTATTTAACCGAAATTCACATGCACACACTCTCACATAATTGAACTTGATCATCACTCACTTAACTGACTCTCTAACTCACTCACCAAATATATCTATCGCTCAAATCAACTAATTCACTTAACTATTTGTATAACTCTACATGCGGGAAGTAACTATATATTTTAACACCCCCCATTAATTATGACCGCTAAACTAAAACATAACTCATGGCAACTCAAACATGCCTGCTCATCTATGTCTTAGCTAGGCTTACAACACCCAATTTTCTTTTGTGAAACTCAAACAAATATACGACTAATGGATTTGTAAGGATATCAACTAGTTGATCACTCATTCTACAAGGCTTGAAGTGAACTTCTCCATTGCTCACAAGTTCTCGAATAAAGTGATATCTAGTATCAATATGCTTTCTCTTTTGATGAAACACACTATTCTTGGATAGTGCAATCACTAAAGTGTTGTCACAGTATATCATTGTTGATCCTTGCTGTCGCTTCTTGATTCTTTTCTTAACCATACTGCTTGATATGCTGCTGAAGTTGTTGCTACATATTCTACTTTTGCTAATGATAGTGTCACGTTGCTTCTTAGATGCACATGATATCACTCCTGAAGCAAGATGAAACACATAATCAGATGTGCTCTTCCGATCATCGAAACTTCTTGCAAAATCACTATCTATGTATCCAACCAATTCTTTCTTTTCTGTACTTGCATACATTATGGCATAATCTCATGTTCCTGCTATGTATCTCAGAATTCTTTTTCCAACACTCCAATGTGTGTCTTTTGGAGTCTCCATAAATCTTAAAATCAAACTTACTCCTTGCATAATATCCGGTCTTGTCGATGTGAGATACATGAGGCTGCCAACCAATGTTTGGAATAGAGTTGAATTGACATTTGCTTCTTCATCATCGTTACTTAACTTTGTACCTGTTGCAACTGGTGTAGGTACAGGTTGGAAATTATGCATCCTGAATCTTTTCAACAAATCTCTGGCATACTTATTTTTCCAAATAAAAATTCCTTTTTCAGATTGCTCAACTTCAATGCCAAGAAAATATTTTGTGAGACCAAGATCTGTTATCTCAAATTCTTTCATCATGGTTGCTTTAAATTAATCTAGTTCAATATCACCTATAAAAATAGTATCATGAACATATAGGAAAACAATCAAATTCTGTCCATGCTCATTTACCTTTGTGTATAAGGTAGGCTCAATGTTGCTTCTGCAAAATCCATTCTTGATCATGTAGCTGCCAATTCTGTTATACCATGCTCTAGGTGCTTGCTTAAGTCCATAGAGCGCTTTCTTCAATTTCTAAACTTTATCTTCTTTACCTTCAAATTCATAACCTGGAGGCTGCTACACATAAAATTCTTCTTATAGAGTTCCATTCAATAAGGCTGATTTGACATCCATCTGATATAATTTCCACTTGTTCTGAGCTATTGTCACTAGAACTGCTCTTACAGTATCCAATTTGGCTATCGGAGAAAACTTTTCCTCAAAGTCTATTCCCAGTTGCTACGAGAATCCTTTTGCAACAAGTCTTTCTTTAAATCTGTCAATCTCACCTTTCTCACTCACTTTTGTCTTTTACACCCACTTCATACCAATGAGATTTTTATCGTTTGGTAAATAAACCAAATCCCATGTATCATTCTTTTCAATTGAATTCATCTCTTCATCCATGGCTTGCACCCAATCTTCATCTCGAATTGCTTCTTCAAATGAAGAAGGTTGGAATGCCAATAATGAAAAAATTGAACTAACATTGAAATCATCATAAATATATTTCAGACTTCTCATTTTTTCTTACCATTGCTTGATTCATTACCTGATTCACTACTTGTATAATTCTGGTCTGTTGATCTTCTTGAAGATCCATGATGCTCCGAAAATCTTGGAGTCCTTGCTGGTGTGACTCTATTTGGTGTCTTCTCTCTTGATTCTTGCTGCTTCTCTTCTTCTAAATCATCCTCCTCCATCAATGGTGTTTTTGCATCGGTTAGGGTGTCTACAGTCCCATTCTATGACTCTTATTCTTTGAACACATCTCTACTAATGATTGTCTTATTGGTGACAGGGTTATACAGTTTGTAAGCTTTTGATTGCTCACTATAACAAGTAAAAATACATTTTTCACTTTGATCATATGATTTTCCTCTTATTTGTTTAGGTACATGTGCATAGGCTACACATCCAAAAACTCTAAAATGAGATACATTGCATGATATACCTGACCATGCTTCTTCTGGAACTCTGTTCATCACACTCTTTGTAGGAGATTTGTTTATCACATAAACAACACATGAAACTTCTTCTTCCCAATACTCATTAGAGAAGTGCCTTACTTTCAACATTCTCCTTGTCATGTTCATGATTGCCCTATTCTTTCTCCCTGTTACGCCATTCTGTTGTTGTGTGTATCTGGTTGTAAACTGTCTTTTGATTCCGTGTTGTTTGCAGTACTCATGGAATGCCTTCGAATCGTATTCTCCACCACGATCAGATCTCAATACCTTTATCTATTGATAAATTTGGTCCTCCACTAAGGCTTTGAACTCTTTGAAATTTGCAAAAGTTTCAGACTTCTGCTTCAAAAAGTAAACCCAAGTCTTTCTGCTATAGTCATCAATGAAACTGAGGAAGTAACAACTTCCACCAGTAGCCTGTGTCCTCATAGGTGCACACAGGTCAGTACACACCAACTCAAGTGGTTTCTTTGCTCTGTAAGAAACTCCTTTCGGAAAACTTTCACGGTGTTGTTTTGCCAAGATGCAACACTCACAAGTGCTTGCAGGTTATCTGATGGGAGGTAAGCCTCTGACCATCTGTTTCTGCTGCAATAATCTCAAACCAGAAAAATGCAAGTGTCCAAACCGAAAGTGCCATAACCAGTAATCATCAGAACATGTAGTTGTAAAAGAACTAACATGATCATTGTAGTTCATAATTAGAGGAAAGAGTCTATTCCTCATCATTTGCACCTTTTCAATGATTTTTTTACTTGGGGATTTGTAGTAAATAACACACTGTTGCCCCTGAAAGATAACTTTGTACCCTTTTTGCGTCAATTGACCAACACTAATCAAATTGTGTTTGAGTCCAAGGACATAATATACTTTTGATATGGTCTTTGGCTCCCCTTCATTGGTCACAATGTTGACCACTCCTTTGCCATCTACATCCACAATCTTGTCAGTCCCAAACTTTACCTCTGTCTTTATTGACGCATCCAAATTTTCAACCAAATTCTTGTTTCCTGTCATTTGGTTACTGCAACCACTGTCTAATAGCAAGACCTTATCAGATGTTTCATGCATGGTGTTGCATGCTAGAAACATGGATTTATTATTCTATGTACCAAAATTAGCTCTCTGATTGCCTTGATCAACTATCATCTTACTGCAATCATGAGCATAATGACCTAATCTATTGCAGTAATAAAAATTTGCCTTTGATTTGTCAAACCTTTGATTGTTATAAAATATTCTACTGCTGTTGCTTCCACTTTGATCCACATGCTCTTCTCGATCATCTCTCTGACCACCATAGCTACCGCCTCGTCCTCTACCTCTTAATTGACCTCTGCCTCGACCTCTTGAAATATAAACTTGACTTTTGAAAGCAGTTTCTAGAGTGCAATCCTTATTTCTCTCTACCCTTGCTTCATGCGATAGAAGGGATCCCATCAACTCATCAACTGTCAGTTTTTCCAAATCGTTCGCTTCTTCTATGGCTTCTACCACAACATCAAACTTGGTAGACAAAGATCGAAGAACCTTCTCATTCATTATTCAATCTTTAACATCTTCACCATAGATTTTTAACTGAATAACGACAGACATGACCCTATTCATGAAGGAATCAATGTCCTCTGTCTCCTTCATCTGCAGACTTTCAAAGTCTCTCCTAGTATTCTGCAATTTAAAAACATTAACTTTGTCCATACCTTGATAGCTTTTCGCCAAAGTTTCCCATGTTTCCTTTGCTGAAGAAGTTATCGTGGTCTTCTGGAACACTGCTAGGGAGATGCTTGTGCATTCTTTCGCTTGTCTTTCTTCCATTTCTTTATGTCTACATTGTGGAAGGCTCATGCTTCTGCATCGTTCTGAGGTTCTGCAAACCCAAAATTGACATGATCCCATACATCATGTGCTTTTAGCATAGTCTCCATTTTAATAGCCCACACGTTGTAATCTTCCCCAGTGAAAGAAGGAAGTTGTGGCTGAATATTTTATGTCGCCATCTTACCTCAAACAAAAAATCTTCTTTGAAAAAAAAACTAAATTTCTTCTTTTGCATGTGCTTTGCAAAGCTCAACCAATAACCTTATAACAGAACCCGAAATATTTTTTGTATAAAAAAAAATCTTTTATATAAAAGAAAATTCTTTATATAAAGTATAATAAGCTTCGTAAGCTTCCCTTTGGAAAATGCTTATTATAATACTCCACTTCAAAAAAAATTATTTAAAAAAAAAAATTCCTTTGAAAAATCATCCTTAAATCTCCTCACATGAGAATTTTAGACGTATGAAACAATTTTAGTTTTGGTATGCTTTTCACGCTTTCAGATGGCCAACAGACCTGGTTTCCTTTGGGCAGGTTGAGGCCAAAGTCTGATTTTTATATTTTGTAGCCTGTCCTTCAAATATAAATAGAAAATAGTATGGTCCTACCAAATTTACAAAAAAAAAAAAAAATCTCCTCCTAATAAAGCATATGAAGTACCTTGTAAAACATTCTTAAGTAAAAAGCTCCTTTGACCTTCATAAAATAGGAAAAGCTCCTTTGGAATATTTAAAAAATCAAACCTCTGCTAAAATTTAATGCTCATACGTACTCCTGTCCGAGGATGTCAAAGTTCGTGGTTTAAAAAAACCATTAATGCCAAGCAATGTGCGTTGACCACGACTGGCTGGCTTTTGAAGCCGTAAACCTTGAAACCGCACCCTTGAAACCAGAAAACCGCGGTCTAAACTTGATTTTTCTAAAATCGTAAGTTTGCCGAAATCTCCGGAGTTTTTTTTGGGAGAAGTTGCGAACCTTCCACAGGTGCTGCACTGAAAATGTCCAGACTTCCTTGTAATTTTTTTTTTTAGACAAAAAATTTCATGTCCTTCTGCTCTTGGCCTCTTTCTCTAGATCTACTCGCCCACAGATCTTCTGATCCTTCCTCAACTTTGATACCAATTTGTTGGATAAGCAGAGGATTCAATCACACAATAACACAAGTATTTCACACACAAAACAATGAGCCACGACTCTTGAATTAATCTTCAATCTGTCCAAATCACAATCTCATTCAATGAATAGAATGAACCCGGTGAAGGGTATTTAACCTAAATTAACATGCACACACTCTCAAATAATTGAGCTTTATCATCACTCACTTAACTGACTCTCTAACTCACTCACCAAATCTATCTATCACTCAACTCAACTAATTCACTTAATTGTTTGTCTAACTCTGCATGTGGGAAGTAATTATATATTTTAACAACATCCAATAGTGCATCCAATCAACTGAAGCAATCTTACAGTCATTTACAGTCCAAAAATATTACAGTCATTTACCGTCCAGTTTCATCTTTTCAAGGAGGAAAGTCAATTTAGAGGGTTTCTAGATCTTACATACAAATCTTCAATTGTCTAACATTCAATCTGATGTTGTATAGATGTACATAGTGGAAACTAGGGTAATTTTTTTCGAAGAGCAATGCCTTAGGATGTAAAACTAATTAATATATATATATATATTTATTTTTAATATAAATTTAATAAAAAAAATTATTAAATAAAAGTCCTAATATAATCTAATATAAATAAATAAAATTTCAGTATTGTAAATTTAAATTAATAAAATAAGTTTTTTTAATTATAAAATGAATTAAATAACATTTAATATTTTATAATAATTAAAAAATATAATATTGACTTTTACAATTTCATCATTTTAAAAATATTTTCATTGAATTATTCATTTAAACCATTCATTTCTTTCCCTATTATTTTGAATTAAATGAATACATATTCAAATAAAAAAAACGGAATATTGTTTTCAAAATTCAACATTTGTGTGTAGAACACAGAACATAGATAAGTGAGTTCTATGATTACATACAAAATAAATTTGTAGAGCGAAGTTTATGGTGTTACTAGAGATCCTCTAATGTAATTATATTATATTTTTTCTTTAAAACTAGTTTAAACTATTAGATGAGAAGAGTCCAATATTCTATGAACCTATTTCACTTATGCATCATAGTTATAAATGGATTGAATCAGTTGATTAAACAACGTTTCATCTATAAATGGATTGAATCATTAAACAACAATCCATTGAATGTTTGTGTAGACATATGGATTTAATAAGTTGATTAAACAAAGTTTAAAATAAATAATTGGAAAAATCTTGACATCACCCAACTTGTTTGTGTAAACATATGGATTTAATAAGTTGATTAAACAAAGTTTAAAATAAATAATTGGAAAAATCTTGACATCACCCAACCTTGTAATTATGGGGCATTACTTTGTTGTTGACTTGAATATGACCTCTTTAATAAGGTGCAATCGTTACATGATGTATTTTTTATTGCTAGACTTGAATTCATGATGGAAAAGGAGATTGGAAAGATTCTAGAAGTCACTTTCTCTTGAAATGTTCATGCACGCATTGAGATGTAAGCATTATATAACTTATATGATTATCTTATTGACATTGAGGAGAAAATTGGGTTATATGGTTTTAGTAATTGTGATCAATAAAATATCTAACCTAGGTTTACAATCTTGGTTGTACCATGTTTTGGTTATAAATTAATATTTAAAAGCACTACTCATTAGTTAAGAGTTTTTATTTTTTCGATGTAAGTAAACAAGTTTAAAACTTAGAAACATCTCATATAGGTGAACATATGAGAATGAAATGACCAATGGACCATTCCAAGTGGCATGATTTTCTTTAAATTATAATAATGAGTCTACTTACATTCATGAAAAACATATGATAGTAATAAATATACTCACTACCAATTAACAAACAAATTATGATAAAATTCACTATTTTTAAAAATAAATAATATTTTAATATAAAAAAATAATTATATTTATAACTTTAAATATAATATATAAATATGAAAAAGGTGAGGGAATTAGTTTTATTGATTTGAATATATAGTTTTAAGATTAAGTTTCTCTTAGTTTAATTAAGTATTATTACATTATGAATTGTTATTTCAAATTTATTATTAAAATAATTTTTTTTTTCCGAAGAAAAATATAGAAATAAAAAGTTATTTATTAAAATAAAAATAAAAATTATAAAGTTAGAAAACATATATAAAGTATGAATTAAGGGGAAAAATGTTATAAATGGTGATACAATTTTACCCAATACTATTTAGTTTAAAAATCAGTTTTTAAAATAAAATGTATTGAACATGAAAAATGAAAATATATTAACCATTTTTTACTATGCCCCTGTTAGATTAAGGTCTAAATTATTGCCCACATTAAAATGATTAATATTAATTTTAGGAGTTAATGATTTGGGGAGTTTAAAGTGATTGGAGTATAGTTATGTTTATTGATGTGCATTTGTATATGTGTTGTGTATTTTTCTCTTAAAAAAATTATAATTATGTGAATAATATAATATTAAGATATAAAATATTTTGAGTTTTTTTTTTGGGGGAGTATTTATTATATTTTCCTTTTTACAACAACATAATATTGGACTATGTAATGTCCTTGGAATCCTCTTACCATGGTTGATGGGTGGGTTCAAGGGGAACTACCTTTAATGAGACTATATTCATTTACTTCAAGAGATAATGACTATAATTTATTGCTTTCATGAACACACTCTATGAGTCTATATTTATTGACTTCAATAATGTGCACATATATCATTTTCAACAATGTATTTATATAAAAAATACTAACTAATAATTAATATTATCATGTCTACCAACTATATAACATGTATTTAGAAATAGATATATACTTATAGTTATAAAATTGATAATAATTTTAATTACTAAAATTTATAGATATATGTATTCTACCCTTTTGTAAGTTTAAATTGATAATAAATTTAATTACTAAAATTTAAAAATTTACAGATTCGGTTCATTTCTAATTTCAAAGTTAGAATTTTTCAAATGAAATATAGATTTTAACTACTAAACTCCTTAAGCTATATAAAAATTTAATTTTATATATATTCTATTCATTGCTTTACTATACATAAAAATATATCGATCCCTTAATCAATCCATTTATAGTTATGTTGTATTATAATTCGCTTCATGGAGTTGAACCATTAGGTTTAAGACGTGCTATGTTTAGCATAAAGTGTTGGAAGCTCCTGACGAAGAATGAAGAATTTCCCTACCTTTGTCCTCGTGCATGAATTTTACTTTTAAATTTTTAATCCACTCTAGTATTACCACCTCCGCATGTTACACATAATCAATCTCTTAAGAGACCCTCCCAATATGGTGGAGTGAACTTATTTAGCAAACTGCATTTTCTCGACCTAATTTAAACGATCAAATTCATAAAGTACACCTTATTAACGAAATTTGCACGGTAATGACACAATGATTTATTATCCATTGAAAACTGTTTTTTTTAATTCAATCTATAAATCTAGAAAAAAAAAATTTTAAATATTTTTTAACTCGTTATTATGGTGGTTTTTGCATTATTCAAAAATTAAAAAATGATTAAGTTTAAAATCTATACATTTCCATAATATTCTATGGAGCATCTTTAAATCATAATAACCAATATGAAACCATTAAATTTTGACATAATAATTTCTGAATATTGTTTTTAGCTATTATGATTAAAGGGAATTAAATCAGATAAACATTCTTTATAGTTTTGATTAAAGGGAATTAAATTAGATAAATATTTTTTATAGCTTTTTTTCGTAACATATATCATGTATTGATAAGAAATTTTTTAACCCCTAAACTAGAATGTGGATTGTGGTAAATCTAGGTATTATGTGTCTCGTTGAGCCTATGAATCCTCAACCAGTGAATTGTAGGATATACGGTAAATCCTAGAGGTGTGTGTCACTAGTCAGGTCTAGTGATATGGCGGGAATTATAGTAAATCCTAGAGGGTGGATTCTCGACGAGGACTAAGAATCCTCGACTGATAAATGGCGAGATATATGATAAATCCGAGAGACAAGAGTCTCGATTATGTCCTAGTGATCCCTGAATCAGACTGTGGATTGCGGTACACCTAGAGACTAGGAGATAATAAAATTCCTCATGTTGTAGGTGGATAAATCTAGTGGCATTCATGATTATTGAGGGCGTAGTGATCTGGTGAGGATTTTGGTAAAACATGGTTCTGTTGATGAGGGTGAGGTGGTTTAGCCTTGGGAAGTTTTGGTTTATTTTGGTTATGAGTCCAACATTCAGGCTTTGGATATGGCACCGGGGTGAGAGGATGAAAGAAATATCTGGTTCAATCAATCTATGGTCAGGTCGTACATGGAAGTCCCAAACCTAGTTAGATTTTGCATTCATAAATAAGAGTTTATTCTCCTTGGTATTTCATGTGTAAATGTATTGGTTTATATGTGGAGGTAATGGCTATTGTGCCCTTGTTATTTCTATTGTTTATATGCTATTTATGAGTGTGTTTAATGACAGTGATGATGTGTGGGTCTCATCCTATTTTGATTTGTACATGAATTAACAATGAATACATTACCTAATATATAATAATCCATCTAATGTGATAAGGAATTAATGCTTCCTAGTGATTCTCATACAAGTACGATATCTCTGTGCTTAGATCCATTGTTTTACCCTGTAGAATGCATATTTTTGACATGTTTGATGAAATTTCTATCATGGTTTGTAAGGTTTTAATCAATTCCTTAATTAAGTTTGTTATCAAAATAATTTTCGTGATGTCTTTTATGAGTTATAGAAGTTTCATGGAGTTTCTAGGAAGTGAGTGGGTGCTAGCCCTAGAAAATAATCTTAAATATCGCAGTCGTTGGAATAGAACTAGAAGAAAAAGGCTACATTCACACTCATACTAGATCATGGGAGTGACTGGGAATCTTCGTCACTTGGAGGGCTTGGAAAGGGTGTGACTAGGACTCTTAGTCACTTGGAGGGCTTAGAAAGGGAGTGACTAGGACTCTCAGTCACTTGGAGGGCATGGAAAAGGAGTGACTGGGGCTCCAAGTTAGTAAAATGTTAAGTTACCTCAGGGGTTGGTCACCTGGAAGAGTTGGTTGGCTCCTAAAGGTTATCTGACATGTGGATAAGGTCAATGTGGTTGTGCATTGTCAGTTTCAATCCATTAAATATACTTGGGGAGTTGAGTCACATCATAGTATCCTCTCATCACATGTTTACCCCAATGGACCATGTTGGGGTCTTAATATAGGATTATAGATTGAGTCCCTCTTTAAATTTATTTGTCAATTCGGGGCACATCGTGCAAGGTATATGCAGGTCACATGTTCCCTACTCAGTATTGGGAAATTATGTAATACAAGGCCCAAATAATTCTACAAATTGAGTAACAAAAAAATTAAATAACACCGAATGTAACATCAATTCCGAATAACAGTAATTCCGTAATAACAGGAAGATAATAAAAGAACAAAGAAATGAAATAAAAATCATAATGAATTAAAAATATATTTGAAAATAATACCTATACCACATGACTGTATCCAACTACACCTGATCGAAATAGTGGGCCCAACTCTCTGATTATATCCATAGCTGAGAATGATATATCACATCAGTTTACGATATGTTGATAATCTAATTAATTCATATAAATAAATTACAAATGGAATTTTTGTTGTTACACACAAAAGTGATATCCTTCAATATATGATCTTCTCTATATGTGATATTTCCTCCTTTTCTCTTGGATTTGTGTCTTTTAAATACATAAAAAACAAATGGAAATTTACAACAAACCAATTACAAAATTATTTCCCTTACAATTTAGATTGATTACAAAATTGAAATAAGAAATATGAGCTCTAAAAGATATTTCCATCATGATTCAGTTGGAATAAGTAGAATCTAGTATCGCAATTGGCACAATTTGGAAAATGGCCACAACAGAAAAGTTATGAAAATGTCCTTTGAAGAACGTTGATTTTCTCTCAATCCAGACCGATGTTTTGAAAAATGATAAAAAGGAAACTAATTTGTTTTGTTATACACATAACAAGTGTCTCATATTTTCAAGATTCATCTTCATTTGTTTGAATCTTCCAACACAAAACTATCGCTTTTTATCCCAACGAATTTCTCAATTGTAGTATTTGATTATGAGATGAAGATAAAATTTGTAATCTGGAAGAGATCTCGGAGAATAAAATGGTGAGTGATGTTACAAAAAATTCATTAATAAACCATTATTGGAAAAATCATCCATAGTAATCATTAATTTATTAAAAATAAAGGAGAAAATGTATTACTTATCCCCAAGAGAATAAATAACTATGAAATGGAATTATACGATAACTAATCTGCTAAAAAGTGGTAGAAATGGATGAGATATGTCTCAAGAGATGGTAATAATAATGATAGATTAGTGGCCCAATGAAATTAACTTGGGTAAATGTGGGAGGAGGGTGTTACAAGAAATACAACAAGAAATTCTCAATTTGTTTTTGACTTGGTCAAATTGGGAAAATTTGAGTTTCCACATCAACGAACAACTTGGATGTATTTAAACAATCTAACATGACTCTTTTCAGTCAATTAGCTCAATAAATTCAAGTTAGAAGAGTGATATTTCAGTTAATCATGTGTGATTTATAATTTGTAGCAATCATGGTCAGTTATTTCAAGTTATTTTCAGTTAAAATAGTTTTAATTGTTGGAGGAACTAGTGGCAGGTCAATTATGCAAAGGGACTTCATTCTAACTCAATGATGATCTGGTTAACTGATCAATCAAATGAAAATAGCAAGTGCATGGAGAGAATTATACTTCCCTGTCTGTGATGGAGATTCCTAGGCAGTGTAACATCCATCATAGACTAGTCTTCAGAGTACATATGTTGCATGGAGTCATATGATCAACCTTGGGAATTGAGAAATTAGTTTGGAGGAAATTCCTAAATAATAGGGGCCTAATTCTAGGTCAGAGCTTATTAGTGAGCATAAATATGTTATTCACTTTCCAGATGAGCCCAGATTGAGCTAGTAATTGTAATGCATATCTATTCATCATATTAATGCAAGAAGGAAAAGAGGTTTTTAATAGATTTCTTTCCCCTAGAAAAATATTGTGTGCATGTGTGTTATTTATCATTGCATTTTGTAAATGATGTTCTAAATTTTGAATTGAATTCCACATAGCAGTAGACTAGGTTTGCGTCTTGTGGTTTTGATTAAAATTTCATGATAATTTTCAAATCTACATCATAATATCTACATGGTACCAGAGAAGGATTCACATTAGAGCAATAGTTTTGAAGGTTTTTCTTAAGATGCCAGAATTTGTAGTTCAGTGTAGCAGAATCTCAACAAATCTGGGAAGATTACTTTCAACAAGGTAAGGCTAGAGTATGCCTTGGAAGGCGGCTCTAATTTCATTCCATGGGGGAATCGCATGAAGGATGTGTTGGATGAAAATGGATTGCTAGAATACGTCAAGACAGATGTTGCAAACCCACAAACATGTTATGCCCAAATCCTTGCTCATTGGAAGAAATATGTAGCCAAGGAAAGGAGAATAATCTTGGAGGGAGTGTGATACTACATTGTCTCAAATATCCATGGGAAAGAAAATTATTTAGCAAAGTCGAAATCATTGATAGACTTTTGAAAGTATAGTAGTGAACACATGAAGTTGGTGGTCAAGGATAAACTATGAAATATCAAGATGTAGAAGAATGAAATTATTTCATGGTATCTCAGCAGGTTCACACAAGTTCATGATGAACTTAGCAGCATTGGTGTTAATGTTACAGAAGATGAATTGGAAAGCCTATCCCTTCTAGGCCTTCCAAGAGCTGGCATAACTACCAAGATTCAGTTAATTGGAATGAGAAACTACCAAATTGGGAATTCTTATGGTCTGATTTCATACATGGGGAAATAAGGCATAATACGAGACATGGGACTTCATCCAAGGGTCAGGATGATTTTTTTTTGCATTGATTGGAAAGGGAAATAAGGGAAAATGGAATAAATATCAGATCAAACCACAATATAGCCAAGGGGGAAAGAAGAAATATTTGTCCAAAATTAAATGCTACTATTGTCATGAATTTAGGCACTATGTCACGAAGTGTCCACACAAAAATTCGAGCAATAAGACCGTAGGAGGAGAAATAGGTGAATATTTGGCTTCACAATTCAAAATTTATATTACCCTTATCACATGGATTGCAAGCACAATGATGGGCAGTGTGTTATACTTGGACTCAGGTGCATCGTTTCGCATTGACATGGTGTAGAGATTTTTTTAGTGACCTGGAGGAGAAATATTTATAGATGCACATCAAGATAGGGGATGAAACAAGGTATAATGCAATTGAGGTTGGTACAGTCACCTTTCGAAGACTCAAGGATGTCATTTTCATTTCGGGTCTAAAGAAAAATATCCTCTCTGTTGCAGTTTTTGAAGACTGTGGTTATGATTTTTCCTTTATCAAAGGAAAATCATTCTTAAGACACATAGCCATTAGATAGGTGAATAATATTAAGTTTCATGTGAAGAACCTATATAAGGTGTATGTGGAATGTTGTGATGCATTAAGTACTAAAATGGATAAAGTACATGGCTGCGACATCGGTAAAATTTTCCAAATAATTCTTAACCATTTTCATCATGGAACCCTAAAAATTATGTAGTAAATAACCATTGGCCTCCCTTAAGGAGCACATGAGAAACAAAATGTATGCAAAGAATGTACCTTGTGGTAGTAAAAAAAATCTACATTCCATGATCGAGACAAAAAAGCACAATAAGTTTTTGAAACGATCCACTCTAATGTTTGTGGACCTTTCTTGATATCCTCCACTTCCAGACACAAATGTATTGTAATTTTTATTAATGACTTCTCATGAAAGTGTTGGATCATGTTCATGGAGAATAAATATGAGACATTTCCAAGTTCATAAAATTCAAGGTACTGGTTGAGAAAGAGACTAGAAAGAAGGTGAAGGCCCTCATGAGAGATAATTGATGTGAGTAAGTGTCAAATGAATTAAAAAATATATATTTGCAAAAGAAGGCATTTTATGAGAGATGGAAATTCCCCACAACCCACAACAGAATGAGGTGATTGGGAGAAAGAACAGTAAGAATGTGGAAAATATGAGGGCTATGTTGCATGACCAAGGACTACCATTAAATTTGTGGGAAGATGCATGCACATAGCAGTCTCTTTGCAAAATCATATTCCTCATCATATTCTTGGTATGATTACACTAAAGGAGGATTTCTTGTGGAGAAATTCATATGTGTCGTAGTTCAAGATTTTTAGAGCCTCTTTTTATTTCCATGTCTCTGATGAATCAAGGAAGAAGCTTGAGCCGAAAATAGAGTAGGGGGAATTTGTGGGTTACACATAAAATCATCACAACTATCACATGTAATTACTTTAGCTCAGAATGATAACTGTGCGAAGGTATTTAAAATTTTATGAGGAGAAAGTGATACAATGCTCTCTTGAGAGAGAGCTTCAGATCCCACCTTAAGAGGAGATTTTAGCTCCAAAGAAGGAGCCTTAGGAAGTTGTATAGAAACCAAAATTTTTGGAGTAGAGACTGGAGACATCCACTCAAGAAGAACCATCATGAGAAGGCAGAAAAAGGACTAGGGAAGATGATATACTTGTGTAGGATGTGAGGGAGAATGTAGGAGCTCCTTCAGATTTTCATAGAAAGAGAAGGTCACTTGATCGGTACACTTGCTGCATGAGTCTAATGACTCAGCTTGTAGAAACTAAGTGATATTTTTTTGAGGAAGCAGTAGAACAACCTATATCGGTTGATGTGGTGGTGGAAGAGTATGAATCCATTGTAAAGAAAAATGTTTGGGAAGTGGTCCCAAGACCAACAGATAAACAAATTGTGGGTTCAAGATGGATATTCAAAGTTAAGCATGCAACACATGGAAGCATAGAGAAGTATAAGGAAAACTTTTGGCCAATAGATTCTCTCAAGTTGATGGAATTTACTATGAGGAAAACACTGCTCTTGTAGCAAGGTATTCATCCATCAGGTCTATTCTTTCACACACTGCACAGATGTGGTGGAACATCCACCATATGGATGTAAAAATAACGTTTCTCAATGGGGTTATTGGGGACGAGGTGTACATATAGAATCCATAATGTTTTGAGACATTTCATTAGGAGTATCATGTGTGTAGACTCAGGAGAACATTGTATAGTCTAAAACAAGAACCATGTACTTGGTATACTGGTATTTTTAGCTATCTCATTGATTTGGGATTCAACAAAAGCATAGAAAATGAAAACCTCTATCACATCTTGGTAGAAGGTAAATTTATTATTATTGTCTTATACGTTGATGATTTTATTTTAACTGGTGATGATAAGGTGATCATATATTGCAAGGAGGACCTTGTGAGGGAATTTGAAATGAAGTACATGGGTCTCATTCATTAGTTCCTCTTGTTGGAAATATGTCAAGGCGATGAGGACCTATTTTTGTCTTAAGGTAAGTATGAAAATGAGATACTACAAAGGTTCCACATGAGGATTTGTAAACCCATGGAGACACCTCTAGTGACCAACTAGAGGAAGGAGGATTCCACTTCAAGTGAAGAAATGGATGTTACTATTTATCAACATCTAGAGAGTTCATTGATGTATGTTGTGAACACACAATAAGATATGTTTTATGCATCCAACCAGCTGATCCAACTTATGTTTAAGCCAACCAAATTATTTTGGAAGGAAACTAAACATGTTTTATGGTACCTGAGATACACTACCCAATTTGGACTATGGTACATATGGACAGAGAGAGTGTAGTTGTGTGGATTTAAATATGACGACTGGGTGGGGAACCCATCGAAAGAATACATTAGGTGGAATTTTTAGTGACTTTGGATCCACATTTTTTTCCTGGTATAGTAGGAATCAGAGATCTATGGCACTCAACCTGGAAAAATCAAAATACATGGCTGCAATTCAAGCAACATGTGAGGCAATCTAGATGAGAAAGATAATTGTGGGACTATTTGGTCAGATAATGGATCCAACTGTGATCTATTTTGATAATAAAATTTTCATCAAGATCTCTTAGAATCATGTATTTCACAATCGATCCAAGCATATAAATATCTAGTATCACCATTTAAGAGACTATGTGCAGAAGAAAATAATGTTGGTACAATACATTCCAATAGAGGAAAAAGAGGTTGAAAATTTGACAAAGGTTTTGTCAGGAGGGAATTTTGAGGTACACATGTGCAAGATACGGGTGGTTAATAATCCATTTCTTGCTAAGAGGGAGTGTTCAAAAATGCATCTAGAAATACTCAATTTGATTTTTCCTTGGTCAAATTCGGAAAAATTGAATTTCCACATCAGTAAAAAAAGTTGGATGCAGCTAACTGAGGTGACATGGCTCTTGTCACTCAGTTAGGTTAGTAAATTCTATTTATAAGAGTTATATTTTAGCTAAGCATGTGTGGTTTATAATTTTTAGCAATCAAGGTTAGTTATTTCAAGTTGCTTTAAGTTAAACTAGTCCCAACTGTTGGAGGAAGTAGTGGAAGCTCAGTTGTGCAGTGGGACTTCAGTATAACTATGGGATCATCTAGTTATCTGATCAATCAACCAAAAATATCTAGTGCATGCATAAAATTTGAGTTCCCTAGTTTTGGTGGATATTCCAAGGTAGATCAAAACTAGTTGTAAACTAGTATTCAGTGTACAGGTTGTTATCACTCAACCGGATCTCTAAGGATGAAAAAGAGTCCAAACATAGGTAACCACAAACAAATATTTTAGCTTGGTAGCTAGCCCTACCAAACCATAGAGGGCTCTCTCCACAAATTCATAGCCAAGAGGGCTAGATGAATTAGGATTTTAGGCTAGGTATGAGTACAGGGGTTTGTTTGTTTGAATTGGTTTTGTTGGATGTGTGAATTAGGTCAAAGAGGCTAGGTCAGGGAAAATAAGATTAATATTGCATTCCATTAAATGTGTCAATATAGGTAGGAATCCTAACAATTTAGGGTTTCAGGGTGAGATGGATCAGGCTGATGAGGAGCTAGAAATAGAAAGGAAAAGCATGTATTCTTTCTAAACTGAAGAAAATGAAAAAATTATGAAGATCTTCCCAAAACAGAGCATGAGAGATGTATTCTTCTTATCAAATTGAAAATAAAAATATAATAGAAGTGAAATGGATAATGAAGACAAAAACTTCATTCATATGTAACATAGGAATAAACTATGTTGAAGTTCCATACCATAGGTATCCCAAACAAATAGCTGCAACTCTTTCATTAATTTCCTGCCAAATACTGATTACACAAGAGTCTCTGATCAATGAAACAACATCCAACATTGTATAATGAGAAAAGAGGTGAATTATATAAGAAATAACCAACTTCTCCCAACCTCGGTGGTCGAATCCCTGTGTTGAGGAGATGATCCAAAAAAGGTTTAACTGAAAACCCAAAGACTAGGGAGGTCAAACAAATTCTCTCCTAGTTTTGGTGAAACTATTTCATTCATCAAGGAAGACACGTTTACCTTATGTATTTACCCTTTAGTAACTCAATAATATCTTCATCGTATTTACATCCATCATTTACATCAGTAAAATTTACATTTTCCAAGGTCAACTCATAAAACTAAGAAAAAATCAGAAATTTTAGTGACCGGTCAGGAGCATAGCACCAAATTCAAGCCAATATTTGAGGGTGTTTCTAATGTCCAAATAGAGCTTAGGATAGCGCATTGGGAAGCTTGTCTTAGCTAGCTTTGAAAAATGTATTTTCTAAAAATGATGAGTTTTAACACTCCAAAATTTGAATATCCCAAGACTAATCAAGGGCGTAGCCCCAGTGTCTAGAGCATAGTGCCAATCCCACTAGCACATCTCCAACTTACAGGCCACTTTTGGAGGCCTTAAAAAACTCCAAATTAAGCTCTTGATGTATAATTGGAAATATTTTCTAGTATAGTATCCCAAAATTTAATTGGTTTCTAAAACTTATGAGCTTTAGCCCTCCAAAAGTTGAATCTCCCAAGACTAGTCAGGAACTTAGTGCCAGAAAGCAAGGAGTGCAACGCCTCCTTGCAGGAAACTTTTAGAGGCCTTTCCAAACTCCAAATTGGTCTAGTGATAGCTCCTTGGAAATATACTCCAGTATAGTTGTCATTGGATGTATCAAAAACATCATTTGGACAATCCATGAGGGAGAAAAGTTGAGTTTCCCAAGACTACTCCAAAAGTGCGGCAACTCTCCTATAACAATAATATTTTTAGAATTCCTCCCAAACTATTAAACACACACATGGTAAAAATACATAAGGAGAAAATAAACATACATAAACAGAAAGATAAGCATGATTTATATTTCCATTTTACATATATGTTTGTATTTAATACAGTAGATGACCCTTGATTACCCATTCCAAGTGGTCTCTTGGACTCCATTTGTCCATTTTCCTTCCACACCTACCCATTGAGGATTAGGTGTCCAACACTCCCCCGCTTAATCTGAAGGGGTATATGTGAGTCCAAGAAGATATTTGTAGTAAAAATCTGCAAATTATGCATGACAACACTTAGGCTGAATTAACTCTCTGAAATGTTGGCATAAAGAGGTGGTTTAAGGATGACCACCAACACTGGAATGCTTATTGCAGTTCCTAGAACTGTTCCAAATCTGGCAAGAATTTGAGAGCTTTTGCCAGAGGAAGTGTCCCTCATATTTGAAGAGGGAGACCTTCAACCTAGAAGAAGGGAGATCTGCAACCTTTCATGGTTTAAGGATGACCACCAAATCTGGAATGATTAATGCATTTCTTGGAACTCTACCAAAGCTGGCAAGAACCTAAAGTCTTCTGCTAGAGGAAGTGCTATGAATTATTTGAAGAGGAAGAATATCAACCTTGCATATATAGTTTAAGGCTATCCACCAACTAAAGGAATGCTCATGGGCATCCGTGTCTCTGGCTACAACTTTGAATCTAGAATGACAAGTTGTGGCTCATGCTCACTTGAACTGTTGTGTCTCTGGCTACAACTCTGAATTTGGAATGACAGGTTGTTGCTTAGGCTCACTTGATGTGGCTTTGAAGGTTTTACATGACCACAATTTCCCACGTGTCAGGTACAAGGTGAGATGATGGAAAAACATAAACTGCAAGTTTGTTCAATATTTTAGAACAAGTTTTGACATGTGACTTAAACATGTTCTTGGTTGTTGATGCCCATTGCCAAGAAGTGATCCATCCAAGATGAATATTTACTCTTGCAAGAGGCTTGTTTCTGAAGCATATGTGTGAATAATGGAGGTGCCACCCAGAGTGCTTGAATGGGTGAATATCAAAGAAGTGATCTTTCATATGGCTAACTTGATCATAGTGTTGGCATTTTTCAACCTGTTGTTGCTGCTTTGGAAGAGGAGCATGATCTGGAACAATTGAAGGTGAGTAGTCATGAATAAATCTGACACTCTAAAATTTTATGGGCTTGGAGTAGTGCAAAATATGAAATTACAACTCCTTTTCATATCCAAGACACGTTCTGTGCTTGTTATGGACAAGCTCTCCCCAAGGTCTGATGATGGGCTTGGGAGGTGAAGGTTGAACTTTTGCATCTATATGTGCCTCTGTTGCTTCATTGGGCACTGAATGTGAATCAATCACAACATTTTTGACTTTCTTCTTATGGGAGTCTCTTTCAATGTTCTGAAAAAAAACAGGTTCAGAAGGATGATTGCACTGCTGTAATTCTTCTTGTTGTAGTTTTCTCTCAAACTGCAAAAAATCAAATTTTTCTTGTGCATCTTGCAAACAATTTTGAATATTAGAGATGGATTTCTTTATTATATTTTTTGTATCATGATAAGTAGAATGTATAAGATTTTTCAGGAACTCTAATACCTCATTAATTCTAGCCATTCTATACAATTTTACAACTACAACTTGCATCACAGTTTTGTAGCTTAAAATAACTACTCGAAATCCTTAAATTGCAAGTTAGAAAAAATCATTTATTTGAATCATGGATTTGAAGCCTCCATAGATCTATTGTCCTTCAAAGGGTTCTAAATAATACAATTCAATTGATCGACTCTGGCCAGGAAAAGGTACAATTCTTCATCCTCTAATCAACAAAAATCAGACAAATACTCCAAAATGACAAGAAGAGAGAGAAATAATAATGATACTCATTTGACAAGGTGCCAAATAAATTATCTCGCGTCCTAATTTGGTAAAGGATGACGATTCAGATAATTTTTCATATTTATGCACATTCTAGAATTTTCACCCATTAAAAAATCTAACACATTGCCTCGTTCAATTTTTCTTTAATCAGGTTTGCAAAAAAATATTGACTCACAGATTGAAGATTCAATTGCCTACAAGTAATTTTGTTACTCGCCTACTTCAAAAACTCAATGTACACAACAGGAGCACATAACCTTGGGATACTGCAGTGATTTATTGACTTCTAGCTGCAATGTGGATTGGTACAGTAAGAGCCATATATTTGTATACTCTGTGCTGCTAAGTCAATAAACATGCCACTGAAATATTTAACATAATTATGGTTATAGTAAGTCTTTGAGGCATTAATTCCATGATGTTACTCCGTAGTTCTTCTACTTCTGGGCTGAATTCCTTCAATGGGCTTCAACCAGTATCAGAATGGAATCTGGGAAAATGTGCTCAGTTGACTCAATTGCATGTTGTTGGAAATGGCAATGGTCACTGGATTCATCATATTGTACAACACAGATTCGAAAGGACATTGTCTGAAGATGATTTATTTAACCCCTTACCTAATTCTTGTTCAAGAAGGCTAGGGTTATGACAGGGGTCTGGTACTCTGCAACACTGTAGAATGCTTTCTATAGAAATTTTCTAAGAAATGACTTATTGGATGAGACTCTGGAGGAATAATTTTAGGGTTATGATACCCAAATTTCAATTGGATATCAAAGCAATGGAGACCCACATGATGAAACTCTAGGAAAAAATGTGGCAGGAATTGGAATCGTGGGAGAAGGAGTGTAGAGGAGGTTGCGTGAGTGGGAGCGGCCAAGGGTGCAGTTCCACAAGCCTGAAAAGTGTGGGAGGTGATGCGTAGAAGGAGAAGGTGATTCTAGGAAGGGAGGTAGAATGGAAATGTAGCGGGGAGCAAATTACAGGCAAGAGCACAAATGCAGTGGGATGGAGTAGAGTGCTAAAACAGGTGTAAGAGAGGCTAAGGAAGTGTTGGATTATTAAATGGTAAGTCGCATGAATGTAATGGAAATGTTGGTATGCCACCTGGCCAAAGGGATGAGGTCAATGTTGTGGGAGTGGGGTGAGAAAAATTCACTAGTAGGGAGTAGAGAGGTGAGCGTTAGAATTCAAATAGGAAATACACACAGGCACAAATATGAGAGTAGTTTCTACTTGACAGGGATGGCGTAGAGGAAATTTATGTTAGGCCATAGCTATATCTATCAGTCCATGGGAATTTATAGCAGATACAGTTTTGATATCTCAGAGAAATAACACTCAGGAGAGTCAGATTTCGGAGTAGGACCAACTGTGCTCTGATACCATGTTAAGCACACGCATGGTAAACATACATAAGGAGAAAATAAACACACATAAATATAAATATAAGCGTTATTTATATTTCCATTAACCATAGATGTGTATATATAATACAGTAGGTGACCCTTGGTTTCCTATTCCAAGTGGTCTCTTGGACTCCGTTTTTCCATTCGCCTTCCACACCTAACTGTTGAGGATTAGGTGTCCAACACAAACCATAACACCTGTGTAAAAATGGAAGGAGTTTTTTCTTCCTTGGTTTATGGTTAATAAAAACCTCTTTCGATTTTGTGAAATTGATCTCCATTTGGTCATAAAAATACTTTGAAGAAAAACTAGCCCTATGTGTAGCAAATCATTTGTCCCTTGGAATGACTTCTTGAAAAAGGATGGAGACATGATGTTAATGAGCGGGAATGGAATAAGAATTGCTGATATGACCTCCATTATGTCTCCTCTACTCATATTTTTTTGATTCCATAGAAAACCCTAGCTCAATGGGAGAGGAAATTAAGGTTTAGTGTAAGAAAAATAGGGGATTTGCACAATTTATAAGAATGAAGAGAAATAAAGGATATATGGGGCTTCTAAACTCTTAGGAAAATATTTGGAGGTATGGAGGGATGTAAGGAAGTAGGGGAAAGTGTAATTTCAAGGATTGAGTGAGGTGAAAGGGTCCAAAAGGGAAAAACACAGGCCTAGTCTGGAAAAGTGTCAAATTGTAGCAATAAGCTAGGGCTTGTGGAAAAATGATGATTTTGAGGGATATGCAGGACACGAAGTGTTTACAAAGGTATATTAAGGATAGGGGAGGGTGTAATAGCATCAAAATACAATTTTTGTTGATTATTTAACCATGGAAGGCTTGGAACGAAGAAAAAATCCCTCAAAACCCTAAGAGAGGGAAATGAGCTTTCCAAGAACAACTAAGAGACAAATATGGTAAACACAGAACCACTTACTTGAAAATGGTAGTTTGGAACTTGAAATTTTTTAAGACCTTTGACTATTAATACTCATTCAAAAGATCAATTTGATGGTGAAATGACCAATTTTCATTATTTTGACCCTATGACCTAATAATGGCACAACATGGAAGAATGGGTTGAATGATGACCATGATGCCTATGGGTCTATCTCAATAATGAACTACCTGAATATAATGATGTTCATTGACCATGGAGGTAAAAGGAGTAGTAATGATCTCAATACCCTAATCAGTGACTAAATTTTTGCATGATGACGTAAAGGAATAACAAAAATTCCAGAGTGGAACCCTAATATAATGTGAATAGAGATATTTTGATCACTGGTGGTAGGATGCAAAAACTCATACTAACATAGCTGTTGAATGTAGTTAGATGGTCAAACTTGTAAATTGCACAATCATTTTGGAGGAATTTCTAAAATAATAGGGGCCTAATCTCCTCAAGGATTGTATAAGGAAAGAGAGGCTCAAGCTGTGGCAGAAATTGACAAATTCTAGGTCAATTATTCTCAGTGAAAAAAGAGATGGGCTATTCAATTCCAAGTTGAGCTCATATTCGGATTGTAATTTTAATACATATCTATGTATCAAATTAATGCAAGTAGGAAAAGGGGTTTTAGAAAATTGCTTTCCCGTGGAAAAATATTGTGTGCATGTGTGTTAGTCCTCACTATATTTTTGTGATTAATGTTCTAAATTGTGAATTGAATTCGACAGAGTAGTAGAGTAGGTTAGTTTCTTGTTATTTTTATTAAAATTTAGTGAGTAGTTGCAAATCTACATCATAATTTCTATAATATGTGTATTGTGAGGAGGATGAAAAAAACATGTATATGTAGTTATAAGAGACAATATTTGAAACTATAGTTTAAAAAAAAAACAATTCTTGGTACATCGATATTCCTCCATAATTCCAACATAAAAAAAGATATCGAGCACACATTTTATAATGAAATTACTTGGAAAATAAATGGAGGTAGGAAATAGTATAGAAGAAATTAAATAATGAGTGATCTACTATCTCCAACAATGATCATAGACAAGGATGGATTATATAATGAAGAAATTTTGTATAAAAAAAAAAATATTGTGTCAATTTATAAGACATTTATGTACTTTTTTGGTGTAGAATGAGAGTGATGTTACAATTGCTAAATAAAGGGTACATCATATCCAATGTTTCTCCATTGGGTGCATTCATCCTATTGTCAAAAATAAATATGGGAAATTATGATAGTGTATCAAATTTTGGAAGCTCAATAAACTAATAATTAAAAACAAATATCCACTCCTCAAAATTGCAATTTATTTCACCAAGTAAGGGGGTCAACTCTGTTTTTTCAAAATAGACCTTAGATCAAGTTATCACCACCTTAGGAAGATATTCCAAAGACTTCCTTTCAAAATTTTATGGACGTTACAAGTTTACAATGCTTCCATTTGGGCTTACGAATGAACTTGCTACTTTTATGTGCTTGATGGACAATGTCTTTAGTAAATTTTTGGACAATTTTGTGTGCATTTTTATATATGACATCTTGATTTATTCGAAGACTCGGGAGGAGAACAAAAAAAAAAAATAGAAATAGTGTTGTAGATTTTACATGAGCATTATCTATACACTAAGTTTCGATAATGTGAGTTGTATGATACAATACCATTCATAATTGGCCAATTCCCAAGGATGTGGTAGACATGCGCTAATTGATGGGTATCACCGAGTATTATCGAGGTTCATAAAAGGATTTTATAAATTAGCATACCTTGTAACCTCCCTATAGAAGAAAGGGGTGAAATTCGAGTGGATTCAAAACTGTTAGAAAATTTTTGAGCAATTAAATATTTTTCTTATTGTTGCATCTGTGCTAAAAATAAAAAACCCTTATAAGAATTTTGCAGTGTGTGATAATTCTTGTTTGGAAGGTCTAGGAGGTGTGCCCATGAAGGAATATCATGTGGTGGCTTATGAGGCCCACAAAATAAAGGAGAATGAAAGAATCTATGTAGTTTATGACCTTGAGCTAGTTGTAGTCATCCACGCACTTAAAATGGGGAGACAGTACTTGACTTGTAAGAAGTTTATCTTATTCACTAATCATGTAAGTTTAAAATATTTTTTCAGCCAACTCGATATGAATGTAAAGCAAGCTAGATAGATGACCTTCATGAGAGAATACTATTTTGATATTATCCATATAAAAGGAAATGAAAAAAGGGTGGTAGATGTGCTAACTAAAATTATAAAAAAAAAATTTGAAGCAATAGTCAGTAAATCCAAAACAAATTTCATGGAAAAGATCGAAATGGAAACGTTATAAGATACAATTTATAATCATATTTGTGAAAATATAAAAGGAAAAACTGAACAAAGGAAGCAGTTAGATTATGGAGGTAATAAAATTGAAATATTAACATATAAAGACAGACATTATGTTCCATATGTGGCTAAAATTAAATGATTAATACTAGATGAAAATCACAAGAGACCCTTCGCATCTCACCTGGGTTATCAAAAATTGATAATTACTCTTAAAAAGGAGTTCTTCTGGTCTGTTATGAAGAAGTAAGAGGACAAATACTTGGAAAGTTTCCACAAATATCATCAGGTGAATGTGAAGCATGAACACCCAACAAGATTAATGAACCCCCTTCTTGTAAAAAAATGGAAATACGAGGTGATTTAATTAGACTTTATTATTAATTGATATAGGACTCGAAGAGGACATGATTCTATTATGGTTGTGGTATAAAAGTTATCTAAATATGCTCGTTTCATACTTTTCAGTCTACTCACATAGCTACACAGGTGGCATAATTATTCATAAAGAATTTTTCAGGCTTGATGAAAGACCCAAGACCTTTATATTAGATAGAGAGGCACAATTTACTTTTGAATTTTGTAAGGAATTGTTTACTAGAATGGGTACACAACTAATTTTTAGTACTGCATACCATATATAGACATATGGGAAAAAAAAAGGGTTATCCAGGTCCTTGAATACAAGATGCACACACAAAAAAAGAAAATACCCTCTAGTGGAGGTTATAAAGGAGGTTTTTAGTGTTATAAAATTGGTCAAAATTATCAAAAAAACATTTTCTACAACATTAGTTTTCGCTAAAGGAGATTTTTTCGGAGCTCATAATGGAGTTTCAACACAGCTAAAAAAAGTGGGTGACCAAAGGTTGTTATAGATGTTTCTCTCATCGGTGCGCGAATCAGGTGTCAACGCACTAGTGTGTTGTACCGTGAACGCACAGGTACGTTGTACCGTGAATGCACAGGTGCGTTGTACCGTGAACTGAGTAGTACTATCAACCTACCAAGCACTAGGAAGGAAAACAAAATTTGGACAGCCCGGCCCATGTCAGCCAGATAGTCGCACTGGGTTGATGGAAGGTGCACACACCGGCCGTTGAATGTTGAAAACTAAACTGGGCCATTTACGTGATACAATGCATCGGGTCATTAAGTTATAAAAATGCACTGACGCGATAAAGGAAAACCACACCGGTGCACGCAATGCCTATCCGACCGCCCAGCTGGTAGTCGTTGATAAAGCACACTAGGCATTCTAATTGAGATTGGTATTTGTGCAGTGCCCATAGGTTGTAGAAATGCACAAGTGCACATTATCTTACAAGCGCACTGATCACAGTAACTAACATGCACCAGGCATTCTAATTGGTTTTGGAATTTGTGTGATTCCCATAGGTCATAGAAACACACCGGTGGAAATTATCATACAAACACACCGGTGCATAGTAACTAACATGCACCGGTGTTCATTTTGTATTTTTGAGAAACATCAACCTATGACAATGCAATTATTGTGATTTTTTAAAATTCATTATTCATCAAAATTCGACAAATACCTTATAAAAATAATGATATAAATTAATTTTTTATTAGTGCATTTGAATGTGATGTTTGGATTAATTCGTTATATCATATCATCATATTTCACATCTCTTCATTATAATATTTAATCATCCATATATTTAATCAATGGTGTAACATTTAGCAATGGCAATGGAGAACACAATAGAATAAATTAAAACATATATATATATATATATATATATATATATATATATATATATATATATATATATATATATATATATATAAGACACTATTTTTCATACAAAAGGAGAGTTATTGGTATCCCTTTGTCTTTCAATTGGGACACTATGTCCATTACATTCAACAAGATTTCTTATTTCATAGACAAATATTTCAAAAAATACAAGGCCTTGCTTTGATATCCAAACATATTGATCATCATTCTTCATTGGAAGTGTTGTCACTGCTCGAGCTACTTCCATGACTTGGGTTATTTTGAGGAATGTTTTTTCACTGTGTTGATTGATTTATTCTTCTTCAACTTCCATCTACAAACATAAAAATAAACAGTAATGAGTGTATATACATTGGTGAGAATAGTGAAAATTTAAATATTAAATAATATGCATCAATTTAAATCGAAAATAAATGTACCATAGAAAGAATAGACTCATGAACTATACACATTCTTTCAAAACCAAATTTCATGCCATCTTTCAACAATTCATTTGTTGGTGCAGTTCCATACTTTGCTTCCAGCAAGTTTTATACCCCATAAAAAATCATATATTTAATATAAAAGTATTTTTTGTTTTATTAATTATAGACAGAGCTAAGTAAAACAAGTTAGATGCTTACAAATTCCACAATTAATTTCTGATATGCCAACATATACGGACAACCCATATTTAACCCAATGTTAATTAATTCGTTTGATGGTTCTTCTTTCTATGTTAGCACATGTTTGAAGAGATTCAATGATGATTGTTGTAAAAGAACTTAAAATATACAAAAATGAAATATAGCTAAGTTTTTATAAGGAAGTAACAATTACTCACAAACATAGATATCAACCATTTTCTTCCTTGTCGTCCTGCTTTATGTGTTGAATGGGTTCCATATGCACTTGAAAATTAATATTTAACGCTAAATTTTTTATTTTATGTACCTAATCGGAAAAATTAATGATTACATATTACATTTCAAGCACGTTGTTGTTGAGATGGCTCCTTGTGTGATGAAATTATGTCCACTTCTTTGACCATCTCCTTGTACACCTTTTTGGACATTCCTATTGGCATATTTATAATATGAGCTCGTTCATCCTTTGAGATTTTCATAGTCTTTCTAAAAATGTAACATGAAAATAAAATATTTAATTTTTATATTGATATACGAAAAGAAAATATAACAAAAGTGATATTTATAAATGATTACTTTCTAGTAATATATACATATAATTCTAGAAAAAAATTTAAAGGAATATTAACTTTTCATTCCTTCTTTTTTGTTGTTGTACGTTTTTGCTATTAAAAGTCTGACATGTCTCATTGACCAATTGTCTAGAAACTCATCCTGTAGTTTAAATAAAATTTGGTTCTTGGAATCAATAGATTTATTTTTGTATTGTAAGTGGAAAGAACATCTATACATTTGTTTCACTAGATCCCTCAAATTTTTGTAAAAGTTTTTCCCCATTTCGTTAACCTCCAACACTTCCAAAACAATAGAAACATTGTATGATGCTCTTTGTCAACAAGGATACCCAATGCGTTATATGTTCACCAGTGTGTTAGAGTATGCACAACAAAAATTAAATAAATCACACACACAACATTAAAATATGGAGACTGAATTTAACGTGTTTCACCCAACCAATCTAGGCTACATCCACCAAACAGAGGTATCGGCTTTCTTATTATTCAACAGGAGATTACAACAATAGATTTCTCACATCTGCACTTCCTCTTCCTCGCCCTCATCTATTTTGCCTATATGAGCTTACAATTTATAGATGTAGAGAAGAAACTGAATAATAAATTCAATTCCATCCTATCACAACAAAATAGGATTAATATCTCCTCTTCAGGATTTGATGCCATCAGATTTGGAAAAAATCCTATTGTTGGCATTATCTATGAGATTTTAGCCAAAATAATATGCAAAAATCTCAAAAATCTCCACCTTGACAACAATTAACCTGATACCTTGTTCCTGTTATTATTTTTTATTTTTTCTGCAAGCCAAGAGAAGCTAGACACCATTGTAGCTTCTCTAATAAAAATGGTTTCATGAACATGTCTACACAGTTTTCCTTTGTATGCAATTTTTCAAGAGAGACTCCCCGTTTAGTGATAACCTGCCTTACAAAATAGTACTTTATAGGTATATGCTTTGATTTACTATGATAGGCTGGATTTTTAGCCAAATGAATTGCACTTTGACTATTACAAAATATCTTTATGTTGTCATGCAGCCTACCAAACTCACCAAACAAACATTTCAACCAAACCAATTCTTTGCAAGCATGTGAAGTAGCTATGTATTATGCTTCTGTAGTGGATAAAGCAACAATGTTTTGTAGCTTTGACATCCAGCTAATAGCTCCACCTGCAAGAGTAAAGACATATCCTGAAGTTGAATTTCTCTTATCCAAATCACCTGGAAAATCGAAATCAAAATATCCGCAAACAAATTCACTACTTCTTTTATAAGTGATACAATAATCACTTGTGGCTCTCAAATACCGACACACCCATTTCATTACTGCCGAGTGTTCCTTCCCTAGATTTTCCATATACCTGCTGACAACCCCAACAGCATGTGAAATATCTGGTCGTATACAAACCATCGCATACATCAATCTTCCTACTGCATTGGAATATGGTATTCGAGACACATACTCCTTTTCTTCATTTGTATTAGGACATAAACTTGAAGAAATATTAAAATGGGAAGCTAAAGGGACTGAAACTGGCTTCACATTGTTCATACCAAACCTTAAGAGTATTTTCTCAATATAATTATGTTGTGATAACCACAGCTTACCATTGCTCCTGTCTATGAAAATATCCATGCCCAAAATCTGTCTTGCTTCTCCGATATGTTTCATATCAAATGTCATAGCCATCTGAACCTTTAACCTGTTGATCTCACTTATGCTTTTGCTTGCTAAAAGCATATCATCAACATATAATACTAAGATAATGAATATGTTATTACTTAATTTCTTAAAGTAAACACAATTATCATATTCACTCGTTATATAATCTTGGCTCATCATGAAAGAATCAAATTTCTTGTACCATTGCCTCGGTGATTGCTTCAGACCATACAATGATTTCTTGAGCCAGCAGACAAATTTCTTGTTGCAATTTTGAACAAACCCTTCAGGTTATTCCATATAAATCTCTTCATCTAAATCTCCATGTAAGAATGTAGTCTTAACATCTAGTTGTTGTAATTCTAAATTAAGTAAAGCAACTAATGCTAAGACAATCCGAACTGAAACAATTTTAACAACTGGTGAAAATATCTCATGAAAGTCAATTCCTAATTTCTGAGAAAAAACTTTCACAACCATCCTCGCTTTGTACCTGTCTTCTTTATCATCAACATCCCTTTTCAATTTGTAAACCCATTTACATCCTACAGTTTTTCTGTCATTGGGAAGTTTTACGAGGTCCCATGTGTCATTCTTGTATAATGCCTTCATCTCATCCTTTATAACTTCTTTCCACTTATCACTGTTAGAACCTTCTACAGCTTCCTGATAGCATAAATGTTCATCATCATTAGTGATTAAATAAACTGAAGTAACATGATCATCATACCTTTTAGTAGGATGTCTTATTCTCGTGGACCTTCTTAAAGATGTTTCTGGTTCTTCCACAATTTGTTGATTATTATATACAGGAACTTCTTCATGATCTTCATCTGAAACTTGTTCATCTTTACTATCATCAGTATTTGAACTAGTTTCAAACTGAATATGTTGAAACTTAGGTACATTTTCATGTTTCAATTTCAAATCTACATCTAGATTATCAAGTGAAGATTCATTGAATTTAACATCTCTGTTAATGATGATCTTGTGAGTAGTAGGATCCCACAACCTGTATCCCTTAATCCCATCACCATATCCAAAAAAGATATATCTTTTTGATTTAGGATCTAATTTAGAACACTGATGTTTCATAATTAGAGCATATGCATCACAACCAAAAAATTTCAGTTTAGAATAATCACAAGGATGACCCTTCCATACCTCTTGAGGAATTTTGCATCCTATTGCAATTGATGGTGATTGGATTATCAAATAACAACCCGTAGGTACTGCTTCTGTCCATAATTCCTTCTGTAAATTTGCGTTACTTAGCATACTTCTTGCTCTTTCTAAGAGAGTCTTGTTCATGCGTTCAACAACTCCATTTTGCTGAATAGTATAAGCAGTAGTTCTATGTCTTTCGATCCCAACCTCCTTGCAATAATTATCAAATTAATTTGAAGTAAAATCACCACCATTTTCAGTTCTTAAACATTTAATGTTTCTTCTAGTGATATTTTCTACTAATGCTCTAAACTGCTTGAAAACTGTGAACACATTAGACTTTCCTTTTAACACGTAGACCCATACTTTTCTAGAGAAATCATCTATAAAAGATACAAAATATGATGATCCTCCAAATGAGGTTGTAGGAGATGGAACCCAAACATCAAAATGGACATAATCAAGGATTCCTTTACTAGTATGTTTTCCAGTTTTAAATTTCTGCTTGCTTTCTTTCCCATATATACAATGTTTGCAGAAATATAAGTTAAAAGACTTTAAACTGGGAAGCAACATACGATCAGATAAAAATTTTAATCCTCTTTCACTCATATCGCCCAACCGTTGATGCCATAGTCGAATAGAATCATTGTCATTTTCAAATACAGTTGAAGCATGGTCTCACTCTGTTCTTCCTTCTAACTGAAAAAGATTTCCAGCCTTCTTTTTTTTCATTACTAATAAGATTCATTTGTAAATTTTTATTACTCCACCTTGAATAAAAGTTTTATATCCATTTGTGTCTAACACTCCTAGAGAAATAAGAATTTTTTTGAGTTTAGGCACATGTCTTACATCAGTTAAGATTTTGATTGTCCCATCAAACATTTTAATATAGATGCTCTCAATTCCCACAACATTACATAAGAAATCATTGCCCATGTAGAATAATACATCATTGTTTGGTTTATAATATTTAAACCATTGTTTATGGATGCATATGTGACTGGATGCACCAGAATCTAATAGCCAATGTTGATCATGATTTGAAAAATTAACTGATAAAACTTCATCACTTATACCTGAACCGGATGCTGAACCTGTATCTTTCGTGTTCACTTCTTTATTTTCTGTTGAAGAGTCTCCTTTGGATGTTTGCTGCCTCTTCCAATAGTCCTTCTTCAAATGTCCTGATTTGTCGCAAAACTAGCATTTTAGCTTTCTCTTATTCCCTTTTGATTTTGATCGAGAGTTGTTTTTCTAACTGGGGAGTTTTTCTTTAGATCGAACTCTAACCATCATTGCTTCTGATGTAGAGGTCTCTAAATTTGATCTTTTTTTGGTTTGTTCAGATAGCATAGCTCCAACAACATCATCAAATTCAAGGGTTTCTGATGAACTAAGACTTATAGAAGTAACAAAATGATCCCATGACTCAGGAAAAGAGCATAATAAAGTTACAACTTTATATTCTGAATCAAATTTTACTTCTATGCTATGTAACTGCACCAAGAGAGTATTAAAAGTATTAAAATGATCGATTATTGTTGTACCTTCCTTCATGCGCAAGCTGCACAACTTTCTTTTCAGAAGAATCCTATTGGTTAAGGATTTAGTCATGTACATTTTTTCTAACTTTGTCCATAAACCAGGAGCGATTTTCTCTCACACGATGTTAAATAAAACATCATCCGCCAAACACAATCATATGCTGCTTAGTGCTTTATCATCGATGTCACTCCATTTGTCATCTGTCATGGCAAAAGGCTGTTTGGATTTTCCCAAAAGTGCCTTCGCGACACCTTGTTGTACAAGTAAATCATGCATCTTTACTTTCCAGATTTCGAGGTTATTCCTCCCACTAAACTTCTTGATCAGAAACCGAGCACTTTGAGTTTTTTCCATCTTGAGTAGCTTGTGTCAATAATTTCCAATTTAAAATCTTAAAAAATGAAGATTTTAATTTAATAAAAATCCCAAAGAATGTGTACAATGACTATGGAGTTATTGCACAAACAACAATACAACGAAATGCTAATACAGGTAAATCAAACCACATAGGTAAATCAAACCGCACTCGTCATCAAACATATACCTCAGTTTAATTGTGCATGAAAATAAGAATGCAGGAATTTTGATTTAAAGCTTCTAGCACCAGCTCACAGTGCTCCTCCCACTTGAACCGAAAAACCAAACTCTGTAATCATTTCTCATGGCACTCTATTACAGCAGCAAAAACACTGCATTGAAATTTTATAAGGACTTCTTCAAGGAACATGCCCTCCTTAGTACGTCGATCAGGGAAATCACATAATGATAAAACAAATGGGAATGTAGCCAAGCTTTCAAATGCCAAAGAAGCTTCTGTAGTGATCTCTCTTTGATTCCATAGCAATGACGCTGCTCTCGGATGGAAACTCTTCTTTGTATTTATTTTAGGACTCGAGATGAAAGCATATCAAATCCTTGCACCATTGTCTCAGCAACACAAGGAATATTAAAACAAAAAAAAAATCATATTGAAGTTCCGCTCCCTCATCTCTAGGCTAGAAAAGTTACAGAAATCGAGTTTCATCCTCCCTCGAATTTATCATCCATATTTTAACATTACCATCCTCCTTTGCACTTTGTATCCATCCCATCTCGCTTTGGAAACTTGTTAACTCAGGCCCTCCATAGAAATCATGCAATGCTTGCCCTCACACAGCTCTGATACCAATTATTAGAGTATACACAACAAAAACTAAATAAATCACATGCACAACATTAAAATATGGAAATAGAATTTAACGTGGTTCGCCCAACCAATCTGGGCTACATCCACCAAACAGAGGTATCGGCTTTCTTATTATTCAACAGGAGATTACAACAACAATTTTTTCACATCTTCACTTCCTCTTCCTCACCCTCATCTATTTTTCCTCTATGAGATTACAATTTTTAGATGTAGAGAAGAATCTGAATAATAAATTCAATTCCATCCTATCACAACAAAATAGGATTAATATCTCCTCTTCGGGATTTGATGCCATCAGATTTGGAACAAATCCTACTGTTGGCATTATCCATGAGATTTTAGCCAAAATAATATGCAAAATCTCAACACAGTTTTACCAATTAACACAGAAAAATTAATAAAAACCTCCAATGTTATTTTTTGTAGCATAAGATGTCGTGGAGGAGGCGGTGTGGCAAGTGATTACAAACACAACGAGAAAGCAGTAGAAATATCGTACGATGTTCTCTGTCAACAAGGCTACCCAGTGCATTATATGTTAAGTGGTGCACCAATTAACATGCACATAAATTAATAAAAAATAGTTTTTATCGAACAGTACGTTCCTGGTGGGTTATTTTACACAAGGCGTATCGATTAAAAAATTATTTTTTTCAAAAAATAATGCAAGGGCCGACATGGATTAGGATCTAACAATGCAATTTGTGTTGCAAGTTAGACTTCATATGCCTATATAGAGAGGGAAAAACCCTATAAATCTAAAATGAAAATTCGTAATTGTTAAGTCACAACAACAAGAAAAAACAAGGGCATAAACAAGAAGAAGCAAGGGTTTAATGTAAGAATGGAGTTTTTTTTTTTTTTTTTCCTGAAAATGCACAATAAATTTCAAATTTTTACTATGCATGTATTAAATCCAAAATAAATTGTAAAAAAATAATTATTACAGTAAAATTTAACATTTTTACTATACTACAGGGTTTTTGTGCGAATCACCAGATGTTTCAAATTCTGATTCTCTGAGTAGTGCTATTGTTCAAAAGTATTTTGCTTCTCCAGAAGGCTCTTGTGCTTTCTTGCTCTAGGTATGTCTCTCGCGCACCCTCCCTGATTTTTTTTTTTTTAAATAATGAAATAATGAAAATATTTTACTATTTAAAGAATTTTTTATGAAATTATATTTCCGAAAATAATTTTCCACGCATTTTTCAATTTATCTCTTTTTTTTCGCGTAAAAAAAATAAATTTGCACTTTTTTTAGTTGCGAATATTCAGTGTTTGTTATCTAACCGTGTTGGTGTGTTAATTAATAACACAACACTAGTGCACAGTAACTAAAATGCACCGATGCAGTTAACTATACATTAGCACCGATAACAATAAGTCCATTTTTAAGGCACCAAAATTACTTTTACGTATGTAAGCCAAAATTTATTGTTGATTTTGCACAAATGCAAGGAGAAAATCTCATAATTATATCAAATGGAAAATTCTTCAAAATCCAGCTCGTTCCATAATATTTCTCAAATTCCATCGCGGAGTTCTCCCTATCCATCTCCAGACATAATATTTACTTCAGATTTTATTTATATTTTCATTATCTAATTGATTTATTTTTTATCCATGTCAATTAGCTGAATAAAAATAATGTATACAAATTTGCAGGTGCATCCAGATTCAGAATTGAGTTCGGATGCTCACAATATCCAAACATGTCCAAAACGTTGGAATCTACTACCAGGAGTAGCATATCGCAAGGTGCGTTTGGTAGATGAAAATGGACAACTACTTCACCTTGCTAATTTTAATATTGCATCTTCTAGCCACAATCCTAAGACAATGATGGTAATAATAATTTTTTGGTATATAAATGTAATTATCTCAAAATTAAACCAATTAATCATGCATTGTTGACGTGATTACTAATTGATATCATAGATTTTGTACTAATCATGTTCAAATATTTTTTTGTGAAATTATTAGGATTCTAGTGATGATGAGAGACCTACCTACCATCTTTTGTTGCACCCCATGAAAATATAAAATCGAGAGAAGGTTTAATTAATAGAAAAACTCATTGAGGAACAATACCAAGAATGGTTGAATCAACCACCTACTCAATTCCCACTATGTCTAGATTCACCAATTAGGAATGACTACAGAAATAATAGTTCTTCACAAGATGATAATGGAGGGAATCAAATATGCATTGGTATGGATGATTCCTTAAGGGATACAACCGCCATGGTGAAAATGTTGTTATATTCATTCTAGAATGATGATCAGCTGGGGAATGATGTTAATATCATTGATACCTTTTTCGAAAGCCTTAAATTTGCTTCCACGACCCCTCTATTTGGACCTGGCAGTCATTCAGAGTCTACCTAGTTGGGGAAACGATGTTACTGTACAACTTGAAAGCAAATTTTGGCTTGTCAAATGCATGTTTCTCGGAAATTTTGAAGTAATTGACACATATCATCGAAACAAACTGACCCATTGGTTGTTAGGAAAGATCTTATTATCTCAAAAGCTTAACGGAAACATTGGCGAAGATGATTATAAAGTACAGGATTAAAGGAAGGTGTTGGTCCCTATAATTGGTATTTCAAACAAGGTGATATCCCATGGATTTTAAAAAAGATGATCTTTCTTTCGAAAAGGAAGTTATAATGGGTGTGAGGGTGCCATCTTCATACGGGTCTTCACTATGGTGTTGCTTCACCGTGGATGACCATTTGTCGAGGCTGAAATTGCATGAACGTTTGAATCTTCTAAGAGTATGTATAATGTCAAAAACATGATTTTATTATCTGTTATATTAATAATTTTTATCCCATGAAGGGTTCATAAAAAATAACTAATTTTGTATATTATTGTATGTGTTTATAACTTTGCAGTGTCATTATCCTTTGTTCAGGTGTGGGTGTCTGAAACATGAATTCCACCAAGACGTAGGACGTGCCATATATAAATTATTTGCATTTGTACGTTGGATTATGTCAAAGGAGACTCATGTCGCTAGAATTCCACGGTGGCGTCAAGAGATAGTTGAGATGGTTTGTATGCTTGAGAAGGAACTGCCCACGAGTTTTTTGGAACTGTAGGTTGATGCTCTAATCCACCTAGTAGATGAGGTTGAATTATTTGGGGTGGTTTCTTGTTGCTAGATGTTCTTCTTAGAGAGGTACATGAAAAAATTGAAAGGTTTTGTTCGAAAAATGGAAAAACCTGAGGGGTTTGTGGCAGAGGGGTACATACCATATGAGTCTTTCTATTATGCCAGTGATTACATCAACCACATTGACAATAGACCAAGTGTGGTGACTTGGAACGATGAAAGGGATGAAGACAAAAGAGAAGGGGGGCTGCTCCAAACAAATGGAAAAAGGTTCTTGATAAAGAGTAAGTGACTTATAATTTTTCAAATTTACACAAAGTAAATATTCATGTTTAAATTCAATATAATGTATATTTTGATCTCATGTGTACTATATGCCAGTTTGATTTTATCAGTGAATGCAAAAATTAAAGAAATCAATAAATTCGTTCTTTACAATTCCGTTGTGACACAATCGTGGGTCGCATTTTATGAACAAAAGAGGATTAAATGTGATAGTGACAGGAAAGAATTCAAATATTTTAATAATAGAAGTGTGCCTTACCCTTATCGTTTCAAAGAAAATATGCCAAAAATATGCCCGAACAGTTGGGTTGTTGACCAAGTCAGAGAGAAATACGATGCAACTGATCATTACTCGTGTGCTGAAGAGGATGAGCTGAACGTCGAGATTGGGTGCACCCACTTAGTAATAATCTATTTATGTACATTTAAACTTAATAAAGCACCTTTCAAACGTAATTAAATCTATATTTCATATTTTAATATTTGGGTTATTATAAGACGCACGACACTATGATTTTTTAACTTTTTTAAAGGTCAATTTGTTCCCATATATATGGGATATAGACACCATTTCCCACAGAAAATGCGGATGATGGACACATGACACAAGACTGTGGAGTGGAAGTTGAGTTCTATCAATCTAGTAAAGCTAGCCACTATGATCAAAACCTAGTATGAGGTACATTAGGTTACGTTGGAAAGATACAAGAGATTATTGAAGTGGATTTCTCTTCTTTCCAATTTTTTACTTTTAAGTGAAAGTGGTGGTCTACCTTTGATCAGAATAATGTAAAGGAAGATTGTGATAGTAGGCTGATATGTGTCAACTATAGAAACATGTGGGATGAAGCTAAGGAGCTCTATGTTTTCCCCAAACACTACAACGAGATGTTTTTTTACCCAGATTTGTTGGATAGGGATTATTGGTTTGTATTGAGACATGACCCTAGAACAAAAGATTTTTCTGAGAAAAATAGTGTTATCATGCAAAGCGATCTGGAAGATAATGAGGGTGATCATGAGAACCAAGAGTGATATGGTACATGTGTTAGTTCATTATTTATACTTTTTAAGATGGGTTTTTTTAAGGAAGAGGACTTAATTCCCTTATAACTAAGACTTTATTTTTCGAAACATTATAATGTATTTTGAGTTAATTGGTTTTCATTGTGTTAATGTTAAAAGAATTTCACTTGATAATTTGCAACTATGTTGATCTCGAAAAGAATGACGTACTCTATAAATTTAAAAATTTTGTAATATCAATTACTAAAATAATACAACTACTTGATTTCTTTAAATGTGTGTGAATGATAGATTCAAAATGTATATTATTATTTTTGGTATGTAAGATCATAATAAAATAATGATAATTCTAAACATGAATTTATTTGCATTATTTTCCAAACTTTATTATGTTTTAAAAATTGATATTATTCTAAATTTATTATTTTACAATTATTTATATTCATAAAAATTTACAAATTTACAATTATGGTACTTTAATCATATTTACGGTATAAATTTTACTTACGGTAGTAATTATGGTTCAAAATTGACAATTAATTTAGAAATTTACAAATTTACAAATTCAAATAAAATTGAATGACGACAATACATACAATTGCAAGTACAATTACAATTTTACAATTTCACAATGCAATTACAATTACAATTACAATTTTACAAATATTTTACATACAATTACAATTATAATTTTACAATTTTACATACAATTACAATAACAATTTTACAATTTTACATACAATTACAATTACAATTTTATATACAATTAAAATTAAATTTCAATTACAATCACGACATAATATTTAATAAATATCCCGATTTAATATTAAAAATAAACATCACAATCATGACAAGCATTGTACAAACATCATATTAAACTAAACTACACATTCAAATTCACTAACATCATCTAATCATCGGGATCATGATTATCTTACAAAACACAAGCATTGTATACCATCATCACAACACAAACATGAAATATACATCTCATGTCAAATAAATGCTATCAAATACATATCTATCTAGAAGCACATTAAATAAACATATATAACATGACCTAACAATATACACATCATGATGAAAACCAACATGTAAACTAAGTACATCAACATGAACATAAAATACATGGAATATATATATATATATATATATATATATATATATATATATATATATATATATATATATATATAATGTCAAAAATATGCAATTGTAATATAACTGCATATAAATCTCAAATATCTGGTTGTACATCAATACTAGTAATAGTCGAGGCCTGCTCAGTTGATGGTACAACCTCATGCTCAGATAGACGGCGTGCATGCTCCAGAGGTGCCTACCGATCAATTGATGGTGCAGTCTGCTCAGGAACTGCCTATTGATGACTCGTCGATGGAGCAACCTGCTGAGATGTGGATGGTGTGGCTTGTGATGATGGACCTGCCTCCTCAGATGGACCCTCCTACTCAGGTTCAAATGCATGCTCATGACTATGTGTCTATTGATCTGGTGTAGATAGCTTAGATGATGCCCATTGATTAGGAGTGGACGCTCACTGTTCATGATGATCTCTGCCATGAGGTGAAGGAGGAGGAGGTGGACTACTAGAATGATGATCACTACCCTCATGATCATGATCATCAGATGAGGTGTTTCTCTGTCGTTCATCTCCATGAGGCCTACCCCTCCTAGCCTACATTAGTGCTCTAGAAGCTCTGATGATATAGTGCATGAGGGTCAACATATCACGGGGCATGCCTCTACAAAGTTGTGTGAGCCTACGATCAGCCTGAATCTCTCTTATTGTAACTAGGTGGACTCCCTCAAAAACTAGAATTCAACAAAGTTCATCGCCCAAATCCATCCTAAATCGGGTGTCTAGCCTACGCCTCATCCCCGTGGGTATCTGCACTCGATCAAGATCATGTTTGTCACCCTGATCCTGCACCTCTGCCATATCCTCATCAATATCTACATATGAATTATTCAGAGGGGGTGGATTCTCATCCCCAAAAGATGTCCCAATATCTACAAAATATATAGTACACAACAATAATTAGACATCTTCATTAAAAAATTTAATAAAACAAGTTAAAGAATATTTTACAATAAATTTGAAAATTCTAATTAATTAATTAAGACAATAAAATGAAACTATATTAATTTAAAGAAAACAATAATATTACCTCTTGCATCCAGTGGCTCATCTCAAAGGATTTTTTTACACCCTCGCCAATACAAAATGGAATACTGAGATGGCACCAGAACGAAGGAGTGATCATCAACACTGGACAGAAACTCCAGTGCATCAGGAGATATCCTGGCAGGAAATTCATACTGGCCCCTCTTGGGCATCATATGGCCCCACATATCCATTCCTACATGCAGCATTGGCCTACGAGGCTACTGAAAAAAAGTAGGCCTCGTCTCTAGAAACCTCTCAAAAAATAAACAAAATAACTTTGAAGCAAAAGGGAAGGTCAACTTCCCACATGATTGAGAACGAAGTTTGTCTAATGCTGGACAAAACTTCCACAAACAAACCGTAGACCATCTCACAAGTTGTGGTACCTGGAATATTGAATCAACATGAAATGAAAGAAGGAAAATAATTCGTTTCCCGTCAATGGTATAGTCTGAAAAGGTCGTCAACAGTAGTGAGAGGCATGTCATCTCCTTTGCAACAAATGAAGCAATACATAACTGAGCATTGGACACCTAGGAATGTGCTGGAGAAACTATATCATCCCTAATGTATCTCTAGGTGTATGCCAACTGAATCCCTACTACATAGAAAATGGGGAAATATGGGAACTATGGCAAATCCTGCCATCTCCTAGATATACCAGTAATAAAATATATGTCCTACTCAGTGGGCTCGTACCCCTAGTCATGACCGACCCGGAAATCCTATCAGTGGGAATTCCACATGAAAATTAGCTATCCCAATAACCGACTATGGCATTTCAGGGATGTAGCCTCCTCATAGAACTTGAGGAGGCCTACCTCCCTTAGGATCAACTAGGTGGTTGTCATAATAGGGATAGGGTACATAATTCTCTCCCTCTCTCGTGCCTCCCACAGGTGAATCATGTTATACGGGTCCTCCATATGTTCTTGATGTCCCCTTTGTTCTCTATGTTGATGTCGTTGAACGATTCACATATTAGATACATTTATTTTATTAAATGATATATATATATATTGATTGATTATATATATATATATATATATATATATATATATAATCAATCAATGTGCACAAAAAAATAGCCACGCACTAGTACTGGTGCATACATTTCTATCGTGCAATGCTCTCGGTACGCATGTAAAGTTTCCGCACACCACAAAACATGAAATGTAATTTTATGTGGTGCGTTGACAAAAATATATACCCCAGGGTGAACAGTTAGGTCAACACACCGCCCAAAAATTATTCATTGTCAATGGTGCAGTCTTGTGAACGACCACACCGTTTACCATAAATTGACATTGGGCGGGCGGTGCACTGACCAAAATATCTGCTCACGGGCAGATATTTTGGTCAATGCACTACACAACAACATTACATGATTAACAATTTGGTCCCATAAATGACCACATAGTTGACTAATTACTGATGTCAGAGCATGGCGCACTGACCTAACTATCTGCCCCGGGGCGCATAGTTTCGTCAACGCATCGTCGTCCCCACACTGATACATAGTTAATAGTGCAGTCGTTTAAATGACCGCACTACCATGTAAGTTTTAAGAAAAAGTAGCGTGTGCGTTTTTTGGTACTGCACCAGAACCCAGTGAGATTTCTTTTAGCACCATTCGCGGTGTTGCCTGTAAATTTAGAGGTAGCATCGCGTATAATGTCAGTCGAAGGGCTCAAGCACACTGCGCATTTTTTTTTTGAAATGGTAAATTTTAAGGTTTTTTACAAATCTAATCTGCTAAAATGTTTAGTTATTGAGAAATAAGTAAAATACCTCTACATTTGCGAGTCGAGGAGGCATATTTGCTTATGTATTTGAGAAACCAAATTTTCCCACCGTTTTCAAAAATTTAAACTCCACAAGGTGGGTAATGGACGACAATAGTGCGTGCAATGGGAGCACCGATGGCAGGATGCCTCACAGAAGAGAAATTCACACCAGTGCTTGAGAGGTGTGCAACACTGAGGAAGCAAAAATGTCATTTTTTCAACCGGTAATTTTTTTTATTTAACCTTGTTTCAGTGCGCCGGTTTTTGAGATGCACTGGGCAGCGTTTGGGTTTTTGAGACGCATCAGGTCTGTCTATGCATAACACACTGATGTGATATAGTAATTAGAAGCATCGAGTAGGTTTGTATGTAGAGCACCGTGTCTCGATGTGCCAATTTTTAGTATGCACCGGCGTGTTGTGAGTTAATCACATTGGTGCGATTTATGATGAGAAACACACCGGACAAAAAAAATCTATAAAAATGTCCACCTGCCAACCTCCTCTAGAGAACTTCGCTACAAACAGATATCCAGGATATTTTTATTAGGGATTCCTCAAAAACATCTAGTAGAGGGTCTTTTCCTTCTAGTGACATGTACGTAATGGACTAGCACACAAAATGGGAGGACTATATTCATTTTGTAGAGTTTTCCTATATCAATAGCTATCCGGCGTCATTGAATTTGAGCCTTTTCAAGGTTTTATATGGAAGGAAGTGTCATGTTCCCTTAAGTTGGAGTTGGCTTGAAGACAATCTTTTGCTAGGGTAAAACCTATTAGAGGAAAATTTGGAATATATTGTGAAAAATATCAAAGATAGCCTAAAATAAAAGTAGGAGAAATCGGTGAACATGTATATATTAAAGTGCGACTAAAAAATAGTTCTTTAATAGTGGGGAATTTTTCTAAGCTATCACCTCATTATTGTGGGTCGTTTGAGAAAATATCTAGGGTAGATCCAGTGCCCTACTAGTTAACACTACTAGCCCAGGTTAGAGTTCATAATTTATTTCATTTATCTGCTTTGAAACATCATATTCATGTTCCTGCTCATATAATTGATTGAAATGTTGTATAGTTCAAATGAGAAGGCGAGTTCGAAGTCAAACCTCTAAAATTTTTGGACAAGTGGGAAATTATACTCTAGAATTGAGCCATTTCCCAGGTTGAAGTGCAACAAAGAAATTTGGGCCTAAGGAGCCGATCTCAGAGATGGAAGATGATATGAAAAAAAAAAAAATTCCTAGGTAGATCTAAGGAAAACGGAGGCATGAAAACATGAAGAAATTTTTTCCCTTTTAAGCAGAGGGGAAATTTAATACCCCCTTTCAAATTTACTTGATGACTTTAATATTGAACATGTGACTGCAAAGTGAAAGTGGGACAACTGATATGATTCAAAAATGTAAATAGTTATTTTTAATTAAATAGGAAAATAAAAAGTATTTTCTGTTAAAATTATTGAAAATATATTAAAGGGTATCATGTGATATTAGACTCCCAACTACAAGGCAAATGGTTAGAATTAGTTGTTCCCAAGAATGGGTAGGGAAAAAAAAATAAAAGTCCTCCTTTTACCATTGTTAAACTATTGGATGTACAAACCACCAAGAAATTCATGAGCAAAGATAAATTTCATTAAGAGGAATTGATTGAAAAAGGATTGTGAGAGATGAAGGAAGTCTCATAAAAAAAAGACATAGTGGGAGAGAAAAATTGTACATGTACCAAGAAATTAGAATTACGTTGTGAAGGGTCAAGGAGGTGTGAATTAGAAATAAACTATTGATTTGTTCTTCTGACATAAAGGAGTAGAGCTTGGGGGGGAATACTGAGAAGTGTAGTTCATGGTTGGGAGGAACGTGGAAGCCTTTCATCCATTTTCAAGTATTTCCTAGATAAGTATATATGATTAGCTGAAAATGAATCCATGTCAATTATATTCATTCTACACTCAGGAACTATGAGAGATTTTAAGTAGGAAATCTGAGAGTGAATCTTATTTTTCATATATGTGTTTGAGTAAGGGAATGGATAAATTTTACAGGCTTCCTTGTAATGAAAATATTTTTATGTATGTTTGTATTTGGAGTAATTTTTTATTGGAAACCTAGAGGCACGGGGAAAAAGGTATTTCTCTAAGGTTTGAACAAGAATCCTCCCCAGGAACGAACCCTAGAAACTAATACATAAGTGGGTATGAACATAAACATACAAAAAAATGTTTTGAAAACAAATGATATCCTTGTTAAATTAGATTGTGCTTTTAATAACTACAAGAAATTTACGAATATGAATGTATATATATTGAATGCATATGAATTTATCATAAAAAAATATAAATATTATAATAATATAACATATTACAGATAAGTAAATAATTGGATAACTATGCTCTTGTTATTTGTTACATGCCACGATAAAGAAGGGAACCTTGTTGATTGGCTAAAAGACATAAAGTAATGGGAAATTGTATCAATAGGTCCTTAAGAAAATTCACGGTGGCCCCCTATGACAAGATTTGTCGCGGTTCTTGGCCTAGTACCAAACATCAACATAAGCATCAAAATAATCATAATAATTTAATGCTAGAGCATAAGGAAATAATTATTACTTACTTGTAAAATAAACAAAATGAAACCAATTTCTTGTGAGGGCGTTTAAACCCTAACTGGGCACATAATGATATGTTATAATTTGAAATAAAAAAGAAGAGAATTTCATAGGTATGTTTTCAAAATTTAAAGAAGAAAAAATTTAATGCATGACCTTACAGGCTTCAGCCTTATATTATAAATAAGTTAAATAAATTATGCCTAGGTATACATATTTCATTGACATGGACACTAAATTACAAAATAAGGAATTTGTTTCTATTCTAGAAAACAACAAGTAATGTTTACATCAAGGCATGGTTTCAAGTGTAATATTTGCACAAAATTCATATATATATGTATATGTATATGTATATGTATATGTATATGTATATGTATATATATAATGTACATCTCCGACATAATATCAACCCCCTTTTTGTGCATCTATTTTTATGAAGACAAAACATTATGTGATGAAAATACAAAAAACAAGAAATCCATCCTCATAAAAATGGCATGATCAAATTTATTAAGAAAAACTTGTTAGCTCTTCAATGAGAGACTACACTAGGAGGGAATGCATCCACAGGTCACTCTTCATTCTCATTAAAATGCAAACAACGTATAGCATACATGCATATAGGGAATTTAGAACCAATACCTAACAAATAGGAAAAGACTCCTAATCTAAGGTTATGGTGAACTGACTCTCTCTAATTAAGTTTCTCCATTATCTTCAAAACTCTCCGTTAATAGAGAAAGGGTTCAGAAATATTCCTAATATTTCTGTAAATATTTCAAATTTAATTCTACCAAGAGGCTTAGTAAAAATATCAACAACATTATCACAAGTATTACAATATTCGACATGGATTTATTTTGACTGAGCTTTCTCCCTGAGGAGGTCAAACTATATATCATTGTGCTTAGTGTTTTTATAAAACACTAGATTATTTACAAGCTTGATGGAGCTCTGGTTATCACATTTCATAACTGTTGCATCTTTCTATTCTTCTTCGATATCCGAGAGAAGTCTCGTCAACCAAAATTCCTCACAAGTCATTGCACACATTTCTTGATAGTCAACTTCCACTGAAGACAATGATATTCTATTATGATTTTTGTTGCTCCATCCAGTGACCCTATATTGAATATTGAATGGATAACCTGTTATGGATCTCATGTCATCTACAGTTCTAGCCCAATCAGAGTCTGAAAAACCTGTCAATCTATAATCACAAGAAACGGTATATATAATATCATAGTCTAAGGTTCCTTGAAGATACCTTAAGATTTTCATTGCAATCTAATGAATTTTAAGTGGCTTGGACATAAATTGTCTTAATACACTAACTGCATAAGCCAAATCTAGTCTAGTATTTGTCGAGTAGATTAAATTCCCAACCAATTATCTATATAATGTTGCATATTCCTTCTTAGAACCGTCATCACTCTGAAGTTTGGTATTCTGTTGTAATGACACTGCTCTAGCTTCACACTGATCCATCTTAAACTTTTTCAGTAGACTCCTAACATACTTACCCTTTGATAGAAAAGTTTGTCGACAATCTCTCCAGATTTCAAGACCCAAACAATAACGTATCTCACCGAGGTATTTCATTTCAAACATTTGTGACATATTCTCTTTTATTTCTTTAATGAGTTTATCTACATTTGCTGTAATGATAATATCATCTACATATAAAGAAATAAAAACAATTCGTCCCTTTTCATCAAATAGAGTATACAAATTAGGACCATTTTTTCTTCTTTTATAACTGTGCTGCAAGAAAAACGAGTCAATTTTATCATACCATGACCTAGGAGCCTGTTTTAGTACATATAAACCTTTATTCAATCTACAGAATAAATGTTCTTTCCCCTTTTCAACAAATTCATCGGGTTCTCTAAATACACTTCTTCTTTCATCTCCCCATTTAAGGATGCACATTTTAACATCTAGCTAGCTCATCGTCCAATGATGTTTACTAGCTAAGGCGATTAACATTCTTATTTTATTTAGTTTAGCTATAGGGGTGGAGGCTTCCTCATAGTCTACACCTTATTTCTACAAATACCCCTTTCCAATGAGCCTAGCCTTATATTTATCTATACTCCCATCTCATTTAAATTTAGACTTGTATAGCCATTTACAAGCCATGGTTTGTTTTCCCTTAGGTGATTCAACTAACTCAAAAGTTTTGTTTTTAAGTATTGATTCATATTCCTCTTCCATGGCTATCCTTCATTCACTATATTCACTAGCTTCTTTATAAGTAGAGGGTTCAACAACATTTAACATGCTATTTATAAGAGTGGGAGAGTATGGAGAGCGCTAGCGAACTTTCCCTTGCCCTAGCGTTTCAATCCCCAAACGTTGTCGTCGCTAGCTGGATCGTGCCGACCAGGTTTTGCTTCCATGGATCTGAATGCAGGGAGGCTTCCACGAGGAGAAGGAATGGTTATCGGCTCATTTGCAGCCATGTGAAGGATGAGATGGTACCTGGAGCTTGGGAGCGATTTCCCATGGGGATATTTACTTGGGCCCCCTGTAGACATGTTGGGCGAGCGGACTGGGCGAGACGCTGCCCATTATTTTATGGCTGTGTGCCATTGCTGGAATGGTACGCTTTACAGCATGCAACAGTCACGGCTGCTACAGTTATATGGCCATCTAACTGCGAGGTGGCACGGTGGTGCATTTTTCTCTACGCCTTTGCCAACAGATTTCTACCCTTGGCTACTTCTGCACTGAGCTTCCACATGCAGAAGTAGTTTCACCGGGATCTAGCGTTAGCTCTGAAGCCCACTGAACTCACTGAATCAACTTCGATTCGTCACTCTGGTAGCCGGGATCCTTCTCATCCCCAGCAAATGACTTTTCAGATTCAAATAATTCTTCTGACGGGAAAAACCCTGATTCTTGGGGTCCAACCCTCTTTTACAGTGCACCATCTCTCAAATATCCTCGAAAAAAGGCTAGGGATCCCTTCCTCCCTTATGCGGCTCCTCTTTGCAGGTAAGCAACTTGACAACAATCTGCCTCTTTCCTTTTACAATATTGAAAGAAATACCACAGTGATCCTATCAATTCGGCTAAGGGGAGGTGTCGTTGGGCAATCCTCCGCCTCCAAAGGTTTTTCCTATAAAGATGTGGTTCATGCACAACCTGCCAAGAAGCCTGCCCAACCAACTGAGGCTCCCAAACCTTTCTTGGTGGAAAAAATGGAGGAAACCCCTGCCATTTAAATCACTCATCCATCTCTGGATGATCAATACCAGAAATTTGCAGAAACAACCATCATCTGCAGATTTAATGGACTATGACCCCGTACTGCCGATCTATACCAGTGGATCCACACCAATTGGACCAACAACAGAAAAGTCTTCTTATGCTCGAAAGGCTTCTTTATTGTAGCATTTGCCTTCAATGAAGATTACCAAAAAGCTTTAACGGGAGGCCCCTAGTTCTGGGGATCAGCTGGACTTTTCCTCACCCCCTGGTTCCCAGACTTCGACCCCTCTACTGCTATCATCACCAAGCTTCCTATCTGGGTCAGGCTTCAAAATCTCCCTACACATATTTTTCATTTTACTGTCTTTCAAGTAATCGAGGACACCTTAGGCCGCTTCCTGGCAACAGATACATCAAGGGGGGATAAAGGAATATATACCTTTGGCATAATTTGCGCAGAAATTGACATTAGAAAATGGCTGCCAGAACAGATCATCCTTAAAATTGGGGACTTCCATTAGATGAAAAATTTGGACTATGAGAACACAGCCTTCAGGTGTTGCCATTGCCATCAGACAGGGCATCTCCAAAAAACATGTGCAATGTTCCTCGACAAAAAGAAGAACCTCAATCACAAATCCAAATCCAAGAGCTGGAAACCTTGTGATAGACCCCCTATGGATGACACAGAGTCCTCTAGCTCTGATGAGGAGGATATTGAAGTGGAAGAGGAGAATTTGGAGCATCTGAAGGACCCGCCCTCAGCCCGTCCCGAGGATCCTTCTGCGCCTATGATCTTGCAGAAACGCTCTCATGAGTCTTGTTCTTCAGATTCAGACAAGGAGACTTATCCTTTAGCTCAGAACAGTATGCAAGTGGTTCCAGTCCAACCAGATCAGAATGGTTGGGTCAAAGTCAGTAAAAAGAAAGGGAAAAAATGTCAATTGGGAGACTCTGCCCATGCTGGGTAGACTCCTTAGTCTAGCTCATTCTTTTCTGTTCTCTTTGTTATCTTTTGCTTTTTCCATGGATGCTCTTTGGGACCGAGGTTGATACTATATCATTTCCGGTTCCCTTGATTTTTAGCTTCGCTTCTCTGCAAGCTTTGATTGCACCATATGTATTTTCTTAATATAATTAGTCTTATTCAAAAAAAAAAAAAACATGCTAGTTATAAAAGAATTCTCCCTATATCTTGCTAGCAATTAAGTTTGAATACCTAGTCTCCTCAGTGTTGTAGTTGCATCAAACCTATTCTTATTACCCCTTAATAGACTTGGCTCGATGATTATATCTATACCTTCTACTTCTTCCTTCTCCTATTTTTTTTTCTCATGGTTGGATCTTGTTTCTTCACTCCCTTCTTTCACAAATAAAGGAATGTCTGATTCTTCATTATTGTTATGATTGTTTCCATCATGAACCTGCTCATAAAAAAATATATCTCTACATGCAAAAACTTTATAATTAGCGGGATCAAATAATTTGTAAGATTTAAATTCAGTACAATACCCAAAAAAAAGTGCATTTAATGGCCTTTGAATACAGTTTATTTCTATCCTCCTTTGGAACATGAGCAAAAGCTTTGGATCCAAAAACTCTTAAGTGTTTAAATACAGGTTTAAAAAATAATAAGGCTTCAATTGGAGGTTTAAAATCAAGACTCTTTGTTGGACTCCTGTTTTCAAATACATTGCAATATTTATTGCTTCTGCACAAATTCCATTTAAAATTTTCTTACCTTTCAACATGCTGCGAGCACACTCCACAAGGGCTATGTTTTTCCTCTCTGCAACCCCGTTCTGCTAAGGAGTTTGGGGTTTTGTAAACTACTGCAGTGTTCCATGGTCTTTGCAATAATTGCTGAAATCAACATTCCTGTATTCTCCCCCTTGATACGAGCAGATAATCTTGATGAATTTACTTGTCTGCTTCTGAATCATGCTTATGAACTGTTTGAAATATTCAAAAGTATGACTCTTTTACTAAGAAAATATGCCCATGTGAATTTTGCAAAGTCATAAAAAAATAATAAGAAATAATAAGCACCTCTCAATGATGTTGACTGCATTGGTCCACATAAATCAATGTGGACTAGCTCTATTATATCACCCTTTTTTCTATCTACATTTACAAGAAACTCATCTCTGTGCATATTCCCTAGAGCACATGCTTCACAGTCAACATGAATATGTTTTAAATCAAGGAGACCATGGACCATGTTGCTTTTTTGAAGTAGAAACAAATCAATGAAATTAATATGGATGAATATCTATTTCCATAAATCTTTTGAAGTCATACTTGATGATGTCAAAGCTTGATGTGGCACACTTCTCACATTCAACTTGTAAAGACCTCCCACATGAATCCCTATTGCAATTTTCTTTATACAATCCAAGAAATACTTAATAACAAAATATGAATTAAAGAATTCTAGCTTAAGGTTTTGAGTTGTTATCATTGAAAGAGAAATCATATTCTTATTAATTCGAGGTGCATACATCACGTTTTGAATGTGGCTAATATTTCGAACAAGAATTATTAAAGGAACACTACCATGCCCTTTGATTTCATACCGTCTATTTTTTCTCCAATGTTGGTTTCCTTGAAGTCTTCAATTCATTGTGTGTTACATGTCATGTGGGTGAATGATCCTGAATCCACATACCACATATATGCTTCATCATTCTCATTAGAATCAGCCATAAACAGTCTGAGCTCCTGGTTATGGTCATCATCAACAAAGTGTCCTACATGTCTCTTGTATCTCTGTTGATCTTCATCATACTTCTTCTTTTGGAAATGTTTAACCATATGGCCAATATTACCATAATAGAAACATTTTATTGTTGAATCATTTCTATTTGACGACATACCTTGAGATGGAGTCGACTTTCTTTGTGGTGTACCTCCACCTCTCTGTCCTCCATTTTCCTTCCCTCTGAAGGGCTTCTTCTTTGCCATTAAAGCAAGACCCGAATTATGGGTTTTTAGCATCATCCGCCTTTCTTCCTCTTGCATCACGACCCTAGTAAATTCTTCAAATTTGGGGGCTTTCTCTCTTTCATTCAAGCCTATGATAAACATCTAATAGTCGTCAGTCATACCATTCATATTAATTGTTACCAGATCAATATTGCTTACTACCTCTCCTATGTCGCTAAGATTGTCTTTGAGGTCCATGATGCGAGACATGAACGCATCTACTGTTCCATTCTCCTCCATTTTAATGGAGAGAATCTTGCTTTCCAAGAACAGTAGGTGATTTGTATTTTTTATTTCGTACATATCCTTGAGAGTTGTCTATATCTCGTTTGCTGATTTTTACTCTTTGATGTGAGGGATAATGTAGTCTCTAAATTCCATTTTCAACACTGTTTTCTCATTGTACTCCCTCTTCTCCCAATCCTGAACTATCGCAGTTGTTCAGCCTCCTGCAACTCTAGGTTTCAATTCATTTCCATTCATGATCCCCCATGCACTATGACCTTCCAGCATAGTCTACAACTTGAATTTCCAATTAGAATAATTGGAACTGACGATCTTATTTATCTCGTTCAAGTATGCATAAATAATTTGATTATTCATCATGAAAATTTATAAAAAATGACTTCCAACAATTTACAAAAAACTAGATCTACCTGAGATCCACAAAAAATAATGTCAAGAAACAAATCTAGTTGATATTTGACCACTCTAGTAGGCTACTCTGCGCACTGCACCACGGGCTCATGGGCTCATCTTCCATGACTTCTTCTGTTGCAATATCATGGGCTCCTCTATCACAAACCATGCTTGCAGCAATGCTCACGCAATTTACCAATGATATACTATTTCCCCTTCTGCCACGACTCACCAGTTCCTCTGGCACAATCTCACTAGATCTTGAGGCATGATATCTCTATCTCCATAGGACCTCCATAGCATGAGATTTTTGGCTCCACGATTCTCCATAGCATGAGCTCTATGGCTCCTCTGGCACAAGCTCTTTGGCTTCTCCATCACAAGCTCCCTGGCTCAATGGCGCTCCACACTCATTCTGATGTCACACTTGCCACGCTGGGGAATTTTTTTTTAAGGATCTCATGGATCATCACTAGTTTTCCATGTGATTCTATGTTGATTTCATAGATTAGCATTTTTCTCTAGCACCAGTCCGCACTAATTCACACTTCTATTCCTCCAACAAACATTTTTCTCTCGAAATTTTTCTCAAATAAATAAAAGCCTCACTCAGGTAACCAAGGGCTTCTCTTCTGCCACTTGGACACTCATAGAAGTTAAATCACTCTGGCTTTGATTCGGCCCTAGAGCTCTGATACCATGATAAAAATGGGAGGAACAAATTTATCAAGCAATACTGGTTATCTCTACAATGAGAGAGTACACCAAGAGGGACTCTGTTTGTAGGTATCCCTTCATTCTCATTACAACGCAAACAATATATGGCATACATGCATATAGGGAAGTTAGAATAAATACCTAAAAAATAGGAACAAACTCTTAATCTAAGGTTTTGGTGAACCGAATCTCTCTAATTAATTTTCTCCATTACCTTCAACACATCCTTGGACTATGAGCTGGGGTTGGCTAGGAAGACACCTTAGTTGATCATACGGTAGCAATTGAATGAGGAAACATTGTATAATAAAAGGATATATAATTAAAGGTACATGCTATATTATTCAAATCTTTGTGAAAAGCCAATTCTGATGCAAATATTACATAGCAACAACATGATTACCTTCGTGAAGGAAAGTTTATATATATATATATATATATATATATATATATATATATATATATATATATATATATATATATATATATATATATTCACTCGTCATTTCTGATTAAATTCTAACTTTAGAGGGATGTTACAAAGATGATAACAAGATGAGAATGAAAATACGTATCCAGATATATTTATAAAAAATAAAACAATGGGGGATTAGTTTATAGCTTACGGCTCAAGAGATTTAATATTGGATTATGTTCGAGTATTATGGGTACATTGATAATATGTTTGAAATTAATGATGCCCCAGTTCTAAGGTGAAAAATCATTCCCATATGTAATATGCTATGAATATTTTATTATTGAAACCTATTTTGAATATATTGTATGGGATTGTATTAGTGACATGCTATGAATACTTTTTTTATTGAAAACTATTGTGAAGTTATTGTATAAGACTACATTATTTATAACTATTTAGTTATATATATTTTCATCCAAAATGTATTGTAATGATGATAAATTAAAGAAACATCTAGGATAGGTTTGAAATTTGATGGGTTTCCAACGAGATAGTGGATTACTTCAAACATGTGTTTTGAGGGTGATAAATTAGCAAAACAACTAGACAAACGTTGATGGTTTCCCACAACATAGAAAACTTCTGTGGATGTGCCAAATTGTTGAAGAGAACAAAGGGATGTTTGTGAAAGTCACATTCCAATAAAGTCACCCAAAACATAGATAATTTCCCTTGATATTCCAAATTGTTGAAGATAAAGAAGGAATTCCATCTTTTCAATAAAAAAATGGAATCACAATCTATAGAGAAGTGTAGAAAATCAATAAAGTGCATCAACCTTATGTCATTTATTCCCATATTAGTCAAAATAAAATTTAATAGCAAAATCCAAATTTGGACAAGATCAAATATTTGTTTCATTGTACCAAATGATAAAATTGTGCATGCAAACATAATAGGAATGCAATGATAAACAAGTGAAATTGCACAGTGGTAGTCATTTCCGATATGCAACGTCCTTCTCGATAATGACCAAGAACTAGTACGTAAGCTCCTAATTTTCACTTCAGTGAAATGAGCATGAGCATCCAAATTGGTAGCTTCACTAATGATTAAAAGGATGTCTCTAACATTCAATTTTTCAATGAAATAGCTTAAGAAGCACACTAAAATTATGGATCTTTGGATCATTAATTTTCCATAGCTTTGAAGGAATCACTAAGGAAGAAAAACCTCTCATCAATTAATTTTTTTTTTGAATTTTCTCTGCTATAAGGATTGTGGAGTAGAAAAATAGCGATATCACATGATAAAATACATAAGTGTTCCATGGTATACGATTATCAGGGTGGACAGGCCATTAGGAATACCATGAACTAGAATATCGGTAAGAACAGTAAACTAAAATGAAATAATATGTCTTTTTTTTTGTAAATTTTGTAGTACCTTACTATTTTTCTATTTATCAAAAAGGAAAGCAAGTTGCAACATATAAAAATTTGGTGACCTCAACCTGCCCGAAGGAAACTAGGTCTATTGGCCACCTTAAAGCATTGAAATCCATACCGTACTGGAATAGTTTCTTTCGTCTAATAGTTGCTATGTCCATTTTACCATAAAAATCAAAGTATTGCTGCAAACATGAAAAGTAAAATCTATCTGCAAAATTCATGGAAACTTAAAACATCATTAGTTAACCATCTAAAGAGTCTATAGGCATCAGATCTTTTGCAGTAGAATTCCTACATAACTTGAAGCTACCTTTCGATTCTTCAATACGAGTTGTGGCATGATACTGAGATACTCTTATATCCTGAATTTTTTGTTTAATTTCCTATAAGATTGATACCACAGTGGGATTTCCTTCATTTTCTTGTAAAATTTGCAGAGCTTTAGCCAACACACATTTGAGATTCCAATATGTATGGATGGATTGGTGAAATAGGGAAAGTATCCCTCTTGCATTCCCAGGGTCTGAAACAAAATCCATGATGTTCTTGTGAACTTATATATATTCGTCCTTTCTATTGCTTTCCCTCTCCCATCCTTGGATTGCATTGCAGATCTGTGGTGGATTATCAGATGAGTAAACATCGAAGAGATTCTCCATTAACTCTTTATTCATCTTTCTTCCTTGCTTGCTTGGGTGAGAAGTGGTTTTGGAAATATTCTTCTTCCTTTTTTCTTTAGGTTGACGTGTGACATGTTGACCTTTAACAATATTTGTTTTCAAACAAACAAGCTCTGACAAAAACTGAGCTACACCTTTGAGATTTTTAAGTAGTGCTATATAGGATGAGAATGAATAAAAAACAAAATGCATGGGAATTGTTATGGGGCCCACATCTTCCATCGCAGTTGAGATTACAAAGCCTTTTCCCATGCAAATATTGAAAAAGGTAGTAAAACCAGCGCAGTTAAAGACCTGATAGTTGAAAAAAACCAATTGAAAGAGATTGCAAATACTACCAGAATTCTCCCTACCGGATAGACCACATTTGAGCTTCAGTAATACTATAGGAGAAAAAATTGATATAACTAACTAGGAGACCTTCCTTCTCAGGTTACACAGAGAAGGGGTTTGAATTTCCTGACTGAACCCATCATGGTGGCTAGAGGTTTGGTTACATTTGGCCAGCTTATGATGGCACATCATGCAAGTGGTCCCATAGATTTGCGATTCAATTTCAGGGTTAGAGAGCCACAACACAGAAGCTGGAGAAGATTTTACCTAAAGAATCAGGGTGAGCACAGACAGAGGCCAGCAGGGGGTTTTGAAACACAGATCAATGGACGTAGCTCGGACGACCAGAATCACCATATACTAACAGTTTAACAAAATAAAGGGAATGAAAAACAAGAGGAATGTAAAAGTATGCTTGAATTCAAAAAGAGAATGATGCCTATCCTGCCAGCAACGCTTTCCATACAATCCTTCTACCCTACCCATGAATTTTGTTTCTCCAATGTTGTTACATTGAAAAACAGGAAAATTAATAGTTAAAAGGAACAGAGCCATAACATACTAAAGGAGCTAGAGCTGTAACCATTGTAGACCAGTCGTTGTGTTACCTTCAAGTCCTCCGCGATTTTGTCGGGTGAGAATAATACCATGCCAGTTCTTCCCTTCATTCCTTGACCAACCTCACCACTTTTTCGAATGCCTCTCTGACATGATTAGTTGGAAGTCAGTTGCTGCCATTATAATCCCGCAAGCGAGGTGCCAGCTCCCATCCATCTGCAAGGTATTTTTTAATGGCTAAGCGTGACGGTGTGGTGCGCGCCGCCACATGACACCACCTGTTGGTCTTCACTGGCCACTTGGCACCTTGATCAATGGTAAAATCAAATATTATGTCATAATGTTGATGATGGAACAATAATATGCAATGAAATATTCTGCCATAATGTTAATGATAAAAGGATGGATTGCAAAGAAATATGTAATGTCGGATTGATGACTTTGGTAAATAACAACCACATTCTTTAAAGTCCAACCATGATGCATTATATGTGTTTATATATTTTATTTTTATATAATTTTACATATGATTTTATTTACTTATTTATTTAAATAAAATATTAAATGTATAACTATATGAATAATAATTTAAATAAAATATTAAAATTTAATTTTCAATTAAAAAGATAAGAAGTGAAAGAACATTTTGGGTAGCATGTCTAGCAGGCATGCACCACGTACGTTTACTTGGAGTCCATAGCATTCAACCTAAGCATTTGTGATTTTTTTTACCAGTTTTGGTAATAGTTTCCTAGTGGTTTCATTTTATTTTTCTCATCAATTTTTCGGGAAATTTTTCAGTGTACTTCTAGCCTCTGGCTTCAGCCATGCACCCAAGCTTGTGATCTAGATCTAGATTCCGTTTTATGCAATCTCAAACTTTGGTAGACATCTTTTGATGTTGGAAGCTCCTCAAACTTTGGTGGACACCTTTAGATGTTGGAAGCTCCTCGACCCCTTTATTTGATAATTGAAATAGCATATGAGGGAGAACTAGCTGAAGAAGATGAGCTCATTTGACTTATCTTTCAAATGTTATGCTTTCCCCATTTCTCATATATTGAAGAAATTGAGTTGCAAAGACTCGGGGAATGAATATTTATTGCATGGGAGATTTCTAATCCAATTTACCTCCGCAAAATTTTCAATATTGGATTTCGACTAGGGTTTGGTTTATTTTTATTTTTGGTGTGGACCTTCGAAGATTCCTTCTCCCATCTAGCTGTTTGTATTGCTGACGTTTATGTTTTTCATAATACTTCCGCCTCGGATTTTCACTCGTGGGGACGACAGTGACGCAGACATTGAAACGACATTTTATGGGGCAGTAGATCCGGCAGTTTGGCTCCCTGTTCTATTGATGTTACTGGCGGCGGAAATATGTATATCGTGGTTGATGGAAGAGAGATTTTTTGAAATCACGTTAACCAAGGGAGGTGCCTCCACAATACATAATATTGGAGGCTCTTCTTGGGTGATCGACGCCTTGCTCCTCATGCTGATTATCATCATACGTGTTAGTTGTCTCTTTTACCTCATTTTGGATGGCTTCATAGTGTTCATATTCCAATTTGTGGTTTTCTTGCTTCATTATCTGATGGGAATTTCTCAAAACAACAAAACCTCCAAGACATGCAGTGCAGTTCGAATGAAAAAGATGCATAGATTGTTTGCATCGAATACGAATGAAATGAAAAAGGGAAAGTGAAGTTTTGAGGGTTCACCATTCTTGGAAATTTCAAACCGAAAATTATAGGGATAAAAATATTGTGTTGTATATAATTTGGTTGCTGACTTACCTCAATTTTTAGCTGTTTTGTTCTCTTGTTTGTCTAAAAATTTCACATGCCTATGCAAGTCGTTATCTAACCAAATCCATATCCATGAGAAACAATTTCTCTTGTAGCTAGAAAAGAAGGAAATAAGTGAAGTGGACATTATGATTGGTTTGTCTTTTAAATTCCATCATTTATTATATTTTCCTATTTAGGAAGTATATCTTTGCTAATGTTTGGCCCTTGCCTACTCAGAACTAGGGTTTTATATTTATTTTGTTTTAAATAAGTTAGTGTTTACCCAACACCTCTCATCAATTTTTAGAATCTTACTTTTACAATACATTGTGCTTCCCATGAAAACATTTTCTTACTCATGTTATGACACTGTGTTTTCAATGTCGTTATTTGTGGAAAATATTTTCTTTGTCGAAAATTATTTAGACAATAAACTAGAATATCCTTAGTTTATGAATTGAGTGATGTTTCTTTTAAGTTGAGGATAAAACAGCTTGATGTAAGCATAGTCGAAGAGAGATGCAATATCGATGACGAGAGAAGCTTCTTCTTGCTGTGGCATCTATTCTCACTTTCACTCCAGCCATCCTTGCATCTGAATGATTTATTCATACTTTGCTGTAGGACTCTGCTTACACTAATTTTGTTGCTGGTCATGTTAATTTGTTCTATTTTCATTGTTGTGGAACGAGAAATACACTCAATTGAATTGGATAGGATAGTCAAGCTGCTACCTCTCTAGTTGCCTACACTTTGAAAGTTTTTTTCATCTTCTTCTAACTCAGTTATGTGCTCACATCCGTGTCTCAATTCTATGTACAGGATAATCACCAATATACCACCAGCTCTAATAACCTCTCGAAAGCAAGCAAACACGTGGTCAAGCTGTGGGGTGTGGTGTGGTGTGGCAGCTCAGGAATAATGTGGAGACAATTTAATATTTTGGATATTACAAAATAAGTAAAAAAAAAATAATTATATTTCAAATTAGTTTTAAACTTTGGATAAAAAGTAAAAAATATCGCATGAATTTTTTGAAGTTTTGGTTTAAAGTTTGTTTGACATTAAATGTTTGAAGGTAAAAAGTTAAAAATGTGCAAGGAGTTTTTTGGCACTTGAAGGTTCCACTAAGAGGTGGAAAAGGTTCCACCAAGAGGTGGAGATATAATATTTGATAAAAAATATTCTAGTTTGGGTAAATTTTGGTAAAGTTGAAATTTTTTTGGTCAAAAGACTGATTAATGGTAAGTCAACTCTTTAGTACCGAAGGCAAACACTAATAATATGGGTTAATAAATATAATGCATATAAAAATGTAGATGTAGCATACTTAAAGGTTGTTAAGAATTTCTGAAATTTATGTATGAAGTTTAGAGTGAATATTTCACTCATTTTTAAGAACAAGAAGCTTAATATATCACTTGAAAATGAATGAAATGTTCACCAATAAAAATACATGTTTCAAAAATTCTCAACAACATTTTTATAACTATATAAACATATACAAATTAATACTTAAAATTTTTCATATTTTATGTTTTTAGTTATTTTTATGGTTTTTTGGCTTTTAGGTTCTTGTGGTTATCATCTTATGAAGAACTTTCCGAATTATCCACAATATCAAGAAACATTTATCGACGTTTCGAATCCCAACAGAGATCCATCTTCAGGACAATGGAATAAAGAAATTGAAAAAAAGTCTTAATTCATTAATAGTGAAGAAAAGTATCACATAAGCCGACCACAAAAATTAATATTTAATTTTTTAATTTTTAATTTTTAATTTTAATTATAAATTTTATTGTTTAATCTGATTTCAAATTAATTTAGTTATAAATTTTAATATCAATAATAAACTTATTAAACTTATTAATTAATAAGTAATAATAAACTTATTACTTATTCTTATGGTTATAATTCCCGTGAAGCCCAGCCGTGTTTTTTCACATCAATGCCATTAATTTTCGCATCAACCCAACGATAAATGGAATCTTTAAATTTTAGAAAATTTCAAAAATATTTAATTTCATAAACCAAAGTTATCTAAAACGTTTACTTTAATAAATTGTTTTCCACAGTCATTAGAACGCGTTATAATTTTTTTAACGACTTAACAAGAAATTAATAACGATCATTGGCAACCAAAACCTTTTGTCCTTTCTCTACGGACCGACTCGTAATATTCTTTTGATGTTCTGGAATTATTTTTAAGAAAATCTGTCAGATCATCAAATTTGACAAATATGTCACAATTATATCCTCGTTGGATGAACACAAATTAATAAGAATTCAACCGTCATTGATTGGCAACGAAATCATATTGTCCTTCTTGCGCACATGGACTAATGATATTCTAATGAATATATCAAATTTAACAAACATATTTGGCATAGTACGTGTACAAAAGATAGTTACCAAGTTAGAATTCATTTGGGATTATTCGAAAGGATATGATGTAAATTTGAATAAAAAAATGTTAATTTGGAAAAAAAATATAATATACATTTTAAACACCTTCAGATAATATATAATTTAAACATTTTCTTTTGTATAACCATTATGAGTTTCTTTTATATTTTTTTCTAATTTATTTTAAATTTTAAATAAATTTTAAATAACTTTTAATTAGTTATAAATAAAAATATTCAAATAAAATTCAGATAATATATATATTTTAAATATTTTCTTTGGTGTAACAACTATGAGTTTCTTTTATATATATTTTTAATTTATTCTGAATTTTAAATAACTTCTAATTAGTTATAATATAAAAATATTCCAAATAAAATTCACTAAAAATAATAAATCCCTAATTCAAAATATCTTGATAATTTAAATTTAATGTCTTTCCCTTATTCAAAATATCTTCATGTAAAATCTTTCGATTTGAAATAGCCTGAGAAAGTCTACATTCAACTCTTACCTCTAAAACTTATATCCTTTTCCAAATTTAAATTTAAGATCTTTCCCTAATTCAAAATTGCTTCATGTAAAATCTTTTGGTTAGAAATAGCCGGAGATGTACCGTACCTTTGGAGAATTGATAATCAAAATTTGTTTTATAAAAGACTTAATCACTTTTTGTAAATTAAACTATTTTTACAAATTCTCCATTTTTTTTATTTTTAAGAAAACTTGATTCCTTTTTATAAATTAAGCCATTTTTACAAATTCTCTACTTTCTTGTTTCGAAAAGATGAAACTTTCTGTTTTACAATTACTCCATTTCTTTTTTCATCTGCATGCACGTGGTTTTTGGGTTATCAAGAAAAAAATCAATGAAAAACAAAATAATATTTACTCTAATTTTGCGTTATGACTTGCCCTTAAAACTATGATCACTCATAACATGCAACATCAGAATTTTTCACTCATATATCTACCTACCCACCTATGAATCCACCCTATAGAATCTACATAACCCATAATTTTCTCAAAGACGAATTTTTTTGTTTTTCTTCTGCATCCATGTCATCCCACAGTTATCAGAGACAAGAATGAAAAACACATGGGCCTAAAATATCAACTATGGGATTTTTTTTTTTTTTTTTTTAGTTTATCCACTATGTTAAGCACCTAATCTGCGAACCAAACCGGATAATCATCTCATATACGAACGACATTTCTTTTCACTTTTTTTCAAGTTGTTATTATCTTCAAATCGTTGTTAATCTCCCATTTAAAAAAAGTTGTTATTATCTTCAAATCATTGTTAATCTCCCATTTATTATACATTTAAAGAGAAATTAAAATTTAGAAGATGCAAAATATTTATTTATATTTGATTTGTTTTCGGTATAAATTTATTTCATGAATATATAAAGTTAACATTGAAATATTTATTATACTTGTTAATAGTTGTTGATAGGTAGATTATATTGTTTTTTATTTTTAACATTATTGATATGAAAAGTTTTACATATGCATCAGTCTTGCTTACTAATGTAGGCATTGATACAAGAAAAAATCTTCAGACTAAGCAAGGACAGCCCTTGTAAGGCATATGAAAAAAAAAAATCATGAATGACTCAGACATAAGAAAAAAAATGAATATAAACGTGAAGGTCCTCTAGCCATGATGGCAAACTAAAGAAGAAAGGGTTGAAAAGGTATCGATTCCCGAGGCTTGGCATGCCCCCTGAAAGGCCAAAAGGACACCCAATAGAAGAAACAAAAAGATATTAGACTAACTCAAAAGATTCGTGACTACTAATAGTTCCCTCTTCAATCTGTTAAAAATGCATGTGATTGGCTAGAAAATACATAGCATGCTTAGGAAGGGCGTAGGTTTCAGAGTCTTTTTCTTTGAAGATTTGTTGAAAAGTGATCTCGGTGAAGAGCATCTTTAGGTCTAAAATGTGTTGCATCCAATTGAGAATAGAAAGACCTGAAAATCAAACTTGTCTTGAATACATCGAATGGTAAAAAGGGAGTCCCCGACAATCAATATACTATCAATACTAATCCATTGTGCAATATGTTATCAATAATGTGCAACTTATAGAGCTTCCCAAAACGCCAACATATAGGCCCTACACTTGTTCCCTAAGCCACGAAAGAAATTGAAACGGAAAGAAAAAATAGGATCAATATGGAGAGAAACTCCAACATCTAGGCCCTACAATTGTTCCCTAAGCCATGAAACTATTTGAAACGGAAGGAAAAAATATGATCAATATGGAGAGAAACTCCACAACCTTTAGTAGAGGTTCGATCAAAGTAAAAAATTGTAAAATGTTAGCTAGATCAACAAAAATGACAGACCGAAAGGAATCGTGGAGATTCCATGGAACGTTAAAAAAAAAGTGTGCAACAATGTGAAGGGAAGACCGAGACACTACTACATGTGGGGTGTTTTAGGAAAATATTTAAGACAATTTTCCAGTCAATTGTCTTAATTAGAGACAAAAAGAAAATTGTGTATTGTCTTAAATATTGTCTTTAAGCACGCGTCTCAAAATTAGTGTCTCAACAAATTGTCTCTATAAAGACAATATAGAACATACATTATTATTGTCTCTATAAATACACATGCATTATTGTATTTTAAGAGACAATTTCATTTGTCTACAATTTGTCTCTGTAGAGGCAATTTCATTTTTGTCTTTGTAGAGACAATTACATTTGTATCTTTATGGACAATAGCTGAGATAAAAAATGTATTGTCTCTATAGAGAATATATGTCTATAATTCAAACTATTGTCTCTCTAGAGACAATATGAAAAAATATTTTTAAAAAAATAAGAAAATCATTTTAGATATTATTTTAAGGTGGTTTGAATATTTCAAGTTCCCAAATAGCGATTTTAATTACCTTAAATATTTTTTTTTATGGAAAAAAAGAGAATAAATTCCATTTTTTTTAAAGCTAACGGCAATCATTTTAAATCCAAGTGAAATTTTTTTTTTTCCAAAACCTGACAATTCCTGAAAAAAACCTTGAAAATAATAAGGCATCACACTTATATTCGCTGAAAATAAATTCATGTCATTGAATTTGAACATGCAGGATCCCCATTTGGTACTTCATTTCATGACATATTATGAGGCAAAAGAAAAATGTACAATATTTCTCCATCTTACAAGAGAGTTTAATCTCTGACATATAAATACAAAAGGTTGAACCACATTAAATGTTGGAAAAATAAATTCATGTCCACTGGTTAGCTCAACCATTTAAATACATTTGTATAATTGGAATTTACTTCCTTGATAACAAAACATAGAAAAAGCGTATATTCATTCAAATCTACAATTGATTGGGCAATTTACACTTAATTTCAGTGTTGTCATAGCACAGATCTGTGTTAAATATCAACCTCGAATCAACATTAAAAATCAGCGTAAAATATGTGTTAAAAATCAGCCTCAAATTAGTTGTGTCCTGGGAAAGGTCTATGTTAAAAATAAGCCTCAAATCAGTTGTGTCATTGCATAGATATGTGTTAAATATCAGCCACTAATCGAATTCATATCATGCTGAAGTTGCAGAGAAGTCCATATCACTAGTTTTTTTCTGGGAAGTTACTTGGAGGCACAACAAACCACCCATCCTTCTTCTTGTTAAGAATAAAATAATAAATTTATGTAAGGCAAGTTTTATACCATTTCTCAACCATTTTCAAAAGAGATACTTACTGAAATAAAATAAATGAAGTAGTTTGTACCTAAACAAAAAAATTGTGCACTCTTAGTATTTCTTCATTATCACTCTCCTTGCATTGTCTGATTCCGCAATAGTGTCTAGTACAAACTCAAATGGTAGGCAAGAAAATATTGTGGAATATCCAAAGACACTTGCTTCAGTACCTTCAGGTCTACCTGTTGTTAGTGTTGCAAAAAAACCCACAGCTTTTAGAACCAAGAAAAAATTTAGAATTTCAAGAGGTAACTTAAAAGAAAACTATCAAAATGAACATGTCTCAAATGAGTTTTCACAAGTCATTATTCATTCCTACGTAAAAATTTAATGAAATGTTGAATATTCATTGATACCAAAGAAAATGTTAATACATAACAAATATATTAAACTTGATTTCATGAAATTATCCATGAAAAATATAATATAGTTGACCATAAGGGGGTTATGAAGAGGGGATTTGTGGTTCTGGGTAGAGCTGGCCTCTTTTATGAACCTTAATATTTAGAATTCAATCCTGCTACCATTTCCATATTTTTCAGAAGGAGCGTATATCTAATTAAATGGCATATTATTTGGTATATATTAGAACAAATTTTAAATCATCCTTGTTTGTCATATATTAAAAAAAATTTAAATAATCCTTCTCATAACTATAGGTATATCAAATTGTATGGTTGTGATTCTCGTTAATTAGCTAGAATGAGTTAGATAGCCCAACGCATCTCTTTGCATGGATAAAATTATAATTCTTAAAGCTCTGAGGATTTTATATGATAAAGGTTCTAGCTTCTGTCAAGTTATAAATCCGATTTACTTATTATGAAGAGTGCTAAATGTTTAAAATACTGAATATGCACACTAATAAATTGCAGATTTTGACATCAAAATGGAACACAAGATTGTTTTCTAATGTTGTGTGAATCAATTTCATGTTTGCAAATTGATGGTAAATAAAATATATGAGTACAGTTAAATATTGTGAGAGATGTGTATTTGATATTTTTAAGTCCAGGGAGAAGGAAAAATTCATATTTTATTCAAGATATTATAAAAACTGGAACTTCCTATAACCAAACAAGGAATGAGTTGCTTGTAGCATGATGGATTTATAATGTCATTAACAACCTACTGGTAATTATCCTACACCAAATTTTTAGAGATGGTGAAATCTACAATAGGATAATTACAGATGGTGAACAACACCACATTAAAGATGATAGTCAAATATATTCAAGCATTCAAGACCTTTGTATTTTGATTGACATTGTTAATTTGCAGATAGAAGAAGTAGAAGAAATGGTAGAAATAATTACAACCAAGAGGGAACCAATAACATTATTGGATTATAGAAAATCCCAATTCTAAGAACGCTTGAAAATTAAACCCAATCTTCAAGTTTGCAGATTGAATAAATTTCAAGTTTTCAGATTGATGGTAAAGAAAATACATCAGTACAATTAGATATTGAGAGAGACGTGTACTTGATATTTTCAAGTCCAAGGAGAAGGCAACATTCACCTTTGTAATATGAGGGAGAGGATGTTTACCTATGTAAATCAAAACAAATATCACTCCTTGGTGAACATGATGATGAAGATGATGTGAGGAGAATTATGGAAGGTCTCATGGACTGTATGAAATTCCAGAACATAAGAAGAAATTGTTGAAAAAGAGTGAGGCTTGAGTGCCTTGAGATTTTAAAACTGAAAAAGTTTATGTGAATTCAGGTTTTGCAAATAATGAAGGTGGACAACCATTAACAACTATCATGAAGGAGGAAGGGAAATCATAATTGTCTCTAGGAAGTGAAGATAACGAGACTTCAACAAATGCAATAAATAGTAGCAAACTTGTAACAGTAAAAAGGAATGTGATTCATGGTGTACTTTCCAGAAAGAAAGTTGTAGATGCTAAGGTAATAGAGCTACATTTAGAAAACTGAATTTTTCTAAATCACTGTAAACATGAGATGATAGGTGAGGAGAAAAATGTTGTCCTTGAAGGTAGAAACTGAGATAATAATATAAATAAATACTCGTCCAATGAATAAAAGGAAAAAATCCCGTGAAAACGATCAAAGGGGGCCCTAAAAACTGTTGGAAATGTCAACAATACTAAAAACATTATAAGACCAAAGATAATACAAGTAAAGGTGATTGGAAACATAGTGAAATCAATCTACCAAAAGAAAATGTCCAACTAGTGTTTTAGAATCACAAACCTCGAAGATTAGAATCTGCATAAGTGAATGGATGAATTCCTTTTCCCACGCCCATAAATGAAGGGACTAGAGCATGTTTTTCTGGAGGGATCCCTGGATCCTGCAAAGAAAACAAATTGTCCTCTTATGATGCTTCCCATGCCTTTTTATCCAACTCGTTGAAGGTAAAAGACTCTCTAATAAAGTAGTATCTTTATTGTTGTGTCCTTCAAGCTTACCAGGAAAATAAACATTGAAATTGATGGGCTGCTTTCTCAAGATGGAGTACAAAAGGAAAAATAATATGCATATGGCTATGTTGACACCCGCATAAGTCAACAAGGCTGCAATATCCATGGCTTCTCAAGGTATTTAAATGTTGTTTCCTCTTTCTCATACATGAAACCCAACAAATCTGAGAGTTAAAAAAAAGGTCTATCTGCCAAATAGAAAAATAAAAGAAACCTTAATAAAACATATTATTGTTGGAAATCATAGAGCACCGTTGATTTACCTCAATGACAATATATCTAGATAAGTTACCCTGTCAATCAGAAGCAACTTTGGAAACTCATCAGGGATCCAAGAAAATGCAAACCAGATTTCACAGATGACTGAAGTGAGCCACATGCCATATGCATCATTCACAGGATGCATTACACAATAATGAAAGAAGAAGGAAATAACCACAAGTTGGAGTATGATCACCATCCAGTATGGATTTATCCCTCTGGAGGGATTAGGAAACTTTCTTGACAGAGGGTGCCTTGATTCATCGATTCTGTTCCATTTAACCCATTATCAAAACACCACGAATTGCACTAAAAAATAAAATATTGTATAACAATGCAATTTACCTTTCAAACTAAAATAATGAAAACCAATCACACCAATAAAACAATACTTCATGCATACATTTAATTATAAGCATTAAAGGCACTGTCCAAATGTCCACCTGAAACAGAAGCTAATGAAGATGGCACAGGATGATTAATACTACCGTCCATCCTATAAAACCACTGGGAATGGGAGCAGCTACAGGTTGAAATGGCTACAAATAGTTTCATGAAATGTTACTAAGTGAAGCTACATACAAATGGACTAATAAATGTATGATGCATTTCAAAAGTTGAAGAAACATAAAGAAAATATTAAATATGTTAATCAAAACCGTGACTTACATTATATGCTCTAGGAAAGGGAGGATAATCCACCTTGTTTGAATCTGTCCCTGTAAGAGAATTTTTTTGCTTGAGATGGAGTTAAAGCTCCATTTGTAGGCACACAATTTTGATCCATAAAGATTGTTGTGACATTTGGATTAGATCAAGGATTTTTGCAACAAATATGCTTCCAATTAATATTGTAGAAAAGCACAACATATATAGGAATACATCAGATGGTTGTTAGAAGTTGCAATAGATTCAAGGTGAAGTGTTCTTGGAAAGAAAAAAATTTAAAATCAACAAGTCGTCTCTTTGATGTTCTAGAGGAAAAGTGAATCAGTCTTAATATAAAATGATTAGAAATGTAGAACCTCTCATTAATCAGTAATCTGAGCCTATAATTTTCCATGGCAAGGAAGGTTAGATTTTTTTGGATGGCATCGTTGCCTTCAAGAAGATTTTTAATATTCAGAAATGCAAAGGTCTGATGAGCCTTTGTATCTCAACTATAGTCTTTAGGTTCCTCATTTTCCCTGCATGTAACCAACTAATTGGTTAGATGATTACCAAAGCAGAGAAAATCTGATATATGACAGTGAAACACAGTAGACAGGAATATACCTGAAGTCATCCAAGGTGAGAAGGTCTACTAGCTGAAGGTGGACATCTGGACTGAACTCTTTGACCACTTTCATATCATTTCCCATTATATCCACAGCTCTTAATGAATATTTATTGCAAAATGAGAGTGGGCTTAGAGCATTCTGATTTTTTTCCTTATTACATTATGAGTTGAATTATTACTATGACATTCTAATCACTAGAGATATGCATAATTATAAGTATCAAAGCATTGTCCTCAAAAAATTTTGAATGAAGGACAACAAGCCTATACCAATTTTTCTCCACCAAAACTGAAAATTGTCAGACAACAAGCAGCTATAATGATGTTGATTGGGTTAAAGACATTGATATAAGTCTCCTATTTGTATAGTCTCGGTAGTATAATTCTGGAACTATTATTTCAGTACAATATATTGATCTCTACACCTTATATATATATCAGACATGAAAGAGTGACTTATATTGGCCATGACATGATGGATGAGGTATAATACATTATTATAGTGATGGATACGATACCTGGATAGTGATATTCCAAAAATCTTATGATAGTGAGTACAACTATGGACTGTGACCTATATGTATTGTTGTAACCTTCTAGTATAAAAATAATTCAGATGTCATTGACTTAGAGTTAATCAAGCTCAAAGCTCGAATCTCAGATTATAACAGACTAGATGTTGATATCTACATGATCTTATACAACTTTGTGATTAAGGCATAAAACTTGGATTTTTCATCAAAGGTTTCTTATGGAAATGAAGACCTTATTTTCTGCAGACTCTAATATGGTAGACTCATGAAAAATATTAGAAGTAGTCTGAGATCTAATCTTATCAGAGACAGTTGTAAATTTTTGAAGATGTTTTATGCTTGATGCAAATTTACTTCAAACCCGATACCAAATAGAAATCACATAAACATGAAATTAAAATGCTGATAGAACATACCAATAAATCGACGGATGACAAGCCAAAAATACACTTAACTTGATCAGCGAAATATGTGTTGTGGTGCATTACAGCGGTCATTAAGATGATTCAACCAACAAAGTCTCCTTACAGTCAGCCAACCAAAAGTGTCACATAACCCTCAAGACAACTCCACAAAAGTAAACCCAAAGTCAACAGTTAATATAGAACAACAACAACAAAAAGTCAATGCAGTATGTCAAAAGTCAACGTCTATCCTCAATTTTTGTGCCAATGAATGCAGAGTTCACAAATAAGAATTTTGGTGGAGTTTGAGGTCAAATGGACCAAGAGTTGACAAATGTAAACATTGGTCAAACATTCGTTGAAACCCTAGACAAATCCGTACAGAAACCCTATCTGTTGTTGCACTCGTGTGAGAAGAAAAGACTCCAAAAAGTGATTGAACTAATCAGACACAGGAGAGAAATGTGTGATGAGTGACATTGAGATATAACAAAGTCCCTGTACAAGAGTCTGTATTGTTGAATACACTATATAAGAGTCTGTATTGTTGAATACATTGTACAAGAGTTTGTACTACTGTTAAATACACTGTTCGGTCATGGAAAAGGAGATGGGCTTGGTGGTTGGAGATATTAGTACAGTTGAAGTGAATAAGGGCTATGTAAATGACCCTAGTAGGGCGGTGGGGCCCCAATGCGATGGAACTGTAGAAAATGATGACCAGGTAATAGTGTTTTTTTACTCTGTCTCACTTTATATGCCATAAACTTCTTGAGTATGGTTATTTCCTTTTATTTTTTATTTTTTATTATTTTTTTATATATGATATTAAACTCATTTTAGGGACCATATAGGTTCAAGCTAGCGTTAAATAATTTGTGTTATCCTACATTATAATATCATCATTCAATATGTACAACAACTCTTTTATATTTGAGAGGACACTAAGAAAACATATTTTTATTTCAAGTTGGTGAAGCTCAAGGCTCAAAGGTAACTCCATGCTATCACTTATCAGGTCATTGTTTCCTGGGAGACTCACATTTCCTGCTCCTGACATGTTTATAATCACAGTCTAGCCACTTACGGTTTTTCTCATAGTGATCCCTATTGCGTAGGGCATTCCAAAATCAACCACCTTTAAAGTTACCAACAATGTTGCTCGAGGGAGGGTTAATGGTAACAATACATTTTTCTACCTCTGTATTCCCTAAAAAGATGGCAGTTCATACTCATACAAATCCTAGAGACCTATCATCACCAATAAATAGTTGTTTGGTGTTACATTGATTCAGCGAAAATAAAATGGTTTTAGTTTTATCCATATGATAACATTATTTAGAATCTAGAATCCTTATCCATATCTTGAATGCATTGAAAGAAAAAAAAAAAGAGCATGTCATTTAGAGGAAATATTAGAACAGTAGAAGGAGAAGGATTTGGATGGATGTTTATTTTTTTCCTGTTTCGAGGGCTTTCCTTTTTTTGAAACATTTGACCCTAGATGATTGTTTCACCTTAAAAAAATCTCACTGTTCTCAGGTTTCATGCATTTTTACTTAACTCCTTTATCATCTTTGGGTGCAAGAGAAGGCTGAGAGGTTTTGTAACCATTGAATATTTTGTTGTTGTCAGGATGTTTTTTGTTGGAGTGCTCCAGGCCTTGGATTTGGTTTTCCACTAAGGTTTTGTTAGAGTTACCTGCAACACTGATAACTCCAAGATGTGAGAGATTATATTTACATTGTACTAGAGAATCAAAAAATGTGTTCAAAGAGGGCATTCTATAAGCAACACCGTTATAAAGAAAAAGGTTCCACATCAGAGTGAAAAGTGGATACAAAAAGAGAATAGGAAATTCCAAAGTTTAAGGAACAACAAAAATTATTTGATCATCATCTTTATCAATGCCATAGTATAGAGGTGAGAGTCAGAGAGACTTAAATTTTGAGATAAAATATTCCATGATAGTACAATCATTAGGATTAGAAACATGAGTTGATATCTGAGTTGTTGGGCTTGAATATGGTTGTGCTTACCAAACGTAGTTTCCACCATTTTTCAAGTTTCATTTGGTGTATAAACCCCTTGAAGGATAAACTCCAACTCATTAGAGATTGGCACCCCTACAAGCTGTCGTACTAATTTGTTTCTATTGTCTCGTTTGGCATGTTTCGATGCATCCATCAGAGCAAATTTTATTCCTAAGGTGACTTTGGAAACTCTTTTAGTTTTTAGTGAATCCTCCGTATGAGATGGGAAAATATTTTACTTTTCAGTGAATCCTCCATATGAGATTGCCAGAAGAAATAATTTGGTACTTGTCTGTAGGATATTACTTGAACTAGGAATATTCATTGTAGAAGTAAAATGACACAAAAAAATAGAAACTGATTGCTTAGAAAGTGTTTGAAAAATTCTGGACTTTCAGAAAACACGACACTAAAATTGTGCTTCAATGCAATATTTATGCCTTTTGGAAGCTTAAGATATAAGGATTAGAGGGTAGTTTCTATGAAAACTGTACAACCACAATTTGAAAAAAGTAAAATTTTTTAAAATAGATTACATGAGTATGTAGTGCATGAAAAATTAGCTAAGAACCAAAAAATATCATTCAGGGCAAAGTTCAGATGAGAAATGTATGCCCTTTGAAAATTGTTGTCAAATTCCAATTAACCAATGGAGGGAAATATAGGACTTTCAAATTCCAAATAACCAATGGAGGGAAATCTAGGACTTTAAAATTCCAAACAACCAATGATTGCATGCCTAAAGGATTCCTTTGTAGAGGATAAATCTTACTTCAAGCTAAAAGGAAATTTGATTCCTTTAGAGAAGGGATGAAAGCCTATTTATAGGGAAAAGGAAAATTTCCTAGCCTAAAAGGCATAAGCTATGTATAAGAAGTGACTTCAAAGCTATGGTGTCAATTGGTTATGTTTAAAATATTTATGACTTAAACAAGTATGTATAGGGGCTCATTAAGGGTGCCTTGTGTTCTGGGACTAATATGGCTTAATTAGAACGGCTTTAAGGCTTTTCAAGTCCTATTTACCCAAGAGTATAAATTAACCTTATTTAACCTTATAATATTACATATTTAGGTGATAATATTAAGCTCTTTGCATCATAATTAACAGTATCGTGACCCAAGAAGTTGACACCCTAATGAAACTCAGTTTGGCACAAGAATACTGCTAGACAAAATTTTATCATGAATTTATATCATCTTTTGGTCTATGTTATCATCTAGTAATGTTGGCATAGTAATAAAATCTCATGTAACTATTGAGTTTTTGGAAGGCATTTCAAAGTTAAGAGTTTTCATTAGGAAATAAGGATTAAGAAATACTCACCTGGAAGTTCTGATTGGATAATGGTCGGCACTTGCTTACATGACCGTCACACACATAACCTCAATGATGGACAATTCGAGGTCCATTGTAAGTTTATCTTCAACCTAAGAATCATGAATCTCCATAGCAAGAGATTGAACATTATTACTGAAACCCCCCAAAATGGTAGTTGATTCTAGAAAATATATATATAAACATATACAAACAAGATTTGAAGAAGTCTAAGATATATTCTAGTCATAGACAACTTACTCCTATAATGTGGCCTTATCACAGTGCCTTGAAATTTGTAGCAGTGATATATCTCCTATATTTGGGTTTTAATTTGTGAAGAATCTTGCATAGAAGTATCATTGGCAATGTTGAATCTCTAGAACATTAAACCTTGTAGCTACTGATATGTGATGTAAATATAAAGGGCACAATCCTGTGTGTCAAGATAAATGATAAAGGTGTGTATAAAATCATATGTAACATCAAGGGTTTAAGTTGAATACACCCTTGCATTGTGACAATATTTGAAGATCTCATTTCATTAGTTGAAATACCTATGTGGCTCAAATATGAAGAGTATATGCTGAGGTAGTCCGTCAAAATATTTTATGGCATCATATCATTCTTTGATCTATCTTGTAGAGAACACCCTTGGAATATTGTGATAATTACCTTGTTCACTTGAACATCCATAATTGTTGGTAGCTTACTACTATTAAATTTTTCTATATCCCTTCTGGAGGTTGGAATATCAAGTGACTATCTCTAAAGCAATAGCTTGAAAAATAACATAAATTGCCTCTCTAGATATTCTATTGATAATATTTTCAGATAGTTACATTTGTTGAGTGTAGGTATTGTATGGCTTTTGAAAAGTCTGAGAATACTAAAAGGCGTGACATTGAGATATAACAAAGTCATTGTACAAGAGTCTGTACTATTGAATACACTGTACAAGGGTAAGTACTGTTGAATACATTGTTCAGTTATGGAAAAGGAGATGGGCTTGGTGGTTGGAGATATTAGTGAATTTGAGGTGAATAAGGGCTGTGTATACGACCCTGGTATGGTGGTGGAGCCTCAATGTGATGGACCTGTAGAAAATGATGACCAGGTAATAGTGTTTTTTGACTCTTTCTCACTTTATATGCCATAAAATTCTTGAGTATGGTTGTTTCCTTCTTCTTCTTCGTTTTTTTAATTTGATATTAAACTCATATCAAGGACCATATAGGTTCGAGATAATTTTAAATAATGTGTGTTATACTACATTATAATATCATCGTTCAATATGTACAATAGTTCTTTTATAATTGACAGGACACTAAGAAAACATATTTTGGTTTCGAGCTAGTGAAGCTTAGGGCTTAAATGCAACTCCATGATATCACTTACAGGTCATCGTTTCCTGGGAGGTTCACATTGCCTGCTCCTGACATGTTGATCATCAGATTCTAGCCACTTACGGTTTTTCTCATAGTGATCCCTATTACGTAGGGAATTCCAAAAGCACCCACCTTTAAATTTACCAACAATGCTTCTCGAGGGAGGGTCAATGGTAACAATACATTTTTCTACCTTTGTATTCCCTGAAGAGGAGGTAGGTTGTACTCATACAAAGCCTAGAGACCTATAATCACCAATAAATAGTTGTTTGGTGTTACATTGATTTAGCGCAGATAAAATGGTTTTATTTTTAGCCATATGATAATGTTCTTTAGAATCTAGAATCCTTATCCATATCTTCAATGCATTGAAAGAAAAAATAGAGAAGAGCATGTCATTTAGACGAAGGATTAGAAGAGTAGAAGGAGGATATATATTATGTGGATAACCAAAGTAATATTTACAATGGTATGACTGCTTATTAGCCTTACTCGTACCCTCTCAGGATTTTTTTCAAACTCTAGATGCATTCTTTAAGTCTTGTATTCGTTAAATTCTTTGTGTGAGTATTCCGAGTCTAATTGTTGTGATCCTGATGTGGTCAAATCATGATTGTAGCACACTTATTTTCCTTGATGTCATGAATTCACTTAGTATATATATCTGAAAGCCTTGAAGAATTAAGCTGACCTATACCAGTTCAAGACCAAAGCAACTATAGTTGACACATCATTCACCAAACCTTACAATGCATATGGTAAACCTTTTATTTCAGGGTCTACAAAAACGTTACTAGGAAATAACCTATGCTCTGTGGCTAAGATGGAAATATGGAAACTATTATTATGAAGGATTAGTGTGCACTAACTTGTAGTCTACATCCTGAAATAAAACACCTTGTCTCACATATTAACACCATTTGATGAGACCGATGCATGAGGATGGTAGGGCCCTCATCAATATAGTGTCAGGGAACTAAGTCATTTAGTGTCAGTAATATCTAAGCTTATCTCTCATCTTACCATAATTGGCTCGAGTGTTTTTCTTTGGTACCTTGTATGTCAAAAGAGGCTGAAATGCTGCTATGGACAGATGCAATAGGTCAGTAGTATGGATATAAGTAAAGATAACAACCAGGGTTTGTCATAACCCTTGATGTATAGGTACAAGAGACCATAAGTACAGTATGTGTAGTAGAAGAACATTTTGTATTCATATATATAGTACTACAGTATTTTTCACAAATGAAATTGTGAACAAGACTATCAAATAGCGTATCTTCTGAAAAGGTATCCTCTCTAAAGAAAATACAAGGATCTTCCAGTAAACGATATTGCAGCAACTTTGATATGGAATACATCTCACCTGGAGATCTTATTAGCTAGAAGAAGAAGATCATGGCACTCTGAATCAATATTCAAAGGTGACTTAAAGAAGGTACATATTAGATTCTATATCTCAATAAATACAATAAGCTGGAGAGCCTGAATTTGACATCTCGAATACATTGAGTCGAGATCTCATTATGTATATGAATTCCTGAATACAAAAGAACCCTTCCTTTAAATAAATTGGTTGTCCCACAAGGGAAGATCATAACTGAAGGCCAAATAATCACTTGATCAATAGCCATATAGTTGGTTGCATTGTAGGACATTCGTGGGGGCTCGGATTCAGCTATCGATGAGCGTTTCGTTCAAAATTAAAAATAAACATCCTTGCCTTCACTTAAAGGTTTGAAGAGATGGAAAAAATAATGGGCTTCATATGAGATTTATGAGGTTCTTAATAAACATTCTATTAGTTTTATGCCTCAAGGCTCTGATCCAATATATGGATGAGCCCCTTACATATTGGATAAATGATTTGTGAGATATCTTTGTATACATTGCGAGATCTAAGATTCCTTGAAAATTCTCACGTTGGATCGATTGGTAGATCACATCTTGTGCTATTCAGTTTCTGTGAAACAACTATTGAGATATAGCAGCAAGTTGTCCTTCACTAAGTCGTTTGTGCTCACTATCATTATTGCAAAAAAATATTCTGGGAATCCATCATATGGTACAACAGACGACATTTTTGGGCATGTTTGTCGAGATAGATATCTTGAGGAAAAGGATTTCTACTCAAAGGAAGAGGATAATTATAAGATGATTGCATGTATTTCTAGATGAATAGCTTTTTGAAGTTTCCCTCTCAATTTTGCAGCAAGAGTTCTTATGATCATTTAATGAGAAAATGCATGACTAGCTTACAATACATCTCTAAAAGTAATGGCATACCTCATCTGCCTAAGAAGGAGTTAGTTGTTGAAATGTCCTAGACATTATAGAAAAAAAATTCTCTATGTAAGGGTACTGTCAAATTCATGGCATGATTATGGATTCTCTTCAAAATGAAAGGAAGTCTAGTCATATGAAATTTATTTTTCAAAACAGGTACTGGAGCACCTTCATGATAGAGACAATCTTAGGCTTTGGGTCTCCCTGAATAAGAGGGAGTAAGGTTAGCTAAATACTTTCTGTAAAATGACAAGAACTTCTATGATCACTACTATCGGTATGCCTTGTCATAAGAAACTCTTTAGTGAGCTGTGAATCCCCATGTACACATCTTTATGCCAAAAAAATTCCTAGGACAAATATCACCCTTCCAGAAGGTCTCCCTCCACCCTCAGAAAATAGTATCAAGCCATGCCACTGAAATGGAGAGACACACCATATATTGGACCTTCATATAGTATTTTTCCTCTATCATAATTTTCTTTCCTTTGGCCTCAGATGGAAGGAGAGGCGCATATTAGGAGGTTGATGGCCCATAGGCATGTAGTGCTTCCTCCACATCTTCAACAGAAAAATCTAGTGGGCACTAAGGCACCTACAACCAAGATGTCCAAAGGCTTTTGGAACCAACCAAATAAAATCCTTTTCTAATAGATGTTGAGGTGCATAAAACATATTTTAATCGCTAATAAGAGATTACAGATGATTTAACACGTTTTGGAAAATAAATGATAGATCTAACTCAAAGACACTAAATAAATTACATGGAGAATATATATAATCATGGGTGGGTTGACTAGCCAGTTTCTTCCCAGTCGCTAGCCAAGTTTCACTTGTGGGCCAAAATGCGTCTAGAGTCTAATTCAGCCCACAAAATTTCGTCTTGTCATGGTTGAATGCTATCTGTAACTCAACCATTTTGTAATGGTGCTATATAGTGGCTCTTATTTGATAACTTAATACTATAAGATGTGAGAACATTCTCTTACACACTTTCAAACATTGATGGAAAAAGTAGGGCTAGTAAGAAGTCAACTCGATTCAGTTATTGGATTGTCGATCTCCATTGATTCTATACCACCTGCCTAACAGCATTGTCACTGTCAAAACTTGCTCTTATTGCAGGCCATGTTTTGGAAAATGATTCACTTGTTTTCTGCCAATGAATAAGGTACATAAAATATTCCTGTCAAGATTGTGCATGACAGAAAAACTCTTATTAAATAAACAAACAGACAGTAAAATATTGCATGTTATATGGGGCAGACATTATATTTGCTAGAGTGGCTCACTCTTTGAGTTTTTGGCTGTATTGGATCTGGGTTGGCTTTAATTTATCTTTTGGGTTGGAAGTAGAAAGGACTAAATTTATAGTGTTGGGATGGGGGTGATTTTCCTTATGGTCAATTCTGTTTTAATATCTCTATCAATATTTTTTTTTTAAATGATAAAAATGGGTATTATAATTGCTAAACTAATAATAAAATTAGATTATAGAACTATAGAAATGGTAATAATAAAATGAGATTCTAGAAGTGTGGAAATGGTAAAATTTGATGAGAATTTCGGATTTGAAATTCTTACCGTGGTGAAAAAGATGAAATTTATTCTAAGTATCCTCTTACAATAAGTATCTTTCGCACATGTGTTCGAATTGGATGGAAAAGCTATGAATTCCTACTTATCTGTTGCACAATACATATTGCCCATCTTCATTGAATTTGTCTCTATTTTTCAGATTTCAAAATATTTCCAAAATCAACTATCTAAATAAAATAAAGATGGTAATTTGAATTTGCTTCTATTTCTATGCAATGGTGGAAATAAGAATAGCCAATTAGTTTCTTCATATTCTTTATTTTCAAATTTTATCCATGAATTTGTCTCTGTTTTTCAAATTTGAAAATACTTCCAGAATAAACCATATAAATAAAATAAATATGATAATTTGAATTTTCTTCTATTTCTATCCAATGGTTGAAATAAGGATGGCCAATTAGTTTCTTCATCTTCTTTATTTTCAAATTATATCCATTCTAGATTATAGAGATTAGTAGTCCCTATCCTTTTAGAATTATAAAGTTGAAATAATTTCTTGTTTCAAATGGCAGAACCATCCGTAGACCTCAAATCCAGAGAAATTGGACATCTGCAGAACCCTAAATTGCTAGAAGCTATCACAGGAGACTTGTTTTCATGCAGTCTAGAATGAATTCACGTTATTGTGAATCATATTCCAGGACATGTACATACATCAACTGCAGGAAAACCATACACCCACTCCTCAGGTCACCAGGCTTCCACCAAGAAGCAATATTACTAGGGATCTCACACTAGAAAAAAACGTCAGCAACAACAAGAAACCATCTCCACATGATATGTCCTACCCATTAAGAAAAAGTGAATGAAGAAAGCGTGAGGACCGATATTCTTCTTTGGGTTTTCTTTTGAAACAGAATTCAATCATTTGCCAAGCATCCAATTTGAATTCTAATATGGAGGAAAAAAATTCTAGACTTACAAACCTTGAAGAAGAGATAGCATGCATGAGCAAAAAAATAAATGGTAGCATCAAAGGAAAGTAAAATAATAGTGACAGTGTGACTGCGGAAGGTGAGTTCTCTGATAAATTATCTGGAGAATTCTAGAGATTTCTGAATGTCATCATCAACACCACTATCTGTGATGCAGATCATCAAAGAAAATCTCCTTTAGTTGTCCTTAGAAGTGGGGGGGTAAAAAAAGGAACTTGGGTTTTTCTCGTGAAGAAGAAAATTTAAGAGTGCAATGGCTGGTTAAGTTTCCCTTGCAATGCAATAAATAAAAAGAAAATAAGAAACCAAAAAAATTGGAAAATGAATGGAAGTTTGTCTGACTTCATTAGAGGATATCTAATTTAAACATACATTTGAGAGACAAATTCATAGATATTGAGTTTTCCAAAATTTAAACAACGATGAATACAAGAAATGGGACTACTATAAAGCTACCCATTCAGAAATTATTTTCTGGTGAATCTTACACAAACTCAACCGTAATAATTTGGTTTCCTAGAAATGTAATAGCCAAGGTTTTCCATCTTGAAGAGGAAACATGTGCCCTAATAATTTTTGAGTGTTGGTTGCACATGAAAGTATTCAAGCGTGCTACAAGTAGAAGGATCCAGTTGTGGAAGGAAACGATTCTTCCATGATAGCAGATCCCTTTGTGAGGCTAACCTAACACGATAATCTCTCTCTGGTGATAAGCACAACTTGAAACTCTTCTTATATGTTAGTAGATACCAAGCCTAGTGTGACCACTGGATTTTTTCTATTGCAGGAAATTTTTATGGAGTCCAACCTCTTGCAAAATGGATGCTCTTGATGTTGCTTTCATGTTTGGAGAGTGCAATGCGGCTATTTTCATTTTCTGGAAGAAGGCTTCTCTGTCCCCTACATCGCTGCATGAGAATGGAAGAAATTCCATCCATATAGGTTAGCATGGGAACATCCCTTCCAACAAATGTTTTGGGTGAGTATGAGATCAGTGTCTCCATGGGATCAGTGTTGGCAATAGTGATTCCAAGAGCCAGAATTTTGAGATTATGGAAGTTTACCTCCAAGTTAATTGACCCAATTTTGGCAATGCCAGTAAGAAGTTTAATTTGGCCATTATGAAGTTCATCTAAGCTGTGCTCCATGTGCCATGATAGGGATGCCTTTCTCAGCGAGCTTCAATATTTCATGTGGCAACAATTTTGGTCTGTACTTGTATTATTTTCATGATTTATATTCATGGGCAGCTGTGGGGTAATTTGCTTGTGGTTTATTGCTTAGTAGTATCCGAACTGTTTCCTCAACACTCCTATGCTTGAAGTTTTTTGTTCTTTATATATTTCCCAACTTTAGTAGCTTTCTAATGGGGGTGTTAATACATTAATTAGTTAGTTAAAGATTTAAGCCTTCCACTAGGATTCTATTCTCACTATCTTGCACTGTTACCGTAATTTCCTGTTTGAAAATGTGAACATGTAATTTTTTGTGTTTTTGGGGTTTTCACCTTTTGCCGATGTTTCCAAATTTTTCCACTAGCAGGGAGCATTGACAGGTTGGTCAAACAAGGTTGGTAATAACAATGTTTGATTCCCCTACAAGCAGGGAACCTTGACAAATTTTTCAAGCAAGGGTTCCCCTCAAAGTGCGTTATGTTCACCCCTATGAAACAATGGGGCCATCATCACCTCTGAGTCTGGAAAGGCATGGAATTTTCCATTAAAGTGATGAACAACATCCCAGGAGAGTTTGCACTTGTGTTCATATTTATTACCTTTTTAATACATAATGTTAAGAAGATACTTTGATTCTCCTCATAGGGGTCCTATTTTTTTTTTTTGTGCTTTTTTGAGCCATATTCAAGTCTCTTTTATATGAAGCCTATGGCAGGATGGTGAATCCAATTTTTGGATTGGTCGGTTTACTCTGTTCTGGGAATTGGAAACTTTTCCAAGAAACAGTAGAAAGCATTCTGAAAGGCTACCATATTCATCTTATATTAGTTGACTCGTCTAACACTCAAATGCCAACAGAGCATTCCAATACAAATCCTTCAGTCCGTTCTACATTGATGGAAATGATAACCAATGAGCTCCACAAAGTAAAGACCGAAGGCTGATTCAAGTGTAGAAAAAGCACTGTTAAATATTTGTCACTGAAAAACTCTGATGCAGAGGACCTAGGAGCCTCTTAGGTATTTAAACTTAGATGGAAAAGGTGTTATCCTAGCGAACTGGAGACATCGAAAATGGAAGGGATACCTAAAAATCTGGTCTCAAGAGATTCGAGTTGTTAAACTCTTTATAATTTAGATGACCTGAGAAATCAAAAAGAGGCAGACAAGGAGGGGAATATGTCAAAGGCCATGGATATGGTACCTGTAAACGTCAAATTTTGCAATGATTAAAATGATCACAAGGCCACCATGGAATCAGTTCTTGAGATCTCACACCCACAAGCACCAGAAGCACCAGATATTGAAGGCATGCAACCCATCAAACATGAATAGGAATCAATGGCTATAGATGCTGCAAATGTGAAACTTGAGCTCACTCTAAGCTCTCAAGGGTTTGCTACACATGTTGTTGAAAAATATCATAAAAATTTACATTGGAATAACAACATGGACCATTCAGATGACCCTACTACAATGAAAAATCGGTCAAGCAAGGGTTCCCCTCAAGGTGTAGTATGTTCACCTCTGTGAAACAGTGCAGCCATCATGACCTTTGAGTCTAGAAATACACAGAATTTTCCATTACAGTGATGAACAGTATCCCACGTATCGATATGTTCTGGGTGCTTGACACTTGGAGTATTCATGAAGCACCTTTGATAGTTTCCTTTTTCCCCGATTCCATTGGCAGTCCAACTTAGATACTATAGTTATTTTACTAAAAGTGCTTAATGTCATGGATACCTGAAAGCCCTTTTATTGTTTCCCTTTTGAAATTGTTCTCCTATATTGGGCAGCTATGTTATGTTTATATTCCAATTTTCCTGATACGATAAGCTCATTTATTAAAAAAAAAGAAATCTAATATGCAGAGCAGTGTTTTTATATAGGATAGATCCTAATGACGTGAAAATATATCCCAAATATTCTATAACTGAAATGAATTCGTTGAGATCCAAGAAATTTTCTGTAACAAGTACGAATTCCACAAAAGAGACCACACAAGTAGAGAAATTCATAAATTACAGAACAAGAAGTGTGGAGAGAGAAGATATCACGCTTTTGAAGAGAGAACATACAGAGATTAAAAAAAACAGATGAATTCAATGGAGAAAAAACCAGTGCTCAAACCCTCGACACTGTGGAAAAGAATTAATAAATAAGATTGCTAAAGTAAGTGAAAATATTGAAAACATAGCTCTTTACATAACTGTATTATTTTTTATAACAACAACTTCGAACAACCCTGTAAAATTGTGCTCTCCCACCTTATCCTCCACCTTCGATGTGGGCTTGTGCTACACACTCCGTTTTTCCCTCCTGTTTTTTGGTTTATTTATGATCTGAATTTTGGTTTTATTTAGCGCATAGGAAAATAATAAAAACCCTTGAAACCCTTGATTAGCACATATGAAATGTGAATATGAAATGACCCTTTAGGTGTAATGAATATAAAATATTTTTCTTAACCAAAAGATGTACTACATATAGGATAAATAGATATTTCTTAACCCAAACGTGAAAAAATGCTTCTTATATATATCTTTATATTTGAATACTAAGATCACAACCCATGGGTGAAATATTGTCTCTCATTTATAACTTTACATGTGCATACTATGATCACCACCCACTGCTTACATTCGACATCCAGGATTCCATTTTTATTCATCAGTTTAATTATTTCTTTTATGTTTGAAATAAAATCGTCTGTTATAAATAACATTTGCATACTAAGATCACCACCCATTTCTTACATTCCACGTCTAGGATTCCATTGTTATTCATGAGTTTAATTGTTTCTTTGTTGGTTTAAATAACTTCGTGTGTTATAAATATGTTATGGAAATGATAAATTTCTTGGACGCATTCTTAGACCTAAACACAACTCGAGACACGTGTTATGTTTGAAATTTTCATCATTTCCCCTTGGCATGTTATATTTCAAAGTTTCATCATTGCCCCTTGGCATCAAATTTGGATGGTTCTCATTGCTAATTTTTATGATCACATAATACAATTCGAATAGAATTTTTTTTTCTTACATTTTGTGTCATACAGTTATATTATGATGGTTATTGAACGCTGAAGTGATTGCATTATCTCAAGAAATTGTATTGGCGGTTTGAGTATTGTTGTTTCTTAAGTTAGTCTAAAGATTTAAAGTGTTATATTTGCTATGGTAACCTTTCGTGTCATGGTATTTTAATTTGTATTATTGGATTGATGTAAATTTTGACATTATAAACTTGTTAACTAGAAATATGGGTGAATTTAGAGTGTTATCCATGATATATTTGTTAACCAAGCCACATAATTAGGAAATATGAAAAATCCAAATACCAAAAACATAAGAGAAGTGGGAGAAGTTAGCTATCAATCGTGAAATGATTTCCTATCAAATAACTTATCAATGAAAAGAGAAGCTATTGTGCACTTCACTCTTGGTTTTGGAATGTTTATTCATTCCATAAAATCCACCATAAAACAACCTTGGCATAGTAAGCATGTTCCACATTGTGCTACAAAGTGACAATTTTTTTATTTTTTATAGACTACATGTGTCAGACACCCAAGGGAGGGACATCATGTGACAACTCCCCCTCTGCACTATGAATCTTTTTTACTTACAAAATTACCAGAGAGAAATCGTATGTGGTGTAATGGAGGGATGAGGTGCAGCATTCGACTCCAGTGTCTGTGTTCATAGGTCGAAGGTTTCTTGGCTCATTGCATACTTTGCCTATTACAATACAGTATTTACACAAATTTGACTCTCATACCATTTACATATCACAGAATTTGCTCGAAGGTGCGGATCAACCTTAACAAAGTCTCTGACAAACCCAATACTCCCTAGGAGTCCCGCCACTTTGGGTTCACATATGCATCAAAATTCACATGGGTAGGCTTGACGAGCTCGGCCTAAAGGCATAATGACACAAAGAATTAGAAAGAGAGAGAGAGAGCTCAAAATAAAAACATAGAATCAAATGCCCAAATGGCGATAAATTTTCCTTATTTATAGGATTTCAAGAGAGCTTCAAGCATCTTCTCGAAATATGACATGTTTGCATAAATTGTACAAACTATAGATCTCAAATATAAAATTTTCCATAGATTCTCTAAAATGTGGGTCGAATCCCACAAAACGTCGAAGAAGTGCTCTGAGTTTCATATATTCATTTGGAAAGTTAACCTAAGATTCTACGTTGGAGGATAGACCCCCCCACTTAGTCATTTAAATTTTCTTGAAAATCTCTCCTAAGATTTACACAGTGGAGATTTTATCAGAATCCCATGGTACCTGTCACGCTCACTTTTAGGGGACTAGACATGAAATACAACCCACCATGCTTCCTTACTCTACTCTGAGCCACAAGAAAAACAACCGAAGTCTTGGTTGAATGACACATTGATCAATTAGGGTTATTCTCTGGCAGTCTCTAGGGAAGGCATTGAATTTGGATCTGGATCGAGAGATGGGTCAAGCAGGGATGGGGTAGTGAAAAAGTCGTATTACCACCTTCCATACAAAAGAAAGAAAAAATGAAAATGAAAAAAACCCAACCAAAACAAACCTGATATATTTTATCTTTGGTATTTTCCTCCTATTCACTTTCATGAGAGATAATAATTTCTTATAGCTTTTTCCCATTAAAAAAATATGATTTTCATTGTTGGCCTATATGGAAGGTCAAGTGGCGAATCTATATTGGCTTGGTATGTCATTTTAATTTTAGTTCAAGTGGGGTAGTAGGCCTAATTATTCAAACATCTCCATAAGGTTTTATCTTGGTGAACAACCCAACCAACAATATGATTATAGTAGTTCCAAGAAGTTTATGAAGGGTGATGGTGATGAAAAACCGCATCAGTTCTTATGTGGATTCATTTGGAGGGTGAAAACGATTGCAGTGCTAGTTTCTAAGTTGATAAAGTTCCTAACCACATTGTGGGGAAGCTTCTCTAATGGTGCATGAAGTTAATATATATTTAGCCCTACGGTGTAGCTAAGGCCTTAGATGAATTAAAGGTGATATTTATATCTAAGTTATAGAGGCTAAACATTGAACAAAAAAAATAACTAAGTTAAAGGAGATTAAGGAAATGGTTGGAGAAATTTCTCATGAGTATGATGAAAAATTACGAAACTTGATAAAAAAACTCTCCTATATTCTCCATGAAACTCAACACAAATAATGATCCATTCAAATTTCTTTGCTCTTTAATAGTGTACCATTAATGCAATAGTCATGGGTGACATAGAGGGATTCCTTATCTTAGGCCATGAGATTAGAATCTTGTAGGGTGAACATCCATTTTACTAAAAAAAAATCATGCTCGGTAGGATCTAAGAGATAATTATGTAAGGAGTTCCTTCTAAGTAAATGGCATTGGTATTACTATTTTTATAGGGGGTGGCCTACAAGGATACATTGGTAGCTATTCATGCAAGAACATAATTTCAACAATTTATTTCAAAATTTGTATTTTTCCTCTAGAAGGTCTTAGATATTTATAGAAGAGGAAGTTGGATTCCTTGTTTCCCTATAATTTTGTACAATTTCTAATTTCATACTTGGGAGAGGGAATTCTAGTAATTTTAGGTATAAGTTAAGATTTTGTTTGATTTTTAAGGCCTCCTATTCATTAAGAAAGTTGAGCCTTATGATTAGGATTACTTGTGGAATCCTATGTATTTTTAAAACTCTAATACACGAAGGTAAATATGTGGAGGACATTTGGGGGAAATGTGATTCTCCATAAAATGTAGATTGGATTTGGGGATCTTGTAGTTATTTTCCTTCGATCCTACTAGTTCTTAGATGTTGCATTTGGAGTGGTTAGCAGGAAAAATCATAATATGCCTAAGAATATTAGTGTTGGAGAACATATGGTTTGGGAGAAAGGATAAGGGGTTCTAGGTGTTAAGGGGTTTAAGGGTTTAGGAGGAAGGGGTTAAGGGTAAAGGTTAAATGGTTAGGGCTTGTGGGGTTTAGTGGTTAGGGGTTTGAGGTATAGGGGGTTTAAGGGTTAGAGGTTAATGGATTAGTGGTTAAGGGATTTATGGGTTAACGATTGACCATAAAGGGCTTACATGTTAAGGGATTTAGGGGTTAAGTACCTAAGGGTTATGGTATTCAGGTGTCAGCGGGTTAAGTGGTTAGGGGTTAAGGTGTTAGGGGTTAATGAGTCTAGGGGTTATAGGTTATGGGTTAAGGGTCAAGGTTTAAGAGGATATGGGATTAGGGTTTATGGGGTTCAAGGATTCTACGCTAGGGGTTAGGGGTTAAGGGGTTAGTGGCTTTGGGTTTAAGGGATCAAGGGGTTAATTTGTTATGAGTATGGGTGCAGGGGTTAAGTGATTGTGGATTTGGGTTAAAAGCATAGGGAATTTATTGGTTATGGGTTAAGTGCATATGGGTTTTGGTAATGTGGCCCCTAATCTACTTGTCACAACTATTGGGGGTTTGTGTATCAGTTTATCTCATTTCCTTACCTATAGGTCCCATAGCCCCTATTCCATAAGGCCCTAAGGCTCCTTCTCATTCTCTAATGTTAGGATTATAGATCTCATTATGTCCCCTTGCCCCATTCAATACACCAAAAGATCCCCCTCCCACAAAATTTATGAGAATTGAACATTTGGTGGCAATCATTTAGGAACAGCTTCACAAGTCCTTCATTTATAACGGTGCCTTGGAGCTATTAGATGTCATTTCATTGAGCTACAGTGATAGGTGAGATCTATGCATATCTCACTAAAGGTGTATCAAGAGGCTATTAGTCTATTGGCTATAGAATTTGACTCTTTTTATTTGTAACCAAGAAAAATGGAAAAGATGTGGAGACAATCTCCATTCTTCTTCTTTCACCAGGAAGTGTAAAATAAATGAAGAAAATAGTCTCAACCCCTTGGAGAAGGAAATATGAGAACAATAATTAGCATGAACAAACAAAGAATCCAATTAGTTAAGCTTAGATGGGTCTCCCTTTGTAAACAAGCATCCATAAGCTTGTTAGAGTTATTATGAATATTTACTAGAAGTTTAGTAGTCTTCACATCACCAACCACATCCAATAGAAAGGTACCAACCCCTACAATAAAAATTATGTCTCCAAATAAGGTGTAGTTAATACACATCATCTTAATTATATATCATGTTTCTAGGAATGAAGTGTCTGGATTAGAGTTAAAGTTTCTATTTTAGTTTCTTGTCTTTTTTTGTCTTTTAGAGTACAAATATTTCTGATCTACTGTGCTAGAGAAGTTTGTATTTCAAATATTCAAGGAATATGTGAGCTAATATAAGACCATATTGTAATCTTTGAAATAACATGATGAAATATTTTAGCACAATTTATGGTGATAGATTGATTGAGATGTTTATTTTTGGATGGATGGATGTACATCTCTTTAGCTAATACACAAAACTCATTAAGCATTGTTGCAAGTATCTTATTGACATGTTTAAGTAACATTGAGACTTATAGGTAGAATATTTAGACTTGTATGTTGTCACCTACCTGAGTGTGATGATACCTAGTGGAGGTAGGCAAAATTTTCATTTTTTTAACTCTTGGATATATTATATACTCCCTTGACAGAATTTCAACCTTTTAAATAAAATTGTAAACAAATGTACGTTCATGTGATAATTACTAATTGATTTGGGGGTGAGTCAACAAATTGTAGCATGTTGGCTTGTTGAATTTGTTAATAAGTTAGGGTTTCCTAATTTGTAAGCTTCAATGGGATTTATTGCGGTTGTATGTGTTTTAGAGAAGATATTTTGGAGTGGTGGTTGTGCTTCCTTTATTGAATTTGATTTCATTGGTTCTTCTTCTTGTACCTGGCCACTTGTTGAGAGTTGGGAGGGTCGAATATCAATTCAAATTCTCTTCTTGATAACTACTTGTGAGCTCACGTGAGATATTAGAGAACTTGATGTATAATTTTATCTTCCTTTATCCTTCGCTGATAAAAAAATTTCTTCTTCCTTGAAATTCTATGAGGTATATTACTGTATTTTTGAATATTAAAGATCAGAAAATAAATCTTCGATTTACATTCCTTCTATTCTCAGGCTTGACCACACTTTAGTTGCTTCAGGATGCATTTACAAAACCACATTTACATCAACTGCTTCAGATTGTATATTAGCCAGACTTAGTAACCAATTCTCGGCACTTCAGTTCTTCTAGATGCCTATATTGTCTCTTTGTTGATTCATGTTTACTATGATGGAATATTGACTTAAAATAGAATGTAGCCCAAGAAAAATCCACATATATAGACTTATGGTGTGTTGTAATATCTTATAATCATTTTCCATACACTACTGTAATATATTCACACTTAGACCCTGTTCACTTCCACATAAATCCAAACATTATTTTCTCTATAAAACTTCAAGAAATTCCACACTATATCAGAGGAATCTCCATATTTTTTTGTTTCTGATCCTTGCCCGAAACACAAAAGAAATGTGAGTTCCAGCCTGTATTTTTCTGCGAGGTATGACAAGGGTATTTATAGTTGTTTCCATCTATATTTTAGCTGACCTTGCAACCGACTTCTCCACTGTGAATTTAGGCTGACATGAGAGAGGTAATTCCAGCGTTGATGTAGGTTGTCTTCCTTGTAAGTAGAGCTTGTATTCAACATTGTTTGAGGGTTGTTAGATGCCCTTATTCCACAACGTCTTGGAGCATATATTTCTAGACTAGATCCTTCATGAATATGAAACTTAATTATATTTTCTACCTAGAAGACTCAAACCTAATAGACATCAAGAAGAAGTCTATCTACATAGTAAATCTTTCTCATGAAACCCATGAAGAAAGTACAAAAAAATACATTTTATTATTTTTGTCTTCTTCTTTACATAAATACAAAATTACATAGTCAACATGAAGACCGACCTAGTTACACTTTTCAACACTCCCTCTTAACTAGGGAGGTATTCATACAGGTACATGGTCACTTTAAAATTGAAGAATCTCATAAGAAGAATAGGAATGGTAATCACATCTGTATAGCATCATATCAACCATCATTGTGCTAGTGCGAGGCCTTGACTAACGACCCCATCTCTTAACGAGACAATCGACTACAATGATGGTGAGACACATGACTAATAGACACCATAGATATTGTCTCTCTAAGGTACATACCCCACCTAGGTGTCCCCAGAGTATGACCTTATTGGACTATTATTCTCTTGGGTACCAGCCCTCAAAGAATATCGGTCCACGACTACTGTTATCTTGAATGCCCTATCTCATTCTCCAATAGTATCAAATTCTGTATGACTACCCAATCCTCCATTCTGTCTTCTAGGTGAAGACCAGAAGGATGTGTCTTTCCATTCTCTTCACATGGCCTCCACTAAGACTTACGGTTGTTAGTCCTGGTCTAGTGCATGACACATGTTATAGAGAATCACATACGTCACTCCCTCTCAACACAAGAAGGACACACTTCAAGTTTCTTCGAAGAAAGAAACTTACCACCAGGCTCCTGCAGCAGAAATCGAGCTAATCATGAAGAATTCCTCCCCTCGATGTCATGGATTTCGATATTGAGGAATCTTCAACTTTTGGCTTCATAGGGCACAGATCATCCATCACTTTCATTCACGAGTCATGTCCACTATCACAAAGTGATTCATGAATATTTCTCATCTGGTCCACCATTATTCCATGCTACTTTCCTTTGAATCAACTTTAAGGATCATACATCCTTACTCATGATTAGCAGCCCTGCACAAATTCATGCAGATAAACATATACATATGAACTTTTGAAACAAAAGCTACCTCAACGATGATCTTTCACTATGACATCTGGTTGTAAGCATCAACATCCTTTATTAAGATATCCTAATGATATGTTTTGTTAGGGTCTTTTTCTTTAACAGACTTCTTTCAAAGTCTACATATCCTACCAGGAGATCTCTTAGTCACATATTCTTGGCTTCCAGATAATAACTGCCTCTTGACATGGCTGCACTTCATGATCTCTTCATTTATTCACATTCTTCATTCCCAAGAACTTACACATTTTATAGTTCCTCATTCATATACAACCACCTCATATTCCATGAGAATATATATAATGTTGATTTCATCTATTATTTCACTGAGAGATCCTCTTTCATAGATCATACTTCTAAATATAGAAGTCTATTACCTGCAACCATATGACATGACTTCACAGCATCCAATGTCAGCATATAAATATATACATACCTTATACCTTTTTCATTTAATTCATCCTTCAATAGTTTTACTAGGATGAAGAGCTTCATTCCCTTGGCCTGCTCCATCAATATGTCATCACATCCCAGAATTATTTTTTTCATGATGACCCTTGATCTTGACAACTACCTTCCATTAGTATAGTTATCAGAGAGGTTTTCTGGGAGCTATTTTACCAAGAAATCCTACTATGCTTTGATCAGGATGCTACACTTCTTCCTATCATACAACCAACATAAATCACTTAAAAGAGAAGATGATCTTAATCATAATGGAGATCCCTCGCTCCTTCTTTATTAGATTTATTTGCATGAGGTTCTTCTCTCATTTATGAGACATGGGATTCTTCCCTATTTCTCTTGTCCTTTTCAAATTTAGGACAATCTATTTTATAATGTGCAAGTTCATCACATCCAAAGCATCGTAATTTCTCCATACTATTATGAGGAGCAAACTTAAGAAATCTTCCTTTCTTCTTTGACGTGGTTGCAAAGGCCTGATTCCCTTGACTTGATCCTATGACACCTTTGGCTTTTAATCTTGTTTCCTCTATTTTACATAGAGACCCTAAATCGTGAAATTGTGTGGCTTCTTTATTCGTGTATAAACCTAAAGTGAAGTTTTTCCATTCATCTGGCAGAGCTTTGAACATCACTTTATTCATCTTAGTGTCAGACATTACTTCTCCTAGTTTCTGCAGATGATCTTGTTAGAGCTCAAATCTACCTTAGGCTGAAATAAGGTAAAACTCAAGGCTACATCAAACCGCGCTCAGCCTCGTAGCTAGCCCTACGAGGACAGGAGAGGGCTCTCTCCGGGTCTATCTCGGCAAAGGATCTTCAAAGGGGCTAAGATGACTTATAATGAACAATGAATACTGATTTTAGGCTAGTAAAGAGATAGGAAAGTTTTATTTTTATTTTTTGGGTTTTTTGTTGGAGAAATGGGAAAAAACAATTTTTGGGTTCGGGGATAAGGCCAAATCTTTGCAGAATTCGAGTTGGGGCGAGGTAGGCAATAGTCTTGATGCTTTTGATTGAGTATATGGATGGATCAGAATGGCAAGGAGCTGAAGAGGGCAAGAGGGAACATGGATCCTCTCCAAACAGGCGAAAACATGTAACACTAAACGAATTCAAAGGCAGAGCACTGAAATCAATGGATTCAACCTCATTTACTCATTCATTTAGTTTCAGAAGCATATGAAAGGAATGGAATACATTAAAAATGAAAGAACTTACAATAAAATGAGAGATAACACCATCAAGAACTGAAAGCCACAAGAATCCCAACAGGTGCTGCAAAACCTCTGATCTTTCCTTAGCCAAAATATGAAAAATATGTACAATAGTGTGCCAAAATCTTCCCAAGAGTCCAACCTGTATAATGTCTCAAAAATTACATCATATAGACCTCCTAACCCCTTCCCACACCTCTAGGGGTCGAATTCCTCCTTCTAGGAGTAGTTCCAACTAATTCTAAACAAAGAACTAGAAAATAGGCATCTAAACAAATTGCCTCTAAAAGGGAGGAAACTGATTCTTACATCTAATTTTTAATTTTTAAGGAGTGAATCATCTAGAAGAGGTAAAAGTGAGTCAAAGTTACATTCCAACCATCAATTTATATCATGATAACTCAAAAATTTCATCCCCAAGAAAAACTGGTCCAATCTGGCCGAAATCCTGAGCTGGAAGGTGAAAAATTGACCAAAAATCCATATGTGTAGCGCCCCTTAGCCATACGGGTAGCGCGCCTTTCAGCCTGATTTTGAGGCACTTCATGGCATCAAAATTGAGCTCATGATAGCTCGTTGGAAAGCCCTGGATGTTGGCTATCCAAACCAAGTGGAATTTCCCAATTTGGAGCTCATTTTCCCCTCCAAAACTTCATTCTCCCAGAAGTACTTCCTGCTGGTGCAAAAGGTGGCAGCAAGGTGGTTTTCATGGTGTTTTTGGGCCTTTTGACCATCCAGAAGATGATGAAATGCTTTGGAAATGCTTGAGCATGCATAACTTAACATGACAAATCCAGAAATATAAAGTTTTCCTTCAGCAAGTGTCCCAAACAAAAGTGAGCACGTCGACGCGCTACTCATATAGCTGAAAAATCTGTTTTTGGACCAAAATATTTCAAAATGACAAAAATTTCTCCGAATTTACTCAAATTCGGAGCGAAGACCCTCCATCATGTATCATTCCCAGCCAATGAAGCCTTGGCAAAAATCCGGAGTGGATCAGGCCTTTTCCGCCGTTCTAGTGCTTCGCTCAACCTCCTCTTCAGAATCTTCATTCTTGCTTTGCAGACGTGCATGCGGGCCCAATAATGACCTTTCATGTGACGAAGCATGTCTTTGTCTCTGTTGGATTTTTCAATCAACTTCTCCAGATGAATGTTAACACGTGTGAGGCAATAATATCGATCGATTGGTGTCATGTCGCCGGGTCTCTTCCGGGCCAATTGTCGATCCTCACGGATTCGCCGCAGCTCATAAAGTTTGTGCTCATCCTTTAGCTGTTTGTTACGCTGCTCCAGGTATTTTATCACCCACTGAGCCCTCTGCAATTTCTCTTTCAGCATATCATTCTCGGCCCTCTGCTCCTGGATGATCTCTTTCAGTTTCGAGCTAGGAGAGCTCGCATCAACATCAATAATCGTGAAATCCGTGTCTCGGCCTCCTGATGGGCCCTCATCATGCATGGGCTTCTCGCCCCTGTCCTGAAACTGTACCTATGCTGAAGAAGAAGGCGAGACCCCTTCCACATTATGTGGAGATAATACTCGCTCTGCTGATGTAGTCAACGAGACCCCTTCCACCCTTGGTGGAGATAATACTCGTCATGAAGCTGCAAATAAGGCCGTGTGGCCTCGCTGGTATGTCACATATAATGGAGCACTGATATGCTCGATCTCAGGAATGTCAGGGTGGTGTGAAGGCTCTCCCGCATCATGAACTACCTCGGGAAGCGGCTGTGGTGCTGTAAATAAGTCACGAGAGATGAAATCCTCCCAAGTGATGCCCTGCTGTGTCAACTGATGTACCACTATGATCTTGATTAGCGCGTAATGATATATACTTCTATGCTGCTATGCTGGGGTCTTCTTGTGTAAAAAAATCACCATCCCCTCTATGTTGCGATACATGAAGTACGGAATGTTCATCATACGTACCCTCGTGAAGTGCATCAACAAACGGACATGGTACGCATAGAGACGCGAGAATCTGCCCTCGCAACTGAAATACCGAATGATGAGTTTCATCAATGGTGCAAACTCATCCTTCAGGAATCTGAAAGGAAAAACCCTGCTCAGTTGCCTCATAAACCCAGTTTTGATGTATGGCTCATAGTGGAATTTCTCTAACTGCTGATGTTTGTTCCATTCCTCTCCAATATTTGGTATCCCGGTGGCATGAGAAATAGTCTCTGGTGACAGAATGAAATCTACCCTGGCGAGGTTTACACGGCCATCATGTAAATGTAGAACAAATAGACGAGCTAGTTCACGATGATGCTGGGTTTGTGAAATCATCTCACAGTATCGAAAACATGACTGATACCGAAAAAAATCCATTGCAAGTGGACATGCCTGTAATTGAGCCAAAGAAGTAGGCTCCTCCCTGAGATGCTTACCACCTTTGCCACCTTTGTGAGACCTCCGTGGCACATTACCATCTGCTGTGGAATCACTGTCATACTCTTGCTCATAAACTGAATCTGTCTCTGACATGGCTTCAAAAACAAAATGTCTGCAATATGTATGCTGATATAGGTGTAGTGAAGACAAAGTTTCAATGTATGCTCAAAACCCAAATATGCTGCATATGTACCAAAGCATCATAAGAAAACAAGTGAGAGTGGTAATAGCTCTGTTTTAGTGGCATAAAAATAGTCTCTGTTTTGATCACAAGAGAATTTGACAAATGAGTAGACAGTGTAATGTATGGTACAGCCTTTGCAATACTAGCCAAGGATTTGTCAAAGGACTGTGTTTGTCAATAGGAGACAGTGGCAATGAAATAATAGCAATGACAACAGTGGTAATATTATGGCAATGGAGGATATGGACAAGTCAACATGAGACTATGTGAAAACATGAAAGGACGTGACAGCAGTGGTAGAATGGAAAAGAAAAGGCGTGAGGATGGTGTACATAATGTGCCAGGGCGCCACAAGCAATACAGGCATGAGCATATATACCAATCACAAAGTTTACAAACCCTTCACAAGACTGTCAATATATCTTTTAAAACCCTGAGAATTGAATTTTCTATGAACATAGGGTTTATAGATTTCTCCTCACCCAATGCTTGTTTCCCAACATCAAACACACTACAATCATGTTCAGAATTTATTAAGAAACCATTAAAACCTACTTGCAAGCTGATCGTGGCGTTTTGGTATGAAGCCAGATGCAAAAAACAAAATTTTTTGGCTCTGTCGCTATATGGGTAGCGCCCCTGCCCAACGCGTAGCGCCCAACAAGTGTGTAGCGCCCATGTTAATTAACATTGGCTGGGGAGATCATGTGCGTAGCGCGCCCTATATGGGTAGCGCGCCTCCTCTGCGCGTAGCGCGCACCTCCAATGACTGTCCTCAACTCTGCAAAACACGACTTCGGCCTTCCTCTGGACCACTTCGACTTCTGCCTTGAATATTTGTGCGAATGAATGATTTTTCATGGCTTATATATGAAGAAAAATATCCCATAAAATCAGATTTGATTTTAAATTTGTTTGCTAACCCACTTTATAATGTTTCGGCACTTTGTCATTTGGTCATTTAATACAATGTTGTTCTTTGACTTTCTCTTTCTTTTTCTGAGTCTTGGACTGATAATACTTTGTTGAATTTTGCAGGGATGCTGCACTTGGCTTTGGAAAAGATCAGAGGCTTGCTCTGGAATTTCTTATGGTGAAATAAATACAATTATTACGAAAATGAAATTTGACAATTTCTAGTTCCAAAACAGAGTTTTGGACTAGAAATGTCTTCAAATGCTTTTGATAAAAAATAAGAAACGAGAACCTTTTGGAACCAACCTCATGGCCTGCGGGCTTTTATGACATGTATGCAAAGGACTTGAAAACCCTAGACTCTAGGAATAAAGACTCTTTTTTAACGAAAACAATCATTAATAACCATGAATGCAATGACCATGAACTTCAGTGATTTTTTAAGGAATTCTAATTAACCCTGCAGGTACAAGCATGAGGAAACACAAGACAACCAGACCCCCTCCTCAGTCAATGGCATTCTCCTAGCGAAATGCAACGAAGTGGAACGAGTGAGACACCTAAGAATGATATGAAAAAAGCGAACTGATCTCTGACGGAGGGCTGTAAGGACCGACTCTAACATTGGCTCCAATGGGGGATGGTGGCTCCGAGGAGATGCCAAGAACAACAGATCTCTGGGGGAGTCAGACAGTGCCTTCATCCATTGGGCGATGGAGTCATTATTTCAACAGATAACACAAAACTTTTGATACCTTTATTGACTGCAAATCTGACTGAAAAGCAACTGAAACTTGACCAAAACTAACTTGACTCTAAAACTGAAAAGACTGATAGAACTGACTTGAAAAATTTCAAACTAACCAACCTCCATCTCCAGAATTATAGCCTTCACCCCGGGCCCCAGACTGAAGATGAGAGATCAGTACACACTTGCAATAACACAGAAGTAAAATGATATATACAATGATGGTGAAATCAGCAGAAAATACTCAGAAGTGGTATCGCTTCAGCAGCCGACCATTAATCGGCCCTCCAGGACAATCATCTCCATTCATTTCCTTGAGAAGAAAGGCGTTTTGACCACGATACGCTACTATCTTGAAAGGACCCTTCCATAGGTTTTCAAATTTTCCGTGCTTTCCCTTATCTTCATTCCGAGCATCCCACTTCAAAACTACCTCATCCAGCTGAAACTTATCTGCCTTTGCCTTCCTGTCATAAATCTTCTTTATGCGCTCCTACAACTTGAAATTATTTTGAAATACCTCCTCCCGTGTCTGCTGTAAATGAATCATCTGATTAATCCTCCGCTGCATGGGATCTTCCTCACTACCAGCTTCCTGAAGCAACTTGACTACCGGGACAGCAAGCGAAGTAGGAAAAACTGTGTCTATCCCGTACACCAACTCGAAAGGAGACATGCCAATAGACTTTTTCTGACTTACCCTATCAGCCCACAGTGCATTCACTAATTTCTTGTGCCAGCCCTTTTTATTGATTTCCAGCAATTTCTTGATGATATTCACCAAGGGCTTATTTGAAAATTCCGCCAAGCCATTTCCTTGCGGATGGTAGGCAGTCGAATGTCCCAAGATGATATTGTACTTATAGCAAAATTCAACCATCCTCTTAGACTTGAAGGCCGCTGCATTATCTGTGATTGTCTTACTAGGACACCCAAAACGTGACAGAATATTGTTTTCAAGAAAAGAGATAATTACCGCATCCGTGGCCTGTCGAGTGGGAATCGCCTCGATCCACTTTGTGAAGTAGTCCGTAGCTGTCAATATCCATCTATGCTGTCCGGAAGCTGCTGGGTGGATTTCCCCGATGAAATCCAATCCCCACTGCTGGAATGGTGCACTAACTTCAATTGGTTTGAGAGGCAAAGGCTGTAGTTTCTGTTTCCCTTCGAAAATTTGGCATTCGTGACAATTCTTAACAGCCTTATATACATCTGAAAACAAAGAAGGCCAATAGTAACCTGCCCTTAGAATCTTATTCGCTGTGGTTTTCCAAAACAAATGGTCGCCGCAGTCTCCTCTATGAAAGTCCTCTAAAACTCTTTTGGCTTCCTCCTCCACCAAACAATTCAATAACACTCCTCCAGGGTCTTTCCAATACAATGCAGAATTCAGAATGAAAAACTTTGCAGCTCTCAACTTCAATGTTCTACTCTTATTTCTAGGCATCCTGGGAGGTGGAGACAAATTCTGAAGCACGTATAAAATGTCAGCATACCAAGGGGAAGAAACAAAAATATCAGATACCTGAACTGACGTACTCTCCTCATCTTCATCGGACATGGCAGCGATCAAATTTATATCTAAAGCATGCAGATTTGTTTAGGCCATGAGCTTGGCGAGTCCTTGTCCTTTGATCAGCTTGGTTGGTTTAATCTCCACATCGTATTCTAACAACGCAGCGATCCACTTACCCCGTCTTCCTTCTGGATCTGCCTGTACCAAAACATCTTTAACTGCTGCGTTAGGAACATATGCTATAATGTGGGAATGCAGTATATACACACGAAAGTCTTTCAAGGCCTTTACAAGCGCAAGTTCTTGTTTCTCAATAATGTTGTATTTCAGTGCTCCGTCCCTTATAATCCGACTGAAAAATGCAATGGGATTCTCAACTCCATCCCTTTTCTGCATTAAAACAGCTGCCAAAGTGTGCTCAGAAGCAAACGAAAAAAAAATGAAGTCCTGTGTGTAGTCCGGGCTGATTAAAATAGGGGCTGAAGAAAGAGCTATCTTTACCAAATTGAATGATTTCACCGCCTCTTCTGTCCACTTTACCTGACTGTCCTTTTTCAGCATGTTTGTGATTTCTCTAAGATGCTCAGCAAGATTTGGAATGAAACAACGCAGAAAATTCATTTTACCATTAAATGACTGTATTTCTTTCTTGTTCCGGGGCTGTTCAATCTGCTGGATGGCTTCAACACGTGCAGGGTCAACACGGATGCCATCTTTCGATATGATGTGGCCAAGGAGCTTGCCTTCATCCATGGCAAAAAGACTCTTTTTCGGATTCAGCGAAATGCCATATTTTCTGCACTTCTGGAAAACAACTTTCAAATGATATAAATGTTCCTCATCAGAATTTGAAAACACGGTTAAATCATCAAGGTAAACAACCAAAAATACATCTTTCTCGTTGGCGAAAGCCATGTCCATTGCACGCTGAAAGGTGGCACCTGCATTCTTCAAACCAAACGACATTTTTGCATAATGAAACGTTCCCCATGGAGTGGTGAACGCAGTCTTGTCACGATCATCTTCATGCACTAAAATTTGATTGTATCCTGAATAGCCGTCGAGTAGTGACATCCTTGATGCTCCAACTACTCACTGCAATATATGGTCCATTTTCGGCAGTGGATAATTGTCTTTTAATGATACCTTATTCAAATTTCTGAAGTCGATACATAAACGGATCTCACATGTTTTCTTTCTCACGGGCACCAAATTTGATATCCAATCTGAAAATCGGATAGGCACAATGATTCCTGACTTATACAACCTGTTTACCTCTTTTTCAATCGATGGTAGCAGCTTTGGATTGATTCTCCTCAACTTTTGATGAAAAGGCTTCTGATTTGGTTTGATGGGGATAGTATGCTGAATGATATTAGTGTCATATGTTTTTAGATCTGAGTAATCCCACGCAAAAGCATCAGAAAATGAAGACAACAATTTCACATACTCTGCCTTTACCTTTGGTGACAATGACTTCGATAACTTTACCATCTTGGGATTCTTAGCTGTCCCGATATTTACCTCTTCAACACCTTTTTCAGTCGGCCTCAATGTCGGTTTGCGGGCTACATCATCTTGGTCAAAGAGTTCCTCCAAAGGAATCAATCCCTTAGGAATGATGTTATATTTAAGTTGCAGCACTTCCATTTGATTTATTTGTATATCGTCATTACCATCATCATGTTCTGTATCTATGGAGGTGTCTTTAAACTTACCCTTATTCTGCAGAAAATCACTAATCTCCTCGTCATCCTGAAAGACTTGCCAACATCACTGATTGTCTGGAACGGTGGGGTAGTGTTTCACATGAATCTCGAACTTGTTGCTAGAATTCATTGGAATTTTAAGATTGCTTGCTTCCTTAGCAATTCCATCAGCAACACCATTTTGTATACGAGGCACACATGTCAAGGTATGATCAGAAAATAACTTCAGAATATCTAAAACTGCATTACGGTAAGCCCTCATGCGAGGATGCTTGGCCTGAAACTCACCTTTAACCTGCTTTATCACCAACTCTGAATCACCATAGACTGCAATCCTTTTTGCTTTCAGCTTTCTAAGAATCTTAAGGCCAGCAATTAGAGCCTCATATTCCGCTTCATTATTAGAACAGTCAAATGCTAGCTTGTAGGAACACACTCTCACATTTCTTGGAACCTTATCCGGAGCGGAAAATGGACTACGAATCCAAACACCAATTCCAGCACCGTCACTACCCACTGCGCCATCAAAATCCATGGTCCAAAGACCATCTTCATCGTCCTCTAAATGCTGAAATTGCGCCAGCTCTGTTTTTTCTGTTTGCTGCCCATTGTCTTTAGCTGATTGCTCCACAGTAGCTTGTTTTTCTCTTCTTTCTTTTTGTAGAACTTCTCTAAAATTCTCAGTGATTTCTGGTATATCTTCCGCCTGAACTAATTGACTATCTATATCATTAAAACTATCAGCAAGCAACACAAATGACTCTAAGTCGGTATGTACATAATTTACAGGATGATTGATTGGCTTCTCTTTGCTGGTTATCATGTATTTCATCTTCTGCTCTCGATATAACTTTCTCATTTGACCGAAGACTGAAATTGTCGCATAAGAGAAATCTAACTGAAGTGTGCCTTTCAACTTTGCCCCCCAAGATCTTGAAAGGAGCATCCCAAATCGCGGAGGAATGTCCGCCACAACCACATCCATCAAGACATTCTTCACTAGAATTTGATCTAAGCTTACAACCAAATCTTTGATGAGTCCTATACACCTCACACGGCTGGAATCAAATGAATACAAATCATGATATTTTCTTGTAATGTCTAGTCCCAATTTTTCCATGATCGCCTTTAGCATCAAATTGTGCGAAGCACCCGAATCGAACATGGCATTGTGAAATACATATTCATGCAACCTCAAATTGATATAAAAGGGAGGAAAATCACTGTCAGGGGACTCACCATCTAATGCAGGCCCGAAAATCAATTCTGGCGGATCATCTTCAACATTTACCGTGTCAAACATTGGATCAAAATTTAGAATTTTGGAGACTTGACAGCGGTAGCTGCTGTTTTTCATTATTTCTGTCAAAGGAATAGATATTTTTAATTTGGAAATTTCATTTTCCAAACTAAATGCTGAAACTTTTTCGACTTCCTTGACCGGAACTTCCTTCTTTTCAGCCTTATCCTTCATTATACTTGACTGATTTACCCTTTCTGCTGATGATACTTTACTAGCTGCGGGATCAATTGTTTCTTTTCCTTTCTTCTGTGGTATGGGTGAATCCGTCTTCGGTGTTGAAGCTTCTTTTCTTTTCTGAATTGGATTTATGGGCACATCTCGGTTTCTCAATGAGTATTGCTTCTGTTGAGCGGACAAAGCATTCAAATATCCTCTTTGATAATCATCTGATTCTTCCTCTAAATCTGCATCATTTGCTAAAATGAAATCCTCATCTTTCTGGGCAGCTGAACTTTCTCCATATTCTTCATCCTCAGTAATGTAAATAGGCAGATCGTCGGGATTAAAGAAATGATTTTTCTCACCTGCTACATCATCATCATCGTCTGAATCTTGACTCACAAAATTCTGCAAAAGAGGAGTTTTAATCTGCTGCTGGGCTGCCGGCTCTTGTGCTCTCTGTTCACGCTGCTTAATTCTGAACTGTGGCTGCTGCTGGCCACGGTAGTTTGGATTACGAATCTGCGTTTCTGGTTTATCAAGGTTCATTCTTTTGAACATTTTTTCCATCTCATGAAGCCAAGGCGGTTCTCATGTAGATGTGGAAGGCTCTTCCTTTATAGTCACTCTTTTCTCTGCTTTCAACCGGGCTCTCTTATCGTTCAGATTCGCCTCAACACTAACGGCAATCTTCTGCATATCTTCTAAGGTAGGCGGATCTCTGTCTCGTAGAGAATAAGCCATCTCCGGATCAAAACCATCCGGGAATTTAAGAAGAGATGACTTTTTAGACGGTCTTAAGTCATCTGGAATTGCATTATACACTGTATTGAATCTGATAATATAATCCTGAACGGACTCACCAGGATTACGCTTGATGTTTGTGTAATCTGAAGTGATCTGCAGCGGATCTTTTTTCATCTCCCATCGATCTAAAAATTGTGTCTGAAGTTCTTGTAATGTGTTGATACTTCTGGCCTGTAGAGCTCTGAACCATTTACGAACCTCTCCTCCAAAACTCTGGGCAAACAATCTCATTGAAACATTTTCTGCATCAACTTCATGCAGGTCCAAAAAGTCTATCATTCGGACAATATGCTACTGAGCTGATATACTCTGTGGTGTGCCATCAAATATAGGAATCTTGCTCTGGTAATCAGCAGGCATAGGATCTAAATTGGCCGGCAAAGCAAGAGGTGCAAATCTGGCAGCCATGACTCTTAGCGGATTTATAATCTGTTGTCTCGGAGAAACAGGAGGAATGGGAGCAGTAGGTGAACGAGGTGTATGCGGTGGAGACGGAGGAGAAACTACTGCTGATTGCTGATCATAAATCTCAGGCTGAACGGGAATGGTAGGGATAAAGGAAGGTTCAGTGGGAATCCGTGAACTAGATGCAACTTCAGATGGTCCAAGAGTTTGTGAAGCAGATTCAATGAATTCGGGAATGTTGGTAGCCACGATGGAATTTTGCAGATTCAGAATATAATTATCAATAGATTTATTTGCTTGCTCAACTTCTAAATACTTGATGAACTCAGGATTAATAACGGTAGAACCAGTGGCACTTTCGGATTTGGTTTCAAACAATGATAACTCGAACTGATCGTCGAACTCAATATCATCAATGTATTCAAAAACAGTGGGGTATGAATGAGATTTGACCAATGGAATAATAGGAGCTTCTCGACGGAAAATTCTTGGGATTAGGTTGGGGTTTTCATATACTGGAGGCGGATTTGGATCAGGATTTGATCTGGTGTGCCTTCTTGAAGCCATTGTATTGATCTACTCGGGAAAAATTTCAAGGAACACAATCAATTATCTTCAGCCTTTCGACTTCTAGACTCAATCATCCAAAGGTCTAGAACGAACAAGTATACTGGGGTGATTTGCAAATCAAGTGCTGCATTCACAAGCTTACCGGAGATCGACTGAAGCAGCGTTTATCTACTTCCGCTTATGCATGGCAAAAGCGTTTCGAAAGCTACCTGGCGTGACTTCAGACTCCGTCTAAGACTCATGAAACGAACACATCAACAAGCAAACCATTGAGATTTTTCCCCAGTATGGTCGCCACTATGTTAGCGCTCAAATCTACCTTAGGCTAAAATAAGGTAAAACTCAAGGCTACATCAAACCACGCTCAGCCTCGTAGCTAGCCCTACGAGGACAGGAGAGGGCTCTCTCCGGGTCTATCTCGGAAAAAGGTTTTCAGAGGGGCTAAGATGACTTATAATGAACAATGAATACTAATTTTAGGCTAGTAAAGAGATAGGAATGTTTGATTTTTATTTTTTGGGTTTTTTGTTGGAGAAATGGGAAAAAACAATTTTGGGTCCGGGGATAAGGCCAGATCTTTGCAGAATTCGAGTTGGGGCGAGGTAGGCAATAGTCTTGATGCTTTTGATTGAGTATATGGATGGATCAGAACGACAAGGAGCTGAAGAGGGCAAGAGGGAACATGGATCCTCTCCAAACAGGCGAAAACATGTAAAACTAAACAAATTCAAAGGCAAAGCACTGAAATCAATGGATTCAACCTCATTTACTCATTCATTTAGTTTCAGAAGCATAAGAAGGGAATGGAATACATTAAACATGAAAGAAATTACAATAAAATGAGAGAAAACACCATCAAGAACTGAAAGCCACAAGAATCCCAACAAGTGCTGCAAAACCTCTGATCTTTCCTTAGCCAAAATATGAAAAATATGTACAATAGTGTACCAAAATCTTCCCAAGAGTCCAACCTGTAGAATGTCTCAAAAATTACATCATATAGACCTCTTAACCCCTTTCCACACATCTAGGGGTCGAATTCCTCCTTCTAGGAGAAGTTCCAACTAATTCTAAACAAAGAACTAGAAAATAGGCATCTAAACAACTTGCCTCTAAAAGGGAGGAAACTGATTCTTACATCTGATTTTTACTTTTTAAGGAGTGAATCATCTAGAAGAGGTAAATGTGAGTCAAATTTACATGCCAACCATCAATTTACATCATGATAACTCAAAAATTTCATCCACAAGCAAAACTGGTCCCAACTGGCCGAAATTTTGAGCTGGAAGTTGAAAAATTGACCAAAAATCCATATCTCTTGTGCTATATGCTCTGACGTAAGCACGCCTTTCATCCTAATTTTGAGGCACTTCCCGGCATCCAAATTGAGCTCATGATAGCTCGTTGGAAAGCCCTGGATGTTGGCTATCCAACCCAAGTGGAATTTCCCAATTTGGAGCTCAGTCGCCCCTCCAAAACTTCATTCTCCCAGAAGTACTTCCTGCTGGTGCAAAAGGTGGCAGCAAGGTGGTTTTCATGGTGTTTTTGGGCCTTTTGATCATCCATAATCTGATGAAATGCTTCGGCAATGCTTGAGCATGCATAACTTACCATGACAAACTCAAAAATGCAAAATTTTCCTTCAGCAAGTGTCCCGAACAAAAGTGAACGTCGACGCGCTACTCACTGTTGTCTTGTTTTTGGACCAAAATATTCAAAATGACAAAAATTTCTACGGAATTGCCTCATTCCCCAGATGAAGACCCTCCATCATGTATAATGTTGACCAATGAAGCCTGAGCCTCGGTCAAAATCCGGAGTGGATCGGGCCTTTTCTGCTTGGATTTTAGTGCCCGCTCAACCTCCTCTTCAGAATGTTCATTCTTGCTTTGCGAACGTGCATGCGGGCAAACAAATGCCTGTGGCGGCCTGTCTTTGTCTCTGTTGGCCTTCTCCAAAAACTTCTCCAGATGAATGTTAACACGTGTGAGGCAAGAATCACGATCGATTGGTGTCATGTCGCCGGGTCTCTTCCGGGCCAATTATCGATCTTCACGGATTCGCTGCAGCTCATAAAGTTCGTGCTCATCCTCTAGCTGTTTTTTACGCTGCTCCAGGTAGTTTATCACCCACTGAGCCCTCTGCAATTTCTCTTTCAGCATGTCATTCTCAGCCCTCTGCTCCTGGATGATCTCTTTCAGCTTCGAGCTAGGAGAGCTCGCATCAACATCAATGATCATGAAATCCGTGTCCCGGCCTCCTGATGGGCCCTCATCATGCATGGGCTTCTTTCCCCTATCCTGAAACTGTACCTGTGCTGAAGAAGAAGGTGAGACCCCTTCCACCCTTGGTGGAGATAATACTCGCTCTGCTGATGTAGTCAACAAGACCCCTTCCACCCTGGGTGGAGATAGTACTCGTCGTGTCACTGCAAATAAGGCCCTGTGGCCTCGCTGGTATGTCACATAAAATGGAGCACTGATATGCTCAATCTCAGGGATGTCAGGCTGGTGTGAAGGCTCTCCCTCATCATGAAATATCTCGGGAGGCGGCTATGGCGCTGTGAAGAAGTCACGGGTGATGAAATCCTCCCAAGTAATGCCCTGCTATGTCAACTGATGTACCACTACGATCTTGATCAGAGCGTAATGATATATACTTCTATGCTGATGTGCTAGGGTCTTCTTTTGTACAAAAATCACCATCCTCTCTATGTTGCGATACATGAAGTACGGAATGTTCATCATACGTACCCTCGTGAAGTGCATCAACAAACGAACATGGTATGCATAGAGACGCGAGAATCTTCCCTCGCAACTGAAATACCGAATGATGAGTTTCATCAGTGGCGCAAACTCATCCTTCAGGAATCTGAAAGGAAAAACCCTGCTCAGGTGCCTCATATACCCAGGTTTGATGTATGGCTCATAGTGGAATTTCTCTAAGCATTGACGTTTGTTCCATTCCTCTCCTATATTTGGTATCACGATGGCACAGGCAATAGTCGGTGGTGACAAAATGAAATCTACTCCGAGTTTACACGCTTCTCATGTAAATGTAAAACAAATAGACGAACGATACGATGATCTTTTGAGTTTGTGAAATCATCTCACGGTATTGGAAACATGGTGACGAGCGCGAAAACAATCCTTGCAAGCGGGCCAGAAGCACACCCAATTGAGCCAAAAGTAGGCTCCTCCCACAGATGCTTACGCCTTTGCCACCTTTGTGAGGCCTTCGTGGCACATTACCCTCTGTTTGTGGAATCAACGCTGTCATACTCCTTTTGCTCATAAGCGGGCTCCGTCTCGACATGGCTTCGAAAAAAAAATGTTGCATTGTACGCAATATCTGTCTTTAATATAGGTGTAGTGAAGACAAAGTTTCAATGTATGCTCAAAACCCAAATATGTTGTATATGTACCAAAATATCATAAGAAAACAAGTGACAGTGGTAATAGCTCTGTTTTAGTGGCATAAAAATAGTCTATGTTTTGATCACAAGAAAATTTTGACAAATGAGTAGACAGTGTAATGTATGATACAGCCTTTGCAATACTGGCCAAGGATTTGTCAAAGGACTGTGTTTGTCAATAGGAGACAGTGGAAATAAAACAAGAGCAATGACAACAGTGGTAATATTATGGCGATGGAGGATATGGATAAGTAAACATGAGACTTCGTGAAAACATGAAAGGACGTGGCAGAAGTGGTAGAATGGCAAAGAAAAGGCGTGAGGATGATGTACATAATGTGCCAGGGCGCCACAAGCAATACAGGCATGAGCATATATACCAATAACAAAAGTTTACAAACCCTTCACAAGACTGTCATATATCTTTTAAAACCCTGAGAATTGAATTTTCTGTGAACATAGGGTTTATAGATTTCTCCTCTTTCCACATCAAACTTACTAATTTCCCACTTTGAAAATACCAAAACCCTGTTCAAAAAATCACTGAGAAATGATTAAAAACCTACTTTTCAAGTTGATGGAGGCATTTGAGCTCGAAATCGGATGCAAAGACAAAATTACTTGGCTCTATCACTATATGGGCAGCGCCCTGCCCAACGCGTAGCGCGCAGCATACGCGTAGCACACTTGATATTTAACACGGGTTGTGGGCGTTATATGCGTAGCACCCCTTATATGGGTAGCGCGCCTACTGTGTGGGTAGCGCGCACCTCCAAAGCCTGTCAACAACTCTGCTTCGGCCCTCCACTGCACCACTTCAACTTCTGCCTTGAAGATTTGTGCGAATGAATGATTTTTCATGGCTTATATATGAAGAAAAATATCCCATAAAATCAGATTTGCTTTTAAATTTGTTTGCTAACCCACTTTTATAATGTTTCAGCACTTTGTCATTTGGTCATTTAATACAATGTTGTTCTTTGACTTTCTCTTGCTTTTTCTGAGTCTTGGACTGATAATACTTTGTTGTCTTTTGCAGGGATGCGGCACTTGGCTTTGGAAAAGATCAGAGGCTTGCTCTAGAATTTCTTATGGTGAAATAAATACAATTATTAAAAAAATGAAATTTGACAATTTCTAGTTCCAAAACAGAGTTTTGGACTAGAAATGTCTTCAAATGCTTTTGATAATAAAAATGTGAAATAGAAAACTTGCGAAACCAACCTCATGGCTTGCGGGCTTTATGACATGTATGCAAAGGACTTGAAAACCCTAGACTCTAGGACTAAAGACTCTTTTTTTAACGAAAACGATCATTAATAACCATGAATGCAATGACCATGAACTTCGGTGATTTTTTAAGGAATCTAATTAGCCCTGCCAGTACAAGCATGAGGAAACACAAGACAACCAGACCCCCTCGTCAGTCAATGGCATGCTCCTAGCGAAATGCAATGAAGTGGAACGAGCGAGACACCTAAGAATGATATGCAAAAAGTGAACTGATCTCTGACGGAGGGCTGTAAGGACCGAATCTAACAGATCTCATAGAGATTTCTTCTCCTGCAGTACTCATAGAGAATAGCTCCACTAATTTCCCATATACTCTTTTTGATGACTCTAGATTTGATACATTGGAGATGAGAGATTGTTTTATGGATTCTGTAAAATCCTTTGCGCTCTGATTTCTCCCTTCATGTACTTGACATGAGTTGGAGCATCTTCTTTTGGTGGTTGAATTGTTGATCCATTGATGTAGTCCATAACTTTGTCTTAAATTCAAATCTTTCCTCTTCTTCCATGCGCTAAAATTTGATGACCCAAACAACTTGTTGCTTTATTTACAATAAGTCATCTTGAAAAATTTAAGTAACGTCATAGATACTTACTTGAGTAGAGTGGCTTGCAGCTTCCTTGATAATGAAAATGGAGTTAGGAACTTCTTCTATCAGCTTATTTGTTGATAATGATGAAGATGATGACAATAACTCCCTCTTAGTTTGATTTCAAAGTAGGTGATATTGTATCCTTGATGATTAATGATTTCTTCAGAATGAAGATGTCTTCAATAGAGTTGATTGGTGCTTAATGATTTGACTTCCAACAATGTCTTCAATATTAAGAATATTTGATGTCAAAGATTACCTCCTTGATGTGTGGATTCTTCGAATTAAGGTTGAAAGTATTATTTGAGATGGCTTGAGGATTTTTCTTGCAAACTGAATTGAATTTTTCAATGTATATTTTGACCTCTTCTTTCATGCTTTCTAGAAAACTAAATTTTGATCCTTGAGTGTCTTCTTGTCCAATAGCACTTTATATTTAGCACCTTAGCTCTAATACCATATTGAGAAATTTGGAGGACCGAAGATCAATTCAAATTCTCTTCTTGATAATTACTTATGAGTTTACCTAAGATACTTATGTATTTTCTTCTTTAGCTTATTTAATCTTTCATCAAGTCAATTATCAAAATACAAAAGACACAAGGTTAGGCTCCTCGAGCCAGGGAAAAACCTCTCCCTCTTGGAGAGTAAAACCCATAAGTAATTATTCTTATATATCTTCAAATGACAAGTACCATGACCAAGACTCAGACCCTTGACCTATGAATGCCTCAAAGACCTTGTCCCAACTTCTTTATCTGCCTTCAATGTCGATCTTTGATTTTTTCTCTGGCTTGCACTGTTCTTGACCAATATTAGAGAACTCGATCTTTAACTTTATCTTCCTTGATTCTTCATTGATCAAAACATTTCTTCTTCCTTGAAATTCTCTGTCACACCTCCCATTTATCTCCCAAATTTTTTTCTTTTTTCCAGGCATTCCAGATTTTCAAGAATAATTCCGACCAAATATTATGATATAATATTATTGATTATTATCTTGTTAAATCATATTTATTTCCCCAATATGATTTATGGTGTATACCTATACCCACATATCAAAACTATATCAAAATCAATATCTATATGATTTCATTTCCACCTAGATTAATATAAAGGGTCCTTGTATTATCACATTCGTTTTCATATCATTAAATATTTGGGTATTAAACATACTATTATGTATATATATATAATGGGGTTCGAATAGATTATACCCTCGTTGACCATGGCATCCTTAACCCTTTAACAAACCCTATACTCCCCTTTTATAACGTCATCTTCCTATACAATTTGTTTATGAACGTTAGCTGGATTTAATTCACATGACCTTATAACTATACCTATATAGGACTTATGGCTATTCAATGAGTTTGTAGTCATAGTTTTCACAATGTATGTGTCAACATCATCACGTATTTGTTGTACAAGTTGTCCATGTCGAAATTTATGCAAATATTGAAAGTATTCAGCTTGAGATTTCCACGCACTGCATCCTGGTAAGGTCGATTGAATGGGGTATGGAATTTGAGATGTGATATCACTCTCCACATCATCTTATGTAAGACTGTCGGTTTAATTGTATTGGTTGGGATGGGTTTCATCCCATTCCCGTTCATGTTCTATAGATCCACGTTGCACTGGCAATCGCCACGCCAGACTACTCTGGAAACAAGGAAATCTCCGCAATACGGCCAGAGATGCCGTGAACTTCATTGTATGGCTTGTCAAATTAAATGTCGAACGACTGGTGTAAATGCCACTTCCGGCCATTCGATGCCTGGCTTCACCATGGGGATTATGCCATGTGGAAGACTGCGATTTCCTCACCCTATTAGGGTTTTGTGACTGAGATTTTGGTATAAGTCTTGTTCTAAATTTGTGAGACCATTCTTTCGGCCCTCCTTTGGTGGTTTCGCTACTCCTGACGCCGAATATCTGCGTGCTGGAGACGAGAGGCTTATACTCTCCAGGCCTAGTATGCCTCTGTCGACGCCTCATAATGCAGGTACAACCTTATAATCCTTACGCTACGTTACTTGTGCCTCTGTGATGAAAATTTGAGTATGTTAATGCATTCAATTTACAGTATATTGACCTATGTTTTTGTTTACTCTATTTCGTTCTCGAGTTCTCGTTATTACAAAGAGCTCTGACGTTGTGGTTTCTTGCCCTTATACATCTACTGATTTTTTCCTTCTGCGTTTACGCCACCATCTCTTCTTCTACTTCGTTGGATGGCTGGCTAACGAGGCAGGATACCAAGAAGTTTTCATTTCTTGATAAGGCACGTCCCTGCTCGCCCTTTGGGACTGGAACAATGGTGCTTTGATTTCGCTCGTCTCTTCTCCGGCTAGCGACACCGATCTCAGGTAAGAATCGATTTAATTGTGACATTAGTTAGAATTTTTTCTAACTCCACTCTTAAACTTTGGAGATTATCATATATTTACGTCATGCATTTAATTCTGTGGCAGAATCGTGTGAAAGGAATGAGGGTCTTCTTAGCTAGGTAGCTATATAAATTGTTTTGTTTTGTACCTTTTTCCAATTCGCACTAGAATTATTTCTATTAGTTTCGCCAATCGTTTTCTCACTATCATGGCTGTGTTCCTACAGGTAAGAAGGACGCCATACGATTTTTATCCTCAGCGCACCATGATATACATTATTCAATTTGACTCTAACTCCACTGCTCTGGGGTTTCAAGTCGGTATACACCTGGGTGGAGAGAAATCATCCTCTCGTCGCATTGTTACACCTCGTTTGTGCAGAATAGTTAATTCCTTGGGATTCTAACAGTGTCTATTGTACTTCTAGACTCTGTCCCAACCTATACTATTACAAATTTTCCTTCGTATGTTAATATTCTTTGAATTGATAATTTCTGGAGTGAGAATGGGGTCTTTTAAAGGAATTTTCCTCGAGAGACTCAAACTCTGATATGTATATGCAGAACGTGTTTATTCTTCGTCACTGATATTTTTGATAGTTTCATAATAGCTTCGAAGAATCTCTAGAGTATTAGTTTATGGATATTTTCCTGTGTCTCGCATTCAATTATTTGTTTTGTGTCGGTTTAATATGATTGCAGAATTAATGAGTTGTTTCTCTTTTCACCTTCTTATCATAGTTATGACTTTAATGTGTATATATCTCTTTATTTCCATATTTTTCCGAGTTTGTAGTGACTCAGTAAATGAAAAATAGCATTGTCTATCATTTGTATATGTTGTATTGCTCCTACAGGAACTCTCTGTATTCCTAGGAGTTTGTAGTTCCATGGTGAAAGCTTCGTATGTAAGGCTAATTGTTCCCTGTGACTGTATACATCAAAATTTGTGTTGTTCTTTTGTGTTCATAATAGAACAGTCCCAATGTATACATGTCTAGACTGACTTTCTTCACTGATATATAGTTTGCTACATTTTTCAATATTGATAAATATTTACATATATATATATATATATATATAGATATATATCGGGTGCAGGTATTGATTTTATTTATAGTTTCTCATGGATGTCTAATCTTTCCACCCTGTAACTCCATCGGATCCTCCCTGTTACTAAGGGGGTTCATCCCATAGTTTTTACACATAACTCTCCAGTCATACCTATTTCTAGAGTTAATATTCATGTGTAGTTTCATTTCTCTAATAACTGAGACAGATAAGCAGTACTACAATTACATACTCTTTCTTTTAGTTCTTATTAGAGAAGGTACTATATTATCCATAAATAGACATGCACTGCTGCTGAAAATTCTATATATATCTACACTTCACTTAGTTAATTCAATCAAGGAATAATCTTGTCCTATATACATTTACCTTCCTACTATCTTAGAATTTTTCTTATAGGATTTACTAACTATATTCCCTTTCCCACAAAAGCATATTAATGTTACAAAATTATGAATTTTGAAGAACTAAAAATCTCCAGATTTAGACCCAAGCTGGTTTAAAAATTCTGGATGATTTTGCATCATTTTCCTAGTTCCTACAACCATGCAGAACGGGAAGAGTTTGACTGCTCTACTATTCTGTAAATGTATGGAACACCAGCACCAAAATGGAACAATTAACTAGGATACAGCTATACTCATTAACTCTTACACATAGCAGCAATTATTATATTTTTTTTTCTAAACATTCATAACACTGTGTGCATACCACTTTGGTATTTGACCAGTCCTCCCAACCGTAGAGTCCCTTTATCTCCAGAACTCACCCCCGAGCTGAGATCACTTCCATCACATACCAACCTCCAATCTGTTTAGGAGTAGCTTATTTAAGCTGTTGTTCCCCAAAGCCTGTTTCTAATTCTGCGTCCAGAATATCTGGAGGCTTTTCTTCCTGTTTGCCTAGGCTTCCCATTTTAGGGATTTTTTTAAAGCTGCTTTATGCTTTTCCCAGCTTTTTACCTCTTCCAAACTACTCGCCACATCATTCGGGAACTATATTTTCCTCAAAATCTAATTTAGAAATTCTTTCAAGGATTTTTGAAAGATTGTGGGGAAAGTATTTGCCTTTATCCATCCTCTTGGATTTAGCAAGTGATCTCATAATTCTCATTTTGGTCAATCTGCAAAAAATTATTTTATTTGCTTTCTCAAATTAAATATTTAATTACATCCACAAAATACTTGTCCTTTGGGGTCCACTCCCCTTAGAATTAAAGTTCAAATGTCTAGTTTTGAATTTCAAACACATAATGGGGGTGTTACATATTCCCCCTCTGAAAGCAAACACCATCCTCGGTGTTGTTATTTAGCTACTAGAGTTCATTTTTTAAACAAAAATGGATATCTTTCCATCATTTCAGCTTCTCTTTCCCGGGTAGCTTCTTCAGTAGTAAAGTGCTTCCACTGCACCTTTACTCTTGCTACCGTTCGGTTCCTTAATTCAATTTCTTCCCGCTCCAATATTTGAAGCGGTTCTGGAAGGAACTCCCCTTCTGGTTCCACCTGTACCACTTTCCAATCAACTGTGTGAGAAGCATTATGTATATATCTTTTTAATAATGAAACATGAAACACATCATGAACTCTAACATGGGGTGGTAAGGCCAGCTTGTAAGCCACTGGTCCCATCCTTTATAATACTTCAAAAGGACCATAATATCTAGGAGCCAGTTTTTTACAACTTCCAGCATAAAGTGTGCTCTTTTTGGGTTTAATACGCAAGTACACATGTTCTCCCACTTTAAATTCTCGGTGTACTCTCTTCTTATCAGCATAGTTTTTCTGGCGATCTTGCGCCGTCTTGATGTTTCTTTGTATCTGTTTCACAATTCTTTCCATCTCTTGTAAGGCATCTGGTCCCAACATTAGTTTATCCTCTGGATGGCTCCAGCTCAAAGGAGTACGACATTTTCTCCCATAGAGTGCCTCAAACGGACTCATTTTGATGGAGGATTGGTAGCTGTTATTATAGGAAAATTCAGCTAAATGCAAGTAGTCTTCCCACTTTGATGGCCTATCCATCACATACATTCTCAGCATGTCCTCCAAAATCTGATTAGTTCTCTCTGTATGACCGTCGGTCTGAGGGTGATAGGTAGTACTAAAATTCAGCTTAGTGCCCATACCTCCAAATAGACCTTTCCAAAAAGCTACGGTGAACTTAGCATCTCTATCTGAAACAATCACCTTTGGGATCCCAAGTAATCTTACTATCTCTTTTAAAAACACATTTGCTACTTGGGTTGTCCCAAAAGTATACTTTACAGGTATGAAGTGTGCGGATTTGGTTAAAGTGTCTACTACTACCATCACTAAATCGTGTTGGTATTTAGTTTTGGGTAGCCCTGTTATAAAATCTATAGAAATTATGTCCCATTTCCATTCTGCAATCGGCAAAGGGTTTAGAAGACCAGCAGGATGCTGATGTTAAACTTTAACTAATTGACACTCCATGCATCTAGCTAAATATTATGCTACATCTCTTTTCATTCCTATCCAGAACAACTTCTTTTTCAAAGCTGTTAACATTTTCCGATATCCAGGATGCCCTGCATATGGCTGTTTGTGATATTCATCTAGAATCTCTCTTTTCAAGGACGCTACAATGAGGATATATAATCTTTTTTTGTAGTAGATTAGCCCTTTTTGGTTTTGTGTGTAATCAGTCATCTCTTTCTTTAGTAATTTCACCTGTAGTGTTTCATAATTTGGATCCTGGTCTGCTACCTTTTCACTAATTCTTCTAAGTCAAACTGGGCACTACTTCCAATGCTGTTTATATTTTGACAAGCATTTCTGCTTAAGGCATCAGCAATTTTATTTTCTTTTCCTCTGATATGTTTTATACCATATCAAATTCACTCAAAAAAGACAACCATCTGGCTTGTCTAGCATTCAAATCAGTTTGGGAAAAGAATATTTGAGACTAATATGATCAGTCATCAATGTAAATTTTTTTCCAAGGAGATAGTGTGTCCACATTTTCAAGGCATGAATAAAAACAGCTAATTCCAAATCATAGGCACTATAGTTCTGTTCATGTATCTTCAGTTTCCTAGATTCATATGCAATAACCAAATTTTCCTGCAAAAGAACTCCTCCCAACCCCTCTCTACAGGCATCTGTACATACAACAAATTCTTTATCAGCATCTGCAATCTTTAGTATAGGGGCTGTAGTAAGTTTTAGTTTTAATTGGTCAAAACTGTTTTGGCATTTTTTAGTCCACTCAAATTTGACACCCTTCCTTTGTAGTGATGTTATGGGATGTGCTATGGTAGAAAATCTCTCCACAAATCTGCGATAATAACTTGCAATCCCCATGAAGGATCTCACTGTTGAAACATCAGTTGGCACAGGCCATTCTTTAATATCTTTTATCTTTTCAGGGTCAACATCCAACCCTTGTTCAGAAATAATATGTCCCAAGTATTGAATCTTGTCTTTATAAAATTCACATTTGCTGAACTTGGCATATAACTGGTTTTCTTCCATCGTTTGCAACACTATCTTCAAGTGTTCTTTGTGTTCCTCCTCACTTTTTGAGTAGACTAAAATGTCATCTATGAAAACAAGTACAAATTTATCCAAGTACTTATTTAACACACTGTTCATTAGGCACATAAAGGTGGCAGGGGCATTTGTCAACCCAAACGGTAGGACTACAAATTCGTAGTGACCATACCTGGTTCGAAAGGTTGTTTTGCTGATGTCTTCTTCTTTAATTCTGAGCTGGTGATAACTAGTCCTTAAGTCAATCTTCGAAAATACTGAAGCTCCTCTCACTTGCTCAAAAATATCATCAATTCTAGGCAAGGGGTATCGATTTTTAATGGTCAACTTATTCAGTTGACGATAATCAATGCACATTCTAAAGGTTCCATCTTTCTTTTTCATGAACAGCACCGGTGCTCCCGAAGGAGACACACTCGGCCTGATATAACCTTTATCTAACAATTCTTGCAATTGCATTTTCAGTTCCATGAGTTTAGGGGGTCTCATTCAATAAGGGGCTCGGGAAACAGGTGTTGCTCTCAGCACCAGATCGATTGAAAAGTCAATCTCTCTTTTGGGGGGAAGATGAGGAATTTCATCTGGAAAGACTTCCTTAAACTCTCTTACTACTGGTAAAGCATCCAGCAGATTTTCTTCAGTTTGTTGTTTTCTTTCTTCCACATGTACTGCATAAACTTGATGTCCTTTCCTAGCTGTTCTTTTTAATTGCAATGCTGATATTTGTCTCACAGTAATGGGTTTTGGTTTTCCTTTGAGAATAAAAGGTTTCCCTTCTTCATCTACACAATGTAGGGTCTTATCCTCGCAGTTCATCAGGGCCTTCTTCTTTTCCAGCCAGTCCATTCCTATCAGCAAGTCATATGAACCTAAGGGTAGAATGTTCAAATTTACTTCTGTTTGAAAATCATTTAATTTAATTTTTGTTCGGGGCAATTTATGTGTTACCTTACTCTTGGTTCCAGTGGCTAGCTGAACCAACCATGACTGCTGAAATTTTTCAGTTTTAAGATTACATTTTTCTAAAAATTTTGGACTAATGTAACTCAAAGAAGCACCCGGATCAATCAAAACAGTGACAGATTGGTCAGAAATCTTACCCTCCATTTTTACCATGGTAGCTTGGTGCTTTGCTTGTCGATTTTCCAAGGCTGCACTAATGGTAGGTAAATTTCTTACTATGTCATTTACTGTTGTAGCTTCTCGATCTCTCATAATCATCTGAATGTTTCGATGGGGACAATCCCTCAACAGATGGGGTTCTCCACATCCCAAACATTTCAGAGGTTCCCTCATTTTCACTATGCCCTCTTTCTTATTGTCTCCATCTATTTGTTTTCAAGCCACTTGGGACTGAGCAGTTTGACTTTCTTTGGGTTTATTAAATTTCTTTCGCTGATGATCCCTGCCAAAATTTTTTAAATACGCTGGTTTTTGTTTCTTCCCTTTGAATTCACTCTTATTTACATAGCTTTTCCCATGTTCCGTTTTGCCTTTGAATTGTTGGTAACATAATCTAGCTTTCCTCACTGCCTCATCCATATTTTTTGGGTTATCAAACTCGATTTTCTCTTTGTACACAGCAGGCAAATAGTTCAAAAACCTTTGTACCTTGGCCTTCTCTTCCCTAATGTAAGGGACATATCTCAACATATTTGTAAACTTAGTGAAAAAATCATCAATAGTAAGTTGTCCCAGTCTAAGCTCATGAAATTCCTTTGCCTTATCATCATAATAACGCTCATTCAAGTAGCGGTTTTTGAACTTAACTTGAAAATATTCCCAAGTAACTATCTTTTCATCAATGGCATGAACCATTTTCGTCTCATCCCACCACAAGGTAGCCTTACCTTGTAGGTGGTAGACAACTAATCTGGCCTTCAAATTTCTTTCATATTTATAGACCTGGAAGTACTTAATCATGTTCAGCAACCATGCTTCAACATCTTCCTCCTTCTCCCCATCATAGGAGGGAGGTTTGATCTTTCTAAATTCCCCCTGTAATTCCTTTTTATGCTTATATTGATGCCTAATAGCATCCTCATCCTCAAACTCATCAGTCTTCCTCTTTCCGAAACCCTCACCTTCTTGGCTGTTCCGCGAAGTTAGTTCTCTGATGAGCTTTTCCTTCTACTCACTGGCTAATGACAATCTGTCATTTTGGCTTCTTATCTCAGCCAATTCTTGTTGCAACCTATGCAACATAGCCATCACTGGAGCATTGGGATCTGGTGTATTATCCTCATCATGCAGATCAACATAAATTTCGTCACCTTCTGCCATTCCAACACCACTGTACACTACACAACACAGATCAGTAAAGATAATTTTTTTTTTTCCACAGAAATTAATTTATACAGTGAACACATAGCAACAGTGAGCACAATGACAACAGCCCAGTTTTATATAACTTGGGCTCTGATACCATTTGTCACACCTCCCATTTATCTCCCAAACTTTTTTTTTTTTTCCAGGCATTCCAGATTTTCAAGAATAATTCCGACCAAATATTATGATATAATATTATTGATTAATATCTTGTTAAATCATATTTATTTCCCCAATATGATTTATGGTGTATACCTATACCCACATATCAAAACTATATCAAAATCAATATCTATTTGATTTCATTTCCACCCAGATTAATATAAAGGGTCCTTGTATTATCACATTCATTTTGATATCATTAAATCTTTGGGTATTAAACATACTATTATATATATATATATATAATGGGGTTCAAATAGATTATACCCCCGTCGACCATGGCATCCTTAACCCTTTAACGAACCCTATACTCCCCTTTTATAACGTCATCTTCCTATACAATTTGCTTATGAACGTTAGCTGGATTTATTTCACATGACCTTATAACTATACCTATATAGGGCTTATGGATATTCAATGAGTTTGTAGCCATATTTTTCACAATGTATGTGTCAACATCATCGCGTATTTTTTGTACAAGTTTTCCATGTCGAAATTTATGTAAATATTGAACGTATTCAGCTTGAGATTTCCACGCACTGCGTCCTGGTAAGGTCGATTGAATGGGGTATGGAATTTGAGATGTGATATCACTCTCCACGTCATCTTATGTAAGACTCTCGGTTTAATTGTACTGGTTGGGATGGGTTTCATCCCATTCCCATTCATGTGCTATAGATCCATGTTGCACTGGAAATAGCCACGCCAGACTACTCTGGAAACAAGGCAATATCCGCAATACGACCAAAGATACCATGAACTTCATTGTACGGCTTGTCCAATTAAATGTCGAACGAATGGTGTAAATGCCACTTTTGGCCATTCGATCCGTGGCTTCACCATGGAGATTATGCCATGTGGACGGCTGCGATTTCCTCACCCTATTAGGGTTTTGTGACTGAGATTTTGGTATAAGTCTTGTTCTAAATTTGTGAGACCATTCTTTCGGCCCTGCTTTGGTGGTTTCGCTACTCGTGACGTCGAATCTCTGCATGCTGGAGACGAGAGGCTTATACTCTCCAGGCCTAGTATGCCTCTGTCGACGCCTCATAACACAGGTGCAACCTTATAATCCTTACGCTGCGTTACTTGTGCCTCTGTGATGAAAATTTGAGTATGGTAATGCATTCAATTTATAGTATATTGACCTATGTTTTTTTTACTCTATTCCGTTCTCTAGTTCTGGTTATTACAAAGAGCTCTGACGTTGTGGTTTCTTGCCCTTATACATCTACTGATTTCTTCCTTCTGCGTTTACGCCACCATCTCTTCGTCTACTTCGTTGGATGGCTGGCTAACGAGGCAGGATACCAATAAGTTTTCATTTCTTGATAAGGCACGTCCCTGCTCGCCCTTTGGGACTGGAACGATGGTGCTTTGATTTCGCTCATCTCTTCTCCAGCGAGCGACACCGATCTCAGGTAAGAATCGATTTACTTGTGCTATTAGTTAGAATGTTTTCTAACTCCACTCTTAAAATTTGGAGATTATCATATATTTACGTCATTCCTTTAATTCTGTGGAAAAATCGTGTGAAAGGAATGGGGGTCTTCTTAGGCAGGTAGCTATGTAAATTGTTTTGTTTTGTACCTTTTTCCAATTCGCACTAGAATTGTTTCTATTAGTTTCACCAATCGTTGGCTCACTATCATGGCTGTGTTCCTACAGGTAAGAAGGAGGCCATACGATTTTTATCCTCAGCGCACCCTGATATACATTCTTCAATTCGACTCTAATTCCACTGCTCTGGCGTTTCAGGTCGGTATACACCTGGGTGGAGAGAAATCATCCTCTCGTCGGATTGTTACACCTCGTTTGTGCGGAATAGTTAATTCCTTGGGATTCTAACAGTGTCTATTGTACTTCTAGACTCTGTCTGAGCCTATACTATTAACAATTTTCCTTCGTATGTTAATATTCTTTGAATTTATAATTTCTGGAGTGAGAATGGGGTCTTTTAAAGGACTTTTTCCCGAGAGGATCAAACTCTGATATGTATATGCAGAACGTGTTTATTCTTCGTCACTGATATTTTTGATAGTTTCATAATAGCTTCGAAGAATCTCCAGAGTATTATTTTATGGATATTTTCTTATGTCTCGCATTCAATTATTTGTTTTGTGTCGGTTTAATATGATTGCAGAATTAATGAGTTGTTTCTCTTTTCACCTTCTTATCATAGTTATGACTTTAATGTGTATATATCTCTTTATTTCCATCTTTTCCGAGTTTCTAGTGACTCAATAAATGAAAACTAGCATTGTCTATCATTTGTATATGTTGTATTGCTCCTACAGGAACTCTCTATATTCCTAGGAGTTTGTAGTTCCATGGTGAAAGCTTCGATGTAAGGCTAATTGTTCCCTGTGACTGTATACATCAAAATTTTTGTTGTTCTTTTGTGTTCATAATAGAACAGTCCCAATGTATACATGTCTAGACTGACTTTCTTCACTGATATATAGTTTGCTACGTTTTTCAATATTGATAAATATTTACATATATATATATATATATATATATATATATATATATATATATATTGGGTGCGGGTATTGATTTTATTTATAGTTTCTCATGGATGTCTAATATTTCCAACCTGTAACTCCATCGGATCCTCCCTGTTACTAAGGGGGTTCATCCTATAGTTTTTACACATAACTCTCCATTCATACCTATTTCTAGAGTTAATAGTCATGTCTAGTTTCATTTCTCTAATAACTGAGATAGATAAACAGTACTACAATTACATACTCTTTCTTTTAGTTCTTATTAGAGAAGGTACTATATTATCCATAAATAGACATGCACTGCTGCTGAAAATTCTATATATATCTACACTTCACTTAGTTAATTCAATCAAGGAATAATCCTGTCCTATATACATTTACCTTCCTACTATCTTACAATTTTTCTTACAGGATTTACTAACTATATTCCCTTTCCCACATAAGTAGATTAATGTTACAAAATTATGAATTTTGAAGTACTAAAAATCTCCAGATTTAGACCCAAGCTGGTTTAGAAATTTTGGATGATTTTGCATCATTTTCCTAGTTCCTACAACCATGCAGAACGAGAAGAGTTTGACTGCTCTACTATTATGTAAATGTATGGAACACCAGCACCAAAATGAAACAATTAGCTAGGATACAGCTATACTCATTAACTCTTACACATAGCAGCAATTATTATATTTTTTTTCTAAACATTCATAACACTGTGTGCATACCACTTTGGTATTTGACCAGTCCTGCCAACCGTAGAGTCCCTTTATCTCCAGAACTCACCCCCGAGATGAGATCACTTCCATCACAGACCAACCTCTAATCTGTTTAGGAGTAGCTTATTTAAGTTGTTGTTCCCCAAAGCCTGTTTCTAATTTTGCGTCCAGAATATCAGGATGCTTTTCTTCCTGTTTGCCTAGGCTTCTGATTTTAGGGATTTTTTTAAAGCTGCTTTATGCTTTTCCTAGCTTTTTACCTCTTCCCAACTACTCTCCACGTCATTGGGGAACTAGATTTTCCTCAAAATCTAATTTATAAATTCTTTCAAGGATTTTTGAAAGATTGTGGGGAAAGTATTTGCCTTTATCCATCCTCATGGATTTAGCAAGTGATCTCATAATTCTCATTTTGGTCAATCTGCACAAAATTATTTTATTTTCCTTCTCAAATTAAATATTTAATTACATCCACAAAATACTTGTCCTTTGGGGTCCACTCCCCTTAGGATTAAAGTTAAAATGTCTAGTTTTGAATTTCAAACACATAAACTAGGGGTGTTACATTCTCTAAGGTATATTACTCTCTTTTTGAATACTAAAGATCAGAAGGTAAATCTCTAATTTAACTTACTTATATTCTTAGGCTTGACCACACTTCAGTTGCTTCATATGCACTTAAAAAACCACATTTACATCAACTACTTTAGATCATATTTGACCTAGACTTAGTTACCAATTCTCAATAGTTCAATTCTTCTATATCTCTGTATTGTCTCTTTGTTGATTCATGTTTACTGTGATGGAATATTTACTTAAGACATAATGTAGCCAAAGACAGGGCCACATATAATGACTTATAGTGTTCTATAATATCTTATAATCATCCACCATACACTGCAGTAATATATTGGCACTTAGACCCTGTTCGCTTCCACAGAAATCCTCACTTTATTTTCTCTATAAAACTTTGGAAAATTCTGCACTATATCTGAGTAATATGCATATTTTTCTGTTTTTGAACCTTGTGCGAAACACAGAAGAAATAAGAGTTTCAGTCTGTATTTTTATGTGCAATATGACTAGGGTATTTATAGTTGTTTCCATCTATATTTTAGCCGACCATGTATCTGACTTCTCCACTATGAATTTAGGTTGACTTGAGAGAGGTAATTCCAACATTGATGTAGGATGTCTTCCCTATAAGTAGATCTTGTCTTCAACATTGTTTGAGGGTTGTTAGGTGCCCTTCTTCCACAAGGTCTTGGAGCATATATTGCTAGAATATATCCTTCATGAATATGACACTTAATTATATTTTCTGCCTAGAAGTCTCAACCCTAATAAAAATCAAGAAAAAATCTATCTACAAAGTAAATCTTGCTCATGAAACCCATGAAGCAAGTACAACAAAATACATTTTATTATCTTTGTATTGTTCTTTACATAAATACACAATTACATAGTCAACATGAAGAACGACCTACTTACACTTTTCAACACCACTGTGTTATCTTCTCATTTGCAAATATTTTGTTATTCTATACAAAAAAAATTCTTGTTGCATCCTTGAAAAATTTGCACAATTTTCCTAATTTATCTCTGCAATACCTTGAGTTGTCTTGCTTGTTTCAATTGGGCTAGAATTTTCCACCTCAAGAGGGTTGTTAGTTATTGTCTAACTAAATTGTTACAACATTTTTTATTGTTTTATTTATTTATTTTTTCTTGAAGGAGGTGTTTCCTTTAAACTCTAGAAGAAGCATTGCAAGTGGCCTAATTATAGCAACCATAAGAATTTGTCTGTGAGCATGGGCAGGACAACCCTCAAAGGGTGAAAATTGGGTATGTTATACCTATGGAAAAATTTGGTTAAAATCCAATTAGATATGTTATAATTAGTTCACAATTAGGAGATCTTAAACCATACTATTGCACATAAAAATGCACTACTCCTCAAATATCAGGGTAAGTGAAAGAGTATTTACTGAATATAGTTTAGTCACATGATATAACTATCCCAAAAATCTACATTAGAGAGACCAACATGGAAGTAAAAAGTTAAAATTGATCGATGCACTCACTTTCATGGGAAGCTCATGAACATTTTTTATTTGCTTATAAGATTCACTTTTCCCACATCTAGAGATCACACAAAAATGGTATTGATAATAAAGTTTTCTAGGTGAAAGAATTCATTTTTACTGTAAGATCAGGTTCCGTAGCAATAATGTCTCATGTTTTTTCGTACATTCGACCGTAAACATATCTTGCAAGAATTTTGAAGGAAATCCCACTCAAATTATCAAAGAATCTCCACGTGATCTCATTAGAAAAGTATGTTTCTCCTTATATGTTGATTATTCTTTCTCTTCACTATGTTTTGTATATAAATTCATTTCAATTCATTCATATCATATATACTCTGGCTGTTGGTTCTAATTTAAAGGTCGATTTCTCAACATTGTTTGTTGTTCTTTATTTGGAAAGTGTTTTTAGTTTGAAGAGGTTCCAAGAGATGGGAATATCAAATAGCTATTGATCGAGCTAATGCAAGTTTTATAGGTAGAATGTGTGGCTTCAATCCATGATGTCTCAAATTTGGCTGCGCATTCAAGAGCTAGAATGGTCATCCTTCACCCACATTTATCATGAGCTCAATCAACTAATAGATAAGCTCTCCGAGGAGGCATTCGAGTATCTAGCCAATGAACTATCAACAAGATCAAGGTTGTGGCACACCAAAAAAAAAGACAACTTGCAAAATTTAATCTAACAACAACACCTAATCATGAAGCTGACAACTTGTCTCCCTCAAGGACCAATGCCTTCTCCTTCATTAGGAAACACTTCCTCAACAACTCACTCAACTGCATCATTTCTATAAACCCAACAGTCTATTCATGTTATTGTGCCCATAAAATTTTTCTAATAATCTGATGTTTCATATTGGTGAATGCCAAATGCCAATTTACTATTTGAAAACCAAATTTTCATCCCTTGTACCTAATGAGCCTTCTTCATTGAATATTTTCTTGAATGGCATTTAATGTTGAATGAAAATGGAAAATTTAATGAGTAAGATTTTTGAATCATGAAAATAGAAGATAGTTGTCATGTTTAACAAAATTGGACTAGAAAAAGATGTGCATGATCCAGAAAAGTACAATGTGAAAAATGGAGGCGGGATATTGATCAAATTTCCAGTGATGAATGCGATGATTATTTAAATTTAACTATATGTATGAAACTTCAAATAAAGAGTTTTTTTTTAGAAATATGTGATTGTCAATCAATATGAAGGAATCTGACTTTCTGGTCAATCTTTATCTAAAAATAAAAAATGTTGGAGATCAATTTAGGACGATGGAAGAAGAAGATATGGTAGTTAAAATTTTGAAATTATTTTCTTTTCTAGATTAATTTTATTTGGACACTCAACATGACTAGTATTGATAAAATTTGACATTTAAGCATTTGCGCACTAAGCCTTTGCAACAAGATACTTGGAAAAGGAATTTTGAGAATAATTATGTGAAATATGCTTTTGAGGTAGCACTTGCAGTGAAACCTAAAAGTAGGGACTGTAAATGGAGTGAAGGGAATGATGGAAACTCTTCCATGTAGGGTAAAAGTAGAAAAAACAATTAAATGCTTTTATTGTGGAAAATTAAGGCATATAAGTAGAGTTTGCAGCAAGTAGTTGTGGGAAGAAAAACATATCCAAGAGAATTCTTCCAATCATCCATTTGGAAAGAAATATGCAAATGTTGTTCAACACAAGGAGGAAGAGTTTTATGTGTACATTGGCAAAAATAAAGATTCAAAGAGTGGTAAGGTTGTTTGGTAGGTTGATTTAGGAGCATCTAGACATTTTAATAAAAATGTTGATTGTCATATTGAATTTCTAAAGGATAAATGTCAATATGATTTTGATATGTTGAGTGATAGAGAAACAGGTTAGGGAAAGGGAAATGACTTGCTTTCACTGAGAGGTAAAAATGTAATGATTAAAAATGTCTATCAGTAAGATAAATACTTTATTTTAGTGTCATGAAACATAGTCTACTCTTTATAAATTTTGGTGATCAAAACCATTTTATTGTTTATAAAAATAACAAAAAGATGATTGCTATGGGTGAGGAAGAATTAGTCTTATTTTGGTTTCTAGAATTTGAGAATATAGGGTTATTTTGGCATAAAAATAGTTGTAAATTTCCTGAAATTTCATCCATAATGCTTAAGTCAAAGATATGTTTAGTGAGATAGTTCTCAAAAAATGAAGCCCCAAATGACATTGTGATTGAAAAAAGCCAATTAAGAGAAGCTAAACAACATGCATAATATGCATTATCTACCATAATTTAGGGAGGGTGAAGAATAAGGGCTGAAAATTACTAGCTTGCCAATGAGCCATAAATTCACAGGGCTGTATATGCCCACCGTTGGATTTTGTGTTGGATTTTGGTAGGCCAGTTATCCAACGGTGGGCATATACAACCCCAATGAATTTATGGCCCATTGGGAGGCCAATTATTTGTTTCCAAAGAATAAGTGGTAAAGAATAATATTCTTAGGGAGGGTGAAAATTATGGTGCTTCCTCATATAAGAAAATACAAAATCTTGGTATGTTGGATTACTAAGATGTGGAGGAGGTGAGTTCAATGAAGAAGCCAAATTCTATGTCAATTGATCAGAACTAGCTGGTTGTCATTCAAGTAATGCATCAATAATTAAACAAAAGAATGGTGATACAAATTATTTGACCAACCTTGTGGGATACAATTCACTTTCATATGTTACTTTAAATATCTTATCTTGTGGATTGCAAATATATTTTATTTTCCAAAGCTTTTTCCTATAGTATTTTGAGAAAACATGAAAATTGACCATATTATGAGGCGTTCTTAGGGATAATAATGATATTTAGAGCTTATTCAAATACTATATGTTCACTAATAAAATGATGTAAGAATGGGTCATTTAATGCAATAATTAATGTAGTGGTTAATGGTTAGGTTTTTGGGACTTACATAACTTACTCGTATCATTATTTTTTCATTGGGTCATCTAATGAATGAACACATCCACTTTTTTTGCTTATTATGTGTATTGTTGTTCACATATATGTGTGCATATCTCATAAACATTTGGTAGTTAGGATGATTTTCTCATAAATATCATAAAAATTTGGTAGTTAGGATGATTTTATCATAACTATTTAATTCCTTGGATGAAAATAATATGTGTACACACACACATGCATCTCATGTAGTAGAAGGGAAGCTTAAGGGCTTTGGTACCTTTCTTGCTTCTCTCTCTTTTATCTTCTAAATCGTCTCTTTTAATTACACTCAATTTTTATTGTCAAAAAAATGCAACAATGTAAAGCAACATGAAAAATTCATTGCTATAAAATGAAAATCTCCATAGACATTCCTATTAACACATCCTTGTTTAATGCTCTCATTCCCATTAACACTCAAGCATGCACTCTGTGGGGGTGTTAGATAATTTCCCTCATCCATAGAATGAACCATTGGTGCCATACCTTCTCCTTTCACTGGATCTACTACATGAACATGGTCTACGCATTCCTATGAGCTTCATTTTAATGCCTTATTTTCTCCATGAATTGATCATAACTGGCTTGGTAAAATCTTCCTAAAAATGGAATCACTTATATTTTCTTTCTTAACCTTTTTAGTTGATAAGTCAAAATATTTTGGATTGTGAATATTACAAGAGGGAAGATTGAAACTTTGCTTGATTTTAATTAGATTTCATTTTTAGTAATATTTTTCCATTCCAAAGTTGCACCTTTGTTAGTTATCCTTAAAACCAAACAACTAATTTGTAATTATCTAAGCACACAACTAGAAATACAGATAATTGCAATTCTAAAACTTAAATTACAAATATGTTGAGTTTTCTAACATAACAAGTGCAATAGAGATAAATTAATCTAAAGAAAAAGCACATTCAACACATAAGACACAAGATGTACCTAAGAAACCCCAACTCCAGGAGAGCTCTCTGCCATGAAGCTTCTAGATCTCGAAGCTTCACTTCCATTTTAAAAAAAAATTCTAGAAGAGGATCGACACGGGGATGATCCTCATTCCAGCGTCGATCGGCGCTGCCCTAGACCAAAAATGGGTTATCAGCGCGAGCAAGACACAGAGAGGGTGCACCACTTCATATAATTAGGTTTTCAAGTAGCTACTTCAGGAATGGTCAATAGAAAGTTTACTCATTATGTTGGAAGGGATATGATGGCACATTTTCATGACGGAAAATAGACATAGGGGTCACTGTTAAGGGTCTCCAGGATCAGGAACGAGGAGTATAGGGACAGTGAAAAATTACTATGTAACATAGAGCTTCACCTGATGCTACTACTGTAGGATCCTTCTTTGTTGCCTTATTTTGTGGAAATTTTGTGGCATAGTGCTTGAACTCTTGACAGTGAAAGCACTTGATGTTGGACAAGTCTTTCTTCTTGCCCTCCTCACCTTGTGACTTATTTCCCTTGGCTTTATTTTCTTTGTTGAATAATGAAAAATCCTCTTCCACTTATTTCGATGAGGTTCCATATCTAGTGTTCCGTCGAATCTTTTCTTGCACCAAGTCAGACCACAAACGCTCCTACTCTGGAATATTTATTTATTTAATTGTTTCCTAAAGTTGGACATAGGAAAATTAAAATTCCTAATTCAACATATTATTTAATCTCAACCCCTCATCAATTTTTAATCTCATTCATTGAGAGTGATGGTGGGGCCCAGATCGAATTGTAAGAAGGAATAGGACACTGAAGTGGTTAGTTCAACTTTGGCATAGAGTGTTCGTTATCTCAGCAAGGAGACTAGGTTTATCAGCAATCAGAAAAATATTAGTGACTAAGAGGGAGAGGAAGAAGAGGGTTGAATAGCTCTTACATAGCCTAGCTTCATCATTTCCGTATAGTCCACAGTAATGCACATAGGAACAATGCACTACGCATCCCTATAGTAGCACAAGTGTGCAAGGGCTGATTATATTTTGTTTGGTTCAACTGCTCAATGGATTTTGTTGTAAAATGGAAGTGCTCACTTGCTGTAAAAAAAATTTGAAGATTATTATTTTTCTAAAGACATAGTTTGCAGGTTTTCCTCGGAGTTGGGGTTTGTTGGGTACATCTTGTTTCTTATGTGTTGAATGTGTTTTTTTTCTTTAGCCTTATTTATTTTTTTGTTTGTGCTATGTTATAAAACTCAATGTATTTGTAATTTAATTTTTAGAATTGCAGTTATTTGGATTTTTGGGTGCATGCTTACAGAATTACAAATTAGTTCATGGGTTTCAAGGGAAACTAACATGGTATGGGAGCATAGCCTCTGATTGAATACCAAGCATTTTTTTATGTTTAGGAGTAGGTTTTGTGTTCAGAGGGAGGGAGTTCACCAGTTCGACTTGGCCAACAGGGTTTTCTCGGCAATGCAAATTAGCAATACGGCATATCAGGGTCTCATATTTGAGGATTGGTTAGATGGTGTGTCCAACTTCTACTCATGGCATGAGAGGATTGACATGGTGCTAGAGGAACAAGGGGTATTGGAGTTTGTGGATAATCTCCTAGCTACCCCAAATAACCCTTAGTAGTTTGGTCAACATAACAAAAGAGATGTTAAGGCAAGGAGAATTATCTTGGAAGGATTCAAAGACCATATCATCCCTCACTTGGCGAGTAAGAAGTCATCCAAATCTATGTGGACAACCATTATTGGCCTTTATCAAAGTTCGAGAAAAACCAAGAAGCTAGTGCTGAAGGATAAATAAGCACCATCAGAATCTCCAAGTTAGATTATGTGGTGTCTTACCTCACCAAGTTTACCCAAGTTAGGGATGATTTGGTTGATGTCGGTGAGACAATTCTAGATAGAGACTTAGTCATATTTCCTCTAATGGGTTTCACCAAGGCTTGGGAAACCTTTACAAATGGAATATGTGTCAGGGAGAAGCTTCTAGACTAAGAGCGACTATGGGGTGATTGCATCCAAGAAGTACTTCACATACATGCTCAGTGAGGCTCTTGCACCAAGACTAAAGATGAATAAAATTTTCCCCTAGCTAGCAAAGGGGGCAAGAAGAACAATGGTGGTGGTGAGCCAAGCTCCCAGGGAGAAAAGAAGAAGAAATATCATAGCAAGATCAAGTGTTTTTGTGCCACCAGTTCAGGAACTATGCTACTAAGTTCCCTAACCGAAATAAAGGGTTCAAGAAGGACCAAGTAGTAGCCTCTGTCGAGATAAACGACTTATTTTCTCATTTTGAGAATGAGTTCTCACTTATTGCTTGCACGAAAAGCTTAGTGGCTACCATTTTATGGTATATAGACAATGGTGTGTCATGTCATATAATGGGGAACAATAATTACTTTAGCAAACTTACAGAGAACAACATGCAATTCCATATTGTGATGGTAGATGTCGAGAGGTACAAGCTGAGGGCACCAATACAACCATATTTGAGAGGGAGTCAGGAAACCCTTTATTTCTCAAAGATTTCCTTTACATCACAAGGCTCAAGAAGAACCTCATTTCATTTTTAGTAATGGAGGCTAAGGGATACAAGGTGACGTTCAAACGACATAGGGCTTTCATAAAAGCCTCGGACTCCAAGGTGGCCAAGCAAATTGGGGTGAGTCATAAGAAGCTATATAGATTACAGTTTGAGACAATGGTAGCATTGACCAATAGAGGGAGTCATGACTCAATCAAGGAGCTTGGGGAGTTATGGCATAGGTGCATGGGCCAATTGCATAATGGTGCACTTAAAATTATGAAGGAGATAATGATTGGACTGCCACAGTGCAACGTGGAGCAACATGAGGTGTCCAAGGGCTAGACACTTGGATAGAATGCCAAATATCTTTTTCTAGTAGAGATAACAGGGCCAAGGGCATCTTGGACCTTGCTCATTCAAATGTTTGTGATCCCTTCTCTTTAATATCCCTCTAGGGGTACAAGTATTATGTCACCTTCATAAATTATCACTCGAGAAAGACTTGGATATTCTTCATGAAGAAGAAAGACAAAGTCTTCTTGAAGTTTCAGGAGTTTAAGGCCTTGGTTGAGAACCAGTTTGGTAAGAAAATCAAGGCATTGAAGTCAGATAACTGTGGGGAGTACACCTCAAATGCATTCAAAGATTTTTGTGCCAAGGAGGGAATTAGGAGGGCCTTGACCATGCCATATAACCCTCAACAGAATGGGGTGGAAGAGCACAAAAATAGGACCATGGTCAGAGCGACCAAATCCATGTTACATGACCAGGGGCTACCCAAATTTCTTTGAGTTGAGGCATGCAATACAAGAATTTTCTTGCAAAATCAAAGCCCACATATAGTGTTGGGGCAAGTTACACCAGCAAAATCCTTTATATGCAAGAGACCAAATGTGTCACATTTTTGTATATTTGGCAGCATAGTGTACTAGCATAGATTAGTTTGAAGTTGGAGCCCATAATGGAGAAGGGGATATTCGTTGGCTACAGTGAGACAGCTAAGGTATATAGAGTATATGTACCAATCCTCAGGAAGACTGTAATCATGATTGAAGTTAAGTTTGAGGAAGACAAGGCTTTGATAAAACCCTTAGAGAATGAGAAGGCTACAGTATAGGAGGAGGAGAAGTAGAATCCCACGCATGGGGTGCATCAAACACCTAAAACTACAGTTGTACACATTAATGGGCAGTGTGTGCAACATGATGACAAGGGGGACAAACAGTTAGAGGAGAGAGTGGATCCCACTCACGCCATGACTCCCAGCATAGAGAGAGAGTTACAATTAGACTACCAGTGTTTTTTCAAGGGGAATTCTATTGACCTCAGAGACAGGTGGGTGTAGTGCAAAAAATATTCCTCTCTAAGAGGAAGTGTTAATTGGAGTAGAGAAGCAAGGGTTATGTTTGCTTATGTACCAAGGTTGGCACATAGACCCACAAGTCAACCACTTAGCATAATATTAATTTATTTAATTTTTTCATAGAGTTGGACATAAGAAAATTAAAATTCCTAAAGTCAACATGTGATTTAATCTCAGACTTTCATCCATTTTCTATCTCAAGCATTGAGAGTGATGGTGGGGCCCAGGTCAAATTATAAGAGGGAATACGATGTAGAAGTGGGTAGTTTGACTTTGGTTGTGTGTGTGTGTGTGTTAGGTCAACATTGAGACTAGGGTTTTCAGCAGTCATTAGGAGATCGACAACCAAGAGGGAGAGAAAGAAGAGGGTCAAAAAACTCTTACATAGCTCAACTTTAGCGTGGTTGTACAATGTGCACATGTGCGTAAGGGTTGATTTGATTTTTCTTGGTTCAGCTACTCAGAGGATTTTGCTATAAAATGGAAGTGCTTCCTTGCTGTAAAAAATTCTAAAGATTATTATTTTGTTCAAGCTAATAGAAAACACATAGTTTGTAGTTTGTAGGTTTTCCCCGAAGTTGGGGTTTCTTAGGTAAATGTTGTGTCTTATTTGTTCAATGTGTTTTTGTCTTTAGATTAATTTATTTCTATTGCAAATGTTATGTTTACAATTATCTATATTTCTAGTTGCATGCTTAGAGAATTACAAATCAGTGGTTGGCTTAGTGCTCAAATTTTTAAATGCCAAATTTTATCAATACTAGTGAGGTTGACGGTCCAAATAAAATTAATCTAGAAAAGAAAAGAATTTCAAAATTTTAACTACCATATCTTCTTCTTCCATCGTCCTAAATTGATGATCTCAAATATCTTTGATTATTACCTAAAGATTGACCAAAGAATCAGATTCCTCCATATTAATTGAGAATCACATATTTCTAAAAATAGAACACTCTTTCTTTGAAGTTTCATACATATATTAAATTTAAATAATCATCTCATTCATCACTAAAAATTTGATCAATATCATGCCTCCATTTTTGACATTGTACTTTTCTTTACCACGCACATCTTTTTATAGTCCAATTTTGTTAAACATGACAACTATCTTCTATTTTCATGATTCAAAAATCTAACTCATTAAATTTTCCATTTTCATTCAACATTACATGGAATAAACTATCAATTTTCAATGTTTCAGAAAATATTTTTCATTTTCATTCAACATTACATGGAATAAACTATCAATTTTCAATGTTTCAGAAAATATTTTTATTTTATGATTAGGATTTTTTGTTAAAAATGACCCTTGTCATATATCATTTCAAAAGACTTGGTTTCTATAATTTTTAAACACAAAATCCCCTTTTTCTTTTAGGAATTAAGGTAAATTATAGAAAATAGTGATAAAACTTAGCTCATGCATATTCCAAACAATCTTTTCTGCTCAATTCATTGGATCAGACTGTTATATATGCATTGATTTGTCAAGGCTTTTGTTTCCAAGGCAATCTGCTATAGATAACCATAAAACTTCTAAATATTTCTGTGGACCCCCATACTCGTGCAAATATCTCCTGGCGACTTTTCTTCGCTGATTGCAGGGGCCAATAATAATGGCAGCTATACTTTCGCTCATCAGCTCAAACAGAATCCCTTCTCTGAATCCCTCCTAGCAGCTTCACTCCATGGCGCCTCCTCAAACTGTCTGTGTCTGCTCTATATTTTATTCACAAACTAATCTAGTGATTCCACTGGGCAGATAGCAATATCTTCGACCGCCTAATTACTGGCGGCTCCAATCAAGATAACCCTTTTTAATTTTTCGCAACATATATATTATATGAATGGCTACCGCGAATGTGATAAGCGTGAGGCGGCAGCTCTCACGGCTTTAAAAATTCCCGACGTCAATAGAGGCTCAGTCGACACTTCTCTTTGGCATCAATAAGTCGCAGAAAAGAGCATCGTGTGAGTAGTTTTATAAATTCAAATTAAAAGCAGGATTTCCAAATTCAAATTAAAAGCGGGATTTCCAAATTCAAATTATGAGCGGGGTTGTCAAATTCAACCCTCGCGCATTCCTACGGTTTTCCTCCGGTGGTAGCAGTAGAGATACTGAGAACGCTAGCAGAGGGTTGTTGAGGATGCTGCCGGAGGGTGGCTGAGGGTGAAGGGTAGAGCCCACAAAAGCTGATATTGCCAACAACGGAGGCGAGAACAGTGAATTTCCAAAAACGGTCTGGAAAGAGTTTTACCGGAAAGAGGTAGACTGGAGGTGTCAAATCACCTCCTGTTTGTCCCAGCTTCAGCTTTAGCTTCTTCCATTGTTGATGGTTACTTTGTTTAATCATGGCCTATAATATTGTCATGGGCAGGAAAAAATAATGTATGGTCTAACTAGTAAGAGATGCATATTCCATTCACCTTCTACGTCATATAACATTAATAATAATGCAATCATAATAATGAAGGTGGCAGTTATAATTTGGAATCAAATCAGTAGGAGTATTTAATATATTTTCACCTACTTTGATAGATTGTCGACAAAGATTTAATAAAATAATAATAATTAGAAAACATTGACATAGTTCACTTGGACTGCGAGGCAACAAAAAATTATCATGGTCATGGACTGTGGCCTATGTGAAGCAAGGGATTGAAGGTATCGCGAGGAAGTCATGCATTTAGTGTACCAGTGGATTGTGTTCCTCGAGAAAATTCGCGGCGCTGATATTAGGTATGTATTTCAGTTTTCCTGTATTAACATGCTGAATTTTGGTTTGTTCGTGTTTTTGTGGTTGAAACTCTCAAATAAATAGGTTGGAAAATGAAAATCTGAGATATAGAATATGAAAACTATATTAATTAATCAACGCATATTTGAATATGTTAATGAGCATTCATTATGCTATGTGAGACCGACTTAATCAAAGCCTGTTGTGGGAATGTGAAAGTTATGAAGACGTTTATGATGTCTTCAAAGAGAACATATACATTTATTAATAGTTTCCAGAATTGCCAAAGGATACCGGCTAGTCGATTTTTATAATCCTGTATCTGTCTAGACATACCCGTTGATAGAGAGAATTGGCATGGTTGACATATATCGCTTAGCCCATTATTTTCAAAGTGGACATGGAATATGCCAATATTCCATCATTCAAAGCCTGAGGGGAGATATATGGATAAAAATAACAATGTCATTATGTAATGTAAAGCATTAAATTTGAATGATTAAAAAAAATAAAAATTTGAAAATAAATGGGGTGAACGAAATTGGGCAATCAATGAAAATCCTTCCTAAACTCTAAGTTGAGCACTCAAAGGAAATGGGTATATTTCTAAACCCACTCTACTCTTGTCAGTCATGAAGCTTTTTTGAAAAAGTTGATTTAACAAAGTCCAAACACAATGGATTTTACAAATAATGTTGTAGAGTTTCCGTTACAATAAATGTGGACAAATTGCGCAAAACTACATCTTGGGCTACCAAAGAAAATTAAACCCATCCTATCATAGCTAATTTACTTTAAATAATGCAGTGTGTCAACAGTAATTTATCTGACTTATATTGAAAAAAAATTCCATGAACATATTGCGATGCAAAAGAAGAATTTCAATGTAAGTTGATTAAAAACATAGTTGACACTTAAATTTTCCCAATAACTGCAAGTTAAACGGTTATGTCCAACACACTATCAAGGATACCTTGCAAAAACCAAGTATGGGGCCATATGAAGGAATCAATCTAACATTCAAAATTGTTCCAGAAGTAATTGTTGTACTCAAAATATAAACAGGGTTTGCATTTCCAACGCTCATGTTGGAGAAAGAATGACTTCTGGGAAAGACCCAGGAGGCCAACAAGGTCTTATTGTAGTCTACGAAAATTACGACATTTTCACCTTACTCAAGGGAGAGCAAGGAGTATCACCGGAGGTGTGTCGTGACGTAACTGAGATAAGAGAACTAGAACCATAATATCGATGTTACTTTGACCCTCTATGGCATAATTTCATTACACTATCATCATGCATAAACAAATTTAATTACCCCTTATTCAAAGAAGATACAAATTACATCAGGTACATCAAAAGGTATTATCAGAAAATTTCTACTAGTCCTCTAAAACATCATACACAGAAACACATTCATCTTTGCACAATAGTGTCCACAACTAACTGCCTCCTTGGTTCTCTTTCTTCCTTATCTATCATCTTCCTTACTCACTCGTAGTTTCACCTTATTTTCCTCTTGGCTGCTTTACTGTGCTCTGTCATTCGTCATTATGTTCTTCTCTTCATTCTGCTTCTAAGAGTCTTTCTTGTTTTTTAATTTTAGTTATTCTTACCACTTGTACAACTGTCCGCCCGTAACTCGCCACCTGTCCAATGACTATCTACAACTCGCAATGGCTCTTCACGACCTGCAATGGCTCTTCACAACTCACCACATTCGCAACTACTGACCTGCAATTTCCAAAAATATTTTATCCTTTTTCAAAACAATGGCCTCAACCATAACCTATTCACTCGTTCCAAGTCAATTTTTCTGCTAGTGAAGTCTCCATGTGGTCTTCTACCATACCTTTTTCTTGTCTCGTTCTATTGTTCCCTTTTCTTGTTGCACCTATTTCGGCCCTCGTTATTCAAGCAAAGGCCCCAAATCTGGGACATTCTTTATTTCCTTTGTATTGAACTTGTAGAAACCTCTTTCCAAGTATTTATGAGTGCATCTATGGTGTTCACTACTTTTTCTGTATGAGTAGCGTCAAACGGTTGTGGCAAGTTTGAGAATGTTTAGTTGCATTGTGGTTCTGAGTCAGAGAACAGTTGTTGGATCAATTATGCCTTCTGTTTGACCGAAGGCCTGAGGTCACACAAGAGTTGTTCGGTCTTTGTAGAGCCTTCCTCAATCGTTTGAATTTGTATCTATAGGGAATCGACTTGGTCATATAATTTCTTGCAGGTAGATGAGTCGGTAGTTCCTTTGCTCTTTACAAATAATTGGTGAAGCTTCTCAGAGATGGGTTGAGCTTTGATAGCTAGCAATTTCAAACATTCATGGATCTGTTCCAGCAGTGTATAGGCTTCAGTTATTGTATTCCTCAGTGTCTCATTCAGTTGATACCTCTCCTCCTTTCTCTGAGTTATCTTGTGTGCGTAAACCGTTGCCAGATCTCGCAATGGCTCGGTTGACAGAGTTTGCTGGAGCTCATTGTTTGCAATGCTGAGGTCTCTACATGTAGTTTGAATGTGGAGGCATCGTTCTACCACATCACATACCTCGATATCTTCTGGAGCAGCTTCCACTATATCTGCTACTGTCGACCATAATTCTTGAAACCTTTTTGATATTTGGTCGATCTGATGCTTTAGAATATCCCTTTCCTACTGTAGCTCATTGCACTCTTCAATAAGCACCAATTAATATTGTTGTTGTTACTCATGCTTCTGAATTAGATCATTGTGCAGCAATTCTAGCTATTGTGTTGTTGATTGGATGAAGTTGAATAGTTGATTTTCTGTCCATCCTTGGAGGTTCCAGTTGCTCATTGGTTTGGAACTCAGATGTCTTTCTCAAATCAGTTTGCTTATAGAAATAGATCGATCAGATTTTCCTTGTGGTGAAATAAGTTGATTCAGTGGCATTGTTGGTGATGGGCTTCAGTTTAAAATTTGGGTTGATGGAGGGATGGAAATAAAAGGAGGAAATGATAGAAGTGACTGCTGCAATTCTGAGAATGGGGTTTCCTTTTGCGTAGCTTCAACTGTTGGCAGGTATTCTTGAATAAGTAGGTTTAGGAACATTCCTTGCTCTACTATTGGTGGGTTAGCGGTAGCTATTCAGATGGTACCTTAATTAAATTCTACCTCGGTATGAGTCGCACTAATTGTGTCTAACAGCATAGCATCAGAAATGGTTGCGAAAGTGGATGTCGTGTTGATTGAAGGATGTTTAGAGTTATGGGAGTTATGCAGAGATGAATTATAAGTATTCGGGGATGAAGCTGAGGTGTTATGGGATGGTGTTGTGGTATGTTGCGGGATAGTGGATGGATTTTGGGTACTTTTCTCTGGTTCATCTGTGATAGCAATCCTAGTATTCATTTGGGTTACCAAGTCCTCTTAAATTAAATCCAAAACCTAGGTTGAATTTATGATTCTGACACTTTTTCCTTTGGGACCTATTATGGGTGGTTTAGTCGGCTTTTTTGGTGAGGGGGAATGAGGGCTGGTTGAGATTGGGAGTGAAGGGTTGTGACGGGAATATTAGCGAAAAAAAGGGTCCTAATCATGGGTGAAAATGTACCAAAAGCTTGAAATTCATTAAAGGAGGGGAAGGAAGTACTCACCACTCCAATAATTACCATTGCTCTATTCAATTCTTGCATTCTTGTCTCTAGTTTCTGCAGTACTAGTTGGAGTTATATCTAGGTGATCCATTGAGCTACATCTGCCTTTGTTTCTCTTGGAAGCAGTTTAGAAACCATACCATCAAAGGAGTATATATGTTTGTTGTATGTAACTTCTACTACTACCCTTGGCCATGACACGACCTCAGCATGAAAAACCTCTTCTGTTAGTTGGAACTTTTGCGGTCTCTTATGGAATGTATTTGCTCTTACACAGTGAGGTCTAAGCCATGTGTGATCGTGGGAAGCTCCAAACCATATACGTTCCAAGTACTCATCCAATAACATCCTTTGAATTATTTCCTGGGCATTAATAACATTTATCAACCTTATATACTATTATGTGAAAGATTTAGCATTAATTTCTCTGCTACTAGGATCTCAAGATACTCTCCATGTCATGTATTTAAGTGCTAATGATTGTTCTTCAGTTACCCCTCCAAGAGGCATCTTTCTAGGTGGAAACCACTTCCACAATGCTAGTGCCATTATCAGGTATCCATAGATGAATCACATAGCTCTTCATAAATTGTCCTCACTGGCCTCAAAAAGTTCTTGCAATAGGAATATGCACTAGTTGAGATGCACTCCCTACACACAGTGCTCTGTAATCGAGATAGTGTCCACCGTGCATTCTCCCTTTCTATAGTGTCTCATAGTATTCTCTACAATCAAGTAACATGAGAATTTCATGTTGGGCATGTTTATCATGTCTATATTTCCTCCCTTCCCTCCTCTTTTTGTGTCATACTTCCTGTAGTAGTCCTGCTCTCTAACCTTCTTTGCTCTCTTGGAGGTGTTTTGGAATGTTGTAGCCACATCATTTCTCGTCGCTGAAAATCCAGTGAGATAGTGGATGTCATGTACGTGAATATTTGTTTCTCTTTTGAGCCATAGGGAGCAGTTATGAATCCTACTAATGAGTAATCTTTTGCATTGCATCGCTACTTCTTGTTTACCAAAAATTGGTGGGTTCTGCAGATGGAGGAATGTCGATCTTTGAATTCCTTGGAAATCTTGATGGACTCGTGCTACATCTTTTCCACTTTATTTGACATAATTTTATAAGTAGACCTGCCCCTTGAGTGTCAGGAATTGAAGTGAATCAATAAAATCAGTTTCTATTAGTGTTTCATTATCATATTTTCCTGTAACCAGCTCTAACTTCTGAACCCTTTGGTCGAATTATGGCTCCACCACTGATACCGCTGCCTTTTTCATACTACTTCTCTGATATACAATTGTTCTATTGTTCTGTGATATTGGAGCTCTACTAGTGTGTTTTTACTAACTGTTATGGAAACTTTTCTCTTCTCCAATGCTCTACTTCTTGACACACTAGTTTTTTCTTCATCCATACAGAATAAGTAGGAGTTTTGAGACAATGGAAGTTGATGAGACTGCATAACTAATTAATTTTTTCAAGTTCCCTCTGTAGCTGCAATCATGTGGGTGGTTAACTTGGGTGAGGGGGACTCTGACTCTGTTGATGACGGTCTCATAAGTTGAATGGGCATGATGGGAAATTATTATGGCTTGATGTGGAAACTTTATTACAAAATTATGTTTCTAATTGCATAAAATATTTCAAATTTTTTTACAATACTACGGACTAACACCCATATGATGGATAATTATGGTGAAATGATGGTCGAATTCATAAGTCATATGGTATTCCCCCTCGATGAAAATTGGTTGTAGGATGGTCCCCATTCCACAATGTGTAGTGGGGTATTATTTGCAAAAAAGAAGTTAATTTATGGGTTATGTTTTATTGTTCTTGCGGAATTGACTAATCTAATCTACAGACTTCTTTCAGGTGCAAGAGATTTTCTCTAAATAAATTTGAAAGTGATAATTCATGGAAGGGTTTAAGGCATGTGCCATTTACCCAACCATGCAACACTATACCATCTAGCTATGTGAGCTTAATAGCTCCTAAATATCATATATCTGCCACATAGAACGACCCTAACTTGTGCATTTGCATTTTTCACAAAAACTTTTGGAAATTGTTTTTGTATAACATGACACAAATTCCAATGGTAAATGTTTTTTTCTTCATATGTCGATCATGCCAAGCCTTCTGGCACTACTTCTAGACTCATTGATGGAAATTCACAGGGAATCTTAATTCCTTCAATTCTTGAAGTTCTTGGTAGCGCTTTTCTATGGACTCTTCTTCAGACATTTGGGTTTTTGTGGCGATAAAGAGACTAGGAAAAATAAATCTGCAGGTACAACTGCTTCTCTTCCCTACACCAGTTGGAATGGTGTCCGATTATGCAATCTCTTTACCATGGTTATGTATTCCCATAAAGTAGCTGGAATCCTCTTTTCCTAGTCATATTGATTTTCACTATATACTTTTGTCAAGCCCTTCTTTAAAATTTTATTTAAAGCTTCTACAGTCCCATTAACCTATGGCTAGTACGAGATTCTTTTATGATCTTGTATCATAAAGTTTTGCAGTAACGATTGGACTATGTAATTGATGAATTGTGTCCCTCGATTGCTTGTCAGACTCCTTGGACAATCAAATCTGGTGATGATGTTTTCAGAATTGAACGTTGCTGGTATATCGGCAGTACAATGCTTTACTGGAATTTATTCAGCCCATCTAGTTAGGTACTCTGTTGCGGTTATGATGTATCTTGCTTGTGAGTGGCGCAAAACTGGAGCTATGGGTTTGATGAAATCAACTTCTAACTTTTCACATAACTATATTTCTCTTATAGGTTGTAATGGTAGCTCATCCTTATGTGAAGGTTTACCAGTCCTCTGACATATATCACATTTTTTTACATATTCTTGTTCATCCCTATGTATGGTGGGCCACCATAACCCTCCTTGTAGTATTTTCCTTGCGGTGCAATTTCCCCAAACATGTCCTCTCGCAACTACATTATCACATTCCCATAGAATCTTTTGCCTTTCATGATTCAGTATGCACCTCCTTCGTACTTGATCTAATTCCATTTTGTATAGTTGACCTGCAATAGTTGGTAATCCACTACCCTGAATACCAAGTGATTTCTTTGGACTATTGTATATTCTTCCGGACATCACACCATAGCCAAAAATATCGCTATTTGTTCCAAATAATCTTGTATAGCTTCCACCTGAAACAAATCTGTATCTGGTAATTGATCATTGATCAATCCTTATTATCTCTCGATTCAAGTCTTGACAAATGGTCGGGGCCTATATTCAACTTTCCTAGCTTAAATATAACCAAAAATATGAATTCTTGGAATAACAGCAGCCATCTACAAATTATGCCTTCTACTACTGGTTTATTTTCCATATATTTTAGTGTTGAATGGCCTATGAAGAATTTGAATGGGCCCCATAGTAGATAATGGTGGAAATTTTGTAGCGAGTAGACCATTGCAAGTGCTTCCCTTTTTGTAGTTGTGTAATTATTTTTTGCAGTTGATAATTTCTGGCTTTTAAATTATATTGGATGGTCTAGATTTGTCTCCCCTAGTTGTGCTAACACTGCCCCTAATGCGATGCTATAAGTGTAAATGTGCACATGAAATTGTTTATCCCAATTAGGGTATACCAAGATGGGTGCACTTGATGGCTTTTCTTTTAGTATATCCAGTGCTTCGTTACACTCCTCGGTCCAAGTGAAATGTTTTGTTTTCGTTAGTAACTTTTCTAATGGGGATGTAATGTGGGCATAGTTGCGGATAAACATCCTTTAGTAGCCTGTATGCCTCAACGTAGACCTTAGTTGCTTAAAAATTTTCTGGGGGTACATAGTAACAATTGCCACAACTTTAGCAGGGTCGACACATACTCCATCCTTGCACACTGCATGACCCAAAAATGTTCCCAAGGTTGATGAAAAGATACATTTATTTACATTTAAAGAGATTTATAACTTCATGCAACGATAAAACACTATGTGGAGTAGACTTGCGTGTTTTTCAAAAAACTGTATATAGTCCAATCATCCATGTAAATCTCTAGAATTATGTGTATATATTCTCTGAATACTGGTATGACTATCCTTGAGAATATCACCGGTGCATTTTTCAGTCCAAAAGGCATCACATGATAGGAATAAGAGCCCCATTCAGTTGTAAATGTGGTTTTATTTTTTTCCTCCTTGGCTATTCTTACCTGGTGGTAACCAGAGAACTCATCCATGAAATAATAAGCTTCATCCCCTGCTACATTTTCCAACACTTCAACACTGAATGGTGTAGGAAAAGGATCATGCACACATGCATTATTCAGGTTACGGTAGTCGACACATACTCTTATTTCTGACTTATCATTTTTATTTTGAATAAAAATGGGACTGACCCACTCCACTTCTTCAACTAGAAATATCATCCCTGCCTCTAGAATTTTGTCAATCTACTTCTTCACCTTCTCTTTTAGCCTGGGATTCAATCGGTATGGCCTATGTTTTACCAGTTTTGAATTTTCCGTTAGCATTATGCGCATTTCCCCCAAGTATCCTTTGATGCCCTTCAGTTATACAATAGAAGAGGGAAATAGATCTCCATACTCTGCCAATAAATAAAAATTAATTTATTTTGTTGTTTCTTCATCCCAATAGTCTCCGATGGAAGCTAATTTTGGCTTCGTAGTACTTCCAATATTATGATTTTTAACTTTGAGTGGAGATAAGTGGAGTCCCTTTGTACTAGGCTCATATTTTATTTTCTTTGCCCCTTCCATTTCTTCAAACGATAAGTGTCTCAGGTTTCATAAATCATCATCATCCATTTCCTGATCTATTTTTCTGCAGGCCAATTCTTCCTGGTAACTTGATTCAAGCATCTCATTTAAAGTGACCCGATCCATCGTCTCCATGGGCCCTATTGTGAACATTATCCTTTTCATTTATTTCATAGCATCTAATAGCTATTGAGCGTCCTCTTTAAAAGAAAAACTTTTTACAAAAATGTCAGACAATAATCCCCAATTCCTTTCCTGTCTTTTTTTCTCTTAAGGTAGGTCCCATGTTTGCGAGAATGTGTCGATAGTGTGAAAAAATTTATGCACCAACAAGTTCTTGGGCTATTCTTCTAGTTCCCACTGTTCTTCACAGTATTTTACACGGGCTTGGGGGTCTTAGGTTCCCTTGTACCTTTCATCAGGTTGCAGTCCTGTCAATGCTTGGAAAATTTTCCTTAAAGCCTTCAACACTTCTTCCCATCTCCAGATGTGTTTGCGATGGTTTCCCCACCACCTCATAGAGGTTGATTGAAATGCCACAGTCATTAAGGGAATTATCTGCTCCTCAGGGAAAATATCATCTACTTTACTAATAAAGGTGTTAACATTTTCCATACTAGTAAGAGTAGAGTAATATATTACCTCTGTCCCGATCCAATTGACTCCGCGAATGGCAGAACACCTCCTGGTATTGAATTTGTACCCTCCTCGTTTCCAGTGATCCCATACATCATCAGACCCCACCTCAAAGTTCTAGACCCTCCGCCAACGTACTGACCCTTCTACTGTTGGATTAATATATTCTTCTCTTCTTCCCGCTGTCATCCAGTATAATTGGTCTAGGAGTCGAGGATCTTCTCTGGTGTCGATAGTTTCTGTGTACCGGCACCCTTGATATGGATCTAATGGCCGAATCACCATGGCCTCTCCATCTTCAAAGATTTTCAACTCCTTTAAATAAATGACTACATAGTTCTCAAATTCCCATTTAATCCCTAACAATGTTATATATGGGTCTTTATCACCCATAATATCTATCACTTCAAAATCAATATAAGTTTTTACCTCCGCAACATCAACACAAACATCCTCTAATCTCCCAATGAGTACAATACAATATTGGTTTTGCATACTAATTTTATGGGAGAGAATGCAAACTTGGGATTTCCTAGTGCCTTCCAAGTCTTCCTCAGGAGTATTTTGACATCAAAACCTAAATCTAGCATTGTATCCATTAATTTAAAACTTGCAACTTGTGCATTGATTCTGAATTCCTTTCTTCTTTGTCTTTTGTTTCTTTTAAGTCTTTGTACATGCCTTTCCAGAATATTGGCATTGATTAGATTCACTTGCTCCAGTTCTTGCTCAAAAATCATCTTTAAGTTATTTTTAGCATTTCTAACATCTATACATATTTTATTATACTCAGGAATAACCTGAACCATTCTTCTATAGGCATACTTGGCATTGTAGTATTTTCTCTACTTTTTCTAGTTGTATCTATTGTAGGTATCTATAGGTTCTTAATTTCGAAAAGGTCCCCACCGCTTCTCTGAAATACTTCCTTTGTTCTTTAGAGCTATAGGATTTCTTTGGTGATATCAGTTTTATCAGCTTCAGTGGCTCTATTTCTCCTATATCTCCTCCTATATTATTTCCTCCTCTTTTTATTATGGCTACACTTGCTAATGGTTGTGTCTCATAAATCCTTGGCTCTGCATTGACCGAGTTAGCACCCTGTTGTATGTTCCTCTATTCCCATATTTTTATTAACTTGTGACAATATTTCATGGCATGTGTGTTCACTCTGCACTGAGAACACCATGGCCTTCTAGGTACTGGGAATTCCCTTATGACATGTCCCTCTTGATCACAATTATAACATCATAGTGGTCCTTTCCAACCCATCCCACCCCCTCTTATTTCTGTACCTTCTCTTCCTCGAGGAGCCTCGTTTACTTTGTAAGATGTTTTGTCTAGCCTATTAGCGAGTGCATCCAATGATATACACTGGTCGATGTGGTGTGTAGTTGAGGCACATAACTCACAATAAACATTATTTGGGACATTAGAGTACTTATGTAGAATGGGGTGTATGGAAGGGCGATGGAAAACTCCATTATAGATCTCCCAATACTAATTCGAAGTTGTATTCTGCTAGTTTAGGAAGCATTTGACTAGGGTACATACCTTGTGTATTAACTTGCACAACTCCTCCGAACGGTGGTGGCACTTGAGGTCCTACTGATAATGCCCCAATAGTTGTTTCCCGCAACCTAGGATACTCTGAGAATAAATGTCATTCTAGAAGACAATATGTGCACCACATGCTGGGTTGTGCTGGGCGAGCTGGCTGTATATCTTTAAGTGTCTCTATTAAACTTGAAATTTGATGTTGTAATACCAGTAGGGAGGGATTCAGGGTCCTTACACCTCCTCTAAATTCTAGGGGAGATCATACCATTGCATCAATTCACATTGTCTGTTCTAACGCATCTTGGAGTGTATCAATCTTTTGCTACGTCAACAGTGTCCTGGTGAGAGGTAGAAGAGCCTTGATAAACTAGTCACGTTGATGATTTGGGTCTATGGGATAACTCATTTTACCAATGGCGTATTTGAACCTTCCCATTAGCTCTCAAGAAGTCTTCCCTTCTCGTTTCTTAATTTCCCAGAGTTTAGATAACCATTGTTGGTTGGTCTGTGGTAATTTAAATTCTTGCACAAATTCGTTCTTTACATCATCTATGACTGGAATTGGATTTAATTATAACTATTTAATTAACAACCTTTGTGAGCTCTCTCGAAGCGTAGTTTGGAACTAAATTAAGTTAACAAAGTCTTGTGTTTGACGAGCCATCCAAATTTCTTCACACAAGACCATTATTGTTCCACATCATCATTTCATTTTCCTCAAAACTCGAGATATATGGTGAACAACCCTATCATTTCTTTATGTGTAGGTAGAAGTAGTACAAATCCTTTAGTTCCTGGTTGAGGAATTCATCTTCTAATACTATTTCTAATGTTTACTTGCACTTTAGACAGAATATTATGTATTTTAATCGACCTTCACAACATTATCAAAATTATTTCGAGGGGGTGATAGAGTACTAGGGCAAGGTTAGGACAAATTCTACTTGGAATTTTGGGAATATGATTATCTTGGATTGAGGCCACCGTTACTTCTTGAAACAATTGTTCCATCGCAATATGTAGTTCACCATCCAAATCATTCTCAGGGCTTGTGTACTCCTCTCCATTAGACATATTTCCTTTCTATGGTCGGGATGGGCTCTTATGAACCTGTCTAACTCCTCTGGGGGACCCCAATATTCCTGTGGTCCATCTCGCAACTCCTTTCTCCACTGTCTTCTGTGGTGCCTCTTCTTGTTGGTGTGCATTCTCATTCTTCTTTTCAAACTATCGTATTTCCCTCTCCCGCCACTTCTCGGTGATTTGCGCCTCCGACGTGGTCTTAGATCCATTGAGTTCTTAGAACTCCCAACGTCCACATCATCAATTTCCTTTCCCCCCCTTCCATAGAATTTCTCCCTTAGGTCCTTCCCGCAATACTAGTTTTTTAGGCTTCCATAGTGGGACTTTGAAAAGCCAACAGTCTCTCTTCCACGATCAAAGCCTTAATCCATAGTGGCATTTATTTAAATAAATTTCTTTGAAATTAAAACTTGAATATAGCTTCCACTTTAGAAAAAGAATGATGAATTTCAATTACAAACTCTACGATGTAGCCCTCCACTGTTGATTGAACCCAAAAATTTATTGCTCGTGTGAGATCAGAGTTTAGTCCATGCAATACTATCAGATATACATGTGTCTAGTCGCAACTTGATTAGCTCAATTTCCGACTTTTGTTTTCCCTTGGAGTCTTCGTAACCAATTGTAGAGCTCCTTAGGAATCTTTCCCCAAAATATCTCACACAAATCATTTGCTAATTCATAGAATAGGATCTGATCCTTAACATTTCTTTCCCTCTAATGCCATAGCTCAACTTCTTGTGATATGAACCGATCCCCATGATTATCCCACCAACTTTGAATTTTCCTGTTGTAGATCCTTGACACCATGCTTTAGTTCTCTGATAAAGTTTCAGGTCCCAACAACCGAACCATTTGTTGGGGAAACAATGACTTCTAGGAAGCTAGGTTCAGGCTGAGAGGCCAACAAGGTCCTGCTATAGTTTAGGAAAACATCGACATTTTTACCTTTCTCAAGGGAGAGCAAGGAGTCTCACTCGAGACGTGTCTTGACCTTAGCGAGATAAGATAACTAGAACCATAGTATCGATGTTACTTTTAACTTCTATGATATAATGCCATTACACTATCATCATGCATAAATAACTATCATTACCCATTATTCAAATAAGATACAAATCATATCAGTGTTGGGAAAGATACTGAGAGGGGGGGGGGGGCGTGAATCAGTATTTAGAACTTACTCAAAACTTTTTACTTTTTCTTACTTCAAAACCCATACGCTACTTTCCTGAAGCCAACCCGCCTATACACGTGGATACCCTTAATAAAACATGCGTATGTCCAGAGATCTTATTATGCAGATAATTCTTCACTTATATCATTCCATCATTCATTCATTAGATGTTCAATAAACAGTAAACATGTGCAGTAAGAACAGAACAAATCATCACACATAAGAAACACACATGAACACCAAGATTTTAGGTGGAAACCCAAGTCGGGAGAAAACCACCACTGCCGTTGCTCAGCCTTCAATATTTTATTATAAAGAAAACATCTTACAACTTATGTATTGGCGCAGACTCATACCAGTACGCAGGCACCCACCTGTGCTCGTTTACCAGCCTCTCCTGGAAGGGAGCTACGACCCCCTGCTCTCATTTACCAACCTCACCTGGAAGGGAGCTACAACCCCCTGACTGAAGGCTACAACCCTCAGCACCACCATGGACCACGTTTCATCAATTTTCAAACTGGATCCAACAAATTCAGTAGAGCACAACTTGTAGGCCACGTTTCATCATATTTTCAGACTGGACCCACTCCACACATTTGAGCTCAATCAATTCAGACAACCCAGATCTGTAGAATACATCATTAATAGATAGCAGCAACACAGCAGAACAGATCAGAAATTTTATACTTCATACTTCAGCAAACCCTAGTTTTCATACGCGCTTTCCTTTCACTGATCCTGCGTATATATGCGCCTTCGACCATACAAACCCGCGTATACTTCTGTACATATTATAGAGCTAATTTTACTTCCCATACACGCTTTCCTTTAAGCAAACTCGCGTATATACATGCTTACTCTGCGGCGAACTAGCGTATAGTTCTTCAGACATTTAGGTCATTGCAACTCTTCAGAACAGATACATCACTTAGATTTTACCCTTTACTTCAGAAAGATGTTCGCCTCATCTAAGATCTAATCATCCCATAAACAGATCTAGCAGATACAAATACATTCCATATCTAGATTCCCTTCTTCATCATTTCTTCATTGGTGCATCATACATTCAGATCTTTCATTCAACTGTAACCCTTTCCATTTAGATATGCTTCAGAGAGAAGTATTCATTCAAGCTCAGACATCTTGTACACCTTTGCACAATGAATTTCTTCTCCTTATATAGGTTTACCCTTTATCAATACCATGAGCCAAAACCACATTACTTTCGATGGTATTCCTGGACGGGGTCACATAGACGAATCATTACTCAATACAATGGGTCGATACCATGGTGGTTACCCCTGGTTTTACATATTTAGAGCACTTTTTCCCATACGCGACTTGGCACATTATTTCCCGCGTGCATACGCTACTTTGTCTAGACAAATCCGCGTATGCCTTGAGACATACTCTTTTCATCATGTTCTAGCACATACTGACATTCCTTCCATCATTACCTTCTATACTCATTGTATATACATCAGATTTACCTCATTTAACAAGTTCATCAAGACATATTCCATCAGGGACAACTTCATCAAGTAGGTTGCCATCATCTTCATCAAGTGGGTTGCCATCAAGGACAACACTCAGTATCATATTGCCAACAATCTCCCCCTTTGGACTTGATGGCAACCACAATGGTGTTTGATCACCACAACAGATAGATACATTAAGAATACAATGACACCATGTCACTCTTGACACCATTCTTTCTCTTTATTCAAACACCATGTCACTCTCCCCCTTTGACATCAAGGGAAAAGGGCGAACCAAAACCAACACAAGGAAGCGTTCTGCAGATCTGATGTACACTGAAGTCACCATGCTCCCCCTGAGTTCATGCTGAACCTAAAAACATATTTTTCAATGAAGTACATGACTCTATGACCTTCCTATCACCAATGACTCGTACTTACATCAAAGATCCATCCAAGTGGATTTACATATGAGACTCAAATACCCAACCAAGTGGGTTTACACATCTCAACTCAGCTACCCAACCAAGTGGGTTTACAAATTTTGACAAGTCCTTACATGACTGAATATTACAATTTTACATCATGGATCTCAACAAGACCTTTTTATCAAATTAAAAATATGACTTTTCATGACCAATACCAGAAGGACCTCAAGAGAGATCATATTTCAGAACCATCATAATGCCAACAATGAATTACACTCAGCAAGACTAATGCTCCCCCTGAAGATGTGCATCCAATGCATCCTTTCCAAATGACCCAAGCTCCCCCTTTGCTTGTGCAACTTGAACACCTTCAGCAACAAGTCATCAGCAACAATCTCTGCATGATCTGTCCATATTTCTGAATCATAAGACTTCCATCTCATCAAAAGATATTCTTCATCAAATAGCAATCCGGGCTCATCCATAAACTTCATCATAAGAAACCATGTATCATGTCATTATCATTTAGAACTGAGAAATAAGCAGATACAGTGCCAATAATACAATCATCAGTAGTCAGACTGATGCTCCCCCTGAACTGGTACTCCTGATCTTCAGCTGCCATATTAATTTTCCTCATCATAAAGGCATACACGTCTGTGTCTGATAGAACTCGCGTGTATACGCGGCTTTGGTTCATCGAACCCGCGTATGGAAAGTGAAATGTGGAAAATTTCACATTCCTCCATCTCCCCCCGAATTTGTACCTCCTGTACCTGTTTTCTTCACATCAGATGCTCTTGTCAGAAATAAAAATAACCAGAATAACTAAATCAACCATGAGAATCATCATACATCGCTCCCCCTGTGACGATACATTGCAAATCCTTATAATGTATCTCACTTCATTCTGCAGTCATTAAGAGAAGTAAGCTTCAGAAGCTAATGACTGCAGTAGGGTCAGTATTCCCTACGTTTTTGACCGGTGCCTCTTCTTTTTCCAGCTTGGCTTGTGACTTTTTATAAGGTGCTGGAGATTATCAGATTTGTTCATCATACTTATCCTGCAATTAGTAGCCTTATGACCAAATGAGTTACAATAGAAGCAGCATCCCTGAAAGCATCCTTTCTTTCTATGCAATTCTTTACCAATCAGATCCCTTTCTTTTGTGAAACTATCATCATCCATGGTAGATGCCATGAGTATTCGTAGATTGTGGTCAGAGCCTTCTTCATCCTCACTTGACACTTCATCATTATCTTCATTTGTATAGTAACTCTTTCCCTTTTCAAATTGTTTCCCTTTACCATGATTTTCTTCAGAAGGACATTTAGCAGCATAATGACCAACTCTTCCACAATTAAAACATTTGAAGGGAAGCTTACCTTTGAATCTTCTGGTTCCTAGTTGAAGTTTTCTCACAAAATTTGCTTCTTCTTTTTCTGATATATAATTTGATTCTTTGACAACTTCCTTTTCCTTTTCACATGCCTTAAAAGCAGCTTCTCTGTTTTGAGAGGGACCTCCTTTTCTCATTTCAAAAGCAGTCAGGATACCATGTAGTTGAACAATAGTCAGAGTTTGCAGATCCTCCTTTTCTTCAAGAGCAGACACTTTAGATTCAAATTTTGAAGTCAAAGATCTTAAGACCTTTTCTACCAGACTAGTATCGGTTATGGTTTCACCCAAATTTCTCATTCGATTTACAGTATCATCTAAACGTAAGAAGAAACTGGCAATACTCTCATCACTATGCATCTTCAAATTTTCATATTCAATTCTAAGGGTTTGGAGCTTTGCACTTTTTACCTTTGCATCACCTTCATAACTTAGAATGATTTTGTCCCATATTTCCTTTACTGTATTCAGCTGCATGACTTTGACAAATTCTGATTCAGTTAAGCTACATGTTATAGCATTGACCGCTTTTGCATTTGATTCATAATTCTTCCTTTCAGTTGGATCTGTTGGTGTAGCAGCAGGATATTGATATCCTTGTTCAACCATGGCCCATACATCTGCTCCCATAGACTGAAGATAAGATCTCATTCTCATTTTCCAGAATAATAGATTACTTCCATTGAATAGAGGTGGCCTTATAGAAAATACTCCTTCACGACTTCCCATTGCGACAGATCTCCTTCAAGTGATCAAGCTTCTGCAGAAGGACCTGCTCTGATACCAATTGTTGGGAAAAATACTGAGAGGGGGGGGGGAGGGGGGGTGAATCAGTATTTAGGACTTACTCAAAAATTTTTACTTTTTCTTACTTCAAAACCCATACGCTACTTTCCTGAAACCAACCAGCGTATACACAAGGATACCCTTAACAAAACATGCATATTTCCAGAGATCTTATTATGCAGATAATTCTTCACTTATATCATTCCATCATGCATTCATTAGATGTTCAACAAACACTAAACATGTGTAGTAAGAACAGAACAAATCATCACACATAAGAAACACACATGAACACTAGGATTTTAGGTGGAAACCCAAGTCGGGAGAAAACCACTGCTGCCGTTGCTCAGCCTTCAATATTTTATTATAAAGAAAACATCTTACAACTTATGTACTGGCGCAGACTCATACCAGTACGCAGGCACCCACCTGTGCTCGTTTACCAGCCTCTCCTGGAAGGGAGCTACGACCCCCTGCTCTCGTTTACCAGCCTCTCCTGGAAGGGAGCTACGACCCCCTGCTCTCGTTTACCAGCCTCACCTAGAAGGGAGCTACAACCCCCTGACTGAAGGCTACAACCCTCGGCACCACCATGGACCACGTTTCATCAATTTTTACACTGGATCCAACAGCTTCAATACAGCACAACTTGCAGGCCACTTTTCATCATATTTTCAGACTAGACCCGCTCCACACATTTAAGCTCAATCGGTCGGACAACCAGATACGCATGAGGAATACATCATTAACGAGATAGCAACAACACGGCGAACGGATCGGACATTTATACTTCATACTTCAGCAAACCCTAGTTTTCATACGCGCTTTCCTTTCAGCGATCCTACAACGTATATATGCGCCTTACGACCATACAAACCCGCGTATACTTGTACACATATTATAGAAGTGATTTTACTACGCCCATACGGGCTTTCTTTACTGACAAACTCATGTATATACGCGCTTACTTTGCGAGCGAACTAGCGTATAGTTCTTTGAGACATTTAGGTCATTGCAGCTGTTCGGAGCAGATACATCACTTTCGAGATTTTACCCTTTACCTCAGACAGATGTTCGCCTCATCATAGATCTAATCATTCCATAAAAAAATCTAGCAAATACAAGTACATTTCAGATCTAGATCCCCTTCTTCATCATTGGTGCATCATACATTCAGATCTATCATTCAACTGTAACCCTTTCCATTCGGATATCCTTCAGAGAGAAGTATTCATTCAAGCTCAGACATCTTGCACACCTTTTCATGATGAATTTCTTCTCCTTATATAGGTTTACCCTTTATCAATACCATGAGCCAAAACCACATTACTTTCGATGGTATTCCTGGACGGGGTCACATAGACGAATCATTACTCAATACAATGGGTCAATACCATGGTGGTTACCCCTGGTTTTACATATTTAGAGCGCTTTTGCCCATATGCGACTTGGCACGTTATTTCCTGCGTGCATACGCTACTTTGTCTAGACAAATCCGCGTATGCCTTGAGACATACTCTTTTCATCATGTTATAGCACATACTGACATTCCTTCCATCATTACCTTCTATACTCATTGTATATACATTATATTTACATCATTTAACAAGTTCATCAAGACATATTCCATCAGGGACAACTTCATCAAGTAGGTTGCCATCATCTTCATCAAGTGGGTTGCCATCAAGGACAACACTCAGCATCATATTGCCAACAATCAGATACATCAAAAGGTATTATCAGAAAATTTTGATTAGTCCTTTAAAACATCATATACGGAAACACATTCATCTTTACACAACAGTGACCACAACTAGTATCTTTATATAGATATTAAAGTTCAACATAGGGCATTACATCTAATGCCAGAGTCTCCATAGAGATCTCTTCACAAAACACAAAAACCCAAAACTAACTGTCTCCTTGGTTCTATTTCTTCCTTATCTATCCTCTTCCTTCCACACTATCAATTCTTCCTTCTTTTCCTCTTGGTTTCTTTACCATGCTCCACCGTTACTCATTCTATTCCACTCTTCATTATGCTTCTCGGAGTCTTTATTCTTGTTTACTGTCCTTTGTTCTTGTCACTGTGGAGCTGTCCACTGACAACCCACCACCTGCCCAACGACTATCTATAACTAACAACGATTCTTTGCAACCCAAAATATCTCTCCGCAACTCGCCACATTCGCAATAACTGACCCACAACTTCCAAAACTATTTTATCCTTTTTCAAAACAAAGACCCCAACAACTCACACCTTGCATTTTACCAACCAACATATGACATCCCTAACCGAAAATATACATATTTCAGATTCGAAAACAATAACGAGAGTTTTGATTACCCCTTAATAATAGAATTCCCACCTTTTATTTTAAGAGTCACTGAATCTAGAAATCATTGGATTCCTTAATGACTCACCTTTAGGTGTTGATCCAGGATCGGTGGAGAATGAGCTAACATATATCGAAATCCCAAACTTATATACACTCTCGTGGCACCCATTGCCCTCGTGCCTCATGTACGCTTGTAGACGACCTCAGGAAACCCTTTGTTTGGATACGTATAAACGTATAAAAAATATAAATATATATTTGATTTTTTATTTTTTTTATCTATAGATACAATCCGAAGGGTTTTATCAAAGAATATAACCATCCAATGAAATGGTCCCACATCTGAGTTCACGATCATGATAATATGAAGAACGCTGCAACCAGAAGCATCGCTAATCCACTTTAGATCATTGGGAAAAAAAGATCAGATTCATAAATTTTAGCTTGTAGCTTTGAACTTTTCTATCATCGGAAGGAGTATAGCCATGGGTACTGGTTTCCTAGATCCTCGACTGATAAACCTTAGAATGAACCTGTGAATTTGGGAGCGATGGGAAAGGTACGCATTAATTTTGTAAGGTAAACATGACTAAAACAATAAAATTAAACTCTAGATAATCTGCAAGGCCGATGGAGTGCGTAATAAAGGAAATCTATTATGAGAAACCTCACGTGGAATTTCCTTTCCGAGGAAAACCATTTGGATTTTTGCATATATGCATCAATAAAATCCATCCACTAGAAAGACACAAGAAGAAGCAAAAAATTATTAACTGATCATCACTTACTGAAATATTTGTCCTAATTCATTCCACACATTCTTAAGAAATGCATGAGATACATGCATGTTGGCGCTAGCACTGAAGTGCATGCCAGATACACGCTTTGGCGGTGGCAAGAAATCGTGACGTGTTGGTAGTCGTGATGAGGGGTGTTTTTATATTGCATGCTGGCATATATAATATAAGAACTAATTCTTAGGTTATCCACATTAAAAAAAAATAGTAAAAACATTTGGATTTTAATCCTTGTAGGAAATTAAAACTTCTTGCTTCCTCTCAGTTTAAAAGTTCTCCTGAATATGGTTTTGCTAAGGATCTAGTCCCCCATGGGTCAGTCTTTTTTCAACTTATTAAAACACACTCTGCAACGAGTTTGTATAATGGAGTTACATCTAAAATTCTGCGAACAACCCGCCACACCCCATCATCCTACATGTTGTGTTGTCAGTCATTATAGCAGAGATTTAAAAAAAAACTAATGTGAAACTAAATTCTCATCGTCACATACTGATCTTTAACATTGGGGCGTCTCAAATTTGATGCGTGAGAATGCATCGTTGAAAGGGTCAACGAAAGTTAGGAAGCTGGTGCTGGAAATGGTTATAAGAAGATACAAAAGGACTTGACGATGTCCTTCAATTTCATCAATTTTATGCATATTATGCCAAAGAATTAACTGGATGCTGGTCGAGAATCGAAAAAGGGAAAAGGAAAATTGGGGATGGCAAAACTAAGAGATGGGATGACTATAGAGAAAGCAGCGAGGCTATTATTCTAGTTAATCCACTACCTGTAGTATAATGATGATTCCTGGCCAATTCAAGACTTTAGAAGGATTTATTTGGCATGAACTCTTGCCATGCATATATTTATCTCAATATACAGATTCAAGTCTCAACAATGCTCATGAAGGGCATCTTTGTTTTGTTACTAAAACAGGTGTGATACAATAACAATTGTGATTATTCCAACTTAAAAAGATCATGTGCTTGTCATCGAAAAAAAAAATAACTTTCAAAAATAAGTCTAAGACCAATCCTTTCAAGTGTTTTTTTTTTTTTTACATTGTAGAGTTTTTCTTTTTATATTTTCTTTTATAATCTACAAAAACTTATTCTATAAAACAATTTCAGGAAAATCAATCTTAAACAATAAGTTGCTTCTAGTTATCTCTGTTCATTTTTCTGCCCCTTATATTATTGGAAAATTAATCTTCAAGAAAAAAAGATTACTTCTTTTTCCTTTGCAACGGGGATTGTGGCTAGTAAAATCTGATGTGTTTGTTGCCTATGGATCCACTACGGTGATCTTTTTGGTGCCATTGTTTCTTTCAAAAGTATTGTATGGCATGCAAATTTGCATTTTCTACCTCTTGAGGGTTACGGATACGAGGATTTTCTTGTTATGCTAGGGTTACGGATATGAGGATTTTCTTGTTATGCTAGGGTTACGGATATGAGGATTTGCTTGTTATTCTTTCTTAACTTATGATTTAGAAGTCTCTTTAGGAATGAAATTGATGAAGCGTGAAGAGCATATCTTGAAAAATAGTTTAGATTTAAAATTAAGTAGAAAATCTAAATATAAAAATAACTTATATTAATAGATTTAATGTTTATTAAATTTAATATTTATTAAGCATTTATATGGATCAAATTTTTATAAATATAAATTCTATAAATATTAAAATTCAAAATGGAAAAACATATAAATTTCTTAACTATTTATAACATGTTGTTACAAAAATAAGATTTTTTTTTAGAGAAATGCTTTCAACTTGTAAGTTATATATAATATATACAAATACACAAAAATTATATAAAAATCCAACTCAATATAAAATAAACTATCCATGCTTTCAATGTTATTAATATCATTGTAACATAATATAAGTTAACATTATCACTTAATTTAATCAATATTAACAATTAAATAAATAATAATTTCATTCTTTAACTTATTTAAAATACCAACATAAAAGTAAATAATACTAATACAATGTGCTTGATAAATAAAAATATATAAACAAAATAAACTAATGAATCGCCTTATACATCACCTTACTTCGTAAATAAAAGAATAGAAACAAGATAAACTAATGAATCACCCTATACATCACATTATAGATAGTTTGTGAAATCGCTTGAAAAACAGTAAATTTTTTACTCATCTCAGATTTATACAATGTCCTTAAATTTCTAGGGAAAATTAAGTTTTTAGACTCCCATTTACGTAATATATATGTTTCAGCCTCTTAAGTTTGCTTGGTGGTCATATTGGGGTTGTTCGAATGGCCAACTCACCCTATATTATATTATTAGGATGACCGGTATAACCAAAAAAACGACCATAGAATCCAACTTCCGTGCTCTCTAGTGATGTAATTAATTGCAAGTTATCACTACATCTTATATATTTTTTTAATGAGATGTTGTTGCAAATTAATATATTTACTTTTATTTATATATTTGTTGAGTGTATATTGTGAATATATCAGACAAGTGGCTTATAAGGTGTCATTGAAACCAAGAAATGTGTCATTGAAACTAAGAATATTGTCATTTCAAAAAACTGAGGTGTAAGGTTTCAACTTTCATCCAAATATTCCTATAAACAAGTTTTTGGTGATTATCCAATATTATAAAATAATTGTGAATGTTATCTATATAATGTATTTATAGTTTTATTTCAATAAGACTTTTTTTATTTTATTATTATTTTAAACAAAACTATGTAGTATTTTTATTATTTTTTAAACAAAATTATGTAATAGCAATGTCCAATATCTAAAAATCCAATATAAAAAAAAATAGCAATTTCCAATACCTAAAAGTCTAATATCTATAAAAAAAAAAAAACAATGCTAATAATATTGCCGCCACCACTTAACTCTAGTTTTAAATAAATAATTAACATTTATTAAGATAATGATATTTTATTTTATCAATTACCCAGAATCCTCTCTCCAGCTCCGGCCAACGCAACTGAACGCTGTAAAAGAACTGGAAATACCAGCCAAATGAATTTGGCTCTGCATTTTGTATATATATATATATTTTTATTCAATTTTCCAGGCAGTTTTTTTTCCTACTGTGCTTACGAATTTCATTACGTGGCAATTTTTTTGGTAATGGAGAACATGGTTGTCACCGATTTGCTTTCTCGGAGAACGTGTATGTGAGGTTGCTTTTAGAGTTAACAGTATATATAGAATTTATTAGTAGAAAATCTTTTCTACAAAATTCATTATTATTAGTAATGTTAATTTTTATATTAAAAATGATTTTATTATTATTTTGAATTTTTTGAACAGATTTTTACATTGGTTAGGTAAGATAGATTATATTATTTTTTATTTCAGTTAAAAATTTGATTTTCAATTAGTTTTGAAATTTAAATAACAAACAATTTTATAAATAAAGTGATTTAATTTTTAATATTTATATTTTTCATTACTAAAAGCATTTGTTTATATGCAATTTTATTTTTGTATTGTTTTTTATTTTAATTTAGTTATCAGATACTTTTGCACAATTTACATAAAAGACAAATACTAAGTAAGTACCTTTCATACAACACTTATATATATATATATATATATATATATATATATATATATATATATATATATAATTTGTTACACCTTTGTAAATAGTTTCTATTTACAATTTTTAGGGAACTATTCTTATTTAATTATCATGTAGCTACCATTTCTTATGAATTGATTGGTTTTCAAGAAGCCAATTCATGAATTCGTTAGGGTTATGATTTAGTTAGAAACTAACCTATGATCTCTTTCAAGAAAATGGTTACACTTATTCCATTACAAAATATATACTATTATTCTCTGCATTCACTCGATATATAGGGGAGAGTGAAAATGGAAAGAAAACCAACGGGTTTAAAAGAGTGTGCATTCCAGGAAAGTAGTGTGCATTGATGAAAAGAGTGTGCGTTGATCCTCTCGAGGCGAGAGTAAGTCATCTTTCAAGACATGGTAATATAATTGACAAAGTAATGTGTTTGTTGATTCAACTATGACAACCGTGGGAGTTGCTATGCAGTATTATGGCATAATATAAGTTCTTATTAAGAGTGAGAGTTGCTATGTAGTATTATGGCATAATAAAAGCTCTTATTAAGAGCGTTCCTAAGAGGTAAGCATGTCCGTTATGTTTTATTTTGAGAAAAAATGTATGGATTTGCATGGTTATTAATGAATCTATTTTTTTGGAAAGAAGTGCATATATATATAAAATATATCATATAGATTTTCCTGAGATTATGGGAAAATAGTAAAGAATAATAATTATTTTGCTCATATTTTTTGGGATGGGTTATATATATGAAAGAAAAGGGCATTTTCTTAGTTTATTGGGATGTGACTAAAACAAATTCACCATTGATTATTTACGTGACTTATTTTCCAATTTATTCTCATATCAAGATGAAATAAATATATGAGAAGGTATTTCATCGGAAGATATAATAAGTGTGGTTTCCCTTTTTAAAGTGAAATGTGTAATTGTGGTTAAAGATAATATCTTATGGAATTACTTTATAAAAATTATACACAGAGATAACATAAGTAATAGGATCTTCTTTGGATAGAATATCTTTATCTTGTGCATAAAAGATAAGTCCATTGTGTTAATTCATTTGCAAGAGTTTGCAAAAGTTGCATCTTCTGGTGGGTAAAAAGATAAGGTTATTATTTGTTGTATACTGGCTAGTTTGACTTAATTGCATGCTTTAGTGCATAAAAGGTTAACTTTGTTATCATTTTAAAAAGGCCTTCCTAGTGCTTATGCACAAAATAAGGGTTAATTATGGTACTTTCTGGAAAAGGGTAACCACTTGAAAATATTGCATGGCTATTTCTTGACTTAGGTGTATAAAAGGTTAAGTTAACCTTGTTATGGTTTCCTAGTTTTGTGCATAAAAGAAGGTTATCTGTGATAATTTCTTGAAAATGAAGCATGAGGAACTACTTGTAGAAAAACAAAGAAAGTAAGTTATATTTGCTTCTTTATCAAGAAGAAGTAAGTATTTGATTACATGAAAATAATGACTAAATGATGGTAAAATTCTAAAGAAGGAAATATGTTGTGGAAACATTAAATAAGAGCTATTGTGAAAAGCTCTTGCATGTACAAATAACCATCATTGTGTTATAGTGAAATGCTCTTTGCATGGATAGAAGAAATATGAAGTTATAATGTTCTTTAGGAAGAATTATATGTAAGTACTTTATGTTATCATAACCATTATGTTAGATTTCTTTTGGAATAATATCATGTATATGCATGCAAGATTTGTATTATCTTTCATTGGAAAGAATATACAGTTGTATGTGGGAAATGAGAGCATGTTTAGTTAGCCTACATTGGGAAATATTTATTGGAAAAGAAGATGGATTACATGCATAAAACCCATATTAATGTGTTGGTTTCCTTGGAATATATATGTGGGTAATGTTTCTATAATATTTGGAAAAGAATACATGTATTTGTATGTTTCATTACCTAAGTTTTATGAAAAATGTAACATGTTTTTCATGCCTTATTATGCTAAAATTCCCTCGAAAAGGAAAAGTGTGTTTGCACGCTTGATTGTGTTAAGAATTCCATTGGGAATATTCTTTTAGAAACTATATGCATTTGTACACATAGGAGAAACATTTGTTGTGTTAGCTTTCTTTACATGAAACAAAAGTAATAGATTAATGGTTAGTTATTTGGATTAAACTTATGTAAATCACATGCACAAAGATCATAACTGATGTATCAGTTTCTTCAAAATAAATGCTTGGAAGATGTAGCTATTGTCTTGCAGGAATGTGTTCTTATGCAAGGGAAATATTAGTAAATGTGACTTCTTATAACCGCACATATGCAGTGCGGTTAAAGGGAGCATGTCAAGGTATTTTACTTGCATGTCATGAATGTACATGAGTAGATGGAGAAGCATCACTAGTATATATTTATGAATGGTTTGTTTAATACTTTATAAATCTTGACATCAATGTATGTTGAAGACGACCTTAGCAGAAAATGATGTTAACTAGTACAAAGAAAATATTATGCTTAACATGGTGGCAGGTAAATGATTAACGGTTCATCCAGATGAGTGTGAGTTTTAGGATGGTCCAATGTATGATGGTCCATTGTAGGTACATCCATGCCACCAAGATATGAAGATTTGAATATTACTAGGTAAATGTTATCATAATTATTGTAATGGATTTAAGCTAGATATTTGTATATTTCCTTATAATATTTATAACAATGGTTAAGGGATGGCCTCCCTTATAAGCCATTGAGTGAGGGGTGAATACCCTCATGAGCATTTAATAATAAAATTAAAATTTTTCTAGTTTTCACCCTATAGGGTTTCCAGGGTATATTGGTGTTCAATGATGTGATTGATTATTGTGTCAAATTGATGATGTTGATTCATTTCTTGTTGTGATGTTCATAATGTCAAGTATGTGATTACTACATGAATAATGAAATGAATACAAGGTTACATCATACAGTTTTATGTTAATGTACTACAATAGAGGTTGTTATTGATTAAGAAACTTACTATTCTTATACTAAGGTTACGCTATGAACTGGTAAAAATTTTGTCTAATACTCAGTAAGGAATATTTAATAGTGATTTGGATAGTTACCCATGGGATTTGTATAAAAAAACTAACTCCTTGCATTTCCATGTGAGGTTATCGGTGTATGTTACAAGTGGTATCAGAGCTAAAGGTTGTAGCACTAGCGTCTTCGGGATTTGTTAAGTGAAAAGAAATTGAGGTACGCTACTAATGGACATCAGTTAAGGTATGATTATAGAAATCTACATATTGATTGATATATGATTTTAGAAATCTACATATTGATTGATACATGTAGTAGTCTACTTTTGACATGAGATGTGTGACTCATGTTTATAACTACATTGAAGATTAATAAATAATAAATGTTGCTGCAAAACAGTTTTCATAACATTGGAATCCTATTGAGGATAAAATACGATAAAACCTTTGTTGTACTTATGAAAAACTTGAGTACTCACTAGTGAAAGTGCGATTTGACTATTAACATTTGGGTATATGACATATTAATCATACATTTAATGAACATAACTAAAGTTATCATGCACTACTTGAAAAAGATGAATGTGTATAGTGATGGTGCGTGAAACTAATTCATGAATGAAAAACATGGGGGAAGTCCTTGAAGAGGATGATATAGTGTTTTAAAATGAAATTGAACGAACCCTTTCAAATGTTAAAAATACCCAATGGGTCAAGTAGTGAGACCTGACTAAAATGACTAGTTTTTGAATGAGTCATATCATGGCTCCATTAAGATTATTAATAGCATTTATTATTGTTGTATGAATAACTAATAAAATATATATACATGAATCGATTTCTATTAAATATTATTGCAAGTTGTGAACAAGTTGTTACTTCATGTGTTAGATTGTTGGTAACAGTACACTCTTGGAATTGGAAATGTTGGACTGTTACCCGTGAGACTGTTCCCCTAACCATTATTGATATATGCACATTAATGCATATTTGTATATAAGTGTATGCATGACAACATTGTATGCATGAAACTAAAATTATTTTTAAATTTAATATTTTTTAACAATGTATATCTATGATTAGTGTCGTTGATGAGATTAAGCATAGTTAGCTTAATGGAAACAAGAAAACCTATGAAAGTAAAATGTTGTAGTGAAAATTACAACGGTGATTGATAAAGTATCATGTTATAATGTGCATGATTATGTTATTTGGGAAATAATAATGTATAAAACATGTATGCTATTCATCTTCCCTATTAATCTAGATATCATTAGATACCATTAGACCCATGTGGACGGCCAAGTATGATGTATGATGTACATAAAGTTTATTTTTCTTCATGTATAATGTGCATAAAGTTCATTATATAATTTACTATGGGAAATAATTCTAAAAGAGAAATTTAACATGCCAGACAGTTCTGAACAATTGTGAAAGGATAGAAGGCCTTGGGTTGATGGTGGTTGTCTACCTGCAGGGGTTGATGGTGCTTGCCTGCCCGGATTTCCTCTCCCTAGAGATATATGATCTCAGTAAGGGAAAAGAGTTGGCCAAGATGGTGAAGAGGAAAAAACCTGAGGCAAATCTATTGATTTTGGAGCCTATTGGAGGAGGTCCAAAGCTCCTCATAGATGGGACGCTATCATAGGAATAGGCATGATGTTGCCAAGAGGAATCCTATACTGGACCTTGAGTGGTCATTGGAATTCTCGAGCTGGTTTGCTAGTGGAATTCCATACTAGACCTGGAAAGGTTTTTTTTCAAATAACTGCCTGAATGTGAAAATGACTCGATTTGGTTGTGGAAACCAACTCCCATGGGTTGGGAGGAGAATTTTGTTTACCATTTTGGTTCTCATAGTAGAACAAGTTAAGTAATCAGTTATGTGTTATATTAAAATAATTTTTTATATGATTGTGTAAATATCTTATGTTGATATTGAGAGGAAAGGAGCCTAACGCTCGAAAATGAATTAATGAAAGTATAAGTTCCTTTATTTTATTACTATTGTGGATGTCTTTAGTAGGAGCAAATACAATGTGCATGTGGTACAAATAGTTAATATCTAAACATATTTCATTTCACTGAAAATTTTGTGACTAATGTGATAATTATGTATTTGTTGATCATAGATTACATGGTGCTTGTTGTTGGGTTGTTAAACAATTTGAGTGCTTGTGTAAAAGTGACCATGAATTCCAAGAGTAATTGGTAAGTAATGGTAAGTTGATATAGAGATTTTGTTTTGTTTGTATAAATTTGAATAATGGCTAGGTGATGGAAAGAAGAATTTTCTTATTTTCCAATTGTAAATCCTTATGGATATTGATCAAACTTTGTTGTTTTTGCTAATGAATGTTTTCCTAGAAATAAAATTACTCATTTTGAAGGAAAATAGTCCCTTTTTCGTTGTTTCGAGATGCATGCCATGAGTAAAGAAATAATGATGAACACCGAGGACATGGTTATCTTTAAGAGGAGGAGTATGTAACACCCTTGTAAACCATTTCCATTTACAATTTTTATGGAACTATTCTTATTTAATTATCATGTAGTTACCATGCCTTATGAATTGATTGGTTTTCAAGAAACCATTTCATGAGTTCATTAGGGTTATGATTTAGTTAGAAACTAAACTATGATCGCTTTCAAGAAAATGTTTACACACATTCCATTACAAAATATACACTATTATTTTATGCATTCACTCGATATAGAGGGGAGAGTGAAAATGGAAGGGAGACTAGTAGGTTCAAAAGAAAAGGACGAGAGTGTGAATTCCACGAAAATAGTGTGCGTTGATGAAAACAATGTTCATTGATCCTCTCGAGGCACCGATCCCACATCATGGCCACCACCAAAAATAAGTCATATTTCAATCCATGGTAATATAAATCGATAATTGATAAAGTAATGTGTTTGTTGATACAACTATGACAACCATGGGAGTTGCTATGCAGTGTTATGGCATAATAGAAGTTCTTATTAAGAGCGTTCGTTAGAGGTAAGCATGTCCATTATGTTTTATCTTGAGAAAAAATGTATGGATTTGCATGGTTATTAATGAATCCATTTTCTTGGAAATAAGTGCACATATATACAAAATATATCATATATATTTTCTTGGGATTATGTGGAAATAGTAAAGAATAATAATCATTTTTCTCATCTTTTTTGGGATGGGTTATATATATGAAAGAAAATGGTATTTCGTTAGTTTATTAGGGTGTAGCTGAAACAAATTCACCATTCATTATATATGACTTATTCTTCCAATTTATTCTCATATCAAGATTAAATAAATATATGAGAAGATATTTCATGGGAAAATATAATAAGTGGGATTTCCCTTTTTAAAGTGAAATGCATAATTGTGGTTAAAGATAATACCTTATGGAATTACTTTCTAAAAATTATAGACAAAGATAACATAAGTAATAGGATCTTCTTTGGAAAGAATATCTTTATCTTGTGCATGAAAGATATGTCCGTTGTGTTAATTATTTTCTAAGAGTTTGGAAAAGTTACATGTTCTAGTGGGTAAAAAGACAAGTTATTGTGTGTTGTATACTGGACAGTTTGACTTAATTGCATGCTTTACTGCATAAAAAGTTATTTTTATTAGTATTTCAAAAAGGACTTCCTAGTGCTTATTTAGAAAATAAGGGTTAATTATGGTACTTTCTTGAAAAGGCTAACCTCTTGAAAATATTGCATGGCTATTTCTTGACTTAGGTGTATAAAATGTTAAATTAACCTTGTTATGGTTTCCTATTTTTGTTCATAAAAGAAGGTTATCTACGATAATTGCTTGAAAAGGAAGCATGAGGAACTACGTGTAGAAAGAAAAAGAAACTAGATTATATTTGATTCTTTATGAAGGAGAAGTAAGTATTTGATTACATGAAAATAATAAATAAATGATGGTAAAATTATAAATAAGGAAATATGTTGTGCAAACATTAAATAAGAGCTATTATGAAATCTCTTGCATGTGAAAACAACCATCATTGTGTTATAGAGAAATGTTCTTTGCATGGATAGAAGAAATATGAAGTTATAATGTTCTTTAGGAAGAATTATATGTCACTACTTTATGCTATCATAACCATTATATTAGATTTATTTTGGACTGAGATCGTGTATATGCATGCAAGATTTGTATTATCTTTCATTGAAAAGAATATACAGTTGTATGTGGGAAATGAGAGCATGTTTAGTTAGCCTACATCGGGAAATACACTTTGAAAAAGAAGATGGATTACATGCATAAAACCCATATTAATGTGTTGGTTTCCATGGAATATATATGTGGGTAATGTTTGTATAATAATTGGAAAATAATACATTTATTTGTATGTTTCATTACCTAAGTTTTATGAAAAAGGAAACATGTTCTGCATGCCCTATTATGCTAAAATTCCCTTGAAAAGGAAAAGTGTGTTTGCAAGCTTGATTCTGTTAAGAATTCCATTGGGAAGATTCTTTTGGAAACTATATGCATTTCTACCCATAGGAACAGAATTTGTTGTGTTAGCATTCTTTACATGAACCAAAATAATATATTAAGGGTTAGTTATTTGGATTAAACTTATGTAAATCACATGCACAAAGATTGTAACTGATGTATTAATTTCTTCTAAAGAAATGCTTGGCAGATGTAGCTATTGTCTTGTAGAAATGTGTGCTTATGCGAGGGAAATATTCGTAAATGTGATTGCTTATAACTAGCACATATGTAGTGTGATTAAAGGGAGCATGTCAAGATATTTTACTTGCATGTCACGAATATACATGAGTAGATGGAGAAGCATCACTAGTATATATTTATGAATGGGTCGTTTAATACTTTATGAATCTTGACATCAATGTATGTTGAAGACAACCTTAACATGAACGATGTTAACTAGTACAAAGGAAATATTATGCTTAACATGGTGGCAGGTAAATGATTAATGGTTCATGCAGATGAGTGCAAGTTTCAGGATGGTCCAATGTACGATGGGCCATTGTAGGTACATCCATGGCAGCAAGATATGAAGATATGAATATTATTGGGTAAATGTTATCATAATTATTATAATGGATTTAAGCTAGTTATTTGTATATTTCCTTGTAAGATTTATAACAATGGTTAAGGGATGGTCTCACTTATAAGCCATTTAGTGAGGGGTGAACACCCTCATGAGTGTTTAATAATAAAATTAAACGTTTGCTAGTTTTCACCCTACGGGGTTTCCAAGGTATATTGGTGTTCAATGATGTGATTGATTATTGTGTCAAATTGAAGATGTTGATTCATTTTTTGTTGTGATTTTCATAATGTCAAGTATGTGATGACTACATGAATAATGAAATGAATGCAAGGTTACATCATACAATTTTATGTTAATGTATTACAATAGAGGTTGTTATTGGTTAAGAAACTTACTATTCTTATACTAAGGTTACACTATGAATTGGTGAATATTCTATCTAATGCTTACTAAGAAATATTTAATAGTGATTTGGATAGTTACACATGGGTAACTTGTATAAAAAATTTTACTCCTTGCATTTCCATGTGAGGTTATTCGTATATGTTACATAATTAGTATATTTATTTCATGTTTAGTATTGAAATATTTTTTATAATATATATTAAAAATATATATAATTTTATTAATATTTTTTCAATAGTCTTTAAATTTTCTATTTAAACATAATTAAATACATTCAAATTACTTTAGTAAAATATAATCATTAATAAAATTATAATTGTTTACTTTCAATTATTTCCCTTTTATAAAGTTTATATAAATTTATTTTGTTCAAGTCTACATTTGAAATATTTATATTTATTTAATATAAAGTTCACATTTGAAATATTTATTTAATAATGGTGTTGAATGATCTAGAATTAAAAAAATGAATTAATTTGGTTCATTACAATATAAAAAAATTGGAGGAATGAGAGAAAATTTTAAATCTAATTTTAACAATTATTATTGTTCCATTTTTTTCCTTTATAATTTTAAATCTTTCTCATTGTTGTCAATGATGGAGCATAGGTTTTAATAATAAAAGCAAATTATTATTTATATTTTTTGTCATAATTAGAGATATCAATTAGAATATGCACCCATTCTCAATATCCAATATAAAGAAATGGTTAAACCATAGCGTTTTCATCCAAGAATTTGTGAGATAAAATTTGCATTCTTGGAATATTAAAGAATGCTTTTAATTTTATTGGATACTCATAGATATTTCACAGATTTTTTTATTTTTAAAATCTCATCCACAATATGTAATTCCTGTATAAAAAGAGATTTTTATACTAGATATTTTTTTTCTATTCCATATCTAAAAAACTTCTCTATATTACATCCTCAAATATTTAATATATACAAATTATTTTATACAATTTACAACCCAAAATGAATCAACATGATAGGATATTAGCCAACAACATGAAGCCTCCATGAATTAAATTTATAATCAAAGATAGATCAATTATTAATGTTTGGAAATATATGGTGATGGGTACTCTTTCTATGCAATAAGCCAAAGAAATTCAAAGAGGATTCAACATTCACTTGGAATTTACTAGGGAGTGGATATGAGTAGTTATGACACTTAGTAGCAATTGTCACTTTCTACAACAGATTGTCTAACTCATTCTATGCCCAAAAGTGTCACTTTCTGCAACACATTGTATAACCCATTCTATGCCCAATGGAAGCTCTTTATTTTTAACTCTATAGCTATCTTTATTTTTATCTGTATAGCTAAGTAATGAAAAGAAATAGAAACTTTTTTTTTGTAGATAAGATTTTTGTTATGCGTAGTTTATCGTGCTTTGAAATAAATTTACTACGGAGTGGATATGAGTAGTTATTGACACTTGTAGCAATTTTCACTCTTTAAAACACATTGTCTAACCCTTTCTATGCACAATGCAAGCTCTGCATTTTTAACTCTATAGCTAAGTAATGAAAAGAAATAGAAACTTGTTTTTTTTATAGATAAGATTCTTGTTACCGATTGTTTATGATGCTTTGAAATAAAAACAATATTGTTTTTATGACCTTTTAAGCATTTACTTGAAAATGAAGAAGTTAGTCATCTATCAACTTTAATTTTAATAATATTATGCTAAACTTCTATTTACATATTTTCCATAATAGTTTTACAATTATGTTTTTAATCTATTTGTCTACATGTTTCCTATACTAATTTTACGAATATGTTTTTAATCTATTCAAGGTTAATTCATTAGTGATTCTTGATGCAGGAGCATCCATCTCCGAGGATACAGGAGATGGTTGACCGTCTCAGTTGATTGTTTTATTTACGAGTTTATGGACAGGTTGTTAAGCCTATGTTTATTTCTGTTATTAATTAGTTTAGTTTTAACAGTTGGACAGAAACTGCAAGACTAGGAACATAATCTGTCTTTTCTTTAATTAGTTAGGAATTTCTTTCTTTTAAACAAAATACATTGAAACTGGACAGGGGGTAGGATAACTTCGATTGACAGGGTAACCGTAAACTGAAAAACGGTTTTATGCCTACTGTTATATAAACGAAAAAAAATGATAGGTAGGGGTTCGGAGTTTTTTTCAAGAAGAGGAAAGAATATTGAAAAAACATTATACTCTACAACTAGTATTAAATTCTGCCAGAAGTGCAAATACATGAATGTGAATTTCAAACTCAGAAGTATTTTATTTCCTGTTAAATGATATGTAATCACTGAATGTGTTTTTATGCAAACGAAATAAATCTCTAGACTTTGAAATTGAGAAAATATGTGCTGTGTGTGAGGGAAGCAAATAGTTGTGTCTTTTATATCATGCATTAATAGGACACAGGAACAGAAGTGACACAGACACAGTCACACGGAGCATACAATATCTCTGTTCGGCAAGAAAAACAAACGGAGGAGCAACCTACAGCGAAACAAGTGAGATTCATACATTCAAACACTGAAGCGTTCAATTCGAGAAAATTTACAGAGAATCATTTTACTTTCATATACTAGTCATTTTTAAAATAAGTCCATCAAAATTTCCGACTCAGTAAAATAGTATAGCGAGCCGGCACAGTCCAAACAAGGGTTTGAAACCCGAAATTTACCGCTTCAGTCATAAAAGAAAAAGCAACCGTATAACCCTAGCAAGGGTTTGAAACCAGAAGTTGACACAGTCATAAACGAACGCACAGTTTCAGCGTTTTCCAGACCGACAGAAGAATACATCCAGAAACTTGCCAACCAACAGGGTTCGGCTATAGAACAAGAAGTACCGGAAAGAAAAACAAGTCTTGAGAACAGCTAACCACGAGATTTGAAAGGAGTGACCCTACCGGAGGGTTTGAAACGCCGAGGGAAGGGACTGGGGTTTCGCCAGGAGAAACCTGCACATGGAAATTGACCACCATAACTCGAGTTAGAACGTGTTCCAGAGATAAGCATCCATACAAGACTAAAGAAAACAAAAAAACGAAACATAGTCAGAAGAAAAACTTACCAGGGTTTTGGGTTTGGACAGAGGTAAGCCGACAGGGTTTCCAGCGGAGCAGCCATCACTGATACACGAAGGAGCCGAGGGGTTAGGGTTACGAAAAACAACGGCGCGGAGTAAAATCGGAGGGAGTAAGTTACCTGTGGCTCCCACTGATGCCAGAAGTAACCTTGGTGATTTTACCCTCTCGCACCTGCAAGATGGGTTCGATAGCACATTGACATTAACAGGAAACGAAAGGAGAGGAAATATTAACCTGTTTTCAAACCAACAAAAATCGACAGGGAATAAAGAGTTACCGACAGTAAGTTACCGGGAAATAGCCCACAACAGCTCGACAGTTGGCGCCATTGAAGAAGCTGGAGGAAGCTTAGTAATCCGCAGAGGTTACCCACAGGGAAAACGCGCAGACTTGTGGAGATTATTCGCGAAAACCAGAGGTCAGCAAAGGGCCGAAGAAACCTCCCTTCTCGAACCCTCGTTCGACGAAAAACAACAACAATAAAACCATCGTTCAGAGTTGAAAGGGTATAGCACAGAACTCGGTGCACAGTAAATGCGCCAAGGACATGACCAATGGTGTATTAAAAGAGACATGAATCAGCACAGGAATCCATTAAACCAATATACATTCCAAGTTAAATACGAATGATGACGTGTAAAGCACAGTCACATATCCATTGTTGAAACCATAGTCCGGAGGGAATTGTATTGTCAAACAAAATCACAAATATCACATCAAAGTTTGGTGTTTGGTTTAATATATTGTTAATTAAGCCACGTGGTTGAACTGGGACATCACACACGGAGGTTAGACCTTCGTCATTTTTGGTATCAGAGCTAGTTTTATAGAACAGGAAAATGGAGGTTGGCAGAAGAGGAAGAGGTCGAGGGAGAGCAGTCCGAAGAGTGGCAGAAGAGGGACTGCGAGAAGAGTTACGGATTTTGAATCAAAGATTGGCAGCAGTAGAAGCTGGGGGAAGGAGAGACCCAGTAGATGACAGTGATGAAGATGCGGCAGAACCAGAAGATGAGTTCGAAGGGGTGACACCTGAACTCAGGTTGTTGAAGTCAGTTTTGCTGTCCAGTCATAAGCCAAAGGATGAGCTTTCCACTTATGACGGAAGTCTGTCGGCAGAGGTGTTATTAGATTGGCTGAGTGAAGTAAACAAATACTTTGAGTTTGAGGAAACCGGCGAAGACAAGCAGGTGAAATTCGCTGCCACCAAGTTGAAAGGACATGCGTCCTTATGGTGGGATAGTTTTCAGGAAGAAAGGAAAAGGCTACATAAACAACCTATAAGAAAGTGGGCCAGAATGGAGGCAAAACTGAAAGAGAAGTTTCTGCCTAAGGATTATCAGATCATGCTGTACAGGCAAGTACATAATTTAAGACAACGGGGAATGACAGTCAAGGAATATACCGAGGAATTCTATAAGTTGAATTTGAGGGCAGGGTATATGGAGGATACCCCAGAGAAAACAGCTAGATTCGTGAATGGGCTGAGAGGGGAAATACTAGATGAAATTGGTATCCTCTCACCCAGAACTTTGGATGAAGCATACCAGTTTTCTTTGAAGGCAGAGGAGAAAATAAACAGGAAGAAGAATGCCAGAAGGGGAGGTGGATCTGGCAGAGGAAAGGGGAAGGCCTTCGGTAAAGGCAGAGGAACAGGTTCCAATGAGGACAACAGCAGTTCCAAATCTGCAGGGACAGCAGAAAAGGACAACAGCACTAGAGGAGGACGACCAGCCCAGCGAGGGAGAGGAAATGATCGGGGCAGAGGAACTGTCCAGTGCTATAGGTGCCACAAGTGGGGACACAAATCGTATGAATGTCCTGAAGGCAAACCAGCAAGTGGGAGAGGAGCTTATGTTGCTCAGCCTGAGGAAGCGGAAGCACCGCCTCAGGGAGTGGAAAATGCACCAGAGACAGGGGAAGCCTTGGTGCTGAACAAGGTGTTGTTAAAACCAGCAAAGGAGATTATGGACCCAGATCAAAGGAAGGCTTTGTTCCGGACAGTTTGCAAATCACAGGGAAAGTGCTGCAAACTGATTATTGACAGTGGGAGCACTGACAATTTGGTGGCCACGGAAATGGTGGAGAAATTGGGATTGAAGAAGCTGAAACATCCCACTCCATACAAAGTGTCGTGGCTACAGAAAGGACATCAACTGTTAGTTGATGAACAGTGCGAGGTGGAGTTCCAGATAGGCAGATATAAAGACAAGATTGTCTGCGATGTTATGCCAATGGATGTCTGTCATATACTGTTAGGAAGGCCCTGGTAGTTTGACAGAAAAGTGGTTCATGACGGAAGAACGAACTGTTACAAGTTTTTTAAAGATGGAGTCAAGCACACACTTGTACCCATCAAAGAGGAAGGCACAACAGAAGCTAGTGGAGTAAAAGCACTGCTGATGGGTGGAAAAGAATTCTTGAAACAGATTGAAGACAATGATGTGAATTTTGCTGTTGTGCGGAGACCCAAGACAGTGGTACTGCACACAAAGATTTCAGACTTACCCGAGGAGGTCCAGGATATGTTGCAGGATTTCGGAGATATCGTAGTGGATGATCTTCCGGATGAATTGCCCCCCAAGAGAGGTATCAGTCACTGTATTGACTTTATACCAGGAGCTAGTTTACCAAATAAAGCAGCCTATCGTATGAGTCCTAAGGACAACGAGGAGATTAGGAAACAGGTACAGGAGTTGCTGGATAAAGGGCTGATTAGAGAAAGCATGAGCCCCTGTGCAGTCCCAACAGTTTTGGCTCCAAAAAAGGGAGGCGAATGGTGGATGTGCACAGATTCGGTACTATTCGGTACAGGTTTCCATTGCCAAGAATGGACGATATGATGGACTGTTTGAGTGGGGCAGCTTATTTTTCAAAGATTGACTTGAAGAGTGGATACCACCAGATCCAGATTCAGGAGGGAGACGAATGGAAAACAACTTTTAAGACGAATGAAGGGCTGTACGAGTGGCTGGTAATGCCATTTGGGCTAAGTAATGCCCCCAGTAATTTTATGCGCCTAATGAACGAAGTGCTGAAAGAGTTCATTGGGAAGTTTGTAATTGTTTATTTAGATGATATACTGATTTTCAGCAAAACCAGAGAAGAACATTTCAGGCATGTTCGAAGTGTGATGAGGAAGCTGCAGCAAAACAAGCTGCTGATTAATCTAAAGAAGTGTACTTTTTTTCAGCGGGAGTTAATATATTTGGGGTTTGTAATAGCAGAAAATGAGTTGAAGATGGATCCAGAAAATATTGCAGCTATAGTTAGCTGGCCATCCCCAAAGAGTTTATTTGAAGTCCGAAGCTTTCACGGACTAGCAAGTTTTTACAGGAAATTCATCAGGAATTTCAGTGGGATCTACGCACCTATGTTGGATACGATCAAGAAGGCAAATCAACCTTTTCGCTAGACAGAGGCAGCGGAGAAGAGTTTTCAGACTTTAAAGGGAAAGATCACAGAAAGACCGATATTAAGGCTGCCTGACTTCAACAAACTTTTCCAAGTTCGTTGTGATGCCAGTGGTACAGCCGTTGGGGCAGTACTTAGTCAGGAAGATAGACCGGTTGCATATTTCAGTGAAAAAATGAATGAGAGCAGACAAAAGTACTCAACTTATGACAAGGAATTCTACGCAGTTGTTCAAGCGTTAAAGCATTGGAGACATTACCTATTGGGTAATGAGTTTGTTTTGTTTTCAAATAATTCTGCGTTACAATACATTATGCATCAGCATAAATTGAACCAGAAACATGCAGAATGGGTTGAGTATCTGCAGAGTTTTACTTTTGTGTTGAAACATATTAGTGGGCAAGCCAACAAGGTGGCAGATGCGTTGAGTAGGAGGAGTTTACTTTTACAGGAAAGTACAATGCAGGTGCTGGGTTTTGAACACCTGAGGGATCTGTATCAGACAGATGCAGAATTTAAGGAGGCCTATGAGGCCTGCCAAAACCCTCTGTTAAGAAATAGTAGTCCATGGTTGGACTATAACTTACAGGAGGGTTTGTTGTTCAAGGGAGGACAGTTGTGGATTCCCGACTGTTCAATGCGGGAGAACATCATTCGGGAGAAGCATAGTGGAGGTCTAGCCGGACATTTCGGTATATACAAAACTTTTTCACAGGTTGAACACTTTTATGTTTGGCCAAGGTTGCGCCGAGACGTGCAGAGATATGTGAGCAGGTGCAAAACGTGTCAATTGGCGAAGGGTCACAGTCAAAATGCAGGGCTTTATATGCCACTACCCATTCCGAGCAGACCATGGGACTCAGTTAGCTTGGACTTTGTCTTGGGTTTGCCTAAGACACAGCGAGGTTTCGATTCAGTAATGGTGGTAGTGGATCGATTTTCAAAAATGGCACATTTTATACCCTGCAGGAAGACCAGTGATGCTACTCACGTAGCGCACTTGTTTTTCACAGAGATCGTTAGACTGCATGGTCTACCAAGATCCATCGTTTCCGACAGGGATGTAAAGTTCACCGGGCATTTTTGGCGAACCCTGTGGAAAAAGTTGGATACTCAGTTACAGTTCAGCTCTGCTTACCACCCTCAGACTGACGGGCAGACTGAAGTGGTGAACAGGAGTCTGGGAAATCTGCTGCGGAGTCTAATAGGAGAAAATTCGCGAATGTGGGACCGTGTACTTGCTCAGGTGGAGTTCGCGTATAACGATTCACCGAATCGCAGCACAGGTTATAGTCCTTTCCAAATATTGTATGGCATGCATCCTCGCGGAGTGCATGAACTGCGAGACTTGGGGAAACTTGAAAAATGGAGTACAAATGGGGAAGATTTTGCCCAAGCAATGAGCGACTTACATGAACAAGTGAAACTGAAATTGCAGGACAGCAGTCAGAAATATAAGCAGAGGGCAGATTTGAAATGACGGGAAGTTCAGTTTAATGTGGGGGATGAAGTCCTTGCACACCTGCGCAAGGAACGGTTTCCGAAACGGGACTATAGTAAGCTGAAATTCAAGAAAATTGGCCCTTGCAAGATCATTCGCAAGTTTTCTGCAAACGCATATGAGTTGCAGTTGCCGCCAGGGATAGGAATTTCACCCATCTTTAACGTGGCAAACCTATTTCCTTACGTTGCTGATCCTGAAGATAACGCAGCAGGAAGGCCAACACGGGACACCAAGTTTGATGAGGATTTTTGGATGAGACAGTTGCCTACGGCACAGCCCCCTGAGATCGAGAGTATTCTCGACACACAGGTAGCCAAACACACACGTAGGAAGGAATATCTGCAATACTTAGTCAAGTGGAAGAACCGTCCAATTGAGGACAGTTCGTGGCTCGACGCGGTGCAGATACAGAAGGCAGGCTACTCAGTCGATGATCTCATGGAGCGGAACCATGACTTTTTGCCACCCCGGGAGCCTGATGCAGGAGCATCCAGCTCCGAGGAGACAGGAGATGGTTGACCGTCTCAGTTGATGGTTTTATTTACGAGTTTATGGACAGGTTGTTAAGCCTGTGTTTATTTTTGTTATTAATTAGTTTAGTTTTAATAGTTGGACATAAACTACAAGACTAGAAACATAAACTGTCTTTTCTTTAATTAGTTAGGAATTGCTTTCCTTTAAACAAAATACATTGAAACTGGCCAAGGGGTAGGATAACTTCGGTTGACAGGGTAACCGTAAACTGAAAAACGGTTTTATGCCTACTGTTATATAAACGAAAAAAAATGATAGGTAGGGGTTAGAAGTTTTTTTCAAGAAGAGGAAAGAATATTGAAAAAACATTATACTCTGCAACCAGTATTAAATTCTGCCAGAAGTGCAAATACATGAATGTGCATTTCAAACTCAGAAGTATTTTATTTCCTGTTAAATGATATGTAATCACTGAATGTGTTTTTATGTAAACGAAATAAATCTCTAGACTTTGAAATTGAGCAAATATGTGCTGTGTGTGAGGGAAGCAAATAGTTGTGTCTTTTATATCATGCATTAATAGGACACAGGAACAGAAGTGACACATACACAGTCACACGTAGCATACAATATCTCTGTTCGGCAAGACAAACAAACGGAGGAGCAACCTACAGCGAAACAGGTGAGATTCATACATTCAAACACTGAAGCGTTCAATTCGAGAAACTTTACAGAGAATCATTTTACTTTCATATACTAGTCATTTTTAAAATAAGTCCATCAAAATTTTTGACCCAGTCAAATAGTATAGCGAGCCGGCACAATCCAAACAAGGGTTTGAAACCCGAAATTTACCGCTTCAGTCATAAAAGAAAAAGCAACTATATAACCCTAGCAAGGGCTTGAAACCAGAAGTTGACACAGTCATAAACGAACGCACAGTTTCAGCGTTTTCCAGACCGACAGAGGAATACATCCAGAAACTTGCCAACCAACAGGGTTCGTCTATAGAACAAGAAGTACCGGAAAGAAAAATAAGTCTTGAGAATAGCTAACCACGAGATTTGAAAGGAGTGACCCTACCGGAGGGTTTGAAACGCCGAGGGAACGGACCGGGGTTTCGCCAGGAGAAACCTACACATGGAAATTGACCACCATAACTAGAGTTAGAACGTGTTCCAGAGATAAGCATCCATACAAGACTAAAGAAAACAAAAAAATGAAAGACAGTCAGAAGAAAACCTTACCAGGGTTTTGGGTTTGGACAGAGGTAAGCCGACAGGGTTTCCAGCGGAGCAGCCATCACTGATACATGAAGGAGCCGAGGGGTTAGGGTTACGAAAAACAGCGGCGCAGAGTAAAATCGGAGGGAGTAAGTTACCTGTGGCTCCCACTAATGCCAGAAGTAACATTGGTGATTTTACCCTGTCGCACCTGCAAGATGGGTTCGATAGCACATTGACATTAACAGGAAACGAAAGGAGAGGAAAGATTAACTTGTTTGCAAACCAACAAAAATCGACAGGGAATAAAGAGTTACCGACAGTAAGTTACCGGGAAATAGCCCACAACAGATCGACAGTTGGCACCATTGAAGAAGCTGGAGGAAGCTTAGTAATCCACAAAGGTTACCCACAGGGAAAACGCGCATACTTTTGGAGAGTATTCGCGAAAACCAGAGGTCAGCAAAGGGCCGAAGAAACCTCCCTTCTCGAACCCTCGTTCGACGAAAAACAACAACAATAAAACCATCGTTCACAGTTGAAAGGGTATAGCACAGAACTCGGTGCACAGTAAATGCGCCAAGGACGTGACCAATGGTGTATTAAAAGCGACATGAATCAGCACAGGAATCCATTAAACCAATATACATTCCGAGTTAAATACGAATGATGACGTGTAAAGCACAGTCACATATCCATTGTTGAAACCATAGTCCGGAGGGAGTTGTATTGTCAAACAAAATCACAAATATCACATCAAAGTTTGGTGTTTGGCTTAATATATTGTTAATTAAGCCACGTGGTTGAACTGGGACATCACACACAGAGGTTAGACCTTCGTCAATTCTTAAAAGTCTATACCATCTACTATTGATTTTTCCATCATACTTAGTTATAGAAAATAATTTGTCGTGGAATAAGAAATAATTTCTTTTATTTATTTATTTAGTTAAATATAGTTCATGTTGCAATACTTATTTATGATAGACATTGAAATATTTTATTTATAATTTATACTGAAATAATTTATTTTTTATACTTAAATATGCTGAGTAAAAAAAGAGTTACACAAATTCTTTCATAAAATGATATTTTTATATTTCTCTACGTAAAATTGATCTAAATTGGTTATTATAATATTTTTTATAATATATATTATTTTTATTTTCTTTTTATTTAAATCATATATTATTCCTATACAAATTTTACAAATATGTTTTTAATCTATGCAAGGTTAATTCATTGGTGATTCTTAAAACTATACACCATCTACTATTGATTGTTCCATCTTACTTAGTTATAGAAAATAATTTGTCATGCAATACTAAATATTTTCATTCATTTATTTAGTTAAATATAGTTGATGTTGAAATACTTATTTATGATAGACATTGAAATATTTTATTTATAAATTATATTGAAATAATTTATTTTTTATACTCAAGTATGTTGAGTAAAGAAGGAGTTACAAAAATTCCTTCTTGAAATGATATTTTCTTATTTATCTACATAAAATTGATTTAAATTGATTATGATAATATTTTTATGGTATATATTATTTTTATTTTCTTTTTATTTAAAGCGTATATATTTTAAGTAGTGTGATATGTTGAAATATTTTTTTGTTACTAATATTTTTTAAATGATATTTATTAAATATATATTACACTTTTGCTCGATAAAAATACACACTTTAATGTTATAATAGAAATATCCTTTACTATATTCAATAATTTGTTTTATAAATTCAGTACAACTAGTGATGATATTATTGATTGAGATCAATTAATAAAATTAAAACAATAGACTGAACTATTATCATGGAAAAAACATTTATTATATTTATCAAATTCAATAATTTATTTCATATATTAATAAGAAAATAGTTATAGAACTGATTGGGATCACAATGTTAATTCAGTTTCATGAGTCCCAAAGTGTACTTATATGTATTAGCTAGCCTCAACATTTACCATTGAATATTAAATTAGGTTTATGAATCGGTTAGGGACACGAATAATTCTATTATTTGTGTGTGAAGCAATGCCTATAATTGTTGATGGTTATAACACCCCTTCGCATATTTACCCTCTTTTACAAGCCCTCATGGTAAATATGAAAAAAAGTGCCACTATAACATGACTCAAAATCATAGCTCCAGTTAAGGAAGTTGGGCCTAGAACTGAGACTTACTGAGCAAAATCTGACATCCTCAAGTGACTACATATCACCGAGGAGCTGAAGGAACACCCCCAGGTGGTCAATCCCTGATTTGGAACATTTTTTTAGTGACCTAGAATCCAAACCACACTCTTTACACTACCCTCATGCAGTTTAAGCCTCCGCCTGCACTCACAAGCCTTTCTCCATGTGGTTGTCACCTAACTTGCTCAGTTCGGTGCCTATAGTCTCGAGATCTAAGCCACAATTCTAGGCCAACATCTAGACCCTTGGCCAGCATTGCCTGAGACTTCTTGTAATGATAAATGATATAAGTAAAATTCTAAAGATACAAAAATTCAATAATGACTTGACCTAACGAGGCCTAACCATGACAACCATTTCTTCAAATTAATAATAAACATGTAAGCTACAGGTCATGAATGCATATCTGATCATATGAGTTTGAAACTTATCGGAGAATCATGAATAAGGTTTAATTCCCTCTCATAATAGCTACAATACCACTTTTTATCCCAAGAATTCAATAACCATCAAATACTTATCAAATCATGAAAAAATCCATAACTAGAGCACATACATATTTATGCTTATAACCAACATATGACCATATTATTAACCATTACATAAAAACCATAAAATAGTCATAATAAAAAGTACAAGTGATCATAAATTACAATAGGAAAATAAATTTTATTAACTGAAGAAAAATCCAACCAAGTCAAATATTTCCACGTACCACCCAACAATAGATCTGGCTAAGCCAAATATATCTTTCATCCAATTAACCCCATGCCATATTCTAAGCATGAATGTGGAATCTGATGAAATAAACACCCTGGGCCTCCTAGAGGTTAAATCACCTCCACCCTCAGGCTACGACGATCTCACCAAAACCGGTCAAGAGATCAAAAATCCCAAAACAAGCTTGGTTTCCTAAGAGTTCCTTCACTAACACCTTGAGGATTTTTCCTGTCTCCACCAACATATCGTGTGCTTCTTGTATATTAAACCACCTCCACCACCAAACCCTGGTAATTTTCCTAAGACCACCTCACGCGGTTCCAAAAACTTTCGGCAATCCAAATCTCAACCCATAAATAGTCCCATCACACCATGGTTATCTAGGAAATGGGTAGGTAAAGTTGAAATCACTGCCAAAACTATGAAAACCCATGCCAATCACAATAAATGAACCAAATAAACTAATGAATCTACCATGCGTTCACACATCATCTAGGAAATCACACATGAAACCTATTACCTGCAAAATCTTTTAGTTGAAGTTGTTGATCCACTCTTCCCTTGCTTGTACTTGCTTATCCTTTTCCTTCCTTTCCTTTCCTTTCCTTTCCTCTTCTTAATTTCTTTCTACTCTTGCTGCTCCTCTCTCTCTCTCTATCTGAAACTAATTCCAAGAAAAACAAACAAAAGGCTAAAACCAGTAAAAGCTCAACTTACAAAAGTTGTGACCTAATCCTAATAAGCTTGTTTTATCATTGATGCCTCTAATTTCTTCATTTTACTTTATTTTTATTCTATTTTCCTCATACAAATATGTGACCCTTTATCTCCCTTTTCTCCTATTTTCCTTTATTTTCATAAATAAAATGTCAAATAAATCCTCTTTCCTTTTCCAACGACTTTTCCAATTTCCTTACCCATTAGGATGTTTTTCCCAACATTCAGCTTGCAATACATGTCCAATGAAATTGGCCTTATTTTTCCTTTATTGACCTTTATTAAATTAAATTTTAAGCTAGGGCCAGTACAATGGTGTCTAACCAATGCTTTGGGATTAGGAAGGTTTTAATTATAACTAGTCATAATTGTTCTTTCCACTTTGAAGAATGTAGCTACCATAATACATTTCCTATCATTATAAGGGATATTTTGTAATTCCAAGAGCAGTTTTGAGAAAAAATATTATATATTGATATATTTACATTTTATTTAATAGTTTTATCAATTTTGTGATGATATGTCCTACTAATTGACTCAGAAATGAACGTATTTTTTAGAACGCCTACATGTTTTACTTTGTAAATGTCTTTACAATATCATTGAACATGTCAATATTAATGTTCTCAATCCCAACAATATTACAAAAAAATCATGTTTTCATTAATTTCAACACTACCATCAATATATTTGTAAGAAGATAAACCAACTTGTCCCCATGTCAAATCTGAACTCGACAAATTTTTGGAGCATCTTAATGGAATTTATAATGACATTAAGTTCACCATGGAACCTAAAAAAAACCATTCCAATCTCTTCTTGGATGTTATTCTCACCATAAAATATGATGGAAGCATAAGATATCAAATATTCAGGAAGAATATTTATACTAACAGTTATCTCCATGCTCATTCCCATCATCACCCTGCTTATAAAATTGGTGTTCTCAATACTCTTATTACTAGGGCTTTGAGATTATCCGACAAAGATCATATTCAACAAGAAATCAACCACCTTACCAAGTTTTTCCATGATATTGGATACAGCTACAAAGACATAAAAAGAGCCATTAAAAGAGAGACATTAAAATACCCCTCCCATGATTCCCCAAACCCTAATGGAAAGGATTTTCTTTCTTATATCAGTGGCACCACGAATAAAAATTTCCAAAATCCTCAAAAGGAACAGAATCATCACTTCATTCAAAACCTTGGAGACCATCCGACAGAAAATGAGGTATGTGAAGGATAAAGTGGATTCATTATAGCTCAAAGTTGTCAACAAAATTGATTTCTCTTGTGGACTATGCTACATTGGAGAAATTGGCTAGTCATTTAAAATAATACTGAAGGAACATGATGGTGATATCAAGAAATAAAGAAATCGATCTTATGTCATCGATGAACATTCGCTCAAGACTAGACGTCACCTTTTCTTGGAAAACACTAAAATCATCGCCAATGAGACCCACTATTTCAAACGCAAACTCAGGGAAGCCTTGACATCATCAAACGTCCAAATAACCTTAATAGGGATGGAGACATTAATATTAGTAGATGTTGTCTTCCCCTCATCATGTGACTCCTCTGGGGTTGTCTTGCTACCCTCCCCCCTCTTGCCCCCACCCCCCTTTTTCTTTTCTTTCCCTCCCTTCTCCCTTCCCTCTCCTTTCTTCCTCTTCTCTTTTATTAGAATTTTTCTTTCTATCTCTCTTTTATCCCTACTTCTTTTATGACTTATTTATTTATTTTATTTATTTATTTTATAATTTCTCTCTTAATCTCTCCTTTTATGATTTTTTTTTTTATAATTTATTTTATTTTTATTTTGATGTTTTATTTTAGTTTTTTAAATTTTAATTTTAATTTTAGTATGGTTTATTTTATATTTTATTTGATTTTACATTATTTTATTATTTATTATATTTTATTTTTGTTATTTTTATTTTCATTTTATTTGTATATTTATTTTATTTTTCTATTTTATTACCCTCCAATTCTTAGCCAACCTCCTCTCTTTTCTGTTTTCCCTTATATTTATGAATACCCTAATTAGTTCTTCTTCTCTCAAATTTACAAATTTCTTGATGATGTGTCCTAATTGTGATCTGAAACGATGAATTAAAAATGAAACTGTGTATTCAATTTCGATTTCTCACTCTTCAAAACTTATCCACAGAAACCTTCAAAAAAAAAAAAATCAACTTCTTTGTGGAAACATGTGATGCAAAACACTGGAATATAATAACCGTTCCCATGACATTGTGATATACTATAAACAAATAATACTTCATCAATAATACCTAAACTTGTCTCAATCAAATTTTCTTCCTTTGTGGAGTCATCCTTAGATTTTTTCTTCTTCTAATAGCCTTTCTTGAGATGCCAAGATTTATTTTAGAACCAACATTTTTTCTTACCAAATTTTCCTTTTGAATTAGATCTTGTTGTATGTCTCAAATTCTCCCTTTTTCTAGTGAACCAATCCTTAGCCACCATTTATTTTGGAGTGGAGGTTTCCATACTATATTTTAGGTTCTCCTTATCAAACAACAAGGCTCCCTCAATGTAATAACAATCAAGAGTGACTTTTGTGCTAAATTTGATCTAAGTGACTAAGAGGTACCTAGATTCAGGTAATAGACACAAAAGTGTAACTGTATTATCTGAATATTTGATTTACATATATAATAGCTAATTAGAGCATAAGAATATTGAAAATATTTAAATAATCATCAATTTTAGTAACTTATTTCCTTATTTTCTTACTTAGATAGATTTATGTTGGTAAGGATTTTACCATGTAAAGGATCTCCATTTTCATCCATAATATTTTTGTTGTTTCCTCTCCAACAATATTGAAAATAAAATATTATTCCATTCAAAATCAAATGGTGTTAAGTGATATTGTATCTAGATATTCAAATCTCTATTCAATCACACTCACATTTATATTTCTCTTGTTTGAATGTGCATGTTGTACCAATAAATCATGCATGTTGAGATTCTATAGGTCATATTAACTCTTCTAATTAAACTTCTCCGCCTTGAAATTTTCACACAACCTTTTCCATGTGATGTTGTGGAAGCTCAACTCTAAAATAGTTATTAAAAAAAAAAAAAAAATCTTGTCAGGCTAGGATGGTAAATCTCTACTGAATATTTCCATTAATATAGGCATCAATATATATTATATAATTTTGACACTTGTGATTCATATTCCCAGGTATTTTCATATTCTAGGTTTACTATTTACATATTTACATTATTTTTCCCAATCTAGGTGGATTAGGTGCCCAACATTCCCCCCTTAATCTGAAGGGTTGTTTGTGAGTCCAGACATAATTTTGAACCTTTTAAAATTTTCTCTTTCAATTTATTTGGTGCGGATTTATGCAATTTTCTCATTTTTGGAACAATGTTGTAGCTGAATAGTCGTGGCCTTTACATGGTGTTGATCCAAAATATATTTTGTATTGATATGTTTGGTTTGATCATGGAATTTTGGATTATTGGTCAATTTAATTGCAGAAGTGATTTCAATTAGAAGAGGAGTAGAGTTCACTTGTTTTTTCTATAAATATTCGAGAATTTTACTGAGCCACACAATCTATTTGATTGTTTCTACAACCACCACATATTCTTTCTATGTTGTGGAATATGTGGGACTGACTGTTTTTTTTACCTCTAGTAGACAACTCCTAATCCAAGACTAATAAAAAAACATGAAGTAGATACTCCATTTTCTTTATCTCCATGAAAGTCTGAATTAGAATATCCAATCTAGTTGAAGTCATCCACCTATGTATATTTGAGTCCAAACTCTTGAGTTATTTTCAAGTACTTTAGAACTCTTTTTGCGGCATACCAATGGGCCTCACAAGGATTCTACATAAAATTGGAAAGGATTCCAACAATAAATGAAATATATTCTTTGGTAGTGGTGAGGTAGATAAGACTTCCTACAAGTTGTATATACTTAGTTACATCCTAAAATTCATTTCATTATTTAGATGTGATATTTAGATTTTGTTCTATTTGATTTGTCAAATTATTGCATCTTTACATGCCAAATTTGTTCAATAATTCTCCAATGTACTTCCTTTGAGAATAGAATATATATTTATGATGTTGGGTTACTTCAATACCCAAATGGTAGTGAAAATTTCACAAATTTGTCATCTGAATTCCTTTCTGCAACTCTTTCTTAATGTAATGTAATTTTAATTGCTCATTTTCATCAACAAGACATCTACATATACCACAGGACAGGAAATGATTTAAATTTATTGACAAATAAAGTTACGTCACCAAGATTAAAGTGTTTGAAATAAATTTTTAGAAGATGCTCAGTTAATTTTTCATACTAGGTTCATGGTGCCTGTTCTAGGCCATACAAGGATTTGATAAGTTTACATAATTTATGTTTTTTTCCCTTAACAAAAAACCTTTTGGATGAGTCATAAAAACATTTTATTTCGGATACCTATTCAACAAATCATTTTTTAAATCCTTTTTATGGATTTTCCATCTATTCCGAGCTGCCAACACAAAGAGGGTCTCGATGGTGGAACATTGTATATGGGGGTGGGGGGAGCGTGGGATTTTCCTATTAATCTATCCCATATTTCTATGCAAATCCATTTTCCATAAGGATTTATTTGTGCTTGTCAAGTGATTTATCTGATTTATACTTGTTCTTGAGGATTCACTTCTAACTAATTTGTTTGGTTCCAAATGGAGGGCTCACCGAATTTTATGTTCCATTCATTATGAGATCATCATAATATTTTGGTATTGATTGCTTCCATTTATCATCAGATTTTTTTTTTAAAGGAATTTGATTCAAAATTAGTAAAAAAATTTAATTCACAAGCACTAGAAACATCCATCTCAACAGCTGAATCAAAATAATCTACATCACCTCCATTTTCTTTGGTGGAATTTCTAGTTTCTATCTTTCCAACCTCATTAGGATGAAAATTTTCAAGTGCTTTAGTGATCCATTTTGGAGGAGCTTTCTTAGATGGCCCAGAGTAATTTTTTGACGAATATGGGGTTGAATTAATATATAGCCTTACAATCCTCTCAGTCATATCACTCAAACCGTGTAGTCATATCACTCAAAGCGTGTTCTTGATCTAAATAAGTGGATGGAATCTCATGAGGGGGATATATTTCTTTAGAAGGAGTTTCCATAGATTTATCTAGGATATGAATCCCCCCTTAAATATTTGGAATCTCATTATCAAATTCATGAATTTATTTTTCATTATTGAATCTATTCAAAAAATTAAGTTATCTCTCAACAACATTTTTAGACTTGGAAGATTCAAGACAAATGACATCTCTAGATAGTATAAAATTCTTATTTATCTCATTATATAGATAATACAATTTGGGGGTTGTTATCACAAAATTGGACCTGATAGGCTGCTTGATCAGACAATCTCATGTAACTCTTTGAAACCAATATTTTGATTGAGGCTTAGCCTCCTCAGCTTGAGATGGCTCTCTCAACGGTTAATGATATGGAATAAAGACATAGATGGCTAACTGTATTTAGGAAATAAACTGATTATGATATATGTAGGTTGAAAATAACATCAACATGTATTCATTGGGCTTATGCAGTCAAAAATTTCAGTAATTCAGTGAGTCTACTTGACATGGAAGTTGAGGCATATTAGATTATTTTAGTAATAAGACACACACACATGAATAATGTAAAAACACAGTCAAATCACTTATAAAGGAAGTCAGAGCATATTATAGATGAATTCTGAGTAATATAAATGAACACCACTACAAATGAGATATATAAGAGATACAAATAGAATAGGAAAACACTAAAAAATCCTTCAGAATCTCAATTTGGTCAAGTAAAATACCTTTGTATTATCTAAAACAATTAATTAACAATAAGTTGCAATTTTTCCAAAAAAGTCCAACCCCTGACAAATTAGACCCAATGGACTTTAATAGAGATCTTACATCCACATATGATCTACCTCTAGGCTAGATACATCAAATTTTTGTCCACTGACACCTTTCATAACTATAAAACATGAAATGTATGACAAACAGACACCTATCCTACTTGACAGTCCTATTTCAAAAAGGACTCAAACTCCTTATTACTATCTTTAAAAGACCTTATCTACTTGAAATTACAGCATTGAAAAGTATGTCATCACATGGTCGAATTTTAATAATGGCATTCAATTCTTCATGACCACTTAGTTGACCTCCTCAAAAATAGGAAACAATGGCCTGTTTTTTAGGCAAAGGATATTTTTTCTCCTTTGAGCATTTTGGCTATCATTTAGTCTCTAATTCGTGGTCTTGAATATTTAATCATGGCTTGAAATATTCCATGACTCTTCCATAACCTCCATATATTCAAAAACTGCTTTAAAGGCTACTCCAAAAGATGTAATACATTGTTCTACGAAGATACAACAATTTCGAAGCACTTTTTGTAGCACAACCTTGCAAGCTTTTATCTTAAAAAAATATAACTATTTCCCCTTGCATCAGCTTTATCATCCTTCAACACATTTATCATAACATTTTCAGCCCTTAAAATCCTTTAACACTGATCATAAAATCAAAAACGAAGCTACAGTAGTTTCGTAGCATTTTTCTTCCCTTCAAGCCTAGAAGCGCTACGAAATTGCTGAAAATGAAATTTTTTTGTAAAATTTTTAAAACTGATGTCTATAATTTTCCTAAAACTTGTTTCTAACATGTCCTCGGCCTTAAATAACCATAAAAAAACTCAACTTATGCTCCTTGAGGTGTCAATCTCACCTTTCATATTTAAGACATGCTTGCAGAATTTTCCTGTTTTTTCCTGAAAAATAGGTCTTGGAACAGAGCCTATATCTCCTATTCCATGATGTACTTTGAGAAAATGAAAGATTTTTTTGTAGGCCATTATTCCATGAATAAAAACATTTTTTTTTTTTTTGGAATACATCTCCTATTGTACAAGAAATGTATTTGTAAAACATGTGTGAAACAGGAAAACTCTGTTTTCTAAAAATAGTGCTTCCAATAAATCCTTATATCTCCCAACTAACAACGGTTGTGAGAAAAGTGAGATATTTTATTTTTATTTGATATTCTTGTGAAAATAACTCTCTCAATTTCTTAAAATACCTCTCTTTTTTCCCAAAAACCACCTTTTAAGTTGACTTCTCAAAGTCAGAAAATAGAATTTTGCTTCATATTTTGCTACGAAAATTTCAGCAGTTTCGTAGCAAAAAGTGACTTTTTACAGTGTAATGCACTATGAAACTATGGTTTCTCAGCTAATTAGGTAGTTTTGGTACAAAAAAATTTGGAAATGAAATGAGTCAGAAAATGATGAATGATTTGACATGAAGGAGTTTAAAAAAGAGTTTGTTTAGACCTTATGGTAAACTCAAACTATAAAAATTTAATATTTCCCTTGATCAAACTTAAAAATCGCTCCTAAAACCCTATTTTTACCTATGAAACTATGTAACCTTTTGAAAATGATGTTTTTGAATTTTTTGAGTGATAATAGTGGCTCCACTTGGGATGGTGTGCCCCTGTGGTACACCAAAGAACCAATAGTTCCAGTGTTGCTATCCATCTTCTTGAAAAAATAGAAACAACTTTGAAATTTCCAAGCTTTCTCTTCAAACTCTAATGGCCTTCACCTCAGGCTCAAGCTTGATGATTTATCTTGAAAACCAACTTTATACCAACTGAAAATATGCTCATTCAACATTGAGCTTATTCACAGACTCCTACCTACCCTAACAGCTGCAATCTCCATTTTTTAATTCAAGCAACATGAAACTTGCAATGTAGCCAGTCATTTATCTGATCTAACTTTTGAACCTCTTGACTGCACTTGAACCAAAAATAAGCATAATACTGAGACTACCAGGGCAACATAAAATATATCTGATCTTCAAAATGAAAATATAACTGGAAAACTGAACTGTATAACTCTTCCATGTAGTCAACTATAGGATCAAAGAAGACATGATATGTTTGATGCTTCTCATGACATTTTGCAGCTTTGGACAACTCATACATGCTTTTATCAACCACAGAAGACTTCAGTTGTGTGCTATCAAACTGATTTTCAAGAACAATGTATTCTTCCTCAATCTCAAAAGAGAAAGGAAGAACCACCCTCTCTTTGTGTTCTGGAATGGAAAGCTTTTGAAAAGACTGATCTTGATGTTGAAGCCTATAAGATTGAATTTTATCTTCTAAAACTTCAATGTCCTTTTCAATTTTCTTAGTAACTTCATCCACAAATTGAATCTTATCTTCTGAATTTCACTCAAATGATTTCAAATTAGAAGACAAGGATAAGGACAAATTTTCGTCCACTTCCTCATTAATATGATCATTATTTGATGTAAGCTGATGCAAGGAATGACATGAAGAATAAAATTCTTACTTTACCTGAGGATTATAGAAATTATCTTCTAGTATTTCCTCCTATTGTTCGAAAATTATTCTCATATTCCTGATGATCAAAAGGATGACAAGTCTACTGCAAATTTTCATCAAGCTCTGAGGATGTAACATGATTTTCATAAATAAATTCTTGTTGGGTTTCATTTTCATCCAAGGGAGAGGCTATCATTTCTTCTTGGTGATGAAAGGGATTGTCATGAAGGGCCTCTAAAATTTCTTCATCAATGAACTCATCATCTTAATAAAAATTCTCCAAATATTCAATAAAACTCACACAATTTTTACAACAGTCTTTGACCAACAATAAGGAGGGATGACACTCTTCATACATCTCATAAAATGCAACATTGAAATCATAAAGAGAATATGAAGAACCATTTCAAAGACTTTCATACCAAGACCATGCTTCTCCTTCAAAAGTGGCCATAAACATATTCATGAGACAATCCTTAGGGGACTGAACCTTAAGTTTTCATACATGCATATGGAATCTAACCAAATGAAGAGCAGCATTGTCTTTCTTTTAACATTTAAATATTGGAATATCAGTTAACCATTCAACCTTTGACATAGGATTTGGAAAACAAGGGACGTGAGACCAATTCATAAGTTTATACCTGGAATTTATTCTTGAAATGGAACTCATCTTGAAACATCATCAACCTACTGATCTTCAAGAAGTGGAGTCACCTTCCAAATGATAATTTTATGTGTGGAGTTTCCAAAGAAGAAATAAAACCAATATGTGCCTAAATGTTTGCTTCTATGAGAACTTAGAACTGAAACTTTGTTGTTCTTCCAAGGGAAGATTTATACCTTCGGTCTCCCAGCAGATGCACCAAAATGTTATCACAAAATTTGACTTCATAGGCTGCTTGATTAGACAATTTCATGTAACTATTTCAAACTAATCTTGTGACTGAGGCTTAGCCTCCTCAGCCTGAGAGGGCTCTCTAAAGGGTTAATGATATGGAATAAAGGTATAGATGGCTAAATCTATTTAGGAAATATACTGATTATGATAGATGTAAGTTGAAATTAACATCAACATGTAATCATTGGGCTTATGGAGTCAAAAATTTCGGTGATTAAGTGAGTCTACTTGACATGGAAGTAGAGGAGATCGGATTTTTTTAGTAATAAGACACACACACATGAAACATGTAAAAACAAAGTCGAATCACTTATAAAGGAAGCCAGAGCATCTTATAGATGAATTCTGAGTAATATAAATTAACACCACTGAAAATGAGATATATAAAAGATACAAATAGAATAGGAAAACACTAAAAACTCCTTCAGAATCTCAAGTTGGTCAAATAAATATCTTTGTACTAGCTGAAACACTCAATTAACAATAAGCTGCAATTTTGCCAAAAATGTCCAACCCACGCAAATTCGATCCACTGGCCTTTAATAGAGATCTTACATCCAAAGATGATCTAGCTCTAGGCTAGATACATCAAATTTGTGTCCACAGACACCTTGCATAACTATAAACCATGAAGTTTATGACAAACAAACACCTATCCTACTTGACAGTCCTATTTCAAAAAGGAATCAAACTCCTTATTACTGTCTTTAACAAACCTTATCTACTTGAAATGAAATCATTGACAAGTATGTCATCACATGGTCGAATTTTAATAATGACATTCATTTCTTGATGACCACTTCGCTGACCTCCTAAAAAATGGAAACAATACCCTGTTTTTTAGGCAAAGGATCTTTTTTCTTATTTGAGCATTCTGGCTATCATTTAATCTCCAATTCATGGTCTTGAATATTTAATCTTGTCTTGACATAGTCCATGAATCTTCCATAACCTCCATCTCTTCAAAAACCGCTTTAAATGCTGCTCCAAAAATGTAATACATTGTGCTACAAAAATACAACAGTTTCGTAGCGCTGCCTAACAAGCCTTTATCTTGAAAAATTCTAATTATTTCCTCTTGCATCCGCTATATCATCCTTCAACATATGTATCATAATATTTTCATCCCTTAATACCCTTTAACACTGATCAGAAAAGCAAAAACGCAACTACAATAGTTTCGTAGCGATTTACTGCCCTTCAAGCCTCGAGGCGCTACAAAACTGCTGAAAATGCATATTTTTGTAAAATTTTGAAAACTGAAGCCTTTGATTTGCCTAAAAATTGTATATAAAATGTCCTTAGCCTTAAATAACCATAAACCAACTCACCTTATACTCCCTAAGGTGTTAATCTCACCTTTCATATTTAAGACATCCTTGCATATTTTTCCTGTTTTTTCCTGAAAAATAGGTCTTGGAACATAGCCTATATCTCGTAATCCATGATATATTTTGAAAAAGTGAAGGATATTTTGTAGAGATTATGTACTTAATAAAAAAAATTCTTTTACTTTTGAAATACATCTCCAGCTATACAAAAACTGCATTTGTAAAACATGTGTGAAATAGGAAAACTCTGTTTTCTAAAAAGAGTGCTTCAAATAAATCCTTATATCTCCCAACTGATAAAACCTGTGATAAAAGTGAGAGAGGTTATTGTTATTTGATATGTTTTTGAAACTAACCTCTCGTGGATCTTAAAATAGCTTTCTGTGTGCCCAGAAACCACCTTTTAAGTTGACTTCTCAAAGTCAGAAAACAAAATTTTGCTTCATATTTCGCTACGAAACTTTCAACAGTTTTGTAGCAAAAAGTGACTTTTTATAGTATAATGCACTATGAAACTGTGGTTTCTTGGCTAATTAGGTAGTTTTGGTACAAAAAATTTTGGAAATGAAATGAGCCAGAAAATGATGAATGATTTGACATGAAGTAGTTTAAAAATGAGTTTGTTTAGACCTTAGGATAAACTCGAACTATAAAAATTTAATATTTCCCTTGATAAAACTTAAAAATGGCTCCTAAAACCCTATTTTGACCCATGAACCTATGTAACCTTGTTAAAATGGTGTTTTTAATTTTTTGAGTGATAACAAGGGTGACTGAATACCCTAATTAGATACACTTTCAACTCCTTGCACCAAGTTTAGAGCTAGAACCAAAGATTATGAGATTCCTTATTGAACCAATGTGGCCATAACAAATTTCATAAGGAGTCCTCATTCTGAAGGAATGTGATGGACATCCTTTTTAATGTATGCTACACATAGAACTACATCATCCAAAAACACAAGCTTTACATTTTCAAAAAAATCATTAAACGAACCATATTTAAGATTTTCCTATTCATCATTTTAGCTACGCCATTTTGTTGAGGATTATATGGAAGAATTGTTTTATGTGGAATCCCATGTTGGAAAATATTGTTTTAAAATTCATTTAAGGTATATTATTTTCCATTATTAACATAAATAGAAACAATATGAGATTGTGTATAATTTTGCATCGATGCATGGAATTTTTGAAAGTTTCAAAAGATTCAAATATGATTTTCAGAAAATATACCCACCACATTCTCATTTAGTCATTAATAAAATTCACCGAATATTTATTTCGATTCGAATAAGTAACAAACATAGGGCCACAAAAATTGAATGAATGAGTTTAAAATTTATGTACTCTGGAAAAAAAATCATCAAATGGTTGTTTTCTATATTTTCCTAGGATAGAAGCATCACATTCATTCAGTCTCCTTCGAATTGTTAGTAAATCAATAAAAACATCTCTCTTCAATAAACACAGACTATCATAATGAAATATCTAAATATTTCATTCCATGAAAGAATATATGGAAATGTACCTTCATTATACTGAGAACTATATGCATAATTTTGTGCACAAACATGTGTTCCTTAAATATTTAAGAGTATTTCCTACTCTGTTCCAATCATTAAAAGTGTGTTGTATAGTTCCTTTCTCACTTCAAATTTGCCATTAAACATGTGAATGGAGTGTCCTCGCTTGAAAATGTGAACCATCGACAACAAGTTTCTCTATAAATTTAGAAGGTAGAGGTCATGCGGAAGAAATCCATGGATTCTAGGAAATTTGAACCTGATGGTTCCAAGCCCAGATGGATTTAGTTTTGAATTTTATGGAAATTATAAAAATTCATATACATTGTAACTAAAGTCTTCAAAAAAATATTTCTGAGAGGTCATGTGGTAGGTTGCACCTGTATCAAGCAACCATGCATCTTTCCAAGAAGCAAATTAAGTATGAAAGAGGTCTTCAATTATTGCAACACTACAATGTCTCACAATATAATGAGTAGATTCAAGTTCTTTACCTTTCCTTGCATCTTGTATTTTACCTTTCAGTTAATTTCATTCTTACCGGATTTGGTCTCAAGAGAGTTTTCATGTGGATGCATCATGTCCATTTTTATCGCAGCGAATACAATTCGTGCAAGATGTTTCCTTCTTTTTCAAATATGATATAAGAATATTCCTTTGAATATATTCTTATCACCATTATTGATAATCATCTCTAGCCTTCCAGGTGTAAGTTTATATCTTGAATCCTTGTTGTGTAACTTATGTGTATTGTAGTCTCCTTAGGAATAATCTGGTCCAATTTCCCATATGCCCATGAATTCTTGCCCATAAATTCTCTGTAATAGAGTGGCTAGTCTCCATAGTATTATGATATAATTAGTAATTTTTTCTTCCATACCTACAATTTTGCTTACATCCAATGTTATTCATGACCAGATTCGGGTAGAGAATATTACCCTTGCCATTTTTTCTCAATAGGTCGTCATTCTATGTGGATTCACAGTATGAACATATAAAGAGATGAAATTGTAAATTTCATTGAAATTACAATAAACACAATTCATGAGAATATATTCCAAGATAAAATGACAATCACACTTTGTACACATGAATATAGGCACTCACACAATTTATTGTCAAAACACTAGATCTAATTGTTTGACACGTGTTGGCCACAACATTGACAAAAAATTCATCCATTCAAGTATAAGGATAATAACTCTATATCAATTCTTTAAAAAAAAAATCCAAAAACAACAACAAGAATTAACTAACCTGAAAAAGTAAATAAATATCCAAAACTATATTATTTTTTAAAAATATACCAATTCCACCACTAATTGATAGGTATGCAGAGAGAAAACCAATTCCCTTTTGGTGACTAGAAACTTACATTGAATATCTATTGATATTCAATAAGAAGATTCAACACCCCCACTATTGCATTAATCACCTAGTTTCATTAAGCACCTACACTAGGGTGGGCCTATAGGGCTATTTTTGGGTGCGTGTCTATTTTTATTATCCCTTAATTTAGATGTACATTAAACTGTAATCTATTCTGAATGTGGACTTGAAATAGTTAACTGAAGTGGCGAATTCCATTAGCTATTGAATTTCGAGTTAGAGGTTGGTTGGTGGGACATGTAGAGTAATTATAGTTGTAATAGAGTTTGAAGTGCAGTGGTGCATGAGTTTGTGAAAGTTGTAAATAGTTTAACTTAGTGAAGTGAGTTAAACTCAGTTTTTCTAGTTGTAACTGAAGATACAAGTAGTGAGATATCAAGTGAATTAAATATTAATTAATTCACATGCAGTAATCTCACATGCAACTCAATATTTACTATTATTAGATGCATGCATGTAAGATCCAGTGCAGACACAATTCAGTTCTAGGTGAAATGGAAGTTTACTATTAGTTGTTACATTATCCGCTTACACACATGCACGTAAACACACATTAGATTTTCCCATGATACTTGCGAAGTCAAGTTAGGAAATATTGCATCAATTCAGGGATTACATTTAGTACGGATTGCACAGTGAAGGCAGACTGTCTGGAGAAAGTAAATTGGCTAAGGAATTTGCCAATATTTATATGAAAGTGTGAGACGATTACCGATGTACTAATGGCTCTTGTAAGAAGAATGTTTTATGTAATTGTTTCATAATCCATGATATAATATACGATAGAAGATAGTGGGTTTTTAGCTGTAAGGTTTTCCAGGAAAATTATCTTTGTTATGTGTGATTGATATTTCTTCATATTTATGTGATTGGAAATTGTGTTTTTAATTCTGCAAATATTTGTAGAAGAGATTCAGTATTTAAATTTAGTACATTGTTAGTTTGGGTGAATCCAAGATATACATGCTTGTTGTATAATTTCTACATGGTATCAGAGCACAGGAAATTGTAGAAGTGAAGGAGGAGTTGAGTTTGTGACTGGATAGAATTAGAATTTGCAGAAATACTTTCTTGGTGCTACAGCTGATTCAAGATCGAAATGGATTTCAATGGATTGAGGTTAGAGTATGCACTCAAGGGCAGCTCGAACTACATTTATTGGAAGGACATGATGGTGCTAGTACTTGAAGACAATGGCTTCAAGGAATTCATTGAAAAATATGTTCCTAAGCCAGATGTTGTAGATGCTTCCAATCTTGATGTGTGGCAAAAGAAGTTGGCAAAGGTAAGGAGGATCATGTTGGAGGAAGTACAAGACCACATTGTCTCAAGCCTCCATGGGAAAGAAACACAATATTCTATGTGGAAGGCTTTGATGCATATATTCCAAAGCAACAACAACCATAGTAAATTGGCACTCAAAGATAAACTCAGGAAGATCAAGAGGGAAAAGGGCGACACCATTCCAAAGTATCTCACAAAGTTTGTCCAACGTTGGGATGAACTGGGGAGTGTGGGAAGAATAGTCACTGATGATGATTGGTGATTTTGTCTCTCCTAGGACTTCCTAAGAGTTGGCACATTTACGAATACTCTGTCAACGGACGAGAAAAATTTCCAGATTGGGAATGACAGTGGTCAGATTTGGTGTAGGAGGAGTTCGGATAGAACACTAGAGATGGATCTTCATAAAAGCATGATGATGAAGAGGATTGTGCTTTGGCTGCTAAGGCAAATAAAAGGAAGGGGAAGAAATTCCATTCTAAATCTGAGTCTAAAGGCATGGAGTAGCACATGTCCAAGGTGAAGTATTTTCATTATCACGAACATGGGAATTTTGCTACTAACTGTCCACAAAAGAAGAAGAACAAGAAGGTTACTGGATCTACAGCTGGTGAGACCCTTCCTTCGCAATTTGAGCTCTAATTCTCTTTGATTGCATGCATGGTATCAAGTTCATTGGGATCAATGTGGTATTGGGATAGTAGTGATTCCTTTCACATGACGAGAGATAAGGAACTTTTCAGTGACTTGGAGGAGAAATATCTCCAGATGCATATTGATATGGGTGATGACGAACGGTACAATGTTAGCAGGATTGGTACCATTACCTTTCATATGGATTCAGGTAAGACATTTCAATTAAAAGATGTGATGCATGTACTAGGTCTGAAGAAAAATTTGGTCTCAGTTGCAATGTTGGAGGACAGAGGCTATGATGTTGTTTTTAGTGATGGAAAACCTTTCCTGCAACATAAAAAATGGGTCTATCCAAGAGGATAGGGATTTGAGTTAAGACTCTCTACAAGTTGGAATTAGATGGCTGCACTTCCATGATGGTCAAGGAAAGAAAGTGTTGAGCCGGGAAGAGGGTGAATTATGGAACAGGCAATTGGGCCATCTTCATCATGGAGCCTTGAAATTCATGCATCAATATATACTATACTTCCATTGGGAACACTTCCTTAGTTAGATTAGTGCAAGGGTGCACCATGGGAAGTATGTAAATTCCACCTTTCATGAGAAGGAGACTGAGCTTCGGGGATCCTTGAGAGAGTTTACACAGATGTATGTGGACCATTATCGGTTGCTTCAATACAAAAACATAAGTACTATGTAATATTTTTTGATGACATTTCTCGTAGTTGGATCTTCTTCAAGCAGAATAAAGATCAAACATTCTCTAAGTTATGTGAGTTTACGGCATTGGTGGAGAAATAGTTGGGGAGCAAGTGAAGGCTCTTAGGAGCGATAATGGTGGAGAATACATCTCTAACAAATTCAACAACTTCTGCAACAAGGAAGGAATTATAAGAGAACATATAACACCTCATAACCCATAGTAGAATGGGGTCATGGAGAGGAAGAAAATAATGATCATGGGTATAACATGAGTGATGTTTCATGATCACGACCAAACAATGCATTTGTGGGTGGAAGCATGCAACACTGCGGTTTATGTGCAGAACCATTGTCCTCATAGAGTACTTGGAATGAGTACACTTGAAGAGGCTTTCATTGGTAAGAAACCTGATGTTTCACACTTTAAGAATTTTTGGCTCATATATTTATGTGCATGTGACCAAGGACGTGAGGAAAAAGCTAGAACTGACTGCTGAAGTTGGGATGTTTTTTTGGGTACAAAAAAACACCCCATAATTATCGTGTGTATTTTAAAAATAACATAATTACTACCGTGTGATGGGATATCAAATTTTATGAGGGGAAAGCCATGCAGTTGTCCCTTGAGAGGGAGCTGGACTTGCATGCAGAGGATGAACTTCTAGTTCCCAAGGATGAGCCTCATGATGTGGATTAACCACATGAGGAGGTTCATGTAGTGGATTAAATCACTCATGTAGAGCCATCCATCAGAAATTGTAGAAGGTGCACCACGAAAGCTGATAGGCTGAGAGTTGATGCTGCACAGAATGTAGGAGCCCCTACTTGACAGTGCAGATAAAGACAATCTCCTGACCTATTTACTGGATAAATGGTTCTCATGAGAGAATATATTGTGACGGAACCATCCTCCTTTCAGGAAGTAGTGCAAAAATCTACTTGGGTTGATACAATGGTGGAGGAGTATGACTCCATCGTCAAAAACAATGCATGGGAAATTGTCCCAACACCGGTTGACAAATTAGTGGTAGGTTCGCGATGGATCTACAAGGTAAAGAAAGCTGATAATGGGAGTGTGGAGAAACACAAGGCCAGATTTGTGGCCCGAGGTTTCCCATAGATCGAGGGGATAGATTATGATGAGACCTTTGCACATGTCTCAAGGTACTCTACCATAAGGACCATCCTTTCACTCACAGTGCAGATGGGCTAGTGCATTCATCAGATGGATGTGAGAACTGTGTTTCTCAATGGGATCATTAAGGAAGAGGTGTAAGTAGAGCAACCTAAAGGTTTAAATATCTTCAACAATGAGTCTCATGTGTGTAGGCTCAAAAAAGCATTATATGGGCTGAAGCAAGCACCCTGTGCTTGGTACACTTGGTTAGACAACTATGTCACTGGACTGGGCTTCACCAAAAGTGAAGCAGATGAAAACTTGTACCATATTTTGGTTGAGGGTAAGCTATTTATATTTTTCATTTATGTTGATGATTTAATTTTGACTGGTGATGAGTACCTGATACACTCATGCAAGGAGGATCTTGCAAGGGAGTTCAAAATGAAGGATATGGGCCTCCTTCATTATTTCCTTGGATTGGAAATATGGCAGTGGGATGGTGAAATTTTTGTGTCTCAATTCAATTATGAAAAGGAGATACTGATTAAGTTTAACATGGAGAGCTGTAAACCCATGGATATTCCTCTTCCAGGAAACTCGAGGAAAGAGGATGCTACTTCTGGAGAGGTAGTGGATGATACTGTCTATCGACAGTTAGTGGGTTCGCTAATGTATCTAGTGAACACGAGACTGAAAATTTGCTACGCGTTTAGCCAACTAAGTCAAGCTATGGTTAAGCCTACCAAGCTCTTTTGGAAGGCAAGGAATCATGTCCTGAGATACTTGAGGGGCACATCAGAGTATGGTCTATGGTACAAAAAAATGGATGGAGCGAAGTTGCATGGCTTCACGGATGCGGATTGGGTTGGTATTCCATCAGATGGAAAGAGGAAATCAAGAGGGATATTTAATATCGGGTCTAGAGTTGTTTCTTGGTACAACGGGAAGCATAGATCCATGGCACTCAGTTCAACGGAAGAAGAATACATGGTAGCAAGCCAAGATGCATGTGAGGCTATCTGGATGAGAAATAACTTGGTTGGTTGCTTTCATTCTCAGATGGATCCAACAGTGATTCAATGTGATAATCAGAGTCACATTAAACTCTCGATTAATCCTGTGTTTCATGATAGGTCAAAGCATATAGATATCTGATACCATCATCTCAGATATTATGTTTAGAGGAGGATCATGTTGCTTCAGTACTACCTACAGAAGATCATGATGCAAATATTCTGACGAAGGCACTCACCAGGAGAAAATTCAAATACCATAAAGACAGGATCGGGGTGAAGGATAATCCCTTTCTTGTTGAGAGGGACTGTTGAGATTCAACAAGGATATTTAGCTCCCACAGTAGTGCATTAAGAACATGGTTTCATTAAGCACGTACATTAGGGTGGGGCCCATAAGGCTATTTTTGGGTGCATGTCTATTTTTATTATCCCTTAATTTAGATGGACATTAATCTGTAATGTATTCTCAATGTGGAATTGAAATAGTTAACTAAAGTGGAAAATTCAATTATCTAGTGAATTTCAAGTTAGAGGTTGGTTGGGGGGATATGCAGAGTAATTCTAGTTCTAACAGAGTTCGAAGTGTAGTGGTGCATGATTTTGTGCAAGTTGTAAACAGTTTAACTCATTTAAGTGAGTTAAACTCAGTTGTGCTAGTTGTAACTGAAGATACAAGTAGTGAGGGATCAAGTGAATTAAATATTAATTAATTCACATGCAGTGATCTCACATGCAAGTGAAGATTTACTATTATTAGCTACATCCATGCCAGATCCAGTGGAGACCCAATTGAGTTCTAAGTGAAAGGGAAGTTGACTATCAGTTCTGACATTATACGCTTGCACACATGAAAGTAAACACACATTGGATGTGCCCATGATACTTGTAAATTCAAGTCAGAAATGATTGCATCAATTCAAGGATTTCATTCAGTAGGGATTGTGCAGTGAGGGCAGGCTGTCTGGAGACAGTAAATTGGCTAAGGAATTTGCCTATTTTTGTATGACAGTGTGAGACAATTATCTGATGTATTGAGGGCTATTGTAAGAAGTGTTTTGTATGTAATTTTTTCATGAGCCATGACATAATATACGATAGATGATAATGGGGTTTTTAGCTGTAGGCTTTCCCCAGTAAATTTTTTGTGTTGTGTGTGATTGATATTTCTTCATGTTCATGTGACTGGCGATTGTGTTTTTAATTCTGCAAAGATTTGTAGAAGCAATTCAGTATTTAACTTCAGTAAATTGTTAGATCAGGTGAATCCAAGATATACATGCTTGTTGTATAATTTCTACAATATCCAAGATTTTTGGTTAACCAAAAGTCAGTGGCTTTTTATCATTTGATTGGTTTTTTTCGTCCCATGGTATTTTATTCTAAAGGAATTATTTCTTTCCTTTTTTGACAGTTATAAATATAAAAAACAATTGTAACTTTATCTATTCAAATCCATAAAATATAATTTTTGAATTATAAACAAAGTAACTAATTCTATGGGAACCAACTCCCACTGGAAAAAAATATCGACTTTTTTAAATCAAACATGTAGTTTTTGAATGATGCCCCTGCGTCATACTCAAAAAGAGCATAATATTGAAGAAATCCTGTCCATGAGGCCTTCAATAGTACCACCATTGTTTTGTATCATTTTCGTAGTCATCCAAGTTGCATCCTTAATATGATGATCCTTCCATTTGAGGAAGTACTCGAAATACTCCTTGCCTCAGGTTTTCTTGCTAACTCTAATGTCCAAAAGGCTCTCAAGTTATAAAGGCTTTTCTAATGGTGATTGTTCCTTCCATTGAATCTCTTGCTTCTCTCTATTGTCTGCTACCTGTCTTGTGTCACTGGCATGATATGGATACAAATATACTAGATTAAATATTAGAGATATGCCTGCTCCCACTGGTAATTCAATCTCATATGCATTGGTTGATTTTTTTTTCAAGATCATTGAAGGTCTTATTTTCTTTAGCTTCATTTTGTTATATTCTCCCTTCAAAAATATATCCTTCTTGATATGAGATAACACCAAATATCCTACTTCAAATTTCACCTCCATTTTATTTAAATCATCTCTTCCTTTGTATTTAAGACTTATTTCTTGTAGCTTCTTCTTCACTTCCTCATGCAACTCGTGCATAGATATAGAAAAATATTCACCATCTACACTTCTTTTTTCATATTTTCCCAAATATATAAGTTCATGATGTAATATTCCCAATCAACCATGAGCTAGTTGGAATACTGAATTTTATTTTTGTTTCTTTGTTTGATGAATAAGAGGGTATGGAGACCCATAAATCTCCTTAGTAGGAATAAAATCACTGCTAATGTGAATGGAGATCACTTTAGAGGCTTGATAAAGAACCCTTATGTGTGAAAAGGGGCTGAAGCATGTAGACTGGGTCAACTTTGACCAAATCAACAACACTGTCATGGAGGAGGGGCATTCATTACGGGACAACATAGTTTTGGAGGGAGACTCCATGCATGGAAGTAGTGGATTTAATGAGTGGGGCAAAGGATGAGGAAGCTCACCACTTATATAAGTAAGGGGATGGTAGCCATAGAGGGTATGTTTTTTATTATTATTTTGATATGTTATGTTAAGACTTGTTTTCTCTCTTCAGCTGTTTAGCTATGATTACAGTTCTTTTTAGCACAGGGTGTTCCCGGGAATCCCAAATTCATCCTCAAGGGACTTTGAGTGCCTACTCAAGGGAAGTGATTGCACTACATTTCCACATTTCGGCATCAAGCCAAGCTCAATATTTCATCTACAACGCAGTTTCTGCAGAGGGTTGTGTTGTGTTGCAGGTTGCAGCAGTTGAGAATACATTTGGGTGATTTCTAAGCTAGATTTCAGTGGATGAAGGTTTCCTTCAATTGGGAAGCTAATAAGGAAGGTCCTTTAGCCTTATTGTAGTATTTTGCATCAGGCCACACTATCATTTGCCCCTACAGTGTAGTTTCAATCATGGACTGCGTTATTTTAGGAAGGAGTTGCACGGGTGGTTTCAGTACACCATTTGGGTATAATGTTTTCCAATGAAGGAATAAACCTTTCATATAGAGAGTCTATTCTATGAGGCTACATTCTTTATCATATCAGATCAGCCACATATTTCCATATCTATTATTGCGGTGAATCTTTAGCCCTAGGGCTTTGATTCATTTCTTGTATGTTGTTGTATTTATGAAAGCCCTCTTGGGTTCTTTGTTGGAGTTTCTATAGAGCCTTGATATTCATGTACATTATCTCTTGAGGCATATATCAGCCATTGCATCTTTTTTATATTCATTTTTTGTAGCATTTCTCTTATGACTGCGCTATAGCAGTCTTCCGGCATTTTGATATTGTAGCAACACCTCATTGTGCGGGGATTTACTCATTGGAGGATTCTTAGTTCATGTTGTATATTTTGTACCCCATTATTTTGTACTATTTTGTTGTTATTATGACTAATTAAATAGTGCCATATTGATCTCTCATGTTTATGCATTGATATTCACTGCTATTTCCATGTTTATGTACTATATTCATGCTTCTCCCATTTGGGAATATTACGGTGGTATCAGAGCATAATCTTGGCTCATCCTGTGCATCTTAAGCCAACATGTCATCAGAAGAAGTAGATCCTCTCACAGGTAGAGAAAAGAGGTATCTGAGAAGAAACTGGAAGTATGATTATACAGATGATAGAAAAGAGAAGGGTAAAACCCCTTTATTGGGAGGAGATTAGGAGAAGGAGTTCCCGAAGCTTCTTCTTCGAACTATGCAAGAAATTTCAAGAGAAATAAAAGAGACGAGGATGGATAGATAGAAAGAATCCCCAAAATAGTTTCTACATGGTAAAGGCTTCGACATTTCTCATCACTGGAGTTATCAACCAGTGAAGTAGCAAGCTTCCCAACACTCTACAATGCCTACATTTTTAGCAGTGGGAAATGAAGGGTTTCAAGAGAAAGAAACTATTGAAGATTATTTTCTTTGATATGAGTCTCAATCTCAGATATTCAGAGACAATTTGAGCTTTCAATAGTTCTGTCAAATCAAGGACAATAGGAGACCCCAAAATCACAATAAAGGTGGAGGATTCATACAGAATCATGATCTACACTGAATTGTGGGAAAAATTTTCTTACCCAACTTTGATGGGTCTTCAAAATGCACTGCCAAATCATGGGTAGAGATGCTAGACATCTACTCCCAGCTTAACCAAGTAGTGGAGATCGAGGTCATCAAAATAGCAGCACTGCACCTTGAGGGTCAAGCACATGATTGGTGGTTTCATGGTCTTCATAGATTGGGTCTTGCCAATTTGATTTCATATTCAGAGTTCACAAGGATGTTGGTGGAGGGGTTTGATCGAAGAGACCAGGAGGCACCTTTCATGGGGCTAGCTAAGCTCAAACAATCAGGTAATCCAGAAAATTATATTTCTGAATTTCTAAAGTTTTCTGTTATGGTTCCTGATTTATCTACAGTAAGGAGGGTCTATATATTTATTGATGGGCTAGCAGAACCTCTAAATTGTTTGGTTAAATATAACAAACCCACTACCCTTCAAGATGACATTGAAAGGGCTAGAGATATACAAGATGCCTTTCCAAAATTAAAGGAAAAATTACAGCAAAATCCCACTTTCCCATTAAAGGTAAGAGATGAGAAGGATCCTCTTTAAAAGGAGAGCAAAAAAAAAGTACTTCTTTTTGATGATGTTCGAAGGAACTTGAGGAGAAGGAAGCTTTGCTTCACATGCAAAGAATCATGGGCACTCAGACATAGATGTGCAGCAGGACAAACACACTATATAGAGGTCTTTTTAGATGATTAAGAGGAAGAATAAGAAAAATCGAAAGGAGGTCACAACATTCGGATAGAAGGAGATGATCCACCACCACCAGGAGGTGGGAATGGAGCAATTTCTCCAATTGGAGGGACTCTTGCATCATTGACAGGAGTACCCAAGTATCATATTATTAGGGGCATGTACACATATACCTCAAAAATAACTTCCACACAGAAAACAGAGTTGGATTCGTGTAGTGGAAGCAAGGACACGATAGTCCCATATATTATGCATATGAATTTGGCCCATGCTAGATTATTTTTTTGTGGCAAACCACCTGGGAGGCCACCTAATCAGGAGATGGTGAGAAATGTCTGACAACATATTGCACCAGTCATAGATCTAGGAGGAGTGGAAATATTGGGAAGTCATTGTACAACACAGAAATTCTTAGGTAGACTCAAGGAGGAGGGATACATTCTCCCAACATCATCATTACCCACTCTCACCTCACATATTGCGCTGAGAGAGGATACTACAAGGATGGTAGATGGCATTATCATGCTTCAAGGAGACTAGTCCTTGACTTTGGAGGCTTAGAAGATATTATCACTTAGGGAGAAATCTTCCACACATCGTAGAGGATGGTGGCCACTCATCCATGCTATAGTCAAACGCAGGAAGTTTTGGATAGGTGATAGCCTCTAATGGAAGACTAACCTCCAATATCTTCAACCTTTACTTGAGCATGAGAAAATACAAGAGGAGCAGCAAGGGAAGGATAAAAGCATCCTGGTATGTGACTTTGGCATGGGAAATGTGAAAGAAGGGGGCAACCATATGACATATGTTCTACATGACAAATCATCAACGCTGTCAATATGGAGGATAGATCCAAATTGGAAATCCTAGCTGTTGGTGGATTATTCCAAGGATATTTTTACATGCATGATACTTGATGATCAGATACTAGAGGAGGGATATTCAGTAAGAGATGGGGTCATCTACTATCAAAGTAGGATCTTCTTATCTATACCATCCAATATCAAGGAGAAGTTACTACAAGCAACACATGAGGATTTTCTCTTTAGCCGCACTTGTTCCATGAGAGCATACCATACCATCATGGAGGGATATACTTGGGAAGGCTTTGAAGAGGAGATATATCATCATTTGAGCATATTCATGGATCATGTGGAGATGGAGGAGATACATAACTCGTTGATGGAGTTATCACAACCACCTCTTTCCTCTTTGGGAATGAGAGGGGATATATCTATGCACCGCTCCATTTGTGTGAACAAGGCATATGGTAAGGATCATGTTTTTATGCATAATGATTTACTTAATGAGTATTTGCATTCCTTTACCATACATGTGCAGGCCATTGATCCAAATGGGAGCATTATTCCTTATAAAATTCATGGAAAAATTGGGGCCATAAACAAAGTAGAGCATGGCCACTCCCTAGGAGGACATAAGGAGATGATATATCATTCAGGGTGTACTCTAAAGGCAGCAAACAACACTCACCTTCTCAAAACATGTGAGAAGACTATGGCGGCAAGTAAGTGGTGGGGAAACCACTTACCATATCATGATATGAGGCAGTTAGGAGATATACTGCGATGGTTCCACATGTGGGACTAGGATCCACCTCCATTATTGTATATGGCAGCTTATGTATCCTTGGTTTTGATCCCGTACATTGATGATGTCCTTATTATTTTTATGGGAATGGTTGGATGGGGGATGAAATTATTGGATGTGTCCTTTGGGAGAGATATTCTCCATGTTTCTTATCCTTTATGTTTTAGGGATAACATTGGGAAAACCATGGTTTCTACATTGGATCCTTCGTTTCCTTATGGGATGAGTGATTTGCATCTCATGAGTACTTGGGAGGAGAATTTCATGGAGGGCTTGATTGGGAGACACTTGGTATATGAGGAGAGATTATCACATGGAGGTGTCACCAAGGAAGGAGGAGAAGAGTTGCAACACTCTCCTTTACAGTTTCTTGAGGACAAGCAAAATTTGGGAGGGGAGGACTGTAATATTCCCAATTAGCCATGAGCTAGTTGGAATATTATTTTTTATTTTAGCTTCTTTATTTGATGAATAAGAGTGTATGCAGACCCATAAATCTCCATTATAGGGATAAAGTCATTGATAATGTGAATGGAGATCACTTTAGTGGCTTGATAAATCACCCTTATGTGTGAAAAGGGGCTCGAGCATATAGACTGGGTCAACTTTTACCAAATCAACAATGTTGTCATGGAGGAATGGAATTCATTGTGGGAAAGCGTAGCTTTAGAGGGAGACTCCATGCATGGAAGTAGTGGCCTTAATGAGTGGGGCCAAGGGTGAGGAAGCTCACCACTTATATAAGGAAGGGGATGGTAGCCATAGAGGGTATGTTGTTGATTATTATTTTTATATGGTCTATTAAGACTTGTTTGCTCTCTTCAGCTGTTTAGCTAATATTGCAGTGTTGTTTAGAATAGGGTATTCCCGAGCGGGAATCCCACCTTCATCCTCAGGGGACTTCAAGTGCCTACTCAGGGGAAGTGATTACACTACATTTCTATATTATAGCATCAATCCAAGCTCCATATTTCATCTACAACGAAGTTTCTGCAGAGGGTTGTGTTGTGTTGCAGGTTGCAGCAGTGGAGAATACACTTGGGTGATTTCTGAGCTAGATTTCGGTGGAGGAAGGTTTCCTTCCATTATGAGGCTAGTAAGGAAGGCCCTTGAGCCTTATTGCAGCATTTGGAATTAGGCCACACAATCCTTTTTCCCTACAGCGTAGTTTCAGTCTTGGACTGTGTTATTTTAGGGAGGAGTTGCAAGGGTGGTTTCAGTACGCCATTTGGGGAGAATGTTTTCTAGTGGAGGGATAAACCTTTCATTTGGAGAGTCTATTGGAGGAGGCTTCATTATTTATCATATCATATTCGCCACATCTTTCCAGATGTATTGTTGCAGTGAATCTTCAACCCTAGGGCTTTGATTCATTTCTTGTATATTGGTGTATTTCTTAAAACCCTCTTGGGTTCTTTGTTGGAGGTTGTATAGATACTTGATATTAATGTACAATATCTCTTGAATCATGTATAATCCATTTCATCTTTTGTATATTCATTTGATGTAGCAGTGCTCTTATGACTGTGCTGTATCTATCTTTCGACATTTTGATATAGTAGCAACACCTCATTGTCAGGAAATTTACTCATTAGAGGCTTGTTAGTTCATGTTGTATAGTTTGTGACGCATTATTTTGTACTATTTTGTTGCTGTTATTACCAATGAAATAGCTCCATATTGGTCTTTCATGTTTCTACAGGTATTTTCACTGCTATTTCCATGTTTATGCACTATATTCCTTCTTTTCCTATTTGGGAATATTACACATGAACTCCCCTTCGATGGATGCCGTATAGGATTTGGAAAGGGATCATACCTGTACTTCTATTTGGAGATTCATAGTAGGCAAAATCTACTTGAGGAAGTACATGATACCATTTTTTTGGATTCTCTCCAACTAAGATTCTCAAAATCTTCCCCAAAATTCGGTTAACTATCTTGTTTTTCCATTAGTATGTGGATGAAAAATTTAGCTATAACTCAATGTTGTGACCAAATTAATCCATAAGGTCCTCCAAAATTTCCCCAAGAATTCGGTGTCTTTATTTGAGATGATTATCTTGCGTAAGCCATGTAGTCTTACCTCTTCTTTTAAAATAAAATTAGTAACATGTGTAGCATCACTGATTTTAAAACAAGGAATAAAATGAGACATTTTTGAAAATCTATCAACTAGTAAAAAGTTATAATCACTACCTTTTTGTGTCTATAGTAAGCCTAGGAAAAAATCCATGCTTACCACATCCTAAGGTTTGTTTCAAATTGGTAATGGAGTATAAACTCTCGTGTTTTGAATATTTTCATTTGCATGCTGACAGATCATACACTTACTTACAAATTTCTTAACATCAATCCTCATCTTTGGCCAAAAATAAAAATGATTCAATGATTCACAAGTCTTATCATGCCCAAAATGTTCAACTAGTCCTCCACTGTGATTCTTTCTAATAAAATTTTCCCTCATTGAATATTCAGGAAGAAAATTTTGATTGTTTTTGAATGATAGGCCTTCTTGTAGAATATATTTTATCTATTTACTCCTATCCAAAACCAATACATTTTTTCATGCTTTATATGCTTCCTTCAAATTTTTATCATGCTCACATATATCCTTCAAAAATTCAAATCACATGGCCTCAATTTTACCTTCTTGTGGAATCAAACTCCTTCTACTGAGAGCATTAACAATTTTTTTTGCTTGATAACTAATATGTTTCAGTAAAAAATTGTAACTTTTCAGGTATTTTGTCCACATGGAACGCTTTTGGTTCAGCTTTGGTTCTTGAATAATATGCTTTAAGGTATGATTGTCATACTACAATACAAATTCTCTTGGCATTAAATATTGTCTCCACTCATTAAGTTCTTCCACTACATCATGAAATTATTTATCATATCTTGAATAATTATTCTTGGCTTATTTTAGTTTCTCACTATAATAGGAAAAGGGTTTCTCCTCTTGACATAGTAAAAATCCTCATGCTACATTGTGGGGATCAAAATTTACATGAAATCGTTTGTTGAATTCAGGAAACACCAACAAAACTTCTCTGTAATATTATTCTTTAATAGTTGAAATATTTTTTATGCTTCTTCAGTCCACTTGAATGGTTGTTTGTCCTTAATAATATTTTATATAATTGATGCATTTATTTCACTAAAATTTCTAATAAATTTCCTATAAAATATATTCAATATGTGGAAATTTATTCCCTCATAAACACTTTTGGGAGAAGGAAATTTTGTGATTTCTTTCACTTTATCTGGATCCATCTTCAAACCATCGCTTGATACAAAAAAGTACACAAGCTCTTCCTTCATTAATGAGCACTTATTTAGACTTATCATCAAATTCTCTTGCTACAACTTATTTAGGGCATACTTCAAATTCCTTACATACACTTCTTTCAATCAACTGAACACCAAGATATCATCTAGATACATAATAAAAAACTTCCCTATATTTTTTTTTAAAACATCATTCATTATTCTCATAAAAGTACTAGGTACAGTAGAGAAACCAAATGGCATAACTAGCCACTCATACAACCCTTAATTTCTTTCAAAATTTATCTCCAGTTTTGTGGGTCGTTTGATATACTATCTAGGGTAAAACCAATGGCCTACCATATAACCCTACTAGCCCACGTTATATTTCATAATGTATTTCATTTATATCTTTTGAAAAATCATATTCATATTCCTACTCATATAATTTATTGAAATTTTGTATTGTTCAAATGAGAAGGTGAGTTCTAGGTCGAACCTCTACAAATTTTTTACAAGAGGGAAATTGTACTCTATAATCGAGCCATTTCCTAGGTTGAAGTGAAACAAAGAAATTTGGGCCTAAGGAGCCCATCTAGGAGATGGAAAATGATATGAAAACAATTTTTCCTATGTTGTTCCATGGAACATGGGGACATGAAAACACGAAGGACTTTTTTCCCTTTTAAGGGGAGGGGAAATTTAATACCCCCTTTTAAATTTACTTTTTGATTTTAATGTTGAATATAGTGAAAGTGGGACAAGTGATATGATGTGACATTGTAAATAGCTATTTTATTTAAATAGGAAAAAAAAATTGTTTTGTGTTAAAATTATTGAAAATATATTAAAGGGTATCATGTGAGATTACACTCCTAACAACAAGGAAAATGGTTGGAATTAGTTTTTCCCAAGAACGGGTAGGGACACAAAAAAATAAAAATCCTCCTTTTACCACTATTGAACTATTGGATGTATAGACCACCAAGAAATTCCTCACTAGAGTAAATTTCATGGAGTGGAACTCATGGAGGAAGTCTAATAAAAATAATTGCATAATGGGAGAGAAAAATTGTATGTGTGCCATGAAATTAGAAATATGTTTCTAAGGGTCAAGGAGTATAAACTCTCGTGTTTTGAATATTTTCGTTTGCATGCTGACAGATCATACACTTACTTACAAATTTCTTAACATCAATCCTCATCTTTGGCCAAAAATAAAAATGATTCAATGATTCACAAGTCTTATCATGCCCAAAATGTTCAACTAGTCCTCCACTGTGATTCTTTCTAATAAAATTTTCCCTCATTGAACATTCAGGAAGGAAATTTTGATTGTTTTTGAATGATAGGCCTTCTTGTAGAATATATTTTATCTATTTACTCCTATCCAAAACCAATACATTTTTTCATGCTTTATATGCTTCCTTCAAATTTTTATCATGCTCACATATATCCTTCAAAAATTCAAATCCCATGGCCTCAATTTTACCTTCTTGTGGAATCAAACTCCTTCTACTAAGAGCATTAACAATTTTGTTTGCTTGATAACTAATATGTTTCAGTAAAAAATTGTAACTTTTTAGGTATTTTGTCCACATGGAACGCTTTTGGTTCAGCTTTGGTTCTTGAATAATATGCTTTAAGGTATGATTGTCATACTACAATACAAATTCTCTTGGCATTAAATATTGTCTCCACTCATTAAGTTCTTCCACTACATCATGAAATTATTTATCATATCTTGAATATTTATTCTTGGCTTCTTTTAGTTTCTCACTATAATAGGAAAAGGGTTTCTCCTCTTGACATAGTAAAACTCCTCATGCTACATTGTTGGGATCAAAATTTACATGAAATCGTTTGTTGAATTCACGAAACACCAACAAAACTTCTCTGTAATATTATTCTTTAATAGTTGAAATATTTTTTATGCTTCTTCAGTCCACTTGAATGGTTGTTTGTCCTTAATAATATTTTATATAATTGATGCATTTATTTCACTAAAATTTCTAATAAATTTCCTATAAAATATATTCAATATGTGGAAATTTATTCCCTCATAAACACTTTTGGGAGAAGGAAATTTTGTGATTTCTTTCACTTTATCTGGATCTATCTTCAAACCATCGCTTGATACAAAAAAGTACACAAGCTCTTCCTTCATTAATGAGCACTTATTTAGACTTATCATCAAATTCTCTTGCTACAACTTATTTAGGGCATACTTCAAATTCCTTAAATACACTTCTTTCAATCAACTGAACACCAAGATATCATCTAGATACATAATAAAAAACTTCCCTATATTTGTTTTTAAAACATCATTCATTATTCTCATAAAAGTACTAGGTATAGTAGAGAAACCAAATGGCATAACTAGCCACTCATACAACCCTTCATTTCTTTCAAAATTTATCTCCAGTTTTGTGGGTCGTTTGATATACTATCTAGGGTAAAACCAGTGGCCTACTATATAACCCTACTAGCCCACGTTAGATTTCATAATGTATTTCATTTATATCTTTTGAAAAATCATATTCATATTCCTACTCATATAATTTATTGAAATTTTGTATTGTTCAAATGAGAAGGTGAGTTCTAGGTCGAACCTCTACAAATTTTTTACAAGAGGGAAATTGTACTCTATAATCGAGCCATTTCCTAGGTTGAAGTGAAACAAAGAAATTTGGGCCTAAGGAGCCCATCTAGGAGATGGAAAATGATATGAAAACAATTTTTCCTATGTTGTTCCAAGGAACATGGGGACATGAAAACACGAAGGAATTTTTTCCCTTTTAAGGGGAGGGGAAATTTAATACCCCCTTTTAAATTTACTTTTTTATTTTAATGTTGAATATAGTGAAAGTGGGACAAGTGATATGATGTGACGTTGTAAATAGCTATTTTATTTAAATAGGAAAAGAAAAATTGTTTTGTGTTAAAATTATTGAAAATATATTAAAGGGTATCATGTGAGATTACACTCCTAACAACAAGGAAAATGGTTGGAATTAGTTTTTCCCAAGAACGGGCAGGGACACAAAAAAATAAAAATCCTCCTTTTACCACTATTGAACTATTGGATGTATAGACCACCAAGAAATTCCTCACTAGAGTAAATTTCATGGAGTGGAACTCATGGAGGAAGTCTAATAAAAATAATTGCATAATGGGAGAGAAAAATTGTTTGTGTGCCATGAAATTAGAAATATTTTGCTAAGGGTCAAGGAGGTGTGAATTATAAATAAACTATTGATTTTTTTTATTTTTTTTCTGACATAAAGGAGTAGAGCTTGGGGGGAAATACTGAGAAGTGTAATCCATGGTTGGGAGGAACATGGAAGCCTTTCATCCATTTTCAAGGATTTCCTATATAATTTTATATGAATAGCTGAAATGAATCCATGTCAATTATATTCATTCTACAGTTAGTAACTATGAGAGATTTTAAGAAGGAAATATCAGAGTGAATCTTATTGTTCGTATATGTGTTTAAGGCAATGGATAAATTTTGCGAACTTACTTGTAATGAAAATATTTTTATATATGTTTGTATTTGGAATAATTTTTTATTGGAAACCTACAGGCAGAAGGAAAAATGTATTTTTCTAAGGTTTGAACAAGAACCCTAACCAGGCACCAACCCTGGAAACTAATACATAAGTGGGTATGAAGATAAGAATACAAAAAAATATTTTGAAAATAAATGAGATTGTTGTTAAAGTAGATTGTGCTTTAAATAACAACAATAAATTTACGAATATTAATGCATATATATTGAATTAATATGAATTTATGATAAAAAAATATAAATATTATAATAATATAATTTATTACAGACGAGTAAATAATTGGATAGTTATACCCGAGTTAGTTGTTGCAAACCACGATAAAGAAGGCAACCTTTTTTATTGGATAAAGGACATAAAGTAATGGGAAAACTTATTAATAGGTCCTAAAGAAAATTATCGGTGCCCCCCTATGACAATATTCGTCACGGTTCTTGGCGTAGTACCAAACCTACAATAATTACAAAGCCACCATAAAGCTACTGTAAAAAATAATACATAGAATGTAGTGAAGGAAATCCTATACGCATGCATGATAAATAAAGAGGATATTAATTCCATAAACATCATAATAATGATAATAATTTCATGCTAGAGCACAAGGAAATAATTATTACATGCTTGTAAAATAAAGAGAAGAAAATAAATTCTTCTAAGGGCATTTAAACCCTGACTAATTATTACATGCTTGTAAAATAAAGAGAAGAAAACAAATTCTTGCAAGGGAATTTAAATCCTGACTGGGAACATAATGATATGTTATAATTTAACAGAAAAAAGAAGAGAATTTCATTGTTATGTTTTCCAAATTTAATGCATGAACTTACATGCTTCGGCCTTAAACTATGTATAAGTTAAAGAAATTATTCCTCGGTATACATATTTCATTGACATGGACACTAAATTACAAAATAAGAGGAAGTTGTTTTTATTATGGAAAAAAACAAGCAATTTTTACATCAAGGCATGGTTTCACATGTGTAAGATTTGAAGAAACTATATATATATATATATATATAAAACGTACATTTCCGATATAAAATCAAACCCATTTTTGTGCATCTATTTTTATAAAGACTAAAAATTATGTGATGAAAATACAAAAACAATAAATCCATCCACATAAGAATGGAAGGATCAAATTTGTTAAGAATTACTGGTTAGCTCTACAATGAGAGACTACACCAGGAGGGAAAGCATTCGCGGGTCGCTTTTCATTCTCATTACAATGCAAAAAATATTTAGCTTACATGTATATAGGGAAGTTAGAACCAATACCTACAAATAGGAACAAACTCCTAATGTAAGGTTCTGGTGAACCGACTCTAACAACAATCTCATTTATATTCAACACTCCCCCTTATTTGGAGAAAGCATTCACAAATATTCCTAACATTTTCTTAAAATTTGAAATTTAATTCTACCAAGAGGTTTAGTAAAAATATTAGCAACATTATCACAAGTATTATAATATTCGACATGCATTTATTTTGACTGAACTTTACCCCTGACGAAGTGAAACTGTGTATCAATGTGCTTAGTGCTTTTACGAAACACAAGATTATTTTCAAGCTTGATGGAGCTCTAGTTATCACATCTGATAATTGTTGCATCTTTCTGTTTTTCTTCGGCATCCTAGAGAAGTCTCCTCAACCAAACTACCTCACAAGTCGTTGCACACATCACTTGATACTCAACCTCATATGAAGACAAGGATAATGTGTTCTACTTTTTTCCACTCCATGCAGTGACCCCAGACCCAATGTTGAATGCATAACCTGTTATGGATCTCATGTCATCTACATTTCCAGCCCAATCGGAGTCTGAAAATCTTGTCAATTTAACATCTCAAGAATCAGTATATATAATTATTTAGTCTAAGGTTCGTTGAAGATACATTAAGATGCCTTTCTCTGCAACCCAATGAATTTTGAGTTCCTTGGACATAAATTGGCTTAATACACTAACTGCATAAGCCAAATCTGGTCTAGTAGTGATCTAGTAGTGGTCAAGTAGATTAAAATCCCAACCAACTGTCTATATAATGTTGCGTATTCCTCCTTAGAACCATCATCACTCTGAAGTTTGGTATTCTGTTGTAATGACACTACTGTAGCTCTATGCTGATCCATCTTAAAATTTTTCAGTAGAATCCTGACATACTTACCCTGTTATAGAAAATTTTGTCCTGGATCTCTCAAGATTTCAAGAACCAAACAGTAGCATAGCTCATCGAGGTGTTTCATCTCAAACATTTGTGACATATGCTCTCTGATTTCTATAATGAGTTTATCTACATTTCCTATAATGATAAGATCATCTACATATATAGAAATCAAAACAATTAGCCCCTTTTCATCAAACACAATATACGGATTAGGATCATTTTTTCTTCTTTTATAACTATGTTGTAGGTAAAATGAATCAATTTTATCATACCATGACCTGGGAGCTTGTTTTAGTCCATATAAAGCTTTTTTCAATCTACAGACTAAATGTTCTTTCTAATGTTTAACAAATCACCTCGGTTGTTGTAAATACCTTCTTCTTTCAACTCCCCATTTAAAAATGCAGATTTAACATCTAGCTGGTGCATCATCCAGTGATGTTTAGTAGCTAAGGCGATCAACATTCTCATTGTATTTAGTCTAGTTACAGGGGGAAACGTTTCCTTAGAGTCGATACCTTCGTTCTGCGAATACCCCTTTGCAAATAACCTAGCTTTATGTTTATGTATACTCCCATATGCTTTAAATTTTGGCTTTTATAGACATTTGAGACCTATGGTTTGTTTTCCCTCTGGTAATTCAACTAACTCCCAAGTTTTATTTTTAAATATTTATTCGTATTCCTCTTCCATGGCTACCCTCCATTCACTATATTCACTGGTTTCTTTATAACTAGAGGGTTCAACAACATTTAACATGCTAGTTATAAAATCATTCTCACTATATCTTCCTGGAAATTGAGATTTCCTACCTGATCTTCTGAGTGTTGGAGTGACATCAAAACTATTATGATTATCCCTTTATGGACTTGGCTCGATGACTGTATTTGCACCTTCTACTTCTTCCTTTTTCTGCTACTACTTCACATGGTTGTCTCTTGTTTCTTCACTCCCTTCTTTCACCAACAAAGGAATTTCCCATTCTTCATTGTTGTTATGATTGTTTCCATCATGAACCTTCTTATGAAAAAATAAATATCTACTTGCAAAGATTCTATGAGTGAAGGGATCATCAAGAAGTATTATAGGAAAATTACCATGCCCTTTGATTTGGTACCCTCTGTCATCGTCAAGGTATATTTTTGCTCCATTGTTGATTTCTTTGAAGTCTTCAATCCATTGTCTATTACTTGTCATGTGGGTGGAAGCTCTTGAATCCACATACCACATATCTTCTTCAACATTCTCATCAGAATTAGCCATAAACAGTATGAGGTCATGGTTATGGTCATCATCAGTAAAGTGTCCTGCATGTCTCTTATATCTCTACTAACCTTCATCAAACTTCTTCTTTCGGAAATGTTTAGCCATATGGCCAAATTTACCATAATCGAAACATTTCATTACTGAATCATTTCTATTTGATGACATACCTTGAGACTGAGTCAAATTTATTTGTGGTGTACCTCCACCTTTATGTCCTCAATTTTCATTCCCTAAGAAGGGCTTCTTCTTCGCCACTAAAGCAAGACTTGAATTCTAGGGTTTTAGTGTCTTATTCATTTCTTCCTCTTGCATTAGGATCCCGATCAATTCTTCAAATTTGTGGGCTTTATCTCTCGCATTCAAGCCTATTATAAACATCTGATAGTCGTCTGTCATACCATTCAAAGTGATTGTTACCAGATCAATATTACTTACAACCTCTCCTATGTTGCCAATATTTTCTTTGGGGTTCTTGATGCGATAGATGAACACAAATATTGTTTCATTCTCTTCCATTTTAATGGAGAGAATATTTAATTTCAAAAAAAATAGATAATTTTTATTTTTGATTTCATACAGATCTTTGAGAGTTATCCAGATCTCGTTTATTGATTTTCACCCTTTTATGTGATGGATAATGCAGTCTTTGACTACCATTTTCAACATCTTTTTCACCTTGTTCTTCCTTTTCTCCAAATCCTGAACTGTCATAGTTGTTCTGCCTCCTGCAAACGTAGGTATGAATTCATCGCCATTCACGATCCCCCATGGACTATATCCTTCCAACATAGTCTCCAACTTGAATTTCCAATTTGAATAATTGGAACCATCAAGCTTATTTATCTCACTCAAGTATGCCTCCATCGTTTGATTATTCATCTTCACACATTAAAAAAAAGTGACTTCCAACAATTGAAATAAAACAAAATCTACAAATGAACCTACCCCAAATCCACAAAAAATAATGTCAAGAAACAGATCTACCTAATCTTCGACCACTCTCGCAGGCTTCTCTCCACATTGCACCATGGGCTCACAAGCTCTTATGACATGGCCTCTTCTGTTGTGAGCTCACTGGATCCTTTGTCATGGATCACGGTTGCAGCGATCCTCGCGCAATTTACCAATGATCTTCTACTGCCTCTTCTCCCACAGCTCACCGACTCCTCTCGAACGATATCACTGGACCTTTAGGTGCGAGCTCTTTGGATCAACATGCACTCCACAACATGATCTCTATGGCTCCACGACCCTCCACAGCACAAGCTCTCTAGCTCCTGCAACATGAGCTCTCAGGCTTATCCAACATGAGCTCTCTGGGTCAACAACACTGCACACCCAGTCTTATGCCGTGCTGGCCATGCTAGGAAAAATTTTCGTAAGGATATCATGAATAAGCGTTATTTTTCCATGCGATTCCACTCTAATTTCAGAGATCATAATTATTCTTTGGCATGGGTCTATGTTGATCGACTCTTTTGTGCCTCCAACAAATGCGCTGCTCTCAGAATTTTCTTCAAATGGAAAACAAACTCAATCAGGCCACCAAGGGCTTCTCTTCTGCCGCATGGAAACTCATAGGGATCAAAGAAGTATGGCTTTAATTCAACATTGGAGCTTTGATACCATGATAAAAATGGGAAGATCAAATTTATTAAGCAATACTAGTTAGCTCTACAATGAGAGACCACATCAGGGGGACTGTGTCCACAGGTAACTCTTAATTCCCATTACAATGCAAACAATATATAGCTTACATGCATATAGGGAAGTTAGAACCAATACCTAATAAATAGGAACAAGCTCCTAATCTAAGGCTCTAGTGAACCGACTCTCACACATCCTTGGACTATGAGAAAGGGTTGACTAGGCCAACACCCTATTTGATCATATACTAGCAATTGAAGGAGGAAACTTTGTATAATAAAATGATACATAAGTCCCCGAATGTGGGTGGCATGACGCGCACGTATCAAAATGTTCCTTCCCACATTCGAGCTGATGAAGATCTGCAATGCATGCCTTCACTTGAAGTGGAACCACCTCCCTAAAATAATTCGCATGAGGTGATAGAGGTAAGGGATTACGAAGAGACACAATGCTAGCAGCCACCCTGGGTGGAACCTCTCCACTGGAATTATTTGAATGAGCTCCAAAATGGTTATGAATCACTACCATAACACGAAGCACATGCTACCACATGAGAATTGTCGCAACATAAACTTGTGAGTGTGTCACAATAATGCACAACATTTGTGCTTGTGCCACATGTCTTCAAAAGGGGAGGCCCCTCCACATAGTGTTATTCAAAGTTTGCTCCTTCTGGATTACAATGCCCTTTTAGTCTTTCTACTTCAGTTTCAGCCCACCTGTGTGCTCCACCTACTACGCAGCCTCCCCTTTAGTGCCAGGTTGCTAGGGACCCTCCAATCTATGTACCTTCCTGACTGCGTGCCTCCCTCTAGCTCCCCTTGCCTTTCTAGTTTCTCCCAACTCCGTGTTATCATCATCAAGCTCCCCCTACTGTGCAACCCCCACCTGCACATTCCCTTGCCCAATAGCACTCTGTTGCGCACTCCCTATCTATGCTCTAAGCTTCTTCTCTATACCTCTCAACCCCCCATCTCAATTTTGCGTAACTATCCCATGGGTCTGTGATTGTGCCAAAGGAAAATCAGAGGCGGCCAAAGAGGCGCGTTGTCAGGACGCTACTAGAAAGGGCCTGATAATTGTTTGGAGTGATTTGAGGGCTCCTCTTCTACTAGTCATGCCAGGGATGCCCCTAAAAGCCCTGTGTATGACCAGGAGAAGGCCCTTGTTCACGAAATTTAGAGAGGTTGAAGAGGACCCACGAAACCCACTATAGTGCACTAGAAGCACCCCATGGCCTGTAAAACCGAGCCACTTCTGGTTTAGGAAGAAGTGGGTGAAGACACTGACGTATGGGCGATGGACTCGGAGGGAATTTGGACATGTGTACCAAACGTTGAGTACCCGGTTGCTCCCATTCTCTACGCACATGCTTCTAGGCCTTTGCGCAGACCTACTTCTGAGGAGGAGGCCATAGCAAGGGAGTACACCTGCCGTGTCGAGGAGGAAGACCCAGACACCGAGGACGATACAAACACACCATGACTACGTGATCGCTCAGCTCTTTTTAGTTTTATGTTATTTCAACTCTTATCATAAAACTTTTACTTTCACAAGTTTCAGCTCTTATCATAGAACTTTTAATTTCACAAGTGCCACGACACATTTTGTAATTTTGTGTTTGATGTTATTATAGGGATGGTTTCCTCCAAGGAGGCAGTCCCGCACCTGCGCTACTTTGAAAGCAATGAAGGTCAATATTGGATAAGTGCAACCTACCAACTCAACTTGTAGCATATGGGTGAAAATGTGAAGTTGGGTTACACTTTTGTGAGAATCGAGGGTGGAAATGTTTTTTACTCAACAGTTCAGCCGAAATTTTGAGAATGTTCGACCGAACTGTTAGATATTTCGGCCAAAATTTTGAGAATTAGTTCAGTTGACCTCGTTCTGTCGTTTACATTGATGACGTACTGACAGTGTAGAAAAATAGATTTTTTGACAGAGATGGGAAAACCGGTAACAAATATTCGGCTGAACTTTTAGTTCGACCGAACTTGTAAAATAGTTCGACCGAACTCATATTTTATAAATATATCACTCGCAAAATTTTACAGGTTTCACATCTCTTTCACGCGTTTCTTTTCTTATTTTCTGTGGTGTTCTGTTGCTACTCTGTTGCGCTGTGGTCAACTCTGTTGAATTGTTGCTCCATTGCGAGCTCTTTTTGTGTTGCTGCTTTGTTGCGTTGTGGTGAGCTCTGTTGAATTGCTGCTCTGTTGCGAGCTCTGTTGAATTTTTTCTCTGTTGCGAGCTCTGTTGAGTTTCTGGTCAGTTGCGCTGTGGTGAGATCTGTTGAATTACTTCTCTGTTGCAAGCTCTTTTGAATTGATGCTCTGTTGCTGCTCTGGAGTTGTGCCGCAACAAATTTTTGCCTGGATTTGCGCCGCGACGACTTTCTACGAATTTTTAGGTAAGTGTTTAAGTCTTGATGTAAATTTTGCCTCATCTTAGTGTAAGTCCTGATGTAAGTCCTGAATTGCCTCATCTTAGTGTAAGTCCTAATGTAATTTTTTAAGTCCTGATGTAAATGTTGCCTCATCTTAGTGTAAGTCCTGATGTAAGTTTTCATGTAAGTCTTGAATTTCCTCATCTTAGTGTAAGTCCAGATCATAGACAAAACGGGAAAGCTAGATATACTAGAAACATATTACTTAGCAAGAGCCGAGACTTCACAGATAAGGGCGAGCTAAGTCCTTGAGCCTTATCATAATGAGTCAAATGTGTCTCCTACAAAATTTGAAACTGGATAAAAAAGGTAACATCCCAATGAAACAACTACCCAACCATCCTCTCTTTATATAGCTAAAGTTATTAAATTTAACTATTTATATAATTAAATAAAACATGTAACATCGAATGTGATGAATCAGATAGCCTCACTGACCTGAGATCATTACATGAACATTACTCTGCCGTAAATATAAAGACCTCCAATGAGATTGTGAAGGGCCATGTGGCCCAGTTTATTGTTTGACATATTTCTTCCTCTATCCTTCTACAATGAATTGAATTTTCCATTTTCAATTTCTTCAACATCCTATGGCGACTGGGATTCTTGAGATTCTTTAGCTATGACATATGGTTGAATGCAATCATTTACAATGTGGAAAACCACTAAACCATCAATAAAATCCACAATCACTCAAATGGAAAGTTAACGTTGAGTGTGGACAGATATGATTTAATTTGAAGTCAAAACCGAGGGTGAATAGGTGACTTGGTTTTACATGTGAAGGGTAATTTGACTAGATATTTCAAAATATAAGTGATTTCTTTCATATCTATCATATTTTTATATATTCCCAAATTTAGAATCGAACCTAAAAATGATCATATATTTTAGTGTAAAGCAACATACTCTTAATTACAATTATGCTTAGTTATGGCCCAATAAATGAGTGAGAGAAAAACACAAATAAAAAACAAAGTACCTGAAAGAAGCAAATATAGACCACAATCTATATCCTTTTAAGTTTAGAGGAGGCACACAAATAACAAAGTCTTTAATTGTTTTTCCTTTTTACCCTAAAAACATTACAAAGAGAAGTAGGTTACATATTATACATGATTATATTTCTATTTTGACTTGAAAGATACATACTTTTATTATTGGTCTGGCTTTATGTCTCATTTCAAAAGAGTAGTAACTCTTCTTAATTCAGTATGGTTCAATAGTAGTTTCATTAGCAGCAGATCGAAATGCGTTAAGGAAACGAAACCAAGGAATAAGAGAAAGGAGATGAAAACTTATATAGACTGTTTCATTGAACAGTTACAATTTAATATGTAATATTGTAAGGTTACTGAGTTTAGATGAACTATGAGCCACATGTATTTCTGGTAACTTAAATTGTATTTGTTGTGAATAAATGTATCTATAGGATGTTTTACTTTTTATATTTCCCTTATTTTATACAAGGTCACTTGACCTATTCCAGTAACTAGTCTATTGAGAATCTACTCGGTTCTACTGTGTCATGCCTTCTTGAATTCTATTTTAGTGGTTGAATAAATTAAGTGAAGTTTCCTTTTACTGGTAGTTTTCTTTTGAATTTTACTTCCTAAAACTCCATATGTCTAAACATGTAGCTGCATACTTGTTGTAACTTATTACATATTTCAATAATTGTAACTATGGCTATGCAGCCATACCATTTCATTGAATAGTTACAATTTAATATGTAATATTGTATGGTTACTAAGTTTAGATGAACTATGAGCCACATGTATTTCTCGATACTTAAATTGTGTCTGTTGTGAATAAATGTATCTATAGTATGGTTTACTTTTTATATTTCTCTGATTTTATACAAGTTCACTTGACCTGTTCCAGTAATCGGTCTGTTGAGAATCGAATCGGCTCTACTATGTCATGCCTTCTTGACTTTTATTTTAGTGTCATGCCTTCTTGACTTCTATTTTAGTGGTTGTATAAATTCAGTGCAGTTTCCTTTTATTGGTATTTTTCTTTTGAATTTTACTTCCTGAAACTCCAGACGTCTAAACATGTAGCTGCATACTCGTTGTAGCTTATTACATATTTCCAGAATTGGAACTATGGCTATGTAGCCTGACTGTTTCATTGAATAGTTAAAATTTAATATGTAATATTGTATGGTTACTAAGTTTAGATGAACTATGAGCTACATGTATTTCTGGTTACTTAAATTGTATCTGTCATGAATAAATGTATCTACAGGATGTTTTACTTCTTATATTTCCCTTATTTTATACAAGTTCACCTGACCTGTTCCAGCAACCGGTCTGTTGAGAATCTACTCGGTTCTACTATTTCGTGCCTTCTTGACTTCTATTTTAATGGTTTTATAAATCCAGTGCAGAATTTTACATCCTCAAACTCTAGGTGTCTAAACATGTAGTTTCATACTCGTTGTAACTTATTACATATTTCCAGAATTGTAACTATGGCTATGCAGCCAAACTATTTCATTGAATAGTTACAATTTAATATGTAATATTGTATGGTTACTAAGTTTAGATGAACTATGAGCCACATGTATTTCTCGTTACTTAAATTATGTCTGTTGTCAATAAATGTATCTATAGGATGTTTTACTTTTTGTATTTCCCTTATTTTATACAAGTTCACTTGACCTGTTCCACTAACCGGTATGTGGAGAATCGACTTGGTTCTACTATGTCATGTCTTCTTGACTTCTATTTTAGTGTCATGCCTTCTTGACCTCTATTTTAGTCATTGTATAAATTCAGTGCAGTTTTCTTTTAATGGTAGTTTTCTTTTGAATTTTACTTTCTCAAACTCCAGATGTCTAAACATGTAGTTTCATACTCATTATAACTTATTACATATCTCTAGAATTGGAACTATGGATATGCAGCCAGACTATTTCATTGAATAATTACAATTTAATATGTAATATTGTATGGTTACTGAGTTTATATGAACTATGAGCTACATGTATTTATGGTTACATAAATTGTGTCTGTTGTGAATAAATGTATCTAAAAGATGTTTTACTTCTTATATTTCCCTTATTTTGTACAAGTTCACTTGACCTATTCAAGTAACTGGTCCGTTGAGAATCTACTTGGTTCTACTGTGTCATGCCTTCTTGACTTCTATTTTAGTGGTTGTATAAATTTAGTGCAGTTTCCTTTTATTGGTAGTTTTCTTTTGAATTTTACTTCCTCAAAATCCAGATGTCTAAACATGTAGCTTCATACTCGTTGTAACTTATTACATATTTCCAGAATTGTAACTATGGCTATGTAGCCATACTATTTCATTGAATAGTTACAATTTAATATGTAATATTGTATGGTTACTAAGTTTAGATGAACTATGGGCCACATGTATTTCTCGATACTTAAATTATGTATGTTGTGAATAAATGTATCTATAGTATGTTTTACTTTTTATATTTCCCTGATTTTATACAAGTTCACTTGACCTGTTCCAGTAATCGATATGTTGAGAATCGACTCGGCTCTACTATGTCATGCCTTCTTGACTTTTATTTTAGTGTCATGCCTTCTTGACTTCTATTTTAGTGGTTGTATAAATTCAGTTCAGTTTCCTTTTATTGGTAGTTTTCTTTTGAATTTTACTTCCTGAAACTCCAGACGTCTAAACATGTAGCTGCATACTCGTTGTAGCTTATTACATATTTCCAGAATTGGAACTATGGCTATGCAGCCTGACTGTTTCATTGAATAGTTAAAATTTAATATGTAATATTGTATGGTTACTAAGTTTATATGAACTATGAGCTACATGTATTTCTGGTTACTTAAATTGTATCTGTCATGAATAAATGTATCTACAGGATGTTTTACTTCTTATATTTCCCTTATTTTATACAAGTTCACCTAACCTGTTCCAGCAACTGGTCTATTGAGAATCTACTCGGTTCTACTGTGTCATGCCTTCTTGACTTCTATTTTAGTGGTTTTATAAATCCAGTGCAGTTTCCTTTTACTGGTAGTTTTCTTTTGAATTTTACATCCTCAAACTCTAGATGTCTAAACATGTAGTTGCATACTCGTTGTAACTTATTACATATTTCCAGAATTGTAACTATGGCTATGCAGCCAGACTATTTCATTGAATAGTTACAATTTAATATGTAATATTGTATGGTTACTAAGTTTAGATGAACTATGAGCCACATGTATTTCTCGTTACCTAAATTGTGTCTGTTGTCAATAAATGTATCTATTGGATGTTTTACTTTTTGTATTTCACTTATTTTATACAAGTTCACTTGACCTGTTCCACTAACTGGTATGTGGAGAATCGACTTGGTTCTACTATGTCATGTCTTCTTGACTTCTATCTTAGTGTCATGCCTTCTTGACCTCTATTTTAGTCATTGTATAAATTCAGTGCAGTTTTCTTTTAATGGTAGTTTTCTTTTGAATTTTACTTTCTCAAAATCCAGATGTCTAAACATGTAGTTTCATACTCATTATAACTTATTACATATCTCTAGAATTGGAACTATGGATATGCAGCCAGGCTGTTTCATTGAATAATTACAATTTAATATGTAATATTGTATGGTTACTCAGTTTATATGAATTATGAGCTACATGTATTTATGGTTACATAAATTGTGTCTGTTGTGAATAAATGTATCTACAAGATGTTTTACTTCTTATATTTCCCTTATTTTTTACAAGTTCACTTGACCTATTCCAGTAACTGGTCTGTTGAGAATCTACTCGGTTCTATTGTGTCATGCCTTCTTGACTTCTATTTTAGTGGCTGTATAAATTTAGTGCAGTTTCCTTTTATTGGTAGTTTTCTTTTGAATTTTACTTCCTCAAACTCCAGATGTATAAACATGTAGCTGCATACTCGTTGTAACTTATTACATATTTCCAAAATTGTAACTATGGCTATGCAGCTAGACTATTTCATTGAATATTTACAATTAATATGTAATATTTTATGCTTACTAAGTTTAGATGAACTATGAGACACATGTATTTTTGGTTACTTAAATTGTGTCTGTTGTGAATAAATGTATCTATAGGATGTTTTAATTTTTATATTTCCCTTATTTTATACAAGCTCACTTGACCTGTTCTAGTAACTGGTCTATTGAGAATCTACTCAATTCTACTGTGTCATGCCTTCTTGGCTTCTATTTCAGTGTCATGCCTTCTTGAATTCTATTTTAGTTTCATGCCTTTTTTACTTCTATTTTAGTGGATGTATAAATTCATTGCAGTTTCCTTTTACTCGTAGTTTTATTTTTAATTTTACTTCTTCAAACTCTAGATGTCTAAACATGTAGCTACATACTCGTTGTAACTTATTACATATTTCTAGAATTGGAACTATGGCTATGCAGCCAGACTGTTTCATTGAATAGTTACAATTTAATATGTAATATTGTATGGTTACTGAGTTTAGATAAACTATGAGCTACATGTATTTCTGGTTACTTAAATTGTGTCCGTTGTGAATAAATGTATCTATAGGATGTTTTACTTCTTATATTTCCCTTATTTTATACAAGTTCACTTGACCTGTTCCATTAACCGGTCTGTTGAGAATCTAAGCGGTTCTACTGTGTCATGCCTTCTTGACTTCTATTTTAGTGTCATGCCTTCTTGACTTCTATTTTAGCGGCTTTCTAAATTCAGTGCAGTTTCCTTTTACTTGTAGTTTTATTTTGAATTTTACTTCCTCAAACTTCAGATGTCTAAACATGTAGCTGCATACTCGTTGTAACTTATTACATATTTCCAGAATTGGAACTATGGCTATGCAACCAGACTGTTTCATTGAATAGTTACAATTTAATATGTAATATTGTATGGTTACTGAGTTTAGATGAACTATGAGCCACATGTATTTATGGTTACTTAAATTGTGTCTGTTGTGAATAAATGTAGATCTATAGGATGTTTTCCTTCTTATATTTCCCTTATTTTATACAAGTTCACTTAACCTGTTCCAGTAACCGGTCTGTTGAGAATCTACTCGGTTCTACTATGTCATGACTTCTTGACTTCTATTTTAGTGTCATGACTTCTTGACTTCTATTTTAGTGGCTGTATAAATTCAGTGCAGTTTTCTTTTACTGGTAGTTTTCTTTTGAATTTTACTAACTCAAACTCCAGATGTCTAAACATGTAACTGTATACTCGTTGTAACTTATTACATATTTCCATAATTGGAACTATGGCTATGCAGTTAGACTGTTTCATTGAATAGTCACAATTTAATATGTAATATTGTATGGTTACTGAGTTTAGATGAACTATGATTCACATGTATTTTTGGTTACTTAAATTGTGTCTGTTGTGAATAAATGTAGATGTATAGGATGTTTTACTTATTATATTTCCCTAAAAATTTATTGGATGCGTGTCTAAACCATTATCACCAAGTATATTATTTATGAAGGAATGAATGCCATGTCCTTATATTACTTTGTTACAAAAATTCATAATAAGGACCATCTCTTTTCTCTTTATTAATTCGATATGGACCGTTTATATATATATATTCCAGTTCGTTTGTTTCCAGGTTGCATGATATTCCACCAATGCGTAGTTTTGTTACTTAACCAGGAAAGTTCATCAATTTGATAGATGTGTTATTGGAATGTTCAGATGATTTCAGTGCTATTAATATAATTTCTCTGTTTACTTCACTCTATTTCCATATTGCATATCACTGTTTTAATTAACTACAATTATTTTCATCCCTCTCGGTCCCATTACCCATAGGGATCAAGTTAATTTTCAATAAACATTCAAATCTGTAATCTCTGAGATTTAAATTACCCGTAGGGATAAAGTTAATTTTCAATAAACATTCGAATCTATAATTTCTGAGATTCAAGTTAACGAGACATTCGAATCGTAATGTGTAAGATTTAAATTAAATTCTCGTCGCCAATATATATATATATATATAAACTCTCTTCCTTGTTATACACAACAACTAAGTTGTAGGTAGACTTATTGTTGAAACATCTTGACTCACCTCCAAAACTACTCAAATTCCTTTATTCAAAATTCATAGTTGCAGATAGAAACTTTACTTGAGTCGAAATCCTAAAAAACTTTGGAATTTACTTCCTAGAATATCAATTCTAGGATTTACCCTCTCAAATATATGAAGGGTTGGGTAGAATCTTAACCTCTTATTTTTCTTCTTTTAAAACAACAAAAAAAACCCATATATTTCAATAAAATAAATCGAATGGAATCTATATATGATTATCCTTATTTTCCATGTTTTTTCCAAAAAACATTTTGTTAATTTCCATTTTTTCTAAAAATTATTAGCCTAAATAGTATAAATTATTTTTACCTTAAAATTTGCCAAAATTTTAAATAGAAACTATACATATTATTTGTTTCTAAACTTTAAAATAAATTTCGAATCTTAAAATTTTCCTTGCTCTCATAGAATTTTGAGCTTCCATAGGATTTTAGTCTGTCGATTGAGTGTTAACTTCTACAAGTTCTAAAGGAAGAGTCTATAAATGGCAAGGTAGCCTCTAGATCTCATCTTTTCTCAAAGGTGACATATCAAGTAGATGCCCCTATAGTCAATCTCTGTAACAGATCTAAATAGAAGTTCTTCATTTTAATAAATCCATAAAACACAACCACTTTAAGGAAAACTGTGTACATGTGTCATTTCTCCCATAAATTCTTAGGCATAGTTTTTAAAGCATACATGTCATGTTGGCTTTCTCCAATTAACTTTAAAGCATGTTTTTTGTAAGTGCATAAAATAATTTTGCAAACCATGTAAATGTCATTTCTCTCAAGCTTTAAGGCCTAAAATTTGAACCTAAAGTGGTTTAAATCTCATAGAATTTTGAACTTCCATAGGATTTTAGTCTCTCAGTTCAGTGTTAGCTTCTACAAGTTCTAAAGGCAGAGTCTGTAAAGGGCTAGGTAGCCTCTGGATCTCATCTTTTCTGAAAGGTGACATATCCAGTAAATGCCCCTATAGTCAATCTCTGTAATAGATCTAAATAGAAGTTATTCATTGAAATAGATCCATAAAACACAACCACTTTAAGTCAAATTGTGTACATGTGTCATTTCTCCCATAAATTCTTAGGCATAGTTTTAAAAGCATACATGTCATGTTGGCTTTCCCCCATTAAATTTAAACCATTTTTTTTGTAAGTGCATAAAATAATTTTTCAAACCATGTAAATGTCATTTCTCTCAAGCTTTAAGGCCTAAAAATTGAACCTAAAGTGGTTGAACTCTCATAGAATTTTGAACTTCCATAGGATTTTAGTCTGTCTGTTGAGTGTTAACTTCTACAAATTCTAAAGGCAGAGCCTGTAAAGGACCAGGTAGTCTCTGGATCTCATCTTTTATCAAAGGTGACATATCTAGTAAATGCCCCTACAGTCAATCTCTGTAACAGATCTAAATAGAAGTTCTTCATTTTAATATCCATTAACCTCAACCACTTTAAGGCAAATTGTTTACATGTGTCATTTCTACCATAAATTCTTAGGAATTTTTTTTAAAGCATACATGTCATGTTGGCTTTCTCCCATTAACTTTAAAGCATGTTTTTTGTAACTGCATAAAATAAATTTTCAAACCATGTAAATGTCATTTCTCTCAAACTTTAAGGCCTAAAAATTGAACCTGAAGTGGCTGAAATCTCATAGGATTTTGAACTTCCATAGGATTTTAGTTGGTCTGTCGAGTGTTAACTTCTAGAAGTTCTAAAGGCAGAGTCTGTAAAGGGCTAGGTAGCACCTATGGATCTCATCTTTTCTCAGAGGTGACATATCCAGTAAATGCCCCAAAAATCAATCTCTATAACAAAACTATGTACATGTGCCATTTCTCCCACAAAGTAAAGGCTTCCTCCCATTAATTCGAGATGTGAATTCTACCATAAACTTTTTAAGTCAAACTTTAAGATAAACCATGAAAATGTTATTTATGTCATGAAAATGTGTCATTTCTCCCATGCATTTGCAATAAATGTCAATTTAATATATATTTTTATTGATTTCTTTTAGGGATAAAAAACCACTAAATATGGTTGGAAAATGGAAATTATGCATAGATGTTTCTTGCTATCCCAATCTAGGGAAAACAATGATTTCATATGTGCTTTCCAATATTGCGACTAGCAAAGTCGTCCAAAGGAAAATGAATATACCAGGAAGAAAAACAAACAACCAGGCATATTATATTGGATTGATAGAAGGTTTGGGAACAAATATGGAGTATGGATCAAATGGAATTGTAGTTTTCACCAATTTTGAACTTGTGTGCAACTAGATGAATGGTGTGTACCAAGTTAACAAGGAGAGGCTAAAGGAACTATATGGAATAGAAAATAATATTGTTAGCCAATTTCAATTTTTTAGTATAATACATTGTTCAAATGTGAATATGATGTCTCTTGATCTACTGCGTGGGGAAATGCCAATTCATGATTCATCTATAAAAGATGAATTAATAGATGAATTAGAATTATACAGGGCAATGCCAATGCAAGATTCATCTATCAAAAATGAATTATTTTTGAGATGCTCTTCTTCAAAAATTCAAGATTCATCTCTCAAAGATGCATTAGTTTTGAGACGCTCTTCTTCAAAAATTCAAGATTCATCGCTCAAAGATGAACTAGTGTTGAGATGTTGTCCTTCAAAATTTATTGATGGACATTTTAGCATATCTTGGATATGTGTTTGTTTTGTACTTATAAATGCGTATTTTTTAATGAACATGTGCTTTTTTCAATTATATACCAACTGTGCTCCCACCACACCATGTAAAGCGCAACTTGGTGAACTTCACATTTGAAACAAGTGGTGAACTTCACATTTTTATAAAATTAAAATGTGGGGACTTCAACAATTTTTTGTTTAAATGGAGTTTCACTTCTTTTTTAATGACGATGTGTTTTTCTCAATTTTATACCAAGTGTGCTCCCACCATGCAAAGTGAAATTTGGTGAACTTATCATTTTATAATTTTTTTTGCTTAAATTGAGTTTCAGACATCAATTAGTGCTTTGAAAGTTGGGTTTTACATAATTTGTGTATAGTAAATTACATTAATTTTCTGAAATTTATTTTAAATTAGTCATTTAAGAAAATAATTGCAAATGTCCACCGTAGATATATATATCATGGAGGATGAACGACGAAGATCAACAAAATTCCATATCTCTACAAGAGGGGGGGATTAGGGATCGAGGGATGTTCATGGTATTTAAATATAATCTTAAATCTCCATACATGTGTGTACATATGGAATTGATTTTTTATCGACTTTCTGAGCTAAATTAGTTGTTAATGAGTTTCATTTTTTATTTTTTAGGAGCTAAGAGGAGGAGGGTCTCTACTCCATCCATGGAGCATGCCCATGGCTCACCGAGTCGTGGTATGGTTTACGCAATTTAATCAATGAATATGTACATGTATCTATATGCATGAATGCATGTTTCAATTGATTATAAATTCGTATTTGTTTATGAAATTTCTCTCTCATATTGAGAGGTTGGTGGTGGTTCAAATCCCCTTAGACGACCATCAATAAGTGCTACCAGGTTGTGTGAAGGTGGTGATATTTATTCCCTTAGAGGCCTATCAATAGCTGGTGGTGTTCGTTCTCAGCAGGGTCTTTCTAGTTCTCAATAGTTTCAGGGTGTGGAATATGCTAGCCAACCACATTGAGGTTGCCATCAATTTGAATATTTTTTTCATTCAATTTATACAAATTTGTTTACATGTGTTTTTTGTAATATACAAATTTTATATATTGATGCAGAGGTTGAAAATGCTCCAAATGTTTGTCCAAATAGACGCAGGGCAGAATGCTTCATTCAAGAATAAGGTTGTCCACCGACCATGACATATCCAGCCGACATTTCCGATATACCATGGGAAAGAAACATGCAGCATTGCACCTTAGAAAGGTGTCAACAACTTCATGCAAAATTGCAGAGATATTTCGTGTCTTTGACTCTACCTGCTGAGAGTCGAGAAAGATTGGAAATAGTTACACATTATTTAGGCCAACTAGTAGATGTGTACCAAAATCTTGGGCCAACCATGGATACTTTTGTGGATTTCATGAAAAAAATAAAGGAAACAGTGATGGGACCCGATAAATGGGAGGGTGTTAAAGAAAGAGTTACAACAAAAAAATAAAAGTCTATGTTTAATTTAAAATAAGAGCCAAAAATAAATATGCTGAAGGTACAATATTTCAAGCACCCTGATATAGCTCACTATTTGTATGATAGACACCTTACGAGTTATGGAAGACTCCCATGGAACGACGAGGTTCCACTTTATTTTGTAAAATTATTTTATGCAGAATTCTTTTTGGAAATGAAACCCAATTATAATGACTTTCCCTCTGAATTTTTTCTCCTGGGAAAGGTCGATTGTGTGACCATAGGGGCGCTAGGTGTCATGCTGAGTTGCCTTGTCCTAAGCCACCATTGGTTAGTCGAACTGTTGAAATTTTTCTATCAGAGATAGAAACCACTTCTCAAATTAGTCGAGAAGAAAGGGATGCCATCACCAAAAATGTTCACAGTGGATTGGGTGGAGTCGATGTTTTTCTGAATCGAAAAAGAGCACGTGAGAATGCACACACCAATTTTGTGTATTATACAAATGAAGAGATTGACAACATGACTGTTGAAGATCTGAAAACATATGCAAAGAATTGTCGCAATGGTTTGCATGACCTAATTGTTCATGAGGAAGAGGGCATGGGAACGGTATGTGTTAACGGTTAGGATTCAATTATTTTAACACATACATACAATTTGTAATAAATACGTATATATATACATTTATTTGTATGTACATTAGTCTAAGAATTTATTATTATATGTTAACACCATTTCCAGTTTTCACGCTTGATGAATGAAGAAAATTTTAATATCATGTTCAGAGCCTTAGGTTCAAACAATCAAGATGGGTCTGACCATCAAGATATGTTGGAAAATGTTAGTGTTTTTCAAGCTTGATATTTTTAAAATAGATAATTGTGCACACATGTACATTCTCATGTATATATACTAAAAAATTTTAACAGATTTCAATATCGTCTGATGTTTTTGGGATGGCGGTACCTTCTTCTTCCTTAGGAGATGTACCTTCTACTTCCTTAGGAGATGTGCCAGGTTCACAAAAAGTATGGAAAATTTTTCACTTTTAAAATTTATATTTTTTTAAGTTATATATATTCCACCTTAAAAAGTTCCATTAAAAAACGAGATATATCTATATCTTGAGTTATTTTAAATTTTTTGAATTTTAGGTTTTTGGAGATTTTCTTTTGGAACCTCTCTTAGGAGATGTGCGAAATCCATCCACAGAAGTATTCAATTTTTCACTTTTAAATATTTTTTTTTTTAATTTATAGTTTATAAATTGAAGTTTTAAAGTTTTATTATAAACCGAGATCTTGATCTTGAGTTATTTTATACTTAAATTAAATTTTTTAATTTTAGGTTTCTATAGAGGATTTCTTTTCTCCACGGACTCTACCAATGGAGATAGGAACATGCACAACATTTCAACCATTTGAACAAGTTATCTAATTTGTTTTTAATATTATTGAAAATAAGTTCATATATATATGCATTTTCATTTAATTTTTTTTAATATATATATATATATATATATATATATATATATATATATATATATACATGTATATTGTACAATTTACTGTTGGAGATGCTCCCACGGGGGAAGTTGTAGCTGACGAGAAACAAATGGAGAGGGAACCTCATGAGGTATTGCATGATTTTTTTTTCAATATTTTGTTTTTTACATGAAGTACTATATATTCTCACTCAATTTTGAAACATCAAATTTTAATGTTTGTACGTGAATTGTGTAGAAGCTCCCCATGCTTTGCAGGATAGCTCACGGATTGAGACTTTTCTAGGAAAGACACTACATCCATATGTATTTGATAGATTATTTCTAGATTTGATTGAGATTTCTAGTCTTAAATTTTATTTTTTATATATTATCTAGATGTAGTCATATATATAACTTGATACTTGATACTTGTGAGATCTACAAATTTTGGAAATATTCTATGTGAACTACATTTGGTACATGTGAATGTGATATATAATTTTTTTAAAACTTAAGTTTTGGATGGTTGAAGTACATTTGTCATGTGAAGTAATGTTGTGTTATAATTTTTTTGGTTTTTAAAACTTAAGTTTTTGATATTTGAACTACTAGTAATGTTGTGATCTATAAATTAATGTTTTTCTTTTGAGCTACATTTGGCATGTGAAGTAATGTCGTGTTATCATTTGTTTTGTTTTTAAAACTTGAGTTTTGGATGGTTGAAGTACATTTGGCATGTGAAGTAATGTTGTGATCTATAATTTTTTGTTAATTAAAACCTAAGTTTTGGATGGTTGATATACATTTAGCATGTGATATAATGTTAAATGTTTTTATTGGATAGTTTAACTGAAATTGGCATGGCATGTGAAGTAATGTTGTGATATAATAAAAAAGTTTTTAAAACTCAAGTTCTGGATGGTTGAAGTACATTTGGCATGTGAAGTAATGTTGTGATCTATAATTTTTTGTTAAATTAAAACCTAAGTTTTGGATGGTTGATCTACATTTGGCATGTGATATAATGTTAAATGTTTTTATTGGATAGTTGAACTACAATTGGCCTGGCATGTGAAGCAATGTTGTGATATAATGAGAAAATTTTTAAAACTCAAGTTTTGGATGGTTGAAGTACATTTGGCATGTGAAGTAATGTTGTGAAGTACAATACATATTGATTCTAGGTCTTGTTAGATGTGTTGAAAACAATCATAAAATTTTAAAAATGCAATCTCTAATATATATATATATATATATATATATATATCCATCCATTATTTTTCATCAATGCACATGTATAGAAAATCTACTTTCAGTTAATTGGCTAGAACATATTCGACCATTGGACAGACAAATTTTGTACTAGATTTTATATCAGGAATAGAGATGTGGGTCAAATCCCACCAAAAGTCGGAGAAGTGCTCTGAGTCTCTTGTCTGAAAGGAATCTTCGTAAAAAACTATAGTGTGGATGATTTATCTACATTCCATACTTTTACCAGAAAATACCACGAGAAAAACTGGTCACATTCAGTTCGTGTATATATCTAGTACGTGTAACATTTTTCATCAGTACACATAGAAAAAATATTTTCAGTTAATTGCATTCTAGAACATATATATTCAGTACGTAAAACATTTTTCATCAATGCACATATAGTAAAGCTACTTGAACAATTAATTTCATTCTAGAACATATATATATATATATATATATATATATATATATATATATATATATATATATATCAAATACATTCAACATTTTTCATCAATGGATGTATAGAAAAGCTACTTTCAGTTGATCCTAGTGTCCATGTACCAAAACAATTTGTACATGTGCAAACACTTGCACAGATAACATAACAAGGCAACTCGATTTTTAGTTGAGTTCTAGAAGCCCTAAAACATAATCCAAAGAGAATAAATTGTTGGGAATTCAATCAAAAAAATTCCAATGGAATGCCATCTTCAATGATCCGTTCATGATTGGACTTTGACATTTTCCATTTCTTAATTGTTATTTTTTTCTTTGATTGAACCTCTATCAACTTTATGCGTGCTACACACACCAAGTGACTATATTGATAGCTTATGAAATTAGGTTCATAGTCCTCAAATTAAACAAAATCCCCACTTTTATTAGTTTGTCTGAAAAAATAATCTTTCAGTATAATAGATCTTCTTTCATATGGAAACTCGTGATCATTATAGTTTTCTAATAATTTTATTTTTCATTCAGTGCAAAGCATCAAATAATACTTCACATTTTCATTATTTTTAGTTGCTGCAAATACAGCAGAAACATCACCTGCACAATAAAACAAAATTAACAAACCTATGTATTTAAATTTATTTCTAGATATTTATCATTTGAAAGAAATTCGAATGTTATCTTCTCTAACAATATTAGAAACTTGATCACCATCAGATGATATTGTAGTCTCCTCTGATTGCATGTCTTCAAACAATGCAACGAACATTTTTCCCTTTGTATTTAGCTCTATATGTTTCCAATATTTTACATACATTTTGTTTTCACAAACGTCATTGGATTCTGTGTTGTCTATGCAAACATGAAAAAAACAAGAATATTTTCTTTTATCCAATGAAAACACATTTCTGGACAAATTTGTTTTAATTGAATGCAATTTTCGATTCTCTTTTATTGTTTCAACGTCATTTCCAATTTATCTATCTACTTCTTAGATCCTAATATATCAAAAAAACCTTTATATGGAAAATTCAAAGAATAATGTAAATATGATATCAAAATAAAATCAAAGATAATCAATCAAAGATAATCGAATGAAATTGAATGTACCTTCGCACTTCCCTTGATCGATTAGTCTCATGGCTCAGAGCAGCGCTGCACCATTGAACAACTTCTTTAGCGTTCACAAGTCGTCTTGCAGAGGGATTCATTTGATATCTTCGAAGTGCTCGTTTTATGCATGTCCCTACACCGTCATGTTCTCCTTTTCGATGACCAGTCTCGAAGAAATTCCAACAATGTTTAATGCAGGTTTTCTTATGAAGACAACACAACCAAAAGAATGATCGTGCAGATTTGAATTGACCTAGGCATCCATCAGACCATATCCAATGTTCATTGAATGTTATTCCATGGCTTTTGAAGGAGTCATAAATCTTTCCAAAACAACGTTATAAAAAATATCTATCATGTGTACGATCATCATTGATATAAAAGTGATATTCTTTAATAACATGTCGATTTTCACTGGTTATTTCTATATGATCTACGTTTTGTTCATCATGTCTATATAGAATATGGACGAGCATCGAGACTTGTTCAGAATGATAGTATTCACAGTGAATTTATTTTTGTGGAACAACTGTGTAGTTTTCTGCAAAATCAATTACTGACAAAATGGTCCCTAGTGGAAAAAATTCACGGGATTTTTTGAATTGCAAGTCTTTCCATCGAGCTCTATGGGAATGCTTGGTCTATTTATAAAGTTTTTCATCAAACTTTCTAAAAAGTTCTATCATAAAAATTTCTTCTTCTTGTAATTCAATTCTTTTAGCACTATTTGCACATTGAATCAATGTATGGATATATTCATATCTCTTCCATTTCACTTTCATGTTGGAAAATGATTGATCATTTATATCAATATAATATTTGTTTTGAAATTTCATCAAATTTTCACAATCATCGCATTTTTTACCACCAACACAATTCTTTTTGTAAAATAGTTCATCACTTTGTCTTTCACATAGAATTTGAGATATGAAATCACGGATAGTGGATGAAGGAGGTGAATCCTTCCAAAATGTTCTACCAAAATTAAGGAATGTGTCATAATATAACTCAAAATTCACCATGATAATGACAAAAACAAGTGTCGTGTACGGTGATAGGTTTTACATACCATGGTTGTTTTTGAACAAAATCGCTGATTGAAACATGAATTTCACGATTCTCTTCTTTGACCTTGTTGAACAACTCTATCCGAGTGGTTTCCAAGAAATGTTTTTCATGTTATTCGTACTGATTTCGTGCTATTCTTCTTCACATCACATGTTTTCGAGATGGAGAAACACGCAAATTTTTCTTCCAATATTCATATATTAATTTTATAACATTTTTTTCAAGTCTATATTAGTATGGTTGCCTACAAATATCTCTCCAACAAGCGAGTTCATCATTTACATATATTTGCAACCGAAATTTCCGATGTTTGTGAAAATTTCTTCGTGAGGTTCCTAATTCTTGTGCCATATATTTTACCAAGAGATTCTCCTTAGTACTTGATGAAACCACTGCCATATGTATTTCTCCACGTACAACTGAAACATTTTTCTGTCTAGATCTTCTAATTGAATTTATAGCACTATTTATATTTCGTATCACATTTTCCTTCATTTTTTTATCTTTGTTTGATTTTTGAATACCCAATAAAGTCATAGCTTCTTTTAATTTTGTTAATGATAGGAGATCTTTCAACATTCGGGCTTGAAATGTCACATTTTCCTTGATGAAGTACGTATCAAAAATGCAGTGAACACGATACCGTATATAATGGTCAGCTCTTTTATCTCCATATGTGTCAGTGTCAACATTTTCTGACATCTCATCATCGATATTGATTTCATCTGTACATATTCGAATGAATAGTACATAATAAGTTTACATATTCAATAAATAACTAAATTAATAAATATATGTATAATTTTAATAATACGTGCAAGTGATCAATATATATATATATATATATATATATATATATATATATATATATATATAACTTGTGATTCAATTTCTTCACTTGAATTTCTTTCAACATTTTCACTATCTTCAATCATTGGTTCAATATCTCTTCCACTTTCTCTTTCAAAATTTTGTATCCAATCATCAATGTTTTGAGGAATATCTCTATTTGTTTACATTGCAAAATATTTTTCAAATTAGTTCGTCAAATAAAAATTAAGCTTCACATTTTACACTAAGAAAATTTTAAATATATCAAACTCATAATATTTACATTTACATACCTACTTCAACTTCTAGTTGAGGTTGATTTTCCCCTTCAATATTTGAGAGTGCTTCTATCTTTCTTTTGTGAAATTGTCTCATCTATTCTTTACGTTCCTCAGGATCTTTTTTTCGATCATATTTTCTCATACAATTCCTTCGTTTTCCCACGATAATAGAGTATGAAGTTCAAAAAATTTCCTTCAAAAATTTAGACAAAAACTCAATTATAAAAAATATCACAAAAGATTTAATTTTAAAAAAACTCATTTTAAAATTTTGCAAAAAATACACACTTCAATCCAAAACACTTACTTTAAAAAATTTGAGAAAAAAATGTCTTACAAAAATGAAACGAAGCTCAAAATATTTCCTTCCAAGTCCTACAAAAAAATTTCATTTAAAAAGTTAGACAAAAAATCATTTTAAAAAATCATTATATAAGATTTACTTCAACCCAAAACACGTACTCTAAAAAAATGTCACTTCAAAAAATGCCTCAAAAAAATGTCCATTGAAAATTAATCCCAACTTCTTAAAAAATGCCACTTCAAAAAATACATCAAAAAATCCTCTGAAAAAATATCACTTTAAAAAATACTTCCAAAAAATTTCTAAAAAATGTGCTTTGAATATCAAGCCTAAAAAAAATCCTTTCAAAATTAAGCCCAAATCCATACCTTCAAAAACAATGAAAATTAAGGCCAAATCCATACTTTAAAAAAAAATGTAGCCCAAAAAACATCCAAAAAATGTATTACATACCTCCAAGAAATGTCCTTTCAATGTACGTCCAAGAAAAGACCTTAAACCCAAAACAATATTTTGCAAAAATGTTCTTTGAATGTACCTCCAAGAAAAGTCCTTAAACCCAAAACAATTATTTGCAAAATCTGACCAAGACTTTTGTAAAATCAGACCAAATGTGCGAAAATATGTGAAAATAATGAATGATTTCAGGACAATTTATATTGTCGCGAAACGTTTTTTTGGAAGGGCTCCTTGGTATTTTTCGGTTGACAAAAAATTGGGTAAAATTTCAGCCGAAATTTTATACAAAATTAGGCCAAACTTTTTTGTCGTTAGACTTGACGGGCTGTCGACGCAAAAAACAATTCGGCCGATTTTTTTTTAAAAGTTCGGCGGAACTAACGCGTCAACAATTACACAGAACCAAGTTCTAAATACGTATCTGCAACTTTGGATTGATTAAATTCCATGAAACATTCTGAATTAATTGTCGGAACCAAGAAAAACATTTTTAGAATTGAATCTACTTTCAGGAAATATAACTTTTATGGTATTTCACAAATTTTTACTAATTTTAATTAATTTTGTAATAAAACGGGTGCAAACAATTTCTGAAGGTGATTATTATTCAGTGAAATCATAATTCTGTATCTTCCAAAATACATTGTAAAAAAAAACTGAAAAAATTATGGTGCATTACCTTGCGCCGTCGTCTCTAATGGGTAGTTTTTAGATTTTTAGTTTATAACTTATATGTTAAGAAATTTATTGCGTCATGAAACATATTCAAAATATGCATTTTTTTCATATTGGACCAGTTCAAAAAACTCTCGTAATTATGATATGCATCCGTTGGCTTTGTAAATATGGTGAAACCAAAGTAGACTCTCTCTAGATTGTTGTAACATATTTTGTTTCTCAAAAACAGAAATTTTCGAAGAATACAACATCGCGTATTAACATGACTTCTTATGAATCTTTTGATTGTTAAAAAACACACACTCAAAGAAACGCTAAGTTGACATATCAAATGTGTAAAAAAATTAAAAAAAAAAAGTTATACAAACCTAATAAAATTTCTGACAACTTTTATTTTATCACAAAATGAAATTCAAAATAGAAAAATTGTTTTAACTTACGGAAAGTTGAAGAAGAGAAAAGAAATTAAAGTTTTTTCTGAAAAAAGGGCAAAAAGTGTAACCTAGCTTCACATTTTCACCTATGTTTAGCATACAATGTTATCACTATGTTTTATTTCGAATCAATATAGTTTAACATAACTTAAAAAAAGAAGAAGATATAAGTAAAGTTACATGCAATATTATTCAAATCTTAGTGAAAAACCAAATCTGACGAAAAGATTACATAGTAACAACATGATTACCTTTGTGAAGAAATATATATATATATATATATATATATATATATTATAACTTTAGAGAGATGTTACAAAGATGATGACAAGATGAGACCGCAAATAAGTATCTAGATATATTTATAAAAAATAAAACAATGGAGAATTACTTTATAGCTTATAGCTCAAGAGATTTAATATTGGAGTATTATGGGTATGCTGATAATCTTTTATAAGTATCTAGATATATTCATAAAAAAAATAAAAAAATCAAGAATTAGTATATAACGTATCGTTAAAGAGATTTAATATTGAAGTATTATGGGTACATTGATAATATTTTTGAAATTAATGATGCCCCACTTTTAATATGAAAAAATCATTCCCATATGTAATATGCCATTCATATTTCCTTATTCAAAACTATTCTGAAGATATTGTATGGGATTGTATTAGTGACATGCTATGAAGATTCTTTTTATTGAAAACTATTGTGATCTTATTGTATAAGATTGAATTATTTATTATTATTTAGTTATAAATATTTTCATCCACAATGTGTTGAAATGGTGATAAATTAGAGAAACGTCTAGGATAAGTTTGAAGTTTGATGAGTTGTTAATGGGATAGTGCATTACTTCAAACATGTTCTGTTCCGAGGGTGATAAATTAGAGAAACAACTAAACAAAGATTGAGGGGTTTCCTAGAGAAATTCCCCCGATGTGCGAAATTGTTGAAGAGAACAAAGGATGTTTGTGCAAGTCACATTCAAATAGTGTGGCCCAAAACATAGAGAATTTCCCTTGATATGCCAAATTGTTGAAGATACAGAAGGAATTCCATACGCAAATCACACGTCAAAAAAAAAGGAGTCACAAGCTACAGAGAAGTGTAGAAATATCTCCATCAATAAACTGCATCAACCTTATGTTATGTATTCCCATATTAGTCAAAATCCAATTTAATAGCAAATCCAAATTTGGACTTGAGATCAAATATTTGTTTTATTATACCAAATGATAAATATGATACATACAAACGTAAATAGGAATGCAATGTTAAACAAGTGCAATTGCATAGCGGTAATCCTTGCCGATGTGCAACGTCATTCTGGATGATGACCAAGAACAAGTACATAAACTCTTAATTTTGACTTCTTCAGTGAAATGAGCATGAGCGTTTGGTAGCTTCTCTAAAGATTAAAAGGCAGTTTCCGATATTGAATTTGTAAATGAAATAGTTTAAGAAGGACACTAAAATTAAGGATCGTTGGATCAATATTTTTCCATAGCGTCGAAGGAATCACGAAGCAAGAAAAACCTCTCATCAAGCAATTGTGTTTTTGAATTGTCTCTACTATAAGGATTGCGTAGTAGCGAAATAAAGATATCAGACGAGAAAATACATGAGTCTTCCATTATATACGAATATCAGTGTGGACCGGCCATTAGGAATACCATCGACCAGAATATCGATAACAACTAAAATGAAATATTATGCCATAATGTTGATGATGGAACAATAATATGCAATGAAATATTCTGCCATATAAATCTTAATAATAGAAGGATGGATTGCGAAGAAAACTTTGTTAGAATAACTCTTTCTGATGAATGTAATGTGTACTGCACTCTAGAGTCGATGCTTTGTTATACTGTCTCTTTGATTTTAGATTGATGAATTTGGTAAATAACAACCACATTCTTGAAAGTCCAGCCACGATACATCATACATGTTTATATATATTATTTTTATATAAGTTTACATATCATTTTATTTACTTTTTTATTTAAATAAAATATTAAATGTATAACCATATGAATAACAATTGAAATAAAATATTTAAAAGGTAAAAGAGAATTTTCGGTAAAAAATGTGAAAGAAAATTTTGGGTAGCATGTCTGCCATGCATGCACCACCTGCGCACTTTACTTGGAGTCCATAGCATTCAACCTACGTACTTGTTAGAGTTGGTTTTTTTTGACCAGTTTTGGTTTCATTTTATTTCTGTCATCAATTTTCTGGGAATTTTTTTGCAGTGTATTTCTAGCCCCTGGTTTCAACCACGAACCCAAGCTCGTGATCTAGATCTAGATTCCTTTTTATGCAATATCAAACTTTGGTGGACACCTTGTGATGTTGGAAGCTCCTCAACCCCTTTTTTTAATAATTGAAATAACAGATGAGGGAGAACTATCTGAAGAAGATGATCTCATTTGACTTATCTTTCAAATGCTATGCTTTCGTCATTTCCCATATATTGAAAACCAGAATTTGACTCTCATATTCGCTGCTTCAATTGTGTTGCATAGCACTTTGATCTGAAAAATCAATCACCTGGTCTTCTGCAACAATATTTGCATAGCACTCGGAATTCAGGTGCAAAGGCTCGGGGAAGGATATTTATTACATGGGCAATTTCTAATCCAATTTACCTCCGCAAAACTTTCAATATTGGGGTTCGACTCGGCTTTGGGTTGTTTTTATTGTTGGTTTCGACCTCAGAATATTTAGGTGGTCCTTCTCCCATCTAGCTGTTTCTGTTGCTAACGTTTATGTTTTTCATAATACTTCAACCTCAGTTTTTCACTGGTGAGGATGACAATGACGCAGACACTGAAACACCATTTATTGGGCAGTAGATCCGACTGTTTGGCTCTATGTTCTATTGGTGTTACTCGTGATGGAAATATATATTGGCTGAGAGATTTTTTGAACTGACAGTAACCAAGGGAGATGCCTCCACAATATATATTATTGAGGCTCTTCCTGGGGGATCGACGGCTTGCTCCTCATCCTCATTATCAGCATACAAGTTAGTTGTCTCTTTTACCTCATTTTGAATGAATTCCTAGTGTTCATATTCCAATTTGTGGCTTTCTTACTTCATTCTCTAATGAGAATTTCTCAAAACAACAAAACCTTTATGACATGCAGTGCAGTTCGGATGAAAAATATGTGTAGATTGTTTGCATCAAATACAAACGAAATGAAAAAAGGAAAGTGAAGTTTTGAGGGTTTACCATTCTTTGAAATTTCAAGCTGAAAATTGTAGGGATAAAAACATTGTGTGGTATATAAGTCGGTCACTTACTTACCTCGATTTTTCGCTGGTGTATTATCTTGTTTGTCTCAAAATTTCACATGTCATCATCTAACCAAATTCATATCCATGAAAAACAATTTCTCTTGTAGCTAGAAAAGAAGGAAAGAAGTGACGTGGGCATTACTACTGGTTTGGTTTTTAAATTCATGATTTATTATTTTCCTATTTACTCAGTATATACTTGCTAATGTTTGGCCCTTGCCTACAACAAGGGTTTGATAGTTATTTTGTTCTAAATAAGTTAGTGTTTACCAACAATTCTCATCAAGTCTTATCATTTTTTAGTGTTACTTTTGTGTTACTTTTACAATACATTTTGCTTCCTCTTTACCCCATGAAAATAATTTTTTTCTCATGTTATTAAACATGTTATTAAACCGTGTTTCCAATGTCGTTATTTATGAAAAATATGTTCTTTGTTGAAAATGATTTCGACAATAAACTAGAATATCCTTAGTTTACGAATTGAGTGATGTTTCTTTGGATAAAACAACTTGATATAAGCATACTCGATGAGAGATGCAATATCGATGAAGAGAGAAGCTCCTTCTTGCTTTGGCCTCTTTTCCCACTTTCATTCCAGCTATCCTTGCATCTGCATGATTTATTCCTACTTGGTTGTAGGCCCTCAATCTGCCCACAGTAATATTTTTCTCCATTGGATGCTCGTGTTAATGTCTTCCATTTTCATCATTGTGGAAGGAGAGATACACTCAATTGAATTGATTACACTAATATTGTTGTTCCATTCAATTTTCATGTTAATGTCTTCCATTTTCATAGTTGTGAAAAGATAAATACACTCAATTGAATTGGATAGGATAATGAAGCTCCTACCTCTCTAGTTGCCTACAAATTGAATGTTGTTTTCTTCTTCTAACTGAGTTATGTGCTCACATCCTTGTCTCAATTCTACTTACAGGGAAATCACCAATATAGTACTAACACTAATAACCTCCCGAAAGCAAGGAAAGAAGTGGTAAAGCGGTGGGATGGGGTGTGGTGTGGCAGTAGAGGAAAAGCGTGGAAACAAGGGGTGGCAACAAAGAAACGAGTGTGTGAGAGGAGAGGAAAAGTGTCTCAAAAGCATAAATAAGGATAATATGAAATGTATGCAGCATATAATATGAAATTTATGTATAGATCATATATGAACATCGCAGTGGTAGAGATATAACTGAATACTTTGGATATGACAAAATAAGTCAAGAAAATATATTATATTTAAAACTAGTTTCATATTTTGGATAAAAAGTTAAAAATTCAGGATGAGTTTTTTAAAATTTTGGTTAAAATTTTGTGGAACATTGATGATTTCAAACCTTGAACATTGAATGTTGCGTAGGGCACTTGAAGGTTCCAGTAAGAGGTTGAAATATAAAATTTGGATAACATTTTGGTGAATTGAAATTGCAGCCTAAAAGTACTGAAGGCAAAATCTAATAATAGGGGTTAATAAATATAATACATATAAAAATGAGAAATTTTGGAAATTTGTGTATTTTGATTCAAAATATGTGAACAAAAAGCTTAATAGATCATTCTAAAATGGGTAAAGTGTTCACCTTATATGTCTAGCCTTTCTAGCCTATCGATCAAAATAGACAAGTTTCCAAAAATTCTCAACAACATGTCAGTAATGTCATAATAGAAAGATCCTTTACTATATTCAATCATTTGTTTTATAAATTCATAAAAACTAGTGATATTATTGATTGAGATCAAATAATAAAATTAAAACAACAAACTCAATTATTATCATGGAAAAATCATTCATTATCTTTATCAAATTCAATAATTTATTTCATATATTAATAATCAAATAGTTATCAAATTGATTGAGATCAAAATCCTAATTGAGTTTCATGAGTCCCAAACTGTACTTATATGTATTAGATAGCCTCAAAATTTACCATTGAACATTCAAGTAGGTTTATGAATTGGTTAAGGACACGAGTAATTCTATTATTGGTGTGTGAAGCAGTGCCTATAATTGTTGATGATTGTAACACCCCTTCCCACTTTTACCCTCTTTTACAAGCCCTCAGGGTAAATATGAAACAAAGTGCCACTATAACATGACCTGAAATCCTATCTCCAGTTAAGGAAGTGGGGCCTACAAGTGAGACTTACTAACCAGAAACTGACATCCTCGAGGGACTACATATGACCAAGGAGCTAAAGAAACATCCTAGGTGGTCAATCCTTGATTCAGAACTTTGTTTCAGTGGCCTAGAATCCCAACCAGACCCTTTAAACTACCTTGATGTAGTTTAAGCCCTCCAACTGCACTCATCAGCCTTGATCCATGTGGATTTCACCTAACTTGCTCATTACGGTGCCTACAGTCCCGATATCTAAGTCACAATTCTAGGCCAACCTCTAGACCCATGCCCAGAATTGCCCAAGACTTCTTATAATGATAAATGACATAAGTAAAATGATAAATATAAAAAAATTGAATAAGAACTTGACCTAATGAGGCCTAGCCATGATAGTCATTTCATCAAACTTATAATAAACATGTAAGCTACAAGTCATGAATGCATATATGATCATAGGAGTTTGAAATTTATCTAAGACTCACCAAGAAGATTTAATGCCCTCTAATAATAGCTGTAATAACACTTTTTATCTCAAGCATTCATTAACCAGAAAATGCTTATCAAATCCTGAAAAAATCCATAGCTAGAGCACATACATATCCATGCTTATAATCAACATATGACCATATTATTAACCATCACATAACAACCATAAAATAATCATAATAACCAGTACTAGTGATCATAAAATACAATAGGAAAATAAATATTATTAACTGAAGCAAAATCTAATCAAGTCAAAGATTTCCATGCACCACCCAGCCATAGATTGGGCTGAAACAAATATTTCTTTCACCCAAATACCCCCATACCATATTCCAAGCATGAATGTGGGATTTGAATACATAAACACACTGGGCCTCCTAGAGATTAAACCACCTCCACCCTTAAGCTACGATGATCTCACCAAAACTGGTCAAGAGATCACAAAGACAAAAACAAGCTTGGATTCCTAAAAGTTTCTTCACTAACACAATGAGGAATTTTCCTGTCTCCACCAACCTACCATTTTCTTCTTGGAAATTAAACCACCTCTACCCCCAGTCGTTGGAAATTTTCCTAAGGCCACCTCACCCGGTTTCAAAACCTTTCGGAAATCTAAATCACAACCAAAAAATAGTCCTATCACACCATGGTTATCTAGGAAATGGCTAGGTAAAGCTGAAATCAATGTCAAGCCCAGGAAAACCCATGCGAATAACAATAAAAGAACCAAATAAAATAATGCATGTACCATGCATTCACACGTCATCTACGAAATCACACAAGCAACTTGTTACCTGGAAAATCTTCTAGTTGAATTTGTCGATCCAACCTTTCCTTGCTTTCCTTGCTTGTACTTTATTGTCCTTTTCCTTCCATTTCCTTCCTTTCCTTTCCTCTTCTTGGTTCTCTTCTCTCTAATATTCCAAATGGGAAAATGACAGTCATACAAGAAATAAAACAACAATGATGGAATATCAAAACACAATGAATAGAACCAGAAATAACTGAACCATTTTATAAATAAGGAGGCCGAATAAAAGTAAAACAATGCTCTAAAATGGTAAAAATCAAGGAAAAAAATATGGCTAGAATGAACCTCCGGTTCCCCCACGGAGAACATTGCGTAACCGTTGCTCTGTTGGAGACCGTCACTGCGCTACCACTACTGGAATTGTAGGAAATACTTCTGCTAGCTGAAAATGAATCCATAGATGAGATTGTTTTGATGCTCAGAAATTTCTGGGATTTCGAATCCGGACTCTATGGTGAAACCCAGAAAAACCCAGAAGGGATTTTTGGATTGGAAAACCCCAAAAAATCACCCCCCTAGGCATAAAAACATAGTACTGCTAGGTATGCAGTGATATGAGATAAAATGAAAAATTAAATGTTGCAACAAAACCTCTGTAGCTAAACTCTTGAAATTTTTATCCCATCACTAGATTCAAAGAGACAATGCTAAGGAATCTCACCCTCCTCTCGATCTCTCTACTGATGCACTGCGTAAGTCACTGGGTGACTGCACTGCTTAAGAGGGATGAAAATGGCCAAATACTAGAATACTAATATCTTGTGACTAGGTAAAATGAATCCTCTCCTGAGTGGGAACTCGAAGTCCCCCAAGGACGAGGTTTGGATCTCTTCTCATAGACACCCGTGTACTAAAAAACACTGCAGAATCAGCTAAACAGCTCAAGCGTGCGCAAGTCGTAAATGAAAAGAATATAATAATAATCCAGAATGATATCCATGGATGCCCTCACCCATTTCTTATACTTGTTTAACCCTCACACCCTTGGCCAACATCATAGATGTGCTAGACTCTTGGTCCATATCCTCCTCCTTCACTACGTTGCTCACATGATCTCTTGGCCCCCTCCACAACTGCATTGTTCCACTTTCACACTGGTGAAGTGGTTTTATTCTACTAAAGGGATTTATGGGTCCCTCTGCCCTCTTTTTCATATATTAATTAAGGAGGAGAAAATTAATATTCTAATTAGCTAAAATCTAAATTAGGAATATTAGAGTCCTCCCTGCCAAAACATTGCTTGTCCTCAAGCAACTGCAAATATGTGGGCCACCCTGTTGGCCCGATGCAACTGAGACCAATGCTCGGATCCCATACAAACCCCTTAGTGCGACTATGCCCCTGTGTTAGGCTACCTGGAATAGACCCCTCAATGTTGGGATCCGCAATGGATCTCTCACCATACCTATTATCAAACAATCCTCCCCAATCCCATTGCCACCATGGCCAATCGTCGCCCAAGTCCCCTAGCTCAAACTGCACACTGCATCTGGCTATAGCTACTACCTCATGAGGTGAATACCGCCAACACACATCAATTATCCATTGCCCCTGATGTGCCATAGATGTGACTGTATAAGCTAGCCCACTAATTGCATACCAAATCATCGCCTCTCTCCCCTGACTCAACCCAATGTTGATCCTGCTCTCCTAAAGTCGGGATGGAATGCTAAAGAGTTTTCAACATGTGCCCCGCTTCCAAACATAAATTGTAGTACCTGTCATTTCTATGGGTATTTTCTCTACTATGCACCTGACTAAGAATATTGTACAATCAATAGGATACCAACTCATGATGTCCCACCAATCTATCCCGATCGAAGAATCCAATGTGGTGATATTTGCATACAAAATATGTCTGACGTGTGGTCACCGACTCAAACTCAGATCATGTTTCTTTTTCCCACCTGTCAACAAGAACTGCGTCAAAGGGAAGGCCCCTCTCTCTATAATAGGCTCAACTGGGCTAGGTGTACTAGAAGCTCCATCATTGTACTCTTGGAGAGTGCTGCTCCCTGAAGTTACTTCAGTCCTTATAACTATATATGCATCTACCGAAACCTCATCAATGGGTTAGCCCAAAGATGGATGCACCACCATCTCCAATAGATCCTCCTCAATGGTTGACCCCAAGGTTAGCCTCATATCTATCACTGGCTCAATGTGAGCCTCCATATGGCTCTCCCCCAAAGGAATCTTATACATGATGTGCATAGGCTCCTCCTCAGCTACCCCATGCTCCACCATGTGATTCTTAGGTTGAATCATCACTAGAGACTCATCATCCTAAATGTCTCTCATCGAATCCTTTGACTGCTCACCCTGCATGCTGGAAGAAAATAAAATCTACTATCATCCCGTTGACAAACCTGCATTACTAATGAAGTCCCCCACTTCATCAGTGACTCAATAAAGCCCAATGTAAAATGTACATGTTTCCCCCCATGTAGTATGCAACTCATCTATAGAGGTTATTGAGCTATGTGGAGCTGTACTCCTCGGGTCCCCTGCTAGTCTCATATAGGTACCACCATGTTGCCGCTGTGTCAGTTTGAATATGATATATCCCCAATCGGGTGCAAACTATATCCCTTTCTCCTTGGGCCTTATGGTGAAAAATATGCATAGGCCAAGATCATCCTACCCGAGCATCCCCATGATGTTGATATCTACCCGCCCACTATCGTCACGACCCTGAGAAGCAACATGCTAAGTTTTCCTCACCATGTAGTGTAAATCTCAGTGCTCCCCCACATATCAAACCCAAAGTGGACTAGATCATCTTCTACTATGTACCTTATCATCTAAAAGTGGAGTGATCCACTTTCCCAACAGATCCCCCAACCATACTAGGAGCTCCCAACTCCAACTCCTCTTAGGATTTCTCTACGTAGCACTACTACCTACTAGAACCTATTTGACCCTCAGCTCTGACTCTTGCATGTATTGCCTGATTGGTCCCCAAGTATCAGAAGTGTATCCGATGCATGCATACATGCCCTGATCCTTCCACATATTATAGTAAAATACATTGTGCCAACTCCTGATGATACATCTGGACACTGCTCAGAGTCTGGGTACCCTCCTGTAGTTGAATTATACCATCCACCATCCCTCAAATATGAGATGATAACACCCTCATAGCCATGTCTCTACTAAATGTGGTGGATTTAGATGCTCAAAAATATCCTAATCAATCCTAGGTGAACTACATCCCAGGGTACACATAATGCCCTTGTCCATAAGTCCCCTTGGAGACAATGCTCCAGGTGCCTGCTGCGTTGTATCATGGGTCACTGCATACCACCCAGTGTCTTTGCACTTCTCATCATTTCACTGTATGATATAAACTTCCCCTTTATAGCACCAAATACCGATGGCTACCACTATACCATCCTGTAATGTATAGTATCCTGCATGGGACAAATTATCCACCACTCTACTAGTAAACGCCCCATGAGGTGGGCTACATCTCCCCATCATCTCTAAATGATCGGAACAACCTAACTCCTCATATGCCAATGACAATGACATCACTGCTCATATCCTTCATCACTCAAGTGTACCATATACTAATGAGAGATCACCGTCTCTATGTACTTCCATATCTGGTGGCCCACCCATGCCACCTCCTTTGACCGGCTGCTTCCAATGTACGCTAATCACCCTATGACTCCATGCATGGTCGTTATGTTGAGATAGCTCCTGAAAAGGGTGTACCCTCCTGTCGAACCATCCTATCACTAGGGATGTCCAGGGCTCTGATAGAGGTCTGAAAATGTCTGTGCGCCCAAACATCATACACATCGCACAATGACTACCATCACCTACTGACTCTATCATGTGATGGTAAATCCCACCTAGATCCAAATAGTAATCAGGTGCTCGTGTCCCTCTAGTAATCCATGGAATCTACTGAAATGTGGCCATGGATGTATCCAGCTGCCTGCATGATCCATGGGGTACCATCTCAGTACCTATCACCATCCAACCTCGACAAAAGAAACAAATGCAACAATCCCCCCACATAGAATAGTCCCTCCATTGTACGAGTGCTTCACCCTGGTGATGTATGCTAGAAGGGGGGGTGCTCTGACACTCCAATGTGCCCTCTAACTGCACCGTTAGGGAATCCAACCATTCTCCAATGTGGACCAACTTTGCCGCTCACTCGACACAATCCACTCTCATGCCCTCTAGCTCCCCATTCTACCGTAGGATAGGATCTCATACTAATGTGGCCTTCACCTTCAAATCTAGAATATCAACTTGAAACTAATGGCACTACTGTGTTAGACCATCATCCAATACATCTGTATCTCATAACACTTCCCAAGAAATAGCCCAAAGGATGGTTGCACACCCTCCTCCATAGATACTCCAATACGCAAGGCATGATCACTAGTCAGCTGCATGTGATTGTCATTCAACAATTATGTCATAAACCTAGAGGCCTATTTACCTATTGGCTCCTAAAAAATGGTGGAGTTGTCTCTCGACACCTCATCAACCTATGATGCACTTTTATCATCAAAGAACTCAGTCACAACCTGAGATACCCCATCAATGGATACCTCAACAATGGGTGGTGTCTCATAAACGAGTGTATGCTCAACTATCTCCTCCCAAGTCTTTATCGTATTATTTGATGGCCCATCAAAAGTAGGTAGAAAAGGTCTACCCACGGTACACTACATGTCATTTCCCTTCATGTACCCTCTTCCTCTGTTATAGCTGCGACGTCTTCAGTTATCCTTAATCTGGGAAAATTCTTGGAAAGTGAGATGAGCTTGGAAATCCTGGGTATGAGATTGGTACTTCTTGAAATAATCACCGTAATGATCTACCTCTGACTCTTGAGGTTTGATTGGACCTGTCTGCACTACTAAGAAAGTGGGCACGGTGGGATGCTGCGAGACTTGTGGCACCACTTATTTCTCAGTCCAATGGTGAGAAGTACCTTTACTTTCCCCATTTTGAAATGCCCGTGGGATTTCCCTTTCTATTATTATCTCCCTTATTACTCTGGTGAGATCCTACATTGATCTGAGGAGGATATTGTCAAAATCCTTCCTATAACCTTCTTCTTCCATTGGAGACTTCCTTTATCCTCCTCCATTGGATTTTTTTTTTATTTGCTGGATGTGAACTCTGAAACAAGTTGAATTTGGTATTGCAATTAGAACAATTTGGAAAACGGCCACCACAGCAAATCTGAGAAAATATTCTTCATACAACCTTCTATTTCTCTCAATCTAGATAGAATTTCAAAAATCTTCTCAATGGGGAAACATAACTGATTTGTTCTACACAAAACCCATGTCTCAGATTTTTGAGATTATTATTCATTTTCCCAAAATATCCAATGCAAAACCATCGATTTTTTATGTGAGTGGACTTTTGCGTTTTCTATTTCTGTATCTCTTAGAGAACCTTCTATTTCTCTCAATCAAGATAGAATTTGGAAAAATTGGTTGTAAAGGAAACAAAACTGGTCTGTTATGCACAAAACCCGTGTCTCGGATTTTCGAGATACATCTTCATTTGCCCGAAACATCTAATGCAAAACTGTCACAGATTATTCTAGTGAAATTTTGCGTTCTCTATTTTTGTATATCCTTGTCCGGTGTGTAATGTATTCTCTATCTTCGCATCTCATAAACCGGTTGTTCCATAGGTTGAGCCAAGTCTATGAGATCCGATACCACTTTAATATTCCAAACATGAAAATGACAGTAATACAAATTAAATAATACAATAATGTTGAAATATCAAAACATCATGAATAGAACCATTTTATTAATAAGGAGGTGGAATACAAGTACAACAATGCTAAAAAATGATAATACTCAAGATGATAGACACAGCTAGAATGACCCTCAAGTTCCCCCACTAAGAACATTGCGTAACTGTTGCTCTCCTGGAGACCCTCACTGTGTTGTGCCTACTGAAAATGTTGGAAATGTTGTTGCTGACAGAAAATTAGTGTGTTTATGAGGTTTTTCTGGTGCTCGGAAAATGTCGAGATTTGGAATTCAGACTCTATGGTGAAAACCCAGAGAAACCTAGAGAGGATTTATGGATCGATAGACCCCAGAAAATCACCTTCCTAGGGCATAAAACCACAATATTGTTGGGTATGTAGTGATATGTGATGAACTGACAAATAAAATGCTACAATAACACCTCGGTATCACAACTGTGGAAGGGTTGATCCCCTCACTAGGTTGCAAGTGACAATGCTATGGAATCTCACCCTCCTTTGGATCTCTCTACTACTGCAATACGTAAGTCACTGGGTGACTGCACTGTTCAAGAGGGTTGCAAATGGCCAAATGCCAGAATATTGAAATTTTATCACAAGATAGAAGGAATCATGTCCTAAGTGGTAACTTGAAGTCCCGCAAGGATGAGGTTGGTATCTCCGCTCAGAAAAACCCTGTGCTAAACAACACTAGATACTCAACTAAATAGCTCAAGTGTGCTCAACTCATAAACGACAATAAAATAATAATAATATAGAATCATGTCCTTGGATGCCCTCACTCCCTTCTTATACTTGTATAACCCTCACACCCTTGGCCCAAATCATAAATGTGCTGGACTCTTGGTCCATATCCTCCTCCTTGACTATGTTGTTCACATGATCTCTTGGCTCCCTCCACTACTGTGATGTTCCACCTTCACACTGGTGAAGTGGTTTTATTCTAATAAAGGGATTTATGGGTCCCTCTACACTCTTATTCATATACTAATTAAGGAAGACAAAATTTAATATCCTAATTAGTTAAAAGCTAAATTAAGAATATTACATTCTCTCTCTCTCTCTCTGAAACTAATTCCAAAGAAAAACTAACAAAAGGATAAAACTAGTAAAAGCTCAGCTTACAAAAGTTGTGAATTGATCGTCAGAAGCCTTTTTATCATTGATGCCTCTAATTTATCGAGTTTACTTTATTTTTATTCATTTTTCATCATACAAATATGTGACCATTCATCTCCCTTTTCTCCTATTTGTTTATTTTCATGAATAAAATGTCAAATAATCACTGTTTTCATTTTCCAATGACTATTCCAATTTCCTTAGCCATTAATAAACCGAAGAGATACCGACTAGGATGTTTTTCCCAACATTCATCTTGAAATACATGTCCCATGACTTTGGACTTATTTTTCCTTTATTAACCTTTATTACATGAAATTTTAACCTTGTGTCATTACAATGGTATTTAACCCATGCTTTGGGATTAGGATGGTTTTAATTATAAATAGTCACAATTGTTTTTTCTACTTGAATAATGTAGCTACAACCATATATTTCCTATCATTATAAGGGAGATTTTGTAATTACAAGTGCAGTTTTGAGAAAACATATTATTTATTGATATATTTATATTTTATTTAATAATTTTATCAATTTTGTGTTGGTATGTCCTAGTCATTCACTCAGAAATTAACGTATCTTTGAGAACACCTACATGTTTTTCTTTGTAAATGTATTTACAATATCATTGAACATGCCAATCTTAATGTTACCAATCCCAACAATATTACAAAAAAATATTGTTTCCGATAAGTTCAACACTACTGTCAATACATTTGTAAGAAGATAAATCAACTTGTCCCGATGGTAAATTTGAACTCAACAATTTTTTGGAGCATCTTAATGGAATTTCTAATGACATTAAGTTCACCATGGAACTTGAAAATAACCATTCCATTCCCTTATTGGATGTTCTTCTCACTATAAAATATGATGGAAGCATAGGACACCAAATATTCAGGAAGAAGATTCATATTAACACTTATCTCCATGCCTATTCCCATCATCACCTTGCTCAGAAAATTGGTTTTCTCAATATTCTTATCACTAGGGCTTTGTGATTATCTGAAAAAAATCATATTCAATAATAAATCAACCATGTTATTAAGGTTTTCCATGATATTGGATACAGCTACAAAAACATCAAAAGATCCTTTAAGAGAGTGACATTAAAATCCCCTTCCCATGATTCACCAAACCCTAATCGAAAGGATTTTCTTCCTTATATCAATGGCACCATGAATAAAATTTCCAAAATCCTCAAAAGGAATGGAATCATCACTTCATTGAAACCCTTGTAGACCATCCGACATAAATTTAGGTATGTGAAGGATAAAGTGGATTCATTACAGCTCAAAGGTGTCTACAAAATTGATTGCTCTTGTGGACTATGCTACATTGGAGAAACTAGCCGATCATTTAAAATAAGATTGAAGCAGCATGATGTTGATATAAGGAAAGAAATAACCTAATATTTTGCTCTTTTTGAACCTTCGCTCATGACTAGACATCACATTTTCTTGGAAAACACTAAAATCATCATCAATGAGGCCCACTATTTGAAACTCAAACTCAGGGAAGCCCTTAATATCATCAAACATCCCAATAACCTTAATAGGGATCGCAGAATTGAGATTAGTAGATGTTAGCTTCCCCTCATCATCTGTTTCCTCCGTGGTTCTCCTACCTCCTGCCTCCCCTCCCTCCCCCAACTCCCTTTTTCTTTCTCCCTTCCCTCTCCTTTCTTCCTCTTCTCTTTTATTAGAATTATACTTTTTATCTATCTTTTATCCCTGCTTATTTTATGATTTATTTTATTTATTTATTTTAGAATTTCTTTATTTATGTCTTTTTATTACTGCTTCTTTTATGAATTTTATTTTTTATTTTTTTCATTTTATAATTTATTTTTATTTTTATTTTTTATTTTTATCTTTAATTTTAATTTTGATTTTGATTTTGATTTTTGATTTTTAATATGATTTATTTTATTTTAATTTTTCAATTTTAATTATTTTTGTTTTTTCTATTATATTTTGTTTTTATTATTTTGCTTTTTTTTTATTTCTTTTATTTTTTTTTCATTTAATTTTTATATTTATTTTATTTTTCTATTTTAGTACCCTCCAATTCATAGCCGACCTTTTCTCTTTTATTTTTTCTCTTGTATTGTTTTTTCTCGTGTTTATGAATACCCTACTTAGTTCTTCTTCTATCAAATTTACAAACATCGTGATGAGGGGTCCTGATTGTGACCTGAAGTGTCGAATTAAAAATGAAACTGTGGATTCAATTTTGATATCTAATTCTTCAAAACGTATCCATAGAAACCTTCAAAAAGAAATAAATCAACCTCTTTGTGGAAACATGTGATGCAAAACACTAGAATATAATAATTGTTCCCAAGATATTGTGATATATTATAATCAAATAATAATTCATCAATAATACATAAACTTGTGTCAACCTAATTTTATTCCTTTGTCGAGCCATCCTTAGATTTTTTCTTCTTGTAATATCCTTTCTTGAAATTTGAATATTTATTGTAGTGCCAACATTTTTTGTTACCAATTTTTCCTTTTGAATTATATCTTGTTGTATGTCTCAAATTCTCCCTTTTTTATGTGAACCAACCCATAGACACCATTTATTTTGAAGTGGAGGTTTCCATACTATATTTTAGGTTCTCCTTATCAAACAACAAGTCTCTCTAAATGTAATCACGATAAAGAGTGATTGTTGTACTAAAGATGATATAAGTGACTAAGTGCTACCTAGATTTAGGTAATAGAAACAAAAGTGTGATTCTATTATCTCAATCTTTGATATACATATATAATAGTTTATTAGAGGATAAGAGTATTGAAAATATTTAAATAATAAAACAATTTAGTACTTTCTTTCATTATTTTCCTATTTAGATAGATTTAGGCTGGTAAGGATTTTACCATGTAAAGGATCTCCATTTTGATCCATAATATTGTTGTTGTTTCCTCTCCAACAATGTTGAAAATAAAATCATCTTCCATTCAAAATAAAATGGTTTTAAGAGATATTGTACCTACATCTTTGAATCCCTAGTGAATCACGCTCACATTTATCTTTCTCTTGTTTGCATGTCCATGTTGTACCAATAAGTCATGCATATTGAGATTCTATAGGTTAAATTAAATATTATAGTTAAACTTGTCCTCCTTGAAATTTTCATACAACCTTTGCCATATGATGTTGTGGAAGATAAACTCTAACATAGCTATTGCAAAAAAAATAAAAAATAAAAAAATCTTGTAAGGCTAGGATGGTAACTTTCAAATGAATATTTCCATTAAGATATTCATCAATATATATTATAGAAAGGTGATCCTTCACATTCATATTCCTAGGCATTTTCATATTCTAGGTTTATTATTTACATATTTACATAATTTTACCCAATCCCGGTGGATTAGGTGCCCAACATTCCACCCCTTAATCTGAAGGGATGTTTATGAGTCCAAAGATAATTTTGAATCTTTTAAAATTTTCTCTTTCAAATTATTTGGTGAGGATTTCTACAATTTTCTCATTTTGGAACAATGTCGTAGGTGAATAGTCATGCCCTTTACATGATGTTGAACCAAATTATATTTTTATTGTTATGTTTAGTTCAATCATGAAATATTAAATTATTGGCCAATTTAATTGCATAAGTGATGTCAATTACAAGAGGAGTAGAGTTCTCTTGTTTTTCCTATAAATCGTCAAGAATTTTACGAAGCCACACATTCTATTTGCTTGCTTCTACAACCACCACTTACTTTTTCTATGTTGTGGAATCTATGAAAGTGACTATTTTTTTTACCTCTAGTAGAAAACTCCTAATACAAGACTAATAAAATAACCTGAAGAAGATAATCCATTTTCCTTATGTCCATCAAATTCTAAATGAGAATATCAAATCAAGTTGGAGTCATCCACCTATGTATATTTGAGTCCAAACTCTTGAGTTATTTTCAAGTACTTTAGAACTCTTTTTGCAACAGACCAATGAACCTCACAAGGCTTCTACATAAAATTGGAAAGGATTCCAACAACAAATGAAATATACTCTCTAGTAGTGGTGAGGTAGATAAGACTTCCCATAAGTTGTATATACTTAGTTACATCCTCAAATTCATTTAATTTTTTAGATGCGAGCTTTAGATTTTTTTTCTATTTGATTGGTCAACTTATTTCATATGTCCATGCCAAATATGTTCAATAATTCTCCAATGTACTTCCTTTGAGATAGAATATATATTTATGATGTTGGGTTACTTCAATACTGAAATAGTAGTGATAATGTCCCAAATTTGTAATCTCAAATCCTTTCTTAAAATATTTATGAATGGAATGGAATTTTAATTGTTCCTTTTGATCAACAAATCATCTACATATACCATAATACAGGAAGCAATTTAAATTTGTTGACAAAAAATTTTTTTCATCAAGATTAAAGTGTTTGAAATTTAATTTCAGAAGATGTTCAGTTAATTTTTCATACTAGGCTTGTGGTGCTTGTTCTAGGCCATATAAGGATTTGATGAGTTTACATACTTTATGTTCTTTTCCATTAACAAAAAAAGCTTTTGGTCAAGTCATAAATTTTTTTTAGTTCAGGTATATATTCAAGAAATCATTTTTTAAATCCTTTTTATCGATTATATATCTTTTCTGAGCGACCAACACAAAGAGGGTTTGGATTGTGGAGAATTTTATATGGGGGGGTGGAAGTTTCCTACTAATATATTTCATATTTCTATGCAAATCCTTTTTCCATAAGGATTTATTTCTGCTTGTCAAGTGATCCATCTGATTTATAATTTGTCTTGAAGACCCACTTGCAGCTAATTAGATTGGTTCCAAATGAAGCATCCATCGAATTTTAGGTTACATTCATCATTAGAGCATAATACTCTTTTGGTTTTGATTCATTCCATTTATCATGAGAATAATTTTCTTAAAGGAAGTTGGTTCAAAATTCGCGAACAAATTTAATTCACAAGGACAAAAAAAATCCATGTCAACAGTTGAATATTTTCACCTACATCACCTCCATTTTTCCTGGTGGAACTTCTAGTTCCTATCTTTCCAACCTTATTAGGATGAAAAATTTCAAGTGTTTAAGTGAGCCATTGTGAAGGAGATTTCTTAGATGGCCCAGGATGGTTTTTTGACTAAGATGGGGTTGCATTAATATTTATCCTTTCAATACTCTTAGTCATATCACTCATTGCATGTTCTTGATCTAAAGAAGTGGATGGATCCTCATGAGGGGCAGATATCTCTTTAGAAGGAGATTCATTAGATTTATCTAGGATATGGATCCCCCGTGAAATATGTGGAATATGATTATCAAATTCTTGAATTTTTTTTGCATTACTGAATCTATTAAAAAAATCAAGTTATCGCTCAACAAAATTGTCGGATTTGGAAGATTCAAGAAAAATGACATCTCTAGATATTATCAAAATTCATATTTATCTCATTATAGAGATAATACACTTTGGAGGTGAATCAATACACTAATTAGATACAATTTCAAATCCTTGCAACAATTTTACTTCTTTGTTACTTAGGAATCAAGGAATAGAGGTAGAACCAAATATTCTGAGATTCCTTATTGAACCAATGTGGCAATAACACATTTCATAAGGAGTCTTCATTCTGAAGGGATGTGATGGACATAATTTTTTAATATATACTACACATAGAATTGCATCATCCAAAAACCTGAGCTTTCATTAGAGGAAATTTTAGCCTAAAATTTGCCTCCTAAGGAAAAATAATAAAATAATAGTAAAAATAATAAAATAATAGTTATGAATTTTGGAGGGAAAAGAGGAAAAGTACTTTTTTTAACTGTATTTTCGACTTATCTCCTTATACGTTTACTCAAATTTCATGTTTAGAAAATCATTGGATGTGGAATTTAAACGTGTTGAAACACATTTTTTTTTATTGTATATGCATTTTTTTATCAAGGTTTTTCCTCTAAAAAGTATTCATAATGGGTACTCATTAGATATATAGTTTAATTTCACATCCAACGAATACACATTATTCATATGTTTGAGAAGACCCACATTGATAAAATTTGCAGATACATTAAAACGTGTTGAAACACATTTTTTTTTATTGTATATGCATTTTTTTATCAAGGTTTTTCCTCTAAAAAGTATTCATAATGGGTACTCATTAGATATATAGTTTAAATTTCACATCCAACGAATACACATTATTCATATGTTTGAGAAGACCCACATTGATAAAATTTGCAGATACATTAAAACGTGTTGAAACACATTTTTTTTTATTGTATATGCATTTTTTTATCAAGGTTTTTCCTCTAAAAAGTATTCATAATGGGTACTCATTAGATATATAGTTTAATTTCGCATCCAACGAGTGTCTACACATGAAATTTGAGTAAACCTATAAGGATATAAGTCAAAAATACAATTAAAAAAAGCAGTTTTCCTTATTTTCCCTCCAAAATATTTACATGCACCTCTTTTTAAATTTAAATCATTTTGTTTGGTTTAAATATTATGACATGGGAGTTACATGAAAATTTCTTGGGAACTTTTAGGCTGAAATTTCCTCTAATGACATTTTTGAAAAACATCATTGAACAAACCATATTTAAGATTTTCCTATTCATTATTTTAGCTACACAATTTTGTTGAGGATTATATGGAACAATTGTTTGATGTGGAATCCCATGCTTGTGAAGATAGTTTTAAAATTAATTAAAGGTATATTATTTTCTAGTATTAGCATAAATATAGTGAATATGAGTTTGTGCATCATTTTCAATCGATGCATAAATTTTTTGAAAGTTTAAAAAGATTCAGATTTGATTTTCAGAAAATATACCCAACACATTCTGGTGTAGTCATTAATCAAATTCACTATATATTTATTTTGAATTGAAAAATTAACAAACATAGGGACACACAAATTGAATGAATAAGTTCAATCTTTCTATGTGCTCTGAAAACATAATCATGAAATGGTTGTTTTCTATATTTTCATAGGATACAAGCATCACATTGATTCAGTCTTCTTTGAACTATTAATAAATCAATAAAACCATCTCTCTTCAATAAACACAGGCTATCATAATGAAATGTCTAAATCTTTCATGTCATGAAAGAATAGATGGAAATGTACCTTCATTATACTAAGAACTACATGCCTAATTTTGTGCAGAAACATACGTTCCTTACATATTCAAGAGTCTTTCCTCCTCTATCCAAATCATGAAAAGTGTGTTGTATAATTCTTTTCTCACTTCAAATTTACCATTAAACATGTGCATGGAGTTTCCTCACCGATAAATGTGAACCATGGACAACAAGTTTCTCTAGAACTTTAGAAGGTAGAATCATACAGAATAAATCCATGGAGTCTAGGAAATTTGAGCCTAATGGCTCCAAGCCTAGATGGATTTAGTCTTGAATTTTATGGAAATTATATAAATTTATATAAATTATAACTAAAGTCTTCAAAAAAATAATTCCGAGAGGTCATGTCATAGGTTGCACCTGTATCAAGAAGCCATGCATCTTTCCAAGAAGAAAATGAATTATGAAAGAGGTATTTAGTTAATCCAATACTAAAATGTACCACAATATAATGAACATATTCAATGGATTTACCTTTCCATGTATCTCATATTTTACCTTTCACTTAATTTCATTCTTATTGAATTTGGTATCAAGAGAGTTTTCATGTGGATGCATCATGTCCATTTTTACTACAATGAATTCAACTCGTGCAAGCTATTTTATTATTTTTCAAATATGATATAGGAATATGCCTTTGAATATATTCTTATCACCATTATTGATAATCAACTCTAGCCTTCTTATCACCGATAAATTTCACATCCAACGAATACACATTATTCATATGTTTGAGAAGACCCACATTGATAAAATTTGCAGATACATTAAAACGTGTTGAAACACATTTTTTTTTATTGTATATGCATTTTTTTATCAAGGTTTTTCCTCTAAAAAGTATTCATAATGGGTACTCATTAGATATATAGTTTAATTTCGCATCCAACGAGTGTCTACACATGAAATTTGAGTAAACCTATAAGGATATAAGTCAAAAATACAATTAAAAAAAGCAGTTTTCCTTATTTTCCCTCCAAAATATTTACATGCACCTCTTTTTAAATTTAAATCATTTTGTTTGGTTTAAATATTATGACATGGGAGTTACATGAAAATTTCTTGGGAACTTTTAGGCTGAAATTTCCTCTAATGACATTTTTGAAAAACATCATTGAACAAACCATATTTAAGATTTTCCTATTCATTATTTTAGCTACACAATTTTGTTGAGGATTATATGGAACAATTGTTTGATGTGGAATCCCATGCTTGTGAAGATAGTTTTAAAATTAATTAAAGGTATATTATTTTCTAGTATTAGCATAAATATAGTGAATATGAGTTTGTGCATCATTTTCAATCGATGCATAAATTTTTTGAAAGTTTAAAAAGATTCAGATTTGATTTTCAGAAAATATACCCAACACATTCTGGTGTAGTCATTAATCAAATTCACTATATATTTATTTTGAATTGAAAAATTAACAAACATAGGGACACACAAATTGAATGAATAAGTTCAATCTTTCTATGTGCTCTGAAAACATAATCATGAAATGGTTGTTTTCTATATTTTCATAGGATACAAGCATCACATTGATTCAGTCTTCTTTGAACTATTAATAAATCAATAAAACCATCTCTCTTCAATAAACACAGGCTATCATAATGAAATGTCTAAATCTTTCATGTCATGAAAGAATAGATGGAAATGTACCTTCATTATACTAAGAACTACATGCCTAATTTTGTGCAGAAACATACGTTCCTTACATATTCAAGAGTCTTTCCTCCTCTATCCAAATCATGAAAAGTGTGTTGTATAATTCTTTTCTCACTTCAAATTTACCATTAAACATGTGCATGGAGTTTCCTCACCGATAAATGTGAACCATGGACAACAAGTTTCTCTAGAACTTTAGAAGGTAGAATCATACAGAATAAATCCATGGAGTCTAGGAAATTTGAGCCTAATGGCTCCAAGCCTAGATGGATTTAGTCTTGAATTTTATGGAAATTATATAAATTTATATAAATTATAACTAAAGTCTTCAAAAAAATAATTCCGAGAGGTCATGTCATAGGTTGCACCTGTATCAAGAAGCCATGCATCTTTCCAAGAAGAAAATGAATTATGAAAGAGGTATTTAGTTAATCCAATACTAAAATGTACCACAATATAATGAACATATTCAATGGATTTACCTTTCCATGTATCTCATATTTTACCTTTCACTTAATTTCATTCTTATTGAATTTGGTATCAAGAGAGTTTTCATGTGGATGCATCATGTCCATTTTTACTACAATGAATTCAACTCGTGCAAGCTATTTTATTATTTTTCAAATATGATATAGGAATATGCCTTTGAATATATTCTTATCACCATTATTGATAATCAACTCTAGCCTTCTAGGTGTAACTTTATAGCTTGACTCCTTGCTATGTAAATTATGTTTAATGTAGTCTCCTTAGGAATAATCTGGTCAAATTTCCCATATGCCCATGAATTCATGCACACAAATTCTCTGTAATAAATTGGATAGTCTCCACATTATTATGATCTAATTAATATTTGTTTTTTCCATCCCCACAATTTCTCTTACATCCAATGTTATTCATGACCAAATTTGGGTACAGAATTTCACTCTTGCCATTTTTTCTCAATAGGTCTTCATTCTATGTGGATTCACAACATGAACATATAAAGAGAGGAAACTGCACATGTTGGGTGCAGGAATTACACTTAAGAAAACTCCTGAACACTTAATTTGTCAACCCGGGGCATCCATAAACTTAGAGACGAAGCACAAGCAATGCCAGAGATGGTATGAATATTCCTAATATAAATCCCTACTTTATTTAAAGGAAAGATTGCAGAATCAAATTAAAAAGAGAAAAAGGAACCTTGAACCATCAAGATAATCTAAGACTAGAACAAGGAAGAGTGCATTTCCAAGAGGGAATCAAAGATAAAAGGAAATCACTCTGGCTAATTATTGTTTAACTACTGAGTGTGTGTTTTTATTTAGAAGAGACACTAGAAGTCTCATCAGATGGGCTCTTAAACCTGCTCCTTTAGAGATTTCCTTCTTGCACTAATCTGTCCTACACTATCGCAGTCTGCTTGCACTAGTGCAGGAACATAGATTTATGCAGAAGGTATAAATGGTGTCTTTATTAAAGGATTTTTACTTCATGGAAGGTCTTGAAATTTTCCAGGTTCAAAGCACTCAGATCTCCTGGCAAGAAACTAGTTTTTTTACCGGATCAGAGCTTCCTTCACTTAGCATTTAATTCTTAAAATGAGTTCTTAATTATTGCAAGTGCTATTATATTGTTAAATCAAATTGCACACATAAAAATTGATTGTTTTTTATCTTAACAAAGTGTCAGAATAAAGAAACAATCAATATACATTTATCCTGTCATAAGCATTTAATGAAAGAAGGAAGATTACGGGAAGTAGACTAAGAAGGCTTGCTGCATCACACCAACATGCACTGGTGCAGGTTCATTTATCCTACTTGGACCAGGCGGGGAAAACCAATTAAATAGAATTGCAGAAAAGGAGATATCACACAAACATGCACTGGTGCAAGGTTATTTCTCCTGCTTGAACCAGGCGGAGGAAAACCAATCAAACATAATTGCAAAAAAGGAGATATCACACCAACGTGCACTCGTGCAAGGTTATTTCTCCTGCTTGGACCAGGAGGAGGAAAACCAATCTGAAATCAAGTGCAAGAAAGGAAATTGCAGGAAAAGGAAATTTATGTACATCAGACAACAGATCCGCTCTCACTCAGACAGGAATTCATGTGCTTAAAGTTAAATCACGCTTCCCAATGTAAACATAAATTATAGGAAAACGGGAAATGGGGTAAACATGTTGGGTTGGCTAGGCCCTAGCCAACCAATACATTTCCCTTTAAATAAAAATGCTGCTCAATACCTTAATCAATTCATAAGCTCAAATACAAAAACACAATTTGTGAAACATAAGGCAGAGCCTGCTTTTATTAATTCACTGAGGCAAGTACATACATTAACACATCATCCAGCCCAGATTTGGGTGATAAAAAAATACAACAACCTATTACCGCTTCTCTGGCTGTGTCTCTATTCTCTTCTGATATCAAAAAATTCCTCTTTAGTCCTATTTAAATTCTACATTATATAGATCTTTGGCCAAAGGCCAAAATATACCATTCAACTAATTACATAACCAAACGCAGAATTTAGCTTTTTAGCCTTCAAAATTAGATAGTTTAGCAAAAATTGCCGTAGCCAATGTCCAGCTTTCGTCCTTCAAAAATTCAGTCTCGGCTACCTTTGGGTCGATCTTTCTATTGTGGTTGAAGCTTCTGAGAAAGAGGTAGTGATCAAGGAGGTTCGGATCTACTGCAAATATTTGTTGTGTTGGCAATGGTGCAAAATCCGATCCTACACTAGGATCAGTAGTCATGGTAAGTACTCTAGCTACCAAATAAACATTGGAGATATCGATAAGTTACAAAGAGTGATTAAAAGTAAGAAATCATGTAATAAATAATTAATTAATGCTAATTTGAATTAAAAATATGAAAAATAAAGTTTATACGAAATATGTCACTGTTCTTGGACTGGTGCAAGATGAGGGTGCATAAAGGAGGTAAAACAATGGTAAATGGTTATGATTTAGGAAGGGGAAAATGGAAAAAAGAGAGAAAATTAGTGGGATAACATCCTCCCATTCCTAATATGTTGTGTATTTTCACACAACTCTTTACCGTTTCAAAAAACCTTCCAAACTTTGATCATTCCAGCTTAATCTTGCTCTGACATACTGACATCAACATGTAATGTTTCAGAATTCTTCTTTCTGATGTTCTTTAGTTTCTTTGTCACCTTTTTAAGTCGCTTGAAACATTACGTAGCTTGGTACTTCCAAACTCTAACTTATCCTTTCTTTTTCTGGATCTTCGTAGCTAATTCTTCTTTACTCTATTATTTATCCTCCTATGCTTTAGCTATGAGCCATTCTAAGTTCTTCACTTGAAGCTCTAGTTCAACTATCCGAGCAGCAGGAGTTACCAAATATCCTTATTTTTCTGTCTTGACAGGGGTTGTCTCTTCCTCAGGGACCTCAGTATCCCTCATGGTTTTAAAAAACACTTCTTCCTCTTCTTATTCTTCTTCTTTCAGTTCTTCTTCTTCTTCTTTCGGTTCTTCTTCTTCTTCTGGTTCTTCTTCTTCTTGCACTGGTTCTTCTTCTTCTTGTTCTGGTTCTTCTTATTCTTTCATTGGTGTAGAAGGGGATACAACGTCCTGTGGGGACTATCGTTCTTTTCCTCCACTAGATTCTTCATTATTTTTTCGAGCCTTTTTAATGAAATCAGCCAATAGAGTGTCATCTTTGACCTCTACATATTTTTTTGTGTCTGCAAGGACTGAGAGGTTGTCTTATTTGGGGGTCTGTGCCTATACTAGTGTCGTAGAAGGAGTCTCTTCAACATGTACACTAGATGTCTTCTTATTTGGAGATGGGGCCCTTTCTTCTGTTGATTTTTCAGGTCGTTTCCTTTTTGCACTGGTGCAAGAAGGACTCCCCTTTACATTCTTACTTGGACCCTTGCTTGTGCTGGCAGGGTCCTCTGTCTCCTTTCTAGTAGTTGTCTTTTTATGTAGTTGTTTTAACAACACCTCCATGGTCATTACTTTAACTTATAATTGTTTTTGGACCAAAACCTTTATTAGACCGTGGTGATATAACTTCTTGTTGGCCTGGTCTACCCGTCCGTCCCCGACACCCTTGGCCATTTTTTCCAAGCTCTTTAGCAAACAATGGCGGAAATGAATCCTCCATCGGGCGTGCCAGACAGCTTTGAAATGCTGCAACATCCTGAAATGGTACAGAAAAGTGAGGGAGTACCTTCCATCACAGGTTACAAATTTCTGTAGGATGAAAAGGAGGTCCCGCCACTGTCCTAGCAGGGCACTGCACGGAATTCCCTTCTTCCAATCTACCTTCATCTTCTTGTCGATGAAGAAATGCGGCCATCACTTCCTTTCTAATTTCTAATTTTTAAACCACTGCTCGCTAGTATTTTCCAACCCTGCCGCTGCTGCTATAAACTATTCCGTAACCTCAAATTTTAGAGGCCCAATTTTTACTCGGCCATTTTTGAAACTTCTGGCAAACTGTAGGGCCACTTCACTATTGTTCCCATCAAACTTTTTCAAGAATTGAAGGAAGCCTGAGTCTCAAAATAGTGCAAGACTATTGCGATACTCATTATTCTATTCTACCTTACTGAGAGACGAAGGTTCTCTTCGAATAGGCGATATTGATGCTTAACGGTTACTAAAAATCAAGAATTTACATGAAACACTGGGAAAAATTTGTTCTTATATATAGGTATCCAACCGTCCACCATCCCTTCCATCTTATCACCCATTCATTCCACTAAAATAGCTGTGGATGCACGACATCTTTGAGATTGTGCCAGACTGGTGCTTGCGGCGGCGTCTTAACGGCTAGGTGAGGTAATCATTACGAGTGAAGGACATCTAGGATTATTGCGGAAATGGGAAATTATATCCAAGAAACAGTTAAACACTTTCGCACTCCTTCATAATTCAGAAAAGTAACTTTAGCATTCATTAAAAAATGATCACGATTCTTAACTTAAAAACACCTTATACTTTAAATAATTTTCTCCTAGTTAATATGATAGCACAAGTACTCATCGACTAAGTGAAAGGACTTCTTATAAACTTTCATGATGACCAATTTCCTATGATGTATGCTATGAAAAGAAAAAATTGACTATGTTTATGACAGGGTGCATCCTTGCACCGCTTAAACTATGTTATTCTGTTGGTACCATTCTGTTTTCACCTATTATATAGGACGACATGCTTGCGCTAGTGCAAGAATAATATCTGAAAAAAGAACAGGGAATTTAAGTAAAATATAGGATGGAATTCCAACATGGCTTCCTCAACTTATACTCGAAATTTGCTTCGCCCTTTCCTGATGCTTCAAAACATATCCTTTTGCTCTTTGTGCACGAGATCCTACAATGAATTTATGAGGGAACAAAGAAGTGAGAAAAGGGAAATTTCAGAATGGGAAGGAATTCTGTTACAGGGATTCCAGGAATAGTACCATAAGAGGGGATAAACAGAAGTGGGATAGGGAAAAAAATTCAAGGGTAAAGTGGGGTTTTTACGAAACAGATAGGGTAAATTTAGAAGAATATGGGAAGGTTAATAATTTTGGGATTGAAGAAGAAAACTGAGGGAATATTACAAAAGTGGAATATGAAGAAATGTAGAAATTTTTTTGGAAGGTTTGCCTGCACTGAGGCAAGAAAAATAACTTTAGCGAGAATTAAGCATTACTTGAATAAAAATATCCATGCTAATTACCCCAATTGTATAAAGGTTGGTTCTGCTGAACGCGCTTTTACCTGGTGGTCGCTAGCATATCTAAAGATCAAGAAACATTCTCTTTTTATTAAAAAAAATTTATCTTCCTTCCAAAAAGCTGGTTTTTAGGTTGATCCTTCTACAATCATGTCAGCAAACTGATTTTCATAATTACAGTAAAATAATTTTTCTTAATTTTTATTTAATTTAGTTTTTTATTTTTTATTTTTTTTATTTTTATTTTTTTAAGAAGAAGAAGATTTCATATTTTCAAAAGGTTGGTATTACCATTCAACACTATCATCCTGAATTGTTGTTGGACTTGCTGTGTAAAATCCTTCCTGGCAAGTGGCTGAAAATACTTCTTTAATCTGTGTCCATTTACCAAGAATACTGAATTTTGTCCATCAATAGTTTTAACTTCTGCTTCTCCATTCTCAAATACTCCGATCACTTCATAAGGTCCCATCCAACGTGTATGGAATTTCCCTTCAAAAATTTTAAATCTAGAAACATAAACGAGCACCCAATCACCTGGTTGGAATTTCTTTTTCTGAATAGACTTTTCGTGCCACCTTTTGCGTTGGTTTTGAATTAGTATGTTCTGTTGAACAAAATCCCTACGAAATTCATCTAACTCATTTAATTGAAAAAGACGTTGTTGTTGTGCCTCAGAGAAAGCTAGTCCTAACTGAACTGCAGTTCTGAAAGTTTTGATCTGGAATTCAATTGGTAAGAAAACCAATTTGCCATATACCAAATATTATGGTGTATGCCCCATCCTATTTCTCCAAGTGGTTCTGTATGCCCACAAAGCTTCTGGTAATATTTTAGCCCAGCCTTTCTGATGCATATTTATTGTCTTTGTAGGAATGGACTCGATCACTTTGTTTTTGGATTCCACCTGGCCATTTGCTTGTGGGTGATACGGTGTGGATTTCCTGTGCCGGATCTTGTATTTCTCCATCACACCCTGTACCAGATTAGAAATAAATTGTGGACCATTGTCAGAAACAATTTCTCTAGGCACACCAAATCTAGCAAAGATTTCAGTAAAATGAAAATTGACAACAAATTTTTCTGTAGAAAAGGAAATAGCTTTAGCTTCTACCCATTTTGTAACAAAATCTGTACAAAAAAAAATATGATATTTACTTAATGACGTTGGATTTATTGTCCCTATAAAATCAATAGACCATTTTCAAAATGGCTCAATCATAACTTGGGGGCATAAAGGAATTTCACTGGTTTGATTAGGCTAGCCCATTCGTTGACAGTTATCACATCGCCTGACATACTGTTTGGCATCCTTAAACAAGGAAGGCCAAAAGTAACCAACAGATAATACTTTATATGCATTCCTCTTATCAGCGAAGTGGCCTCCACAAGATTCATCATGATCTGATTTCAATGTGTCAAACACTTCCTCCTCTCTTACACATCTACGGATAATCAGATCTGGACCAGTGTAAAAGAGATCTCCTTGAATCCAGGAGTATGCAGCACTCTTTTGAATAATATTCCGCTTTTCATGATCAGACAAGTGGGGTGGTGTTTTCGCAGTAACCAAGTAATTATCAATGTCAAAAAACCACAGAGAATCTATTGACATAGCAAAAATATGTTCATCCAGAAAATCATCATTAAGAGGGGTTGCTTCACCGGGATTATTTAATCTAGAAATAAAATATTCTACAACATTAGATTTTCCTGGTCTATCAAGAATAGTAAGATTAAATTCCTGCAACAATAGCAACCACCTACTCACTCTACCGCTAGTCAATGGTTTTTTCATCAAATATTTAATCACAGAATGATCAATATGTACAAATACTTCATATCCTATAACATAGTGCCTGAACTTATTAATTGCAAAAATTATAGCTAAAAACTCTTTCTCTGTAATTTTATAATTTAATTCAGCGGAAGACAAATTATTACTAATATAATAAATAGCATAGGATTTCTTATTTTCTTCTTGTCCTAAAGCTCTTCCAATAGCCAAATTTGAAGCATCAGAGGAAATGTGAAAAGGCAAGGACTAGTTAGGACCTCTCAAAACTGGTTCCTGTACCAACTTTTCCTTCAATGTTTCAAAATAATGTTGGCAAGCTGTGGACCAAGAAAATTCACTATCCTTAGCTAGAAGTCGGAAAAGAGGGGCAGCTATCTTAGAAAAATTTTCAATGAATCTTCTATAGTAACCAACATGTCCTAAAAAACCTCTTACTTCCCTTTGAGTTTTGGGTGCAAGAAGATGCAGAATGATTTCAATCTTCACTGGATCAACCTGGATACCTTTACCAGAAATCAAATGGCTAAGTGCCACTCCTGATTTGCACATCAATCTACATTTCTTGTCACTCAAGGTGAGATGGGCTTCCTGACAATGAAGAAGTACTTTCTCCAGATTTTTGAGAGATTCCTGAAAAGAATCACCAAACATAGAAAAGTCATCCATATAAATTTCTACAAATTCTAGATCAACAAAAATGGCCAGGACTACCCTTCGAAAGGTAGACGGGGCATTACATAAACCAAAGGGAAGAAATTTATAAGAAAATGTACCCCGTGGACATGTAAAATTAGTTTTATCCCAATCTTCGGGTGCAATCTATATCTGGCTATAGCCATTGAAGCCATCCAAAAAGGAAAAATATTTATTTCCTGCAAGGGTATCAAGCAACTGGTCAATGAAAGGGAGAGGGAAGTAATATTTGAGAGTGGCTTTGTTTAATTCTCGATATTCAACACAAATATGCCATCTTCCATCTTTATTAGGTACTAGCACTAATGTAGAGACCCACTGACTGTCGGAAATAGGATAGATAAAACTGGCATCCAAGAGTTTCTGTACTTCTTCCTTCACAACCTCTCTTATAGTTGGATTCATTCGCCTTTGGGGTTGTCGGATAGGTCAGGTTCCTTCCTGAATATAGATATGATGTGTACAAGTTTCAGGAGGAATACCCTTCATATCTTCATAGCCCCAAGCAAAGGAACTAGGATGGTTTTGCAACAAATTCACAAGCTGCTCCTACTGAGATGAGTCCAAATCTAAACTAATATGCAAGGATTTACCAGGGCTAATCTCAACAAGAGTAGTATCAGGCTCAGGAGTACTCAAGGGAGTGGTCAAATGCTGTGGCACATAAAAATGAGAATCATGATTATCTTGAAAATCTAGGCTAAAAATTTGGCTCAATGGCTCAAAATTAGGCATAGTGTCTAGATTATTCAGGAAATCTTGAATCTCATCTTTTTGTGAAGACCCAGTATAATGATGAATAAGGGAAATGGGTTGAGTTTCCTCATCGCTGCTTTGATCCAACCATAAATTATCTCGAAGGTCCTGAATGGATCTAGCAGGGGGGTATAAGGTAACTTTCTTCCTAGAATCTCCATGCAAAATATACATATCATCGGAACGAAATCCAATATATGCATCGACTGTGGCAAGCCATGGTCGACCTAGGATCAAGGGATGTTCTCCTACTGGGTTCTTTGGCTGAGGCACAATGAAATCAACAGGATATTCCCAAGAATCTAATGAGATGATCACATCGTCCAATACTCCTTCTACCTTAATTTTAGATCTATCTCCTAATTCAAGCACAATGGAAGTAGGGAAAATATGAGATAACCAAAGTTGATCCATGGTTTTCTTAGTCATGAAATTAATGGCTGCCCCAGGTCTATAAGAACATTAGAGACAAGGACATTACCAATCAGAACTGAGACAATAGGGTTTTCAGGATCAATATATTTTTCCATAGACACACATCCCGTCATCAACTGTGCTGCCCTACCAACAAATTGAATGGTTTGGGGTTCCAATCTCTTCCTCTCGAGTTTCTTGAGACAAATTTCCTTAATAATATTGGTACAAATGTGGATCTCTTTAATGGCTTGAAGCAAAGGTATCTTAATAAAAATATTTCGAAGCTCAGATGCCAAAATAGTCTCAGAAATAGGCTCACTTCTTTCCATTACTAGCCTCTTTGGGAAGGGTGGTTGGTTGGAAGAAGATGGAAAGGATTCAGAGGGTAAGGGCTGCTTAGTGATATCTTTTGGATAATTCTTAAGAGCTTCCTCTTCTCCTTACTCTTCAACAATCGCTATAGGTTGCTTCTGATTTTCTGATGTTACAGTCCTTCTTGATCTTAATTAAATATCATGAACCCCAACTGGAATAGACTGGTACTCGAATGATAAAGGTGGGTTTGTTACATAGATCATTTTCACTGCTTTATTATTGTTAGGATTGGGCATAGTTTGAGAAGAAAAATGAGGAGGTCGAAAGGGTGGAGGTAAAGGCAACGATGGAGTAGACTGACTCGGAAGTTGAGGCATTGAATAAGGTGTATGCATAGATGGATATGACTTCGTAGGTGGCTGGTGGGACTATAGAGAATGAGTTGGCCCTTTCCAACCTTGTTGCCATGGTTGAGAAGGGTGCCCATGCTGATATTGATTCACATACTGCCACTGATGATTAGTGTTAGGATAAGAATATGCATGTGAATTATATCAGTGTGGAGAAAATTCAGGATCCATACCTGCACCTACCTGAGGTCAATTCCTGGTTGCTCCCATAGCATACAAGTATTCAGTTTTAGGTTGTCCCCCTGTAAATACAGCAAGTCCTCGTATAGAGGGACATTTTTCTGTGACATGGTCTTCTGTACAAATAGCACACTTATTAGTTTCTTTCAAATGAAGAGGACACTCTTTAGGAGGATGCTTGTCTCCACATTTAGAATAGAAAATACATAATGACTCTTGTTCCTTCATGAGATTTTGCTAAAATTTTAAAGAGTCTAATTGTTTGGTAATAATATTCATTATATAAATTTTCATTTTTTCCATTTTGTTTTCTATTTCAATAATCATAGCATCAGTAGATTCAGTTTTTCTATTTCTATTTTGAGTTCCTCTACCAAATCTATATTGATTTCTTGAAAATTTCCTACATAATTCACAAATTTTTTCAAAGGTTTGCTGAGAAATATCACCTTGTCCTAACAGATTTAAATTATTTCTAGCATTATGAGTATCTCCTCTTAAGAACAACATTCTAATAGTACTAGGATCAAACTTAAGTTTCAACCTTTGTAAAATATACAAAAATATTTCTAGGTAATCTTCAAGAGTTTCATCATCATCATGTATGATTGTAAAAATCTCATCTTGCATGTCCCGAGTTTTGCAATATTCTTGATATTTAGACAAAAACACTCTCTTCATTTTATCCCAAGATTTTATATTGTTTCCTCCTAACCCCATAAACCAGCGTAGAGCTGAGTCCTTGAGAGTAACAGGAAATAATCTTAACTTCTGAGCGTCAGTTGAATAACCATAACTTCTACACAGAATATGAAACTCAAATAGAAAAGAGTCAGGATATTTGTGAACTTTACCATGGAAATGAGGGAGAGTTGATGGTGGAATATTCTTCATTTGCACCACAGTATCAGGATCCACAATTGGAAACACAAAAGTGGATTGTTATTTACTTACCTGGTTTTCACCAGTACCTTCGAAATGATCTTCATGGTCCACCATTATTTCCCTTTTACTTGTACCGCTCTCAAGAGGCTGATCCACACCTCAGTTGTTGTGACCAGAATCCAAGTGGATTGTTCCTACATGATGGGTTTGCATTGGATTGGGCTTCCTTCTTATAGAAGGAGACCCATTATGAGAATTATTTTCAGAATTATTTTGGCCCTTAGGGGGCTTTGAACCCTTACCTTTTCTAGGAATCCATTTCAAAAAAAGAAAAATAACAAACAAATTCTAGTAGAAAATGTTGTCAGAAATCAACTAACACCAATAAAATTCCTTCAAAGAAGATTTTCCAAACAATATTGCAAAAAAAAGGAAAAATTACCTCTATTGTATAATCAAAAAATTCTTCCCAAATCAAATCGCCTCCTCAGAAACAGCACCAAAATGTTGGGTGCAGGAATTACACTTAAGCAAACTCCTCAACACTTAATTTGTCAACTCGGGGGATCCGTAAAATTAGAGACAAAGCACAGGAAATGCCAGAGATGGTATGAATTTTCCTAATATAAATCCCTACTTTCTTTAAAGGAAAGGTTGTAGAATCAAATTAAAAAGAGAAAAAGGCAACTTGAACCATCAAGATAATCTAAGACTGGAACAAGGAAGAGTGCATTTGCAAGAGGGAATTAAAGATAAAGGAAATCACTCTAGCTAATTATTGCTTAACTACTGAGTGTCTATTTTTCTTTAGCAGATACACTAGCAGTCTGATCAGATGGGCCCTTAAACCTACTCCTTTAGAGATTTCCTTCTTGCGCTAATGTGTCCTACACTATCGCAGTCTGCTTGCACTAGTGCAGGAACAGAGATTTATGCAGAAGGTATAAATTTTGTCTTTACCAAAGGCATTTTACTTCATGCAAGGGCTTGAACTTTTCCAGATTCAAATCACTCAGATCCCATGGAAAGAAACTAGTTTTTGCACTGGATCAGAGCTTCCCACACTTAGCATTTCATTCTTAAAATGAGTGCTTAATTATTGCAAGTGCTATTATACTTTTAAATCAAATTACAGACATAAAAGTGAATGTTTCTGATCTTAACAAAGTGCATGAATAAATAAACAATCAATATACATTTATCTTTTCATAAGCATTTAATGAAAGAAAGAAGATTGCGGGAAGTAGACTAAGAAGGCTTGCTGCATCACAGCAACATGCACTGGTGTAGGTTCATTTCTCCTGCTTGGACCAGGAAGGGAAAACCAATTGAACAGAATTGAATAAAAAGAGATATCACACCAATGTGCACTGGCACATGGTTATTTCTCTTGCTTGGACCAGGCGGAGGAAAACCAATCTGAAATCAAGTGCAGGAAAGGAAATTGCAGGAAAAGGAAATTTATCTACTTCACACAATGGATCCGCTTTCACTCAGATAGGAATGGATGTGCTTAAATTTAAATCACACTTGACAACGTAAACACAAATTACAAGAAAACGGGAAATGGGGTAAACGTGCTGGGTTGGTTGGGCCCTAGCTAACCAGCACATTTCCCTTTAAATAAAAATGCTTCTCAGTACCTTAATAAATATATCATCTCAAATACAGAAGAACAATTTTTGAAACATGAGGTGGAGCTCCCTTTTATTAATTCATTGAGGGAATTACATACATTAATACATCGTCCATTCCATATTCAGGCGATAACAAAATACATCAACCTGTTACCGCCTCTCTAGTTGTGTCTCTATTGTCTTCTGCTATCAAAAAATTCCTCTTTAGTCCTATTTACATTCTACATTATATAGATCTTTGGCAAAAGGCCAAAATAGATCATTCAACCAATTACATAACCAAACACAAAATTTAGCTTTTTGGCCTTCAAAATTAGATAGTTTAGCAAAACTGGCCATAGCCAATCTCCAGCTTTCATCCTTCACAGATTCGGTCTCGGCTGCCTTTGGGTCGATCTTTTGCCTTTGGGTCGATCTTGCTATCATGGCTGAAGCTGCTCAGAATGAGGCAGTGATCAAGGAGGTTCAGATCTGCTGCAAAGATTTGTTGTGCTGCTAACGGTGCAAGATCTGATCCTGCACTAAGATCAGTGGTCACGGTAAGTACTCTAACTACCAAATAAACATTGGAGATATCGATAAGTTACAAAGAGTGATTAAAAGTAATAAATCATGTAATAAATAATTAATTAATGCTAAGCTGAATTAAAAATATAAGAAGTAAATTTTATATGAAATATGTCACTGTGCTTGGATTGGTGCAAGATGAGGGTGCATAAAAGAGGTAAAACATAGGTAAATTGTTATGATTTAGGAAGAGGAAAATGGAAAAAAGAGAGAAAATTAGGGGGCTAACAACACATTTCATTGAAATTACATTAAACACAATTCATGAGTGGATATTCGAAGAGAAAATGACAGTCACACTTCGTACACATCAATATAGTTACTCACGCAATTTATTGTCAAAACACTAGATCTAATTGTTTAATAGCTGTTGGCCACAACATTGACAAAAAAATAATCCATTCAAGTATAAGGATAATAACTATATATCAATTCTTTTAAAATAATTTCAAAAAAAAGAACAATAATTAATTAATGTGACATAGTACATAAAGATCCAAAACTATATTATTTTTGCAAAATATACATATTTCACCACTAATTGATAGGCATGTAGAGAGAAAACCAATTCCCTTTTTGTGACTAGAAAATTACATTAAATATCCTAGATTTTTGGTTAACCAAAGGTCACTACTTTTTTATCATTTGATTCGTTGTTTTTCCTCCCACAATGTTTTATTCTAAAGAAAGTATTTCTTTATTTTTTTTGACATAGTTATCAAAATAAAAACAACTGTAACTTTATCTATTTAAATCCATAAAATACAATTTTTAAATTATAAAGAAACTAACTAATTCTATGGGAACCAACTCCCAGTAGAAAAAATATTGACTTTTCTAAATAAAAAATGTACTTTTTTAATGATGCCCCTGCATCATACTCCCAAAGAACATAATATTGAACAACTCTTGTCCATGAGCCCTCCAATAGTACCACCATTTCTTTGTATCATTGTCGTAGCCATCTAAGTTGCAATCTCAATAGGATAATCCTTCCATCTAAGGAAGTACTCGAAACACTCCTTGCCTTAGGTTTCCTTGCTAACTCTTTTGTCTAAAAGGATATGGGGTTCTAAGGGCTTTGATGATGGTAACTTTTCCTTCCATTGAATATCTTGCTCCTCTCTTCTGTCTGCTACTTGTCTTATGTCATTGGCATGATATGGATACAGATATATTATATTAAATATTAGAGATATGCCTGCTCCCACTGGTAATTCAATCTCATATGAATTGGTTGAAAATTTTCTCAGGATCATTGAAGGTCATATTCTCTTTAGCTTCATTTTGTTATATTCCCCCTTCGAAAGTATCTCCTTCCTGAGATGAAAACCATACATCCTACTTAAAATTTCACCTCTCTTTTTCTTAAATCATCTCCTCCTTTGAATTTAAGATTGATTTATTGTAGCTTCTTCTTCCCTTCATCATGAAACTCATGCTTAGATATAGAAAAATATTAACCATCTACACTTCTCCTTTCATATTTTCCAAAATCACTAAGTTCATGAACTCCCTTGGATGCATACCATATAGGGTTTCGAAAGGGATCATCCTTGTACTTCTACTTGGAGATTCATAGAAAGAAAACTCTGCCTGAGCAGGTCCATGATTCCATTGTTTTGGATGATGTCCGACTAAGCTTCTCAAAATATTCCCCAAACTTCGGTTGAATATCTTGGTTTTTCCATCAGTATGGGGATGAAAACCGGAGCTATAACTCAATTTTGTACCCAACTTATTCCATAAGGTCCTCCAAAAGTTCCCCAAGAATCTCATGTCTTTATCTGAGATGATTTTCTCAGGTAAGACATGTAGCCTTACCTATTCTTTTTAAAAAAAATTACTAACATGTGTAGAGTGACTGATTTTAAAAAAAGGAATAAAATGAGCCATTTTTGAAAATCTATCAGCCACTACAAAGATAGAATCACTACCTTTTTGAGTCTATGGTAATCCTAACACAAAATCCATGCTTACCAAATCCCAAGGTTTGTTTGGAATTGGTAATGGAGTATAAAACCGTATGTTTTCAATATTTCCCTTTGCATGCTAACAGATCCCCACTTACAAATTTCTTAACATCAGTCCTCATATTTGGCCAAAAATAAAAATGATTCAACGATTCACAAGTCTTATCATTCCCAAAACGTCCAACTAGTCTGCCACTGTGATTATCCCTAATAAAAGTTTCCCTCATGGAACATTTAGGAAGGAAATGTTTATTGTTTTTGAATAATAAGCCTTCTTGTAGAGTATATTTATCCATTTACTCCTATCTAAAACTACTATATATCTGCATGATTTATATGCTTCCTTCAAAATCTTATCATGCTCACACATATCCTTCAAAAATTCAAATCCCATGACCTCAATTTGACCTTCTTGTGTAATCAAACTCCTTCTACTAAGAGCATCAACAATTTTGTTTTCTTGATAAATAACATGTTTCAGTAGAAATTTGTAACCTTTTAGGTATTTTATCTACATGGCATGCTTTTGGTTCATCTTTGGTTCTTTAATAATATATTTTAAGGTATTATTGTGATACTACAATGCAAGTTCTCTAGGAATTAAATATTGCCTCCACTTATTAAGTGCTTCCACTACATCGTGCAATTATTTATCATATGTTGAATATTTATCCTTGGCTTCTTTTAGTTTCTCACTAAAATAAGTGATGGGTTTCTCCTCTTGACTTAGTAAAACTACTATGGCTACATTGTTGGAATCAAACTTTACATGAAATGGTTTGTTGAATTTAGGAAACACCAACAAAAACTTCTTTGTAATCTTATTCTTTAATAGTTGAAATAATTTTGATGCTCATTCAGTCCACTTGAATGGTTTTTTGTCCTTACTGATAGTTTCTATAATTGGTGCATTTATTTCACTAAAATTTTTGATAAATTTCCTATAAAATATATCCAATCTATGGAAATTTATTACCTCATAAACACTTCTAGGAGAAGGTAATTTTGTGATTTCTTTTACTTTATTTGGATCCATCTTCAAACCATCTCTTGATACAACAAATTACACAAGATCCTCCTTCATTACTGAGCACTTATTTATATTTACAATCAAATTCTTTTGCTGCAACTCATTTAGGGTATACTACAAATTCTTTAAATGCACTTCTTAAGATCAATTGAACACCAATATAATCTAGATACATAATCACAAACATACTTATAATGTTTTTTTAAAAATTCTTCATTATTCTCATAAAAGTACTTGGTACATTAGACAAACCGAATGGCATAAATAGCCACTCATAAAACCCTTCATTGGTTTCAAAATTTGTCTCGCAATCATCTCCTTCTCAGATTTTGATATGATGGTATCCACTTTTCATATCTATTTTTGACAAATACTAAGCACCAATTAAACAATATAACAAAAATTTTATCCGAGGAAAAGGAAACATGTACCTCATTGTAATATTATTAATCGCTATGGATTGCATGGACATCCTCCATTCCCCATCCTTCTTTGGATTCAACGGTGTAGGTACTGCAAATTAGTTGAAAATATCTTTGATCATCCATTTTCTAAGTATCTCTTTCACTTTATTCTTGATTTATTTGTTCTCTTGTGGAGTCATTATGTAGGAAACTTTTCTTGGAATATTTTCTCTGGGAATTAAGTCTATATGGTGACTTATACTTCTCATAGGTGTCAAATTATTAGGAAAATCATTAACTATGATATCATTGTGCTCAATCAACAAGTCCTAAATCTCTATTGGAAAATTTGTAAAAATGAACTTTGTAGGAAGTACCTTGGATTTGAAAATTATAGAAAAACTTACCTCATATTCTTGCATTTATTGGAGAAAATCCTTTCCTCTCATCATGAGTGCTTTTGAATTGTCATCCTTTGATGTGCTTTCTTCTTGTAGTGGTAGAAGTGTATGTTTCATACCATATTTCTTGAACTTGTATAGGTTGTTTCTCCCATCATGCATGGTATTCGTGTCAAACTACCATATGAAAGAACCTATACATGCAAATGTTGGAAAATTTTGGAAATCTTTAATACAACTTCTCGTGCTGTGAAGAAATTCCAAAGCAGTAGTTAGAATATTATAATGGCGCAGAGAATTTCTACAATTCAATGCAAAACATTATTGTGCTATGAAGAAATTTTGTAACATTGTTGAGAATAATACAATGTTGTAGATAATTTTTCTAATGTCTTTGAGAGTGTTATAACGTTACAAAGAATTTATATAGAGCCGTATGGAACTTTTGCACCGCCACTGAGAAATTTAGCAAATGTGAAAAACATATTTAAGCTAGAAATTGAATATTTTAGAAACTATGAAAATAATATTTAAGAAATTTTATGGTGGGAGTATCTCATATATTGTGAAGAAAATATGTCAACAATGTTGTGCTGAGATTATTTTAGTCATTGCGAAGAAAATATTTTAGTTATTAGGAAGAGGATAATTCATCAATATTGTATTGACAATATTTCAGCAATGTTGTGTTGATAATATTCCATCTATGAAGAAATATATCAACAATTTTTTCAAATAATATTTCAGAAAAATATTTCAACTATAGACAATATTTAGAAGCTATTAATATAATATAATAGTAGTACACAGTGTTTCAGAAACTGTGCAGAAAATATGTTAGCAATGGCAAGGAATAATTTTAGTAACGTGCAAAGCATAATTTTAGTGACTATGTAGAGAATAATTTCAATATTGAGTAGTGATAGAGAATAACTTCATGGTGGTTGCTTATATGTAGAAATAGAAAACCAGAAATTATTTATGGTTTTACTATGCATTATAAATAAAGTCCTGCAGTGGAGGAAAGCATGAGAGTATTTTTACCTCACTATTATGTTGTCAAATATGCTTTTAAAGGAAGACATTGTTAAACACTTATGTAAAGTGAAAAAAAATATTGGATTATATGTGTTAGTTGTTGAATAATATAATGAATATATTTTAGAGTGTGGGGTTTTTCTCCTGGGATGTTTCTCCCTAAGTTCTATTGTTGTTAATGAATTGGTGTTCATTAAACACGTTTGTGATAGTTTTAATTTGAACCTTTTTCTTCTCCCATAGATTAGTGTAGGAAGTGTATTCCATACCAAATAGTACTTTAATTTGGTATCAAAGCCTAATCACTTATAATCCAAGTTATAAGGGAAAAAAATAATTTTGGAAACGATTTAGCCATAGGGGAATTTAGAGTGTGTAGATTAAATCATTCAAACATATTATTACAACAAAACCTTTCCTATTTGGGGGAAAATCAATCAAAAAATGTTTGAAAAAAAGGAAAAAAAGATTAAATGTTTAGACTATGAAATTTTTAAGTGTATGCATGAATGACATCTTAAGCACTGAAGAAAATAGACATATCACTATTTTTTTGAATGAATTACAGATCTCCCTTATAATAAAATGTAAAATTTCATATGCTTTGCAGTGTTGTAAATTTTTTTTGTAGTGCTATTAAGAATATTACACTGCTACTAAAAACTTCTCCAGTGTTGTAGAAAATGTTATAGTGCTACAGAAAAATTCTCTAATATTGTTGAGAACATTACAATGTTATGGATTTAAAGAAAATTTGAGGTAAAAAATGGACCTCAAAACAAAAAATGCACTAAAAAGGAAAATTTAAAAGAACCAATAAGATTTAGGATGATGATGTCATCCCTAGGGGATATGTCTGAAAGGAAAAGAAAAAAAACCACTTTTCTATTGTATTTTGGCTTATCTCTTTATAATTTTAAATATCAGTTGCATGGACTCATTTAATGTCGAATTATAGTTTGCATCGAATAGGTAGCCACTCTTCATACCTTTAAATAGATCCACACTGGAAAAAAAATGAAAATACATGAAAATCATCTCTTGAATACATGAAGAAACATGTTTCTTTCAACAAGCATGTTTCTCATATATTTTCAATAGTCTTGAGTGTAGGTATGATCAAAATGATGTATATTGGGTCATTTCACATCCAATGAGTACTTACACTTTAAATCTGAGTAAACGTATAAGAAGAGACGAAAAAAATACAATAAAAATAGTTTTCCTTATTTTCATTTAAAAATTTACAACTTTTATTTTATTATTTTCACTATTATTATATTATTTTCCTTAGATGGTCCATTTTAGACCTAAAAATTTGCCTGAAGAGAAATGTTAGATCATTTTTGAGAATGTTATAGTGTTGAGAAGGACTTACGTAGTGACAATGCTAAAGTTATAGTGAGGTGGAGAATTTCTATAATGTTGTAGAGATCTTCTATAGTGTTGCTAACAAATTTGGCAGATGTGAATATAATAATTCAACAATTAGTAACTAAATATTTTAGCAACTGTGAAGATAATATTTAAGAAACATTATGATGAGATGATTTCTTATTTCATGGAGAAAATATTTTAGGTGTTGTGAATAGAACATTTTAGCAATGTTATGCTTAAACTATTTTTTCTTTTCTCAAGAAAATGTTTTAGTTCTTGCGAAAAAATATTTCAAAATTTTATGCTGAGAATATTTAAAAAATAATTTCCTAAGAGTATTGTAGCTATGAAGAAATATTTCAATAATTATGCAAAGAATATTCAAGTAAAATGTTTGCATTCTTGTGTAACAAATATTTTAGCAACTATGAATGGAATATTTAAACAATTGTGTAAAGAATATTATTGTAATTGTGAAGAAAATATTCCAATAATGTGCAAATGATATTTTCAACAATTGTGTAGGCAATAATTTGAACAATGAACAACGACAGAAAATAAAATATTGGTGGTTTTCTCTATGCAAAAATGGAAAATCATAAACATATAATGGTTTTACTATGCACAATATATTAATTTTTGCAGTGGAGCTAAGCGTGAGAATATTTATACTATATTTTTATGCAACCAAATTTTCTCTTGAACTAAGTCGGTATTGAACACTCTTTGAGAGAGAATAATTTTTTTGTATTATACCATTAACTCTAGAGTAGTACAGTAAATGTGGTTTAAAGTGTAGGTTTTTTCCTCCCTAAAGAGTTTTACTCGTGATATTTTATTATTAATCATTTGTTTTTTATTCCAAATAATATATTGATTTTAATTATTTGTTTTTCACTTCATGTGTTTGCAAATATTTTAATTTGAATTTTATACACATTATTCACTCACATATTAGTGTAAGAAATGTTTGAGAATCTACTAGGGAAGTTATTCAAATCAATTCTCCTTATCCTTAATAATTGATTGTGACCTTTTGTTATCTCATTATTGTTCCTTATTAGATATTTTGATCAAAAAATTATCGAGAGAAAAAAAATAATTAAATAGACACAAGATGTAGGCTCCAAGCTAGGGAAAAACCCCTTTGAAGGGAAAGCCTAGAAATAATGTCTTATATTCTTATAGAATCTTCCTCAAATGAGAAAACCTATACGAAAACTCTTCAAGAAAATCCTCATTTAAGTACAAAGTAAACCTCCAATAATCTCTTCCAAGTAGTTCAAAGATCAACCAAGTCAACAAAGATCAATCCTCCTTCAACCTACTTCAAATATAATATTCAACCCCTAGCTCGGATATGAAATATCAACATGATTCAAATATTATCGCTGTCCCCTATCATATCTACATAAAACCTAATATTTGCACATGTGGATAGAAATTGAGAAAATTTTCTATCTCTTTTATTTACTTGGTATTTCTATTTGAATTTTAGTCTTTCACTCTTCTTTTCTTGCTTCTCTTGCTTTAGATCAAAAAATTTTCTTTAGAATATTGGATGTTCAGAAAATTAGGTCAAATTTGCTTCTATATATGCCTTTCATAAAGTTCAATACCCCTCTCTAGGCTTACTTCTTAGTAGTAGGGCCGGCTTGTGTTTTGAGGCTTATTTTTACTTTCTAGACTCAAAATAAATTATTTTACAAGTTACACATTACAAAAAAGGGTCTTACACAAATTATATTGACTCTATTGACTCATGAAAATAATTATTATGACATGAAAAAACATAGAAACATGAATAACATGCTTAACCTAGTTGACCAATCAAAAGAAGCATGTACCCATGCTTGAAAACAATAATTTTTCTTTACTTCATTTTATTGTTACATAAGATAGACATAATAACATGATTACAATGACAATTATGAAGAATAAAACTAGTTACATTTTCCAACACTCCCTCTTACGTAGGTACGTATTCATAATTGTACAGCTAGTACGGGATATTCTCAAACTAAAGAGTTCTCATAAGAAGTGTCAGACTACTAAGTCATGTTTAAGCATTAACATCATAACCAACAATTTCTACATAGTAAGTCCTTAACTGATAATATATTCTCATATCAGAGCATAATGTTGGGAGGCTTTACATGAGATACAATACTACCTATGAAGGTACATACCTCATCCATATGCTCACTCAGTTTCTCCTTTTAGGAATATTCTTGTATTGGATTCCTAATCCTCAAATAATATCTGTCCTCTTCGACTAATCTTGTCTTGGATACCTTCCCAAAGTGTCTCGGTCAAAAATAATACTTTTTATCTTGCATTCTTTATCCTCAAGGAATATTTGTCTCATATTCTTATCCAATCCTCCATTACCCTTCCTAGTGACTTCTCCTTTACTAAGACTTATGATGGTTAGTCATACTCCAGTGCATGACACATGGAGAATATGGTGTCTATGTAACAGACTCAGGTTAGAAGTTCATGTAATAAAAGTTAATAAAGGAAAAAATAAGACCACGGTTAAGGGCCACTAATTCCAAGCTAAATGTTTGGAAAAACATGATAGAGGGTGTTAGTTTCATTTATTATGGATAAAGGAAATTGGAAATGGAAATGGTAAAGGATTTGGAAATGCAAAGAGGCATTATTGACATTTTATTTATGAAAATAAAGGAAAATAGGAGAAAATGGAGGTGAAAGGTCACATGTTGCATGTGATGAGGAAAATGAAGGAAAACAATGGAAAATGAAAAAAATAGAGGCCTCATTGATAAAAAGGCTTATGAGGATCAGTTGACAAGATTTTTGCTGGTTCAAGACTTTTGTCAGTTCAGTTTTGGAGCTCTCTCTCTATTATCTCTCTCACACACTCTTAGACACTTAGAGTTTTCTTGGAGAATTTCAGCATTGGACCAAGAAAGAGGAAAGAAATCAAAGGAATGACAAAGAAATAAAATATCAAGAAATCAAGAATAAGATCTAGCATCTTCAGCAGGAATAATTGCAGGTAACATATTTTGTGTGTGATTTCCTAGATGGTTTGGACATGAATGACTTATGAATGTCAGCATTTGGTTCTCTTGGTGTTAGTGGCATTATTTTGTTGGGTTTGACAGTGGTTTTCATTGTTTCCTTGTCTTTTTCCAGGTGCCATGGGGTCTTGGGATATTTATTTGCATTTTGAGATTTTGAATTGTTGGATGGATTTCAGAATCTGGAGTGAACGTGGCCTGAAGGAAAATTTGAAAATGCCTAAAAATTCCTTCACCAATTTTAGTGGGATACACCGTAAATCCTGAGGGTGGTGTCTCAATTAAGGACCCAATAATCCGAGATTGGATTGCGGGAAATCCTGAGAGACAGGGAGATAGAAAATTCCTCAAGGACACTAATGGATTTCAGATGGCATTCCAAGTTTTGTTTGGTTTTGTGATCAAAGCACCAATTTTTATCTGGGTTTATGCAGGAATGAAAAAGAATATGAATATATTGATAAATACAAATATGCAGTGGAAATAAAACTTCGTTTCATTAATATCAAATAATAGAAATATGCTTACAGACAGAATGGAAACAAAATAGCTAGGGTGTTGGTAGCTTATCTCTAAATTGTGTTACAACGATGCTCCAAGGTTTATGATTGAGAAACAATGGGAAACTCTAAAAATCCAAAAACCTAACCCTAGGAGATGAAGCGTGAAACATATGGGCCCAATTTGGGTAAATTAGTACATAAACTTCCTGTGGATGTAACTTTGGCATACGACCTATGTTTGATGCGCACAATACCTCGATAGAAATATCTATATGAGGAATATTGATTTTGAGTGAAAAAATATATCGTAAACCCATGCTTGTCATTGTTTTACCAAGAAACATCATCTAGGGCCTCAAAATAGCTCCAAAATTTTAGGACCTGCAAAACTGCCAAATATACTAAATTATGGTACAATTAAGGAAACTACAAAAGGCTGAAACAAAAAATGGTGGAGGTCCAAGTGGAATAGGCGGGTGGGTGCCAATATAAACCTGGGTCATTCCTCCCCCATTAGGAAGAAATGGTCCCCATTGCATTGAGTTCCCCCATGATACGAGATAAATTCTGCTCAACTTGGTTCATGGTGGGACACTTTCCTTGGGGCTGGAGTTGCCCAACTTTGACAACCTGATAAAACTGGATATTTTGTTTTTGGTTGTTACTTATCTATGTGCCAATGATTCGATTAGTTGTGGCTTGTTCCATGCAGTCTGGGTTTAACTCTATTAGTGTGAGTTGTTCTACCATCTCAGATGTGTCCAGTAGAGGTGGAATGTAGGGTTGAAGATGGTCCACATTGAACACTAGGTGCAGAAAAAGAAATGGTGGGATACTGAACTGAAAGGAATTTTAACCTAAAACCTTGGTGATGGTGTATGGCCCATATCAGAGTGGGCTAAGCTTGCGGTGGGGCCCAACGGGTTGCTACTTTTGAAAATGTAGTCAATCTTTGTCGCACACCTGGAACTTGTGTGACACTCGATGTTGATCATGTCACTCCTTGTACATGGAATTGGATTTCTCTAGGATTTTGTGGACTTTCTTGATACGTTCAATAAATCTGGTTTCTTTATCAGCCTCAGACATTACATGTGTGGAATCTGTCTATGTGGTCGCACGAGGTATGGAAAAATCAGGTAGTGGCATGCCTAGGGTCAGATTAGTGGATTGCTTTACCTGATAGTGTAGATGAACCTTTGTGGGTGAGGAAAAAATTTCCTTTTATTGCTCCATGTATTTTTCCATCTGATAGTGCCATGCAAGGGAGTTCTGTTTGGAGGTTGTAGCCACAATATTATTCTTTCCCTATGGGAAGATCGTCATGAAAAATAATTTCCTGGTTTGGGAAATAATATTACTCAATTTATTTGCAGTATTCAAAGAGATGGGAGGTGGTGGTACTACTTCCGACATCTTGTACAACTTATTTCCCAGAGTAATAATAAAAAAACGAGGCCTAGACTCATACACAACATGTTTCTTCCACAAGTATGGTTGGCCTAATAATTCATCTTACACATCAATAGGAGCAACATTACATAGTACCTCATCCGTGAATGGCTTGATGTTGTACGAAAGGCGAAAATAATAGCAGACACAAAGATCTCTTCCTTGGTGAAGCCACCAAATGGTATACAGATCCGGGTGTGCTATGGTCAGTTGGCCGAGGTACTTCACAACCTCTGCTGAAATGAAGTTCTTTTGGCTTCTCTTATCAACAATGAATTGCAGTGGAGAACCATTCACCCACATATGGGAATGGAAGAGGAACTCCCCCTCCTATGGATCCTTCGGCTCCTCCCCCTGAAGCTTATTGGTGGAAACGATGGCACTAGGTTCTGCATCAATGATTTTCTTCCCTTTGTCATTTCCCTTATTCAGTTCGGATTCAGAATCAGAACATGCATCTGATTTGGATGCCTTAAGTTTGGCCACCAGCGAAAGTTTTCCTCGACACTCGCCTGTGTTGTGATTGAAGTTGTTATGAAATTCACACCACTTCCCCATGTCTGTCTTTATATTTGTGGTTTTTTCTAAGTCGCCCTACTTTTTCTTTTCCCCTTGTTCTACGATTCAGGGGCGCCTTTCCTCGACTCCAGATTCGAGGATCCAAAGTCTCGCTTATTCTGCTTAAATTTCTGCTTGATACTGACATCATAAAGATATGTCGTGCCAAGTGAGGCAATGTCGAGGAAATCCATTTCCTCCTTAATGTATATGTGCCAACAGTTGTGGTACTTCAGAACAAAATGTTTCTCCAAATATTTAATACCCAAATTTGTGCACAAGGTACCGAACAAATTCGTCAGCTTGTGCACATCTTAATCCCTTTGTTGCTGCAACGTGGTCCATTGGATTTACTTGTACTCATAGTTCCCCAAGGGGTGATATTGTTCCTTAATATCATCTCAGAACAAATTCCATGTGTGCACAACTAAGAACAAAGAGGGTTCCCTGTCATCATTTTTCTCACAGTATGTTTCCCATTAGTCTTTGACATGGGGGGAACATTGAGGAATTCAAAAGTAAACTTTTCTCGGTCAGAGAAATCATGGACTGAGAAATACCCTTCCAAAAGATTTAACGATATATCTATTACATCTGCATCTATCTATATTTCAAATACAAAAATGAGCTATACTTTGAAAGGAGTGGCACCTCCAGAGTGGCTGTTGGATGTAGATGTGCCACCGGAGGGCAGTCCTTCAAGGATCTGGTCAAAGTTAACTATCATTGCATTCCTTTTTTTCTCGAGGGCCTCCTCGAAAAATAATTTGATAGGATCTAATGCTCCCTCATATTTATTTTCTTCTACCATGGGAGGTTGTCAAGGTTTCTGAGGATGATCTTGAAATGGTTCAACCATATCGAGCCATAGCTCCTTATACCATGACCAGCTCATTGGGGACATGTAAAGAAAAACATAGAATTAGTAGACCACACTAGTTTCACTAATCAAGATTTATGCAAGACCAAAAAATAATATGAATATAACCATAAATACAAATATGAAATGGAAATAAAAGTTCATTTCATTAATATGAAATAACTGAAATATGCTTAAAGATAAAATGGAAATAAACTAGCTAGGGTGCTAGTAGCTGACCTCTGAGAAGAGATGTGGCGCCTACATTCCTCTTAAATGTGTTAAAATGATGCTCGAAGGCCTATTTATGATTGATAAAAAATGGAGAACCCTAAACATCGAAAAACCTAAGCCTAGGAAATGAAGCACCAAAACTATGTGCGTTGTTTGGGTAAATTGGTACATCAACCTCTTTGGGATGTAACTTTGACATATGATCTTTGTTTCACACACATAATACCTCATTAGAATGATCTATCTGTGGACTACAAATTTTAAGTGACCAACATGGTTAGAGACCCATCTTGGTCAAAGAGGCACGTTGGCTCATGTTTTCCCAAAAAAATGTCTTTTAAGGCCTCAAAACGACTCTATATTTTCAGGACCCTAAAAAATACCAAAAATAGTAAATAGTACTACAATTAAGGAAAATAAAAAATGTAGAAAGAAAAAATGGTGGGTGTCCAAGTGGAATAGGTGGGTGGCAACCTATATCCACCTCGATTGCTCCTCTCCCCTAAGGAATAAATAGTCCCACATTGCATTGAGTTCCTCCATGAGATGAGGAAACTTTTGCTAAACTTGGTCCCTAGTGAACCACTTTCCTTGGATCAGGATTTGGCCAACTTTGACAACCTGAGACAACTGGATCTTTTGTTTCCGGGTGTTCTTTATCCATGTGTACATGATCTAATTAGTTTCGGATTGTTCCATGCAGTCTGGGTTTAACTATTTTGGTATGAGTTTCTCTACCATGTCAGATTTGTCTAGTAGAGGTGGAAAGTAGGGTTGAAGGTGGTTCACATTGAACACTTGGTGCAAACCAAGGAATGGTGCAATACTGAGGTCAAATTCATTGTCACCTACAACCTTGGTGATGGTGTATGGCCTAATAAGAGCGGGTGAAGCTTGTAGTGGGGGCCATCGGGGTGCTGCTTTTGCCAATGTAGCCAAACTTTGTCGCCCACATGGAACTTATGTGGCACCTGATGTTTATCATGTTGCTACTTGTACTTTTCATTGTATTTCTCCAATATCTCATGGAAATGTTGGATGCGTTGAATAAGTATGGTTTCTTTATCAGCCTCAAATAGTACATGTGTGGATTCTGGCTGTGTAGTCGCATGAGGTATGGAAACATCAGGCAGCAACGTGCCTGGGCTGAGATAAATGGAGTGCTTGACCTGAAAGTATCAGGTAACCTCCGTGGGTGAGGAGAAAATGTCCTTGTATTCCTCCACGTCTTTCTCCATATGTTGCTACCACGGAGGGGAGCCCTATTTAGAGGTTGTAGCCACAATCTTCTTCTTGCCCTGTGGGTGAATCGTAATGAAAACAAATTTCCTGCGTTGGGAAATAATCTTACTACATTTCTTTGCAGTACTCAAAGAGATAGTGGAAGACAGTACTACCTTCAGTATCATGTACAACTTATTTCCTAAAGTAACGATAAAAAATGAGGCTTACACTCATACACATAATGTCGCTTCCACAAGTATGGTTGGCCTAATAATACATCAGACATGTCAGCAGGAGCAACATCACACAGTACCTCATCCATGAATGGCTTGATGTTGTACAGAAGGTAGGACTATTGGCAGATGTGGAGATATCTTCCTTGGTGAATCCACCCAATAGTATACTGTTGTGAGTGCGTTATGGTGATTAAGATGAGAATATTGATGACCTATGTTGAAATGAGGTTCTTTTGGCTTCTGCTATCGACAAGGAATTGTAGTGGAGAATGCTTTACCTACATCTTAGAATAGAAGACGCGCTCCCCCTCCTATAGATCCTCGGGCTCCTAACTCTAGAGCTTGGTGGTGGAAAATCTAGCACTGGGTTCCAGATCACTTATTTTCTTCCCTTTGTCACTTTCGTTGTTCGGTTCTGACTCAAAATCAGAACATCCATCTGCTTCGGATGCCTTCATTTCGGCCACCAACGATTGTTTGCCATGAAACTCGCTTGTGTTGTAAGTGGAGCTCTTATGCAATTCACATGACTTTCCTATTTCCTTCTTTGAAGTTGTGATGTTGTTCTCATTCACCCCTCTTTGGCTTTCCCCCTTGTTCTACAGTTTGGGGGTGCCTTTCCCTGGCTTCAAGTTCACGGATTCAAATTCTCGCTTCTTATGCTTAAATTTTTGCTCAATGTTGGCGACATACCCATATGTCATGGAAAGCGAGGTAATGTTGATAAAATCCATTTCTTCCTAAATTTATGTTTGAAAATACTTGCGATATATGAACACCAAATGTTTCTAGGAATTCTCAATACTAAGCTTTGTGCATAGGGTATGGAACAAATTCATAAGCTTGTGCACATATTGATCCCTTTGTTGCTGCAATGTGTTCCATTGGATGTACTTGTCCTCATAGCTCTCCACGTGGTAATGTTGTTCCTTGATGTCGTCTTGGAACGAATTCCAAGTGGGTGCGGCAAGGAACAGGGAGGGTTCTCTCTCATCCTTTTTATCGTAGTAGGTTTCCCACTAGTCTTTGACATGGGGACGACTTTGAGGAATGAAAAAGTAATCCTTTCTCGATTAGAGAAATCATGGATCAAGAAAAATCATTCTATAAAATTCAACTGTATATCTACAACATTCTCATCTTCCTGGCCTTCAAATATAAGAATGTCAAAGTTGACCTATACCTTGAAAAGAGTGGCGTCTTTAGAGTGGCTGTTGGATGTAGATGCGCTGTGGGTGGTCAACTGTTGAAGGATTTGGAAAACGTTATCCATCACCGCATTCCTTTATTTTTCAAGGGCCTCCTTTAGAAATAATTTCATAGGATATCCTACTCCATCATCATTCTTTTCTTCCGCTATGGGAGTTTGTTAGGGTTTGTGAGGCTGATCTTGCAAGGGTTCAATGAAATCGAACCCTAACTCCTTATACCCTAACCTCGTTGGCGACATCCAAAGAAAAACATAGAAAGAGAAAACCACATTGATTCGAGGGATCCAAATTTACACAGGAATGAAAAAGAATACAAATATAACCATAAATAAAAATATGCAATGGAAATAACACTTCATTTCATTAATATCAAATAACTAAAATATGCTTACAGACATAATGGAAATAAACTAGCTAAGGCGCTAGTATCTTATTGGTCAGAAGAGATGTGGTGACTATAGGTCTCTAAGTTGTGTTAAAATGAGGCTCCAAGGCCTATTTATGATTATAAAATAATAGTAAATCGTAAAAATCCAAAAACCTAACCCTAGGAGATGAAGCGCCAAAACTATGGGCTCCGTTTGGGTAAATTGGTACATCAACTTCCTGGAGACGTAAATTTGGCATATGATCTTTGTTTGACACGCACAATACCTCGTTAGAAATATATATTTGAGGAATAAAAATTTTGAGTGAACAAATTTGTCAACTATCTAAGATGGTCCTTTTTCCCAGAAAAATGTCATTTAGGGCCTCAAAACGGCTCTGAAAGTTCAGGACCCGAAAAATTGCCAAAAATAGTAAATTGTGCTAAAATTAAGGAAAATAAAAAAAGATGAATGAAACAATGGTGTAGGTCCAATTGGAATCTATGGGTGGCCATCAATATCCACCAGGATCATTCCTCCCTCCTTAGGAAGTAATGTTCCCCATTGTGTTCAGTTCCTCCATGAGATGAGGAAACTTATGTTGAAATTGGTCCCTGGTGAGGCACTTTCCTTGGTGAAGGAGTTGGCTAGCTTTGACAACCCGATACAACTGGATATTTTTTTGTTGATTTTTTGTTATCTATGCATCGATGATCAGATTAGTTTTGGAGGAAACTTCTATTGAACTTGGTCCCTGGTGAGGCACTTTCCTTGGTGAAGGAGTTGGCCAGCTTTGACAACTTGATACAACTGGATATTTTGTTGTTGATTTTGAGTTATCTGTGTGTCCATGATCTGATTATTTTTGGCTTGTTCCATGTAATATAGGTTTAACTCTATTGCTGTGATTTGTTCTACCATGTTGGATGTGTCTAGTAGAGGTGGAGAGTAGGGTCGAAGGTAGCCAAAATTTAACACTGGGTGAAGACTAAGAAACGATGGAATAATGAGATCGAATGCATTGTCACCTACCATTTTGGTGATGGTGTATGGCCCATATCGGAGTGGGAGAAGCTTGCGATGGGGCTTGACGGGGTGCTCCTTTTGAAAATGTAGCCAAACTTTGTCGCCCACCTGAAACATGTGCGACACCCAATGTTGATCATGTCGTTACTTGTACTTGGCATTGTATTTCTCCAGGATGTCGTGGACCTGTTAAATGTGTTCAATAAATCTATTTTCTTTATCAAACTCACACATTATATGTGTGTACATTTTCTATGTTATCGCATGAGGTATGGCAACATTAGATAGCGATGGGCCTAGGGTCAGATAAATTGAGTGCTTGACCTGACTATGTAGAGGAACTTTTGTGGATGAGGAGAAAATGTCCTTGTATTCATCCATGTCTTTTACCATCTGCTGTTTCTATGCAGGGGAGCTTTGTTTGGAGGTTGTAGCCACAATTTTCCTCTTTCCCTATGGGTGAATCGTAACGAAAAAAAATTTCTTGGATTGGGAAATAATATTACTACATTGATTTTCAATACTCAAATAGATGGTGGAAGGCGGTACTGCCTTCGGTATCCTGTACAAATTATTTCTCAAAGTAATAGTAACAGAATGAGGCCTACACTCATACAAAACATGTCTCTTCCAGAAGAATGGTTAGCATAATAATACATCAGACACATCAAGAGGAGAAACATCACACACTACCTCATCCACCAATGGCTTGATGATGTATGAAAGGCATCACTATTGGCGGACGTGGAGATTTATTCCATGGTGAAGCCATCCAATGGTATACGGTTACCGATGTGTTGTGGTCATTAGTCCGAGTTGCTTCACGATCTCTGTTGAAATGAGGCTATTTTGACTTTTTCTATCGACAAGGAATTACAGTGGAGAACCCTTCACCCACATTTGGGAATGTAAGAGGTTCTCCCCTACCTCTGGATCCTCAAGCTCATCCCTCTGGAGCTTGGTGGTGGCAACAATGTCACTGGGTTTTGCATCAATTATTTTCTTCCCTTTTTAATTTCCATTATCTGGTTTTAACTCAAAATAAAAACATGCATCTAATTCAGATGGCTTTAGTTCAGCCTTGAGCGACCGTTTGGCCTGATGCTCACTTTTGTTGTGAGTGGAGCTGTTATGAAATTCAAACCACTTCCTCATGTCCTTCTTTGGATTTTTGGTGTTGTTATGAGTCACCCAACTTTGGCTGTGCCCCTTTTTCTCCAGTTCGGGGGTGCCTTTCCCTCGCTTCGAATTCGCGAATCCAAAGTGTCGCTTCATCTGCTTAAATTTTTTCTCGATCTTGGGGGCATACCAATATGCCATGACAAGCGAGGTAATGTAAAAAAAATTCAAAAATATATGAAAAAATCTCTAGTACTTGAGCACCAGATGTTTCTCTGAATATTTAATACCCAACTTTCTGTGCAGGGTATGGAACAAATTCATTAGCTTGTGCACATCTTGATCCCTTTGTTGTCGTAGCATGGTGCATTGGATGTACTTGTCCTCATAGCTCCCCAAAAGGTAATATTATTCCTTGATTCCATCTCAAAACTAATTGCAAGTAGTTGTAGCCAAGAACCGAGAGGGTTCCCTCTTGTCCTTTTGTTCACAGTAGGTTTCCCACCAATCTCTTAGATGGGGGGTGGTTTTGAGGAGTGAAAAAGGAATATTTTCTTGATAGGAGAAATCATAGACCAAGAGATACCCTTCCAGCAAATTAAACCATCTATCTATGTCATCTACATCTATTTGGCCATCAAATACAGGAATGTCGACATTAACCTGTACCTCGAAAGGAGTGGCACCTCCAAAGTGCCTACTCGATGCATATGCGTCGTCGGTGGGCAGTCGTTGACGGATATTAGAAAATTTATCCATCATTTTGTTCCTTTATTTCTCGAAGGTCTCCTCGAGCAATAATTTTATATGATCTCTTGCTCCCTCATCTTTATTTTCTTCCGCCATGGGAGTGTATTAGGGTTTGCAATGTTGGTCTTGCAAGGGTTCAACCAGATTGGGCCCTAACTCCTTATACATTGACCTCATTAGGTACATGCAAAGAAAAAAAAGAAAGAGAAAACCTTTCTGATTCCACCATTCCATATCTACACAGCAACACAGCGAAATAAGAATAAAAACATAAATACAAATATGTAGCATAAATAACACTTCATTTCATTAATATCAAATAACTGAAATATGATTACAGAGAGAATGGAAATAAACTAGGTAGGGTGCTCATAGCTTATCTCTTAGAAGAGATGTGGCAGCTACATGGCTCTGAACTGTGTTACAATGAAGATCTAAGACCTATTTATGATTGAGAAACAATGGAAAAATCTAACGCTTGGAGATGAAGCACCAAAACTATGGGCACCATTTGGGTAAATTGGTATATCAACTTCCCTAGGACGTAACTTTGGCATACAATATTTTTTTGATGTGCACAATGACTTGTTTGAAATATCTACATGAGGAATACAATGTTCGAGTGACCAAGATCATATAAATACTTGTCTTGGTCCGTGTTTTCCAAAAAAAAAAAGTCATTTAGGGCCTCAAAATTGCTCTAGAAGTTCAAGCCCCGAAAAAATGCAAAAAATAGTAAATTGTGCTACAATTAAGAAAAATAAAAAAAGTTGAAGTAAATAATGGTGGGGGTCCAAGTGAAATAGAAAGGTGGCCAACAATATTGAGCTGGATCAAGTTTTGGTGTGATCATGGTATGGTGATGGTGGAGGTGGTTTAACCTATGGATTCCCTTGGTTGTTTTTTGATTGGATTATCCATGAGATCCCACATTCATGTTTGGAATATGTAACAAGGGTGACTGGTTCAAGAGAGATTTGGCTCATCCATGTTTATGGTCGGGTGGTACGTGGAAGTCTTGAACCTGGTCATTTATTGCTTATTCTTAATGGAAGCTAAATCCTCTTGATTTTGTACTTCATAATGTGTGGATTTAATGGTTGTTATCTCACTATTATTTCCATGGTTTTATGCTAGTTATAGGCATGTTTAAATGGTTGGTTCATGTGATGGTTATTTCATGTATTTAGTTGTAATTTTTAGAATAATGGATGCAAGACCTAATTGATGTCATATCTGTTCAAGGAAGAGGGTGGTGATCCTTCTTGTAATGTTTCATAAGAGTTTTTAGTGATTCATTCTTTGTCTTGTATTCTAGACCTCTAGATTTCATTCATGTGAAGTATTTGAGAGAATGTTAGTCTTGGTTGGGGATGGTTAGGCCTAGTCCCAGAGTGTGTCTTTTTTATTTGGAATTTTCTTAATGTGTTTAATGATTTATGAAATCTACAAGAAGTTTTGGGCAGTGTCCCGGATTATAGGCTTAATACATGCCTTAAATTCCATGGACGCATGCATAGGTCTCAAAAATTGAGTCCCTGGATGCACGCATGTTCATGTATTCGATGCATCTAGAGCCTCCCAGATGCAACCTTTCACTTATCAAGGGAGTGTCTAGAGGTTTGAAGGCCTAAATGTCAGTGGGCACTAGGGAAAAGTTAGCTTGAGGGTTGGGATAGCCTCTGAGGGTCCTATAGCAAGTGGAGGGAGTCTATGTTATGGGTTTCCATGTTGATTCCATTTCCTTAAAGTTTCCAAGGAGGTTGAGTTTGCTCTTTGCTTCCCTCAGCTCATGTTTACCCCAGTTGGTTGGTTACTTGGGTAAATGTGAGGGGATATGTACATTATAGGTGGTATTAGAGTGTGGTCACTCTCCTTGGGCAGTGTGTTGATCCTGTAGTCATGTCGATTGCATATGTGTTCCTCATGCTTATGTTCTATGTGGTTGTTGCATATGCATGGTGTTGGGCATAGTTTAAGTGGTTTCGCCATGTGAAATTCGATGGTGATTGGATGTTATCGCCATGAGTGGATGTCGGTTGTATATGAATTTGATATACATGTCATTCCTGATACGCTGTTATGCATGCATTTTCATGGTTGAGGTTGTTTTCCATGAGGTGATTGTATACATTTTCGGTCATCATGATGTTTTTGATAAGATATAATGCTGATATGTTGGCTATGACAGAACAAGAGATGTAGATCATCAAAGTGAAGTTGCAGCACTAGACTTCAAGGTAAGAGAAAATTGTCATTCAGGTTTTATGTTTGGCATGGAGGTATGTGTCTAATGGTTGTTATAAGAATTATTGTTACTTATATACATGTTTGTCATTTTATTGTTGTTGTGGTTACATGTATGATAGATGTTAGTGAATCAGTGTGGTCATATGTACATTTTTCAGATAGTCATTCATGGTAGTAACTTGTGGTTTTTTCATTTTAGTTAAACTTGTTGATTATGTTATATGTTTTTTATGAGTATGTTATATTTTGACACATTTTGTTATATGTTAATTAACTTTATGATTAGGGTTATGGAATTAATATATTTATGCTATATGTATCGTGCTAATTTGGACTGGCATATGAATAAGGTTATGGTTATGACATTCAGGTATGAGTTAATATGTTGTGATATTAGGGAATACTAATCTAGGCTGACTGTGCATATGTGGCTTTTATGCAAGATATACAATTTTCTTTGAGCCTATTATGTGAGAATGTTAGCTAGTTATTGCTATGGATATCATGACCTTATTTATGTTTGAGTTGATGTGTTGTGAAGTTATATCATGTTAATCTATATCGATTGTGTAGACAAGGTAACCTCCCCTGAGATACATTAAGGTACGAGGTTGTTTATGTCGACCACTTGATGCTTAATTGTTTCATTATGTCATCTATATGGTGTTGAGTGCTTGGTGTCTATTATGTCGTCTACTTGAGTTATCTAGCATGGTACATTTATAGTTTGTTTGAGTGTCTGATTAATCACATTATATGAATCAAGCTCCAGTACAAGATATGAAAGCTTTCATCAACAAGTGGATACAGAATCAAATCCTTTTGAGTACATAAGTCTTCTGGCTCCACCAGATAATAATCCATCACAGGCATGGGAATCTGAGAAAGAAGTACTTATACAATATTTTTCAAATCACTTGATTGAAAGATATAGATATCAGCATTATTCCCATTTTCAAATAATGTATTATGTCATGCCATAATTATGTATTTCCAACCGACTATGGTGTTGGACAGGTTTCCGTGGGATTCCCTGACCCAATATCTCCACTGTGTAAGATCTCTAGTACAAAAATAATTTAGGCTTTCGTGGGCTCTCCTTGTCTAAAGAATCTCCAATATGTAATATGCTAGTACGCATTATGTTGAGTCATGAGATAACTTTGGATTCGGTCCCCATATGCCAGAAGGCTTTCCGTATGGAATAGAGACGAGATAATATGGGTTGTCCACTCATACCCGAATCCAAGGTGTACTCTCATATCATCATCCTTAGATTTATTCTTTCTTTTATCTGGAATCTAGTACTTTATAATAATTCACCTTCACGGATGATTGTTCCCCTTCATTCCTATAAGAAGGTAAGAATCATTCAGAGGAAGGGGAGAGTTTTTTTTAGAAGAGTTAAGAGTCTGAGTTAATTTTCTCTTGCTCTGCATCTGCGGGGATTTCCCTGATTTGCTTGCAACATGAGATAAACTCAATTGTCTGTAATGTTCTTTAGTCTCTAGACTGAGTCTGCTTTGTGTGCCAGGTAGCCTTCGTATGATCTCTGCCTTAGTGCAAGATATATCTGATAAACACCACAGCAGTCTATCTCAGTAGAGATGGTACCCTTTTGTAAGTGTAGTTTGACCTTTTCTGTGGAGAGCATTTAGGCCTACTCTCACCATCCCCAGATGGAAATACTTATACCCTGACTTTAGAGCGGCTTGAATATGTTTTTGTTCTAACAAAGGAACAATCATCATCGTATTACAATTGAGCTTAGTACGAATGGAGTTTTCTTTAATTTTTATCTGACTCAAGGCTTTGAACTGGAAAGGAGATATGCCATGATAAACATCAGAAGGAGAAATCTTAGGGAGTTTCCATTTCATGCACGGGTTGGTTTCCTCTAGATTTAAACATGCAGAATTAGCAGAAGACTCAGGATTAACAGAGAGTGACTCAAGGCCAAAACGTAATTGTTCTTCATTCTCTAAATCATCAAAATGTTTCGAACCAAAACGACCCATAGAGAGAGATGATGAATCCATTGCACACGCAGAGGAGATGCAGATAATAACAAGAACAAGTTATCAGGAAGTATTTGGGAAATCACTTAGCTGAGATATTGCGGCTTCCAAGCACAAGTTCTAGTCGAACGTCTTCAACGCCTTCAACGCCATCCGCGGCAACATAGGCTACAAACGCTATTCACGACATCAAGCAAACTATCTAGCGCTCCACTCAAACAATATCTTTTCAACAACAAAGGATTACTCAGCAAATAACCTCACTCAAACAACAACTTGCCTCTGATACCATTACAGGATCATTAAATGTGTGCATAAGTTTTATTCATATTTCTGCAGCGGAAACTTACAAAAGGGTACCATCTCTACTGAGATAGACTGCTGTGGCGTTTATCAGATATATCTTGCACTAAGGCAGATATCATCCGAAGGCTACCTAGCACACAAAGTAGACTCAGTATAGAGACTAAAGAACATTACAGACAATTGAGTTTATCTCGTGTTGCAAGCAGATCAGGGAAATCCCCGCAGATGCAGAGCAGGAGAAAATTAACTCAGACTCTTAACTCTTCTAAAAAAAACTCTCTCCTTCCTCTGAATGAGTCTTACCTTCTTATAGGAATGAAGGGGAACAATCATCCATGAAGGTGAATTATTATAAAGTACTAGATTCCAGACAAAAGAAAGAATAAATCTAAGGACGAAGATATGAGAGTACACCTTGGATTCGGGTATGAGTGGACAACCCATATTATCTCGTCCCTATTCCATACGGAAAGCCTTCTGGCATATGGGGACCGAATCCAAAGTTATCTCATGACTCAACATAATGCGTACTAGCATATTACATAGTGGAGATTCTTTAGACAAGGAGAACCCACGAAAGCCTAAATTATTTTTGTACTAGAGATCTTACACAGTGGAGATATTGGGTCAGGGAATCCCACGGAAACCTGTCCAACACCATAGTCGGTTGGAAAGACATAATTATGGCATGACATAATACATTATTTGAAAATGGGAATAATGCTGATATCTATATCTTTCAATCAAGTGATTTGAAAAATATTGTACGAGTACTTCTTTCTCAGATTCCCATGCCTGTGATGGATTATTATCTGGTGGAGCCAGAAGACTTATGTACTCAAAAGGATTTGATTCTGTATCCACTTGTTGATGAAAGCTTTCATATCTTGTACTGGAGCTTGATTCCATCATTCGTGCTTTGTAAGTATTGGTAACAAACCACCGCACATGGCCACATCTTTTCACACTATAGAAAAAGTAAATATCTTCAATATCTGCAATATTACGGACTGATTTATATACAATACCTGAGTGAAGAGCACTTGGTTCATTGAATCCATATAGTTTCAGGAGATGAAGAGAGTACGGTTTCCTGACTAAAGCTGATAGACGATAGATTTTCCACCAGTCGAGAAACCATTCTGGAGTGGGGTCAATTTCTTCAATCCTTTCAATGGATAATCCTTCATAAAAGAAAGAGAACTGCAAGGAATAAAATAAAGTAGATGAATAGTTTTGTAAGTTCATTGCTGCATAGAAAGCTTCTTTGACTTGATCTTCATCGAAATATTCTCTCTGATGATAATTAGAAAATCCTCTTAGGGTGATGTGACAACTGTGTATCAAATTATCATCTTCATTTCTATCTAGCATATAAGTGATATTCCCATTATAAGCTAGATAGTCCAGAGCTTCTATGGCTTCTTCATTTATCTCATCCTGCAACCTGGTATTCCACAAATATGGGATTCCAGTTCTGAATCGTATTTCTTTTAATGGAAACCAAATTTCATTGTGATATAGAAGAGGAACAGAGAGGTTATAGGTGACCCATCCCATTGGAGTTTCTATCTGTATTTCTTCGTCATTTCTTCTGATAAAATTGCAGGAAAGAGAAAGTATGGAGTTATTTGTTAAGAACTCTCTGCTCAACATATGAGCAAAGCAATTCTTCTTTCCTTCAACAAATTCAACATCAAAATTGTATTGGCTCAAATGCATGACCCAGCGAACCATGGCTGCATCCTCAAATTCACATTTTTGAATAGCATATTGTAATGCTTTACAATCTGTTTTGACTGTGAATTTTGTGTAGATGATAAAATCTTTGAACTTAGCTATGCCTAAGCATACATCCCTAAGTTATTTCTTCTGACTAGCCCAATTTAATTGATTCTTTGACCACAAACCTGATGCATATTGACAGATTTCAATATCTTTCTTGTTACCTGGATTGACTTGGCACAAAACTGCTCCCCATCTTGTCTTACTTGCATCAGTCATTATTACTTTCTCCCAATATTCTTGTATCGGAGAGAGTGGCTATATTTTCCTGACTCTTTCTTTGATTCTGCGAACTGCTTCAGTGCATTCCTCATTCCAAGGAATAGGATCTTTCTGCAATATTTGATTCCACAATTTTCTATCATGAGCACAGTGTTGCAGGAATTTAGAAATGTAGTTAAGACTACCTAAAAATCTCTGAAGCTGAGTCTTATCTAAAATTTCATCAGGAAAATGATCAACAAAATTCAAACTTGTTTGAATTACTCCATAAGATCCATATTGGATATTGTATCCCAAGAAATCAATCATGGATCTGAAAAGTTTCATTTTTGACTCAGACAAAACTATACCCATTTCTTTTACTTTTTTCCAAAATATCCTGAGATGTTTGATATGTTCAGGAATATTGTCTGAGTGTATCAAGATATCATCAATGTATTTTTTCAAAAATTCATCCATCCCGTCAAAGGTTTCATCCATTATTCTTTGGAATGCAGAGGGTGCATTGATCAAGCCAAAGGGCATGATATTCCATTCATAGTGACCCTGTGGGACAGAAAACGTTGTCTTCCACTTATCTTCATCTTTGATGCCTACTTGCCAAAATCCTGATTTAAGATCAAATTTTGAAAAGATCTTTGATTTTGAAATTTGAGCGAGTATCATAGAAGGTTTAGGAAGAGGATAGGCATCATAATCTAGAATATTGTTTAGAGGTTTATAGTTGACAACTAACCTTGGCTTACCTCTGGCAATTTTTGAATGTTTATTTACATAGAATGCAAAGCAAGCAATAGGGCTCTTCTTTTTCTAATCAAACCTTTCTGCAACAAATCCTTGATCTCTTCTCTGCATAGCTTCATTTGTTCTGCATTCATGGGGACTGCTGCTGATCTTCTTAACTTACCACTGAAATCTTTCTTTAGTGGTAACTCAACTTCTTGTTTCTTAATATGCCAAAAAGCGTTAGGATCATCTGAGCAACATTCTTTGAATTTAGCAGTGATTTCTGCTATTTCTTTGGCATATTTTCCATTATCCAACAATTCTTCAGTTTTCAGAATCTCTTTCTTAATTTCCATTTTTGCTAAGAGATTCTCCATTCTTTCAATTCTTTTTAATCTATTTGGAGAGTTAGAGTTTATAAATGGGAAAAATACCTCTCTATTTTTCAAACTGACAAAGTAGCCATACCTTTGAGTAGCTTGATCTAACTTTGCTCCATGCTTCTCAAAATTCTGAAAAATGGTGTTCCAAGATACATTGCACAATCCATACCTGGAACAATAGGACAAACAAGATGCACTCCTATTTCTTCAGTGAGGAATACATCTACTTCAACTTCTGATACTGTTGTAATGTCACCACTTGCAGTAGTGACTCTCGGACATGCTGTCGGCCTTCTGAGATGAGTACTTACAACAGTATTATTGACAATATTCAATCGGGATTTTGTATCCATCAAAACCTTCCAATACTCAATCTGGGATCCAATTCTAACCTTCATCTTGACACAATACATAACATCTCTGTTAAGTATATTGCATCCCAAACTAGTTCTTTCTGTGTCGTCATTAGAATATTCTTTCTTAATATTTTTATCTGGTCTATTTATTTCCTCTATGATTGGATTCTGATGGAATGTCCAATTCTCAACTTTACCAGACATAATAGGATTCTGTGATGTGGAAGCTTGATTTATGCCCATAAATTTGGCATTTAATTCTCTATGGTTTTCTAGGCATAACCTTTTATTTTCTTTCACGGTTTTCCTAAGCTCTTTGATTGCTTGATGAATGCTAGGCAATGTCTGTGGAAAATCTTCTCTAAAATCTTCATTTCTGAATTGCCTAGTTAGAGCTTCAACTGAAAATAAAGATGCTGGAGGAAAATACCCTTTATTCGGCTGATCCTTTGGTTTTGAAGGAGACTTCTTCAAATGGTTCATCAAGAGTGTTTTATACATTTCTTTAATCTGAGGATCAGTAGCAGCAATCATCTGAGTAAAGTAGTTCCTGCTTGTTTAATCTTCATCTTCATCTGTCTTCATCATATTTACAATATTGCAACTGCAAATATCTGGATCACTGCAATCGCATTCTCTGCATTCAATACAGTGAGGATTTCTGCAAATTTCTTCATCAGAAGACTCATCAGAATATAACATGTTCAAATCATTATCTGAATCAGATTCAGATGTCAGAAGCTCATCACAACTGCTAGGAAGATCAAATAAATTTTTATGATAGTGATTATATATGTGTGTGTGTATCTATGTCACTGTATGATAGGGATTTCAAGGATCATTCTTCAGGAGGAATAGTTTCTTATGTAGGTGAATGGCATGAAGAGGTTATTTGTATTACTAGGAATCAAGTTGGAAGAGTAACCCTAACATATATATGATGTTAGTATCATGTGACCATGAATTGATATTATATACTTGTACTACGCCTCTATTTAGGTTATGGATGGGTAATGCTAAGGGGGTACATTAGTGAAGTGAAGGCAGTGCGATCTACGACATGCTAGGATAAACATGGGTAGTGGAAAGACACTAGAATCAAGGTCACTTGTGGGGTCATTGTGTGGTCTATAGATGTGCAGTACTATTGTTGTGTATATTATGCACATGATGTATATTCAGTGATTGTACCTATGGTGATCTGTACATGTAGCATATGTAGTATTATGTACATATGACGTTGTATGTCTATGTACATATTGTGTTGTGTATATATTACATATGCAGTGCTATGTATAGTCGATGGTGCTATGCACATGTTGGATATGTGGTGTTGTGTACATACCATACTATGCGCATGTTGGATATGTGGTGTTGTGTGCATATGGTGTTGTTCACATGTTGGATATGCAGTGTTTTGTACATATGGTGCTATACACATGTTGTATATGCAGTGCTATGTACATATTGTGTTGTGTGCATGTGGTGTTATGTACATGTTGTGTTGTGTGCAAGTGGTGTCATGTAGTTGTTCTGCATGTGGCCCTATGTACATGTCGTGTCATGTACATGTCGTGCATGTGGTGTTGTGTACATGTCATACTGTATACACATATACAGGTGGTGCGATATACATTTGGCGTTGTGTACATGCTATGCAAGTGTTTTCGTGTACATGCAATGTTGTGCACACGTTGTACAGGTAGTGTTGTGTATAGGTGGTACTGTGTACATGTTTTTCACATGGTACTAGTATACATGTGGGATTGTGTGCATTTAATACATGTTGTGTTGTGGGCATGTGGTATATGTATATGTATTGTGTCGTACACTAGCTGTAGGTGTATGTATTTTTTTTGTGTCGTACACCGGATGTAGGTGTATGTTTTGTGTTGAATGCCTGAATGCAGGTGTATGTGTTTTATGTCAGATGAATGGGCATGTATTATATGGTGTTGTATGCTGTGTGGGGTTGTACATGTGTGATGTACACTATGTGTATGTATACGTGATTGAAGAGAAGAAAAGGCAGTAGGTGCTTGCCAGGTGTGGAAAACAATCCAGTGTGTGTATAAAGGAACAAAGGTAAATGTGAGGACTGATGAAGTATAAGTATCAATATTTTATTTCAGCCTTATTATGAATATGATCTATGATTCTAACTTATGATGGTTACATGTGATTTATGATTATGGTTTATGATGATTCCATGCGATTCATTATAGTGACCTATGATGGTTGTGTTTTGAGCTAACCAAATGTGATATGTTTATACATGATGATCTGAGAAAACATTTAGTTAGACTTGTGCGATAGGAAGTAAACACAAGTGCAGGTTTACCTTATTAATGGGATACTAATGAGGCATGATTTGAATTTATTTCAATTTCTTTTGAATCTAATGGAAATTATGGGCCTCGTACAAGAAGCACAAAAATTCACGTTTGGGTGGTTGAAACTAATTTCAAGCCTTAGCAACAACAACAAAAGGAATTGAAATATGCAACAATATGTTGGTAAAAAACTTCAGGAGAAGGGCATTTGTGGGACACTAGTAGCCAATAGTGTCAATTAATTTCCAAAATCATGCTATGACCGTATGATGGCTTTGAGGAAGGGATATGCCTTGGTTTTGAGGTGGGTATATGCCTTGGTTTTTGTATCTTCCAATGGAAGGAAGGCTTACCAAGGCCTGGATCGTTCAGGATAGGGGATGTCGAGGAACTTGGAAGGTGAGTGACTGCACATAAGGGGATGACCAAATTTTCTGAGGGACTGTCTAGAAGAGAAGGGAAGGCTAGGGATGGATTTTTTTTTTTCATTAGGATTTCCAGATGGAATTACATGCACATTGGGAGTTTTCCCTAGAAAACTGAGATAGTAACTCTTCACTGCTCGGGTACAATAGTGCAGGTTTGTAGCGCTGGGCATTAGATGCAGCTTTGGCTCTGACAATGAATTATGGACTTCCTAGAAAGGAAGTGAATCCTGGTAATATTGTGAGGGTGGAGGTGTGAGCCTTTGGATTCCCTTATTGTGGATGGATTCACTATATCCTTTTATTTTCTGGTTGAGGAAATGTGCATATGTGTATATTATTGTAAATATCGTAATGAGTTGTGTTATAAAGCTCTAGTACATGGTATGGTTGTCATGATGGTTTTTTATTTTGAGTAGGTTATTCAATGTAAATACTGCAAGGATCTATGTTATAAAGCTCCACAAGAAATATGTTTTATTTTTAGTAGGTCACTGGTTTGTAGGTGTTATTGAACACTGAGGATGGCTTCCCCCAAGGGGGAGGGTTCTGTAACAAACTAGGGTTAAATTTTCATGTAATAAAATTTAATAAAGGAAAAAATAAGATCACGGTTAAGGAACACTTATTCAAAGCTGAATGTTGGGAAAAAATTCTAGCTGGTTTTCATTTTAGTTATTATGGCTAAAGGAAATGGAAAATTATTTGGAAAGGAAAAGAGACATTATTGGAATTTTATTTATGCAAATAAAGGAAAATAGGAGAAAAGGGAGGTGAACGGTCACATGTTGCATGTGAGGAGTGGAATTAAGGAAAATAATGGAAAATGAAGTAAATAGAGGCCTCCTTGATAAAAAGGCTTTTGAGGATCAGTTGGCAAGTTTTTTTTGGTTCAAGCTTTTCATCAGTTCAGTTTTGTAGCTCTCTCTCTCTCCTCTCTCTCTCTCTCACTCTTAGACACTTGGAGTTTTCTTGGAGCATTCCAACATTTGAACAAGAAAGAGTAAAGAAAGAAAAGGAAGGATAAGGAAATGAAAGGAAAGAAAAAATAAAGCATGTAGGATTAGGATCTAGTAGCTTTAGCAGGAATACTCGTATTTAACATATAGCATGTCTGATTTCCTAGTTCGTTTGGACATGCAAGTCTTATGCATGTTGGTATTTGGTTCTATTCTTGTCGATGGCATGGTTTCTCCGATTTTGACAATGGTTTTCAAACTTGACTTTCCATTTTCTAGATGCCACGGTGTGTTGGTATTTTGATCTCTGTTTTGAGATTTGAAATTTTCGAATGGATTTCGAAATCTGGGACAGAGGTGGTCTCAAGGAAAACTCCAAAAGGCCTAGGAATCCCTTGACTGATTTTGGCGGGATACACGGTAAAGAATGAGGGTGGTGTCTTGGTTTAGGGCATAATGATGTGGGATTGGATTGAGGTAAAGCCTGAGATACATGACGATGAAAAATTCCTCAAGTATAGTGATGGATTTTAGATGGAATTCCAATTTTGGTTTGGTTTTATTGTCAGAGCACCAGTTTTGGTGTGATGACGTTATGGTAAGGGTGGAGGTGGTCTAACCTTTGCATTCCATTGGGATTTTTGGGATTGGTTTATCCACGATAACCAAAATTCATGCTTGGAATATGACACCGGGGTTACTGGCTAAAGAGATATTTGGCTCAACCATGTCTATGATCGGGTGGTACATGGAAGTCCTGAACCTAGTTGATTATTGCCTATGCTTAATGGAAGAAAAGTTCTCTAACTTTTGTACTTACTTATTAACGTGCGTATTTAATGGTTGTTATGTCACTATTATTTCCATGGTTTTATGCTTGTTATAGTCATGTTTAAATGGATCGTTCATGTCATGGTTATTTCATGTATGTACTTGTAATTATTAAAATAATGGATGAGATAACTAATTGATGTCATATATGTTCAAGGGAGAGAGTGGTGATTCTCCTTAAAAATTTTCATAAGATTTTTCAGCCATTCATGCTCCACGTTTTATCCTAGACCTGTAGAATTCATTCATGCCAATTGTTTGATAGAATGTTAGTCTCGGTTAGGGGTGGTCAGGCCTAGTCTCGGAGACATTTTTTGGTTATTTCTCATCTTCGTCATGTGTTTAACGATTTTTGAAAGGTATAGGAATTTTTAGGTAGTGTCCTTGATTTTGAAAGCTATAGGTAGTTCTGGGTAGTGTCCGAGATTCTGAGCTTAAAAGGTTCCTTAAAATTCACAAATGTGTGCACAAGTTTGGGAAATTGAGTCCCAGGAGGCATGCGTGTCGATGATTTTGGTGCATCTAGAGCCTCCCAGACACACCCTTTCCAATATCAAGGGAGCGTCCATGGTTTTGAAGGCCTAAAAATCATGGGACCCAGGGAAACGTTAGCCCGAGGGCTGGGATAGCATCTGGAGGTCCTGTAGCAGTTGCATGTAGTCAATTTTATGATTTTTTGTGTTGATTCCACTTTCTTAAAGTCACCAAGGATCTTGATTCTACTCTTAACTGCCCTCAACTCATGTTTACCCCAATTGGCCAGTTAACTAAGTAAATGTGAGGGGAGGTGTATATTACAATATAAGATCACTTCCTCTCATTCAGAGATGAGCTTCTCATTCCCTCTAAATTAGGAAATTTATCCCTACTCCTTTTCATGCATTCAAGGACACTTCTTTAGTCCCTCTAAAATATAAAGGAGATTCCTTACTTCCTCTTAATTTGTCTGTCATAACTACAAAATCTTTATTTTTTCTTCACAAATAGATGAGCTACGAATTCTTCATGTAGATATTCAAGTAGTGGTTGCATGAATATTTTTTTTTCTATGAGTGCCATGTCAATCATTATCTTCCATGATAGGAATTTTTTTGATCCAATGAGCTTGTTGCTTTCCTTGCAAAATGTAGACATATGATTTATAGATTGATACATAGAAGAGAATGAAGACAATATCACACTTACTTTTCAACCAGGATTTATCCTTCTTTATGTCTTCATGTTCCTTAATGCTTTCAAGGCCTTCAAAGAGATTTCAAAGATTACCTAGAATGATGAATTCTAGGATTATTTCAAAAATATTTTATCCTTCGTTCCTTTGATGAGAGCTTGATCTTTCTTAATATGATGAGGTGTTTAATGAAATATTGATGTAGTAATATTACCTCTAGATGAATAGGTGTTATTCTTCTTTCCTTGTGTCCTTATGAAAATAATTTTCCCTTGATAAGCAATCCATTACTGATGTCAACATATTGATCTTCAAGTTTCCTTCTCTTCTTCACCTTAGCTCTAATACCTAATACCATGTTGGAGAATCTAGTAGGGAAACCATTTAAATAAATTTTCCTTATCCTTAATAATTTTTTGTGAACTTTAATTATCTTTTTATTGTTATTTATTAGATATTTCCATAAAATAATTATCAAGAGGAAAAATAATAGAGACATTAGACACAAGAAGTAGGCTCGAAGCTAGATCAAAACACCTCCAAGGGTAAAACCAAGAAAAAACATATTCTCTTCTAATAGAATCTACTTCAAATGAGAAAAAAAATACCCAAACTCCTAGACCAAATCCTCCTTTAAGCACTAATTCATCCCTCCAAGCGTCTCTTCTAGGTAGGTTAAATATTAACCAAGTCAATAAGGATCAATCCTCCTTCAACCTGCTTCAAATCAAAACCTCAACCCCTAGCTCAGATCTTGAATCTCAACCTGCTTCAAATATCAATTTCAACTCGTGTAATAGTTATATAAACCCTAATATTCACACATATGGACAAAAATAGAGAAAATTTTGGATCTCCTTTATTCACTTAGTCATTCGCTTTGTCTTCTAGTCCTTCAATCTTCTTTTCTTGCTTATATTGCTTCATATCTAACTTGTTTCTTGAGAAAAAAAAATGTAAACTATGAAACGAGATCTATAAACTCAAAATGAGAAATCTAGCCAATAAACCCCAAAAAATCATGAAAAACAACCTGAAAACGAAAAATGGTGATAGTTGAATACCATTTTCTTTTTCAGGGTAAATCTTCAATGTTTTTTAAAAATGGGGACAAAATCCAATAAAAAGAAAAAAATTTATGCGAAAAACACCCTGAAAAAAAAGTGTTGATGTTCTAATATCGTATTTTTTTTCGAGGTAAATTCTGAACATGTTTTAGAAACAACATTCAGAATAAAATATCATGACTCTGAAAAAACTTAAAATTCCAATGATTTTTAGCCATGACATGAAAGATGAAACATCACGTCTCTAAAAAACGTTAGAATTCCAACAATTTTTAGCCATGGTGTTAAATATAAAATATCATGATTCTGAATACCTTAAGATTTTGACAATTTTTCAACCATGGAATTAAAATCGAAGAGCATGACTACATAAAACCTTAAGTTTTCAAAAAATTTCAACCATGGCACTATGAAATTTATTTATGACTAACATTTTTTTAAATCAATTCCTTAATGAAAGAACCATTACACCAAGATTAATTTTGTTTTCAAATGTTAAAAGTGTAAAAACTTTAAAATATTAGCATAAGACAACTTGCCACATTGCATAAAAAATTTCAAAATCAACCACCGAATTGACATGCAGTGTAGCTGAATTGACCCATAATTGTAGTAAAAACTTAAAGACCATCCATGAAATTGACACATTGTGGGGTCGGAGTCGATCCATTATAACAAAAAATTTAAGATCAACTATCAAATTGACACATAATAAGATCGTGTTGCCAGTTGATGATTGACTCGGACCCTACAGGAAAAAAATAAAATAAAACAGAATAATAAATAAATAAAAATAGAAAAAAAAAAGAAAAAAAAATAAAACATTAAAAAAATTAAAAAGAAAAAAAAACACACAAATTTCAAAAAATAATAACAAGTAAATAAAAATATATACTAAAGCATAAACAAAAAACATGACAAAATAAGAGAAGACTAAAATGAAAATATTAAGAAACATAAATACTAAAACAAACAATTTTTTTTTAAAATAATAACATGTAAATAAAAATATATATTCAAATATAAACCAATTGTAAAAAAAATAAACACAGACACACACACACACACATATATAACTAATTGAGAAAAAAACAAAATTAAGTCAGAAATGATCAATTTTTTAAAAAATATTAAAAAAAAAACTAAAAAATACAAAAACAGTTTTTGAAAAGAAACATAATTTAAGATAAAATATAATGCAAATACATTAAAAAATAAAAAATAAAAAAACATTAAAAAAAGGAAATAAAAAAACATTAAAAAAATAAAATTCATAAAACTTAAAAAAAAAGACATTACAAAAAAAAACATGACGGAATTTAAAAAATTAAAAATTAATAAAAAAAATTTTAAAAAAATTGTAAACAAATAAAAAAATAAAAAGTTTAAATATTTAAAAAGTATATATAAATAAATAAATAAATCTAAATGAAAAAAAATTCCTCGGCACACCCACCTACCACGTGGCTTAATAAGCGAGGGGTCGAGGGGACGATTCTTGGAATCGTCTCCTCCACCCCTGGCCTATTGGGCTACAAGGGTGGTGGTGGAGGGGGTTGCACGCAACCCCGTACACCACCACCCACGTGGCCCAATGGGCCATGGGTGGAGAGGGACGATTCTCAAAATTGTCCCTATCCACCCCTGACCCATTGGGCCATGAGGGTGGATGGGGAGGCAGCTACACCCCTGGCTTTGTGGTAGATTTTATTTTTTTATCATTTCTATTTACATGTATTATTATATTTATTTTTTGTTGTGTTTTTTAATCGTGTTATGTTTTTATATATATATTTTTTTACTTTTTTTAAGAATTTTGTGTTTTGTTTTTTAATATTTTAGGTTTTACTTTTCTTAATATTTTAATGCTTTTTACTTTTTTTGTCTAGGAACTATAGAACTTGAAAAATTGTTAAATAATCAACATTTAAAAGAAAAATTGCATACTTAGGACATAAGAAAATTTAAAGTGTCAAAAATATGTCTTCAAAATTTTTTTGTTGATTTTTTTCAAAATCCACATGAAAATTACGAAAATGTTTAAAATATTATTCACACTTAACACATTAGAAAATTTAAAGTCAAAAAATAAGTCTTCTAAAAAAATGGGTTGATGCTTGCATCAGCACTTTTCAAAATCATCATGAAAATCACTAACATTTTAAAAATAATGTTTATACTTGATACATATGAAAATTTAAAGTGTCAAAAATATGCTAGAAAAATAAACAAGGGTATTCTGAATCAACACTATTCAAAATCTGATTAATGTTTTGCTACCTCAAAAAAACTGGTACTCGTTTCAGTCCCTGTTTCAACATTTACATTGTTAGTTGATCAAATGTGTGTCAAATTAGGTCAAAGTTTCTTCTATATATATTTCGTTCATGAGGTTAAATACCCCTCCCTAGGTTGATTTCTCATAGGTAGGTTGGACTTGTGCTTGGAGGCTAATTTTGACACTTTAGGCTTAAAAAATTATTTTACAAGTTACAACTTGCCCAATAGGATCTTATACAAATGATATTGAGCCTCTTGGCTCATGAGAATAATTATTATGACATGGAAAACCCTTTTATCATGAATAACATGCTTAACCTAGTTGACCAATGAAAAGAAGCATGAAGTCCATGGTTGGAAACAATATTTTTTCTTTTCTTATTTTGTTTATTACATAAAATATACATAATGACATAGGTACAATAGAAATTACAAAGACCAAAACTACTTACATTCTCCAATAAGAAGCCTATTTCTCATCAACCATATAAAATTTCATAGCAAATTATTTATTATTAATATTGTATAAATATCACTTACAAACTCTATGCGGAAATTTTATATATATATATATATATATATATATATATATATATGTATATATATATATATATATATATATATATACATACATCAATAATTTACATCAATGATGCATCCTCACTAGTTATTAATTAAGGTTGATCATATTTTCATATTGTCCTGATGATGAACCACATTAGATGGTTCAAAATGTTGACCTAATACTAATGATGTGATTAATCCGAAAGACATTTATCTAAATCATGAATCACAAAAGTCTTAGATCTAACATTATAGACCTACACTGAAGGGAATTAGCCGATAAAGCTCGTCGTTTTTAGCGCGCTCGATTGCAAGTGTCTAAGAATAAATCGAACATTATTTTTCTTAAAAGATGAAGAGATGCATCATTGATTCTGGTATTTTCTCACCTGGCAATGATGTATCCTCACTATTTATTTATTAAGGTCAATCATCTTTTCACCTTGTTGTGATAATAAACGATATTACATGATTTGAAATGTCGACCAAATACTAATAATGTGATTAATGTGAAAAACATTTATCTAACTTTAAATTATATATAAAAATATCTTTTATGCTAACACTTAAAGTTACATTAAAAAAAATATCAAATACTATAAGCTATATATTATTTCACTTTATTATATTTTAACTCATAAAAAATATCTGTAATTGCAATTATCCTAAAGGACTTGAACCTCATTTACCATTCCTAAGAGATGAAGAAACCTAAATATTATTGAAATTCAAATTCCATAATTTCTATATTAAATTAAAAATGGCATCTGTCTTTAACAAAGTCTAAAATTTTAGTAATTTTTTAGTATTTCCATTAGTGTCTTAAAAAATATTTGCATAATTTTTTCCTCTTCACATGAAACTCCCTTATCGAAAGAGCTGTAGTTTTCCGATTAAGAGGTACAAAATAATTATTCAAATTTCAAATATTATTATCATGTAATTAAGAAAATTTTAATTAAAATAAAATCGTTTTATAAATATTGCAGAATGTAAATTAGTTTAAATTTATTCTAATTTTATATTTATGAAACGTCATTAGTGATTTTTTTTTTATAAATTTTATAAATATGTTAGAATAGTTTAAATTAATTTTATTTTTATATTCATGAAATGTCATGATTAAAATGTTTTATAATTTGTTTTTAAAGTTTAAATTTATTTCAATTTTATATTTACTAAATGCTAAATGTAAAAAAAATGAAATTTACAAAAATATTTTTTTTAAATTTATATTTAAAAATATATATATATTTTTAATAATTTAATTTGATATTTAATAAATATATAATTAAAACGAATGATTTAATTGTTATTAAAATAATTATTATTTTGATTATTTTTTGATTACTAATATTTATATTAAAAAATATAATACTATAATTCACTTATTTTCACTTAAGCAAGTTATTGAAAAAACTGTTAATATATTATATGATGGAAGGATCATCCACATTAATAATAATTGATATTTTTAAGATAAAATTTTAGAAAAGGCGTTGATTATAAATTATATTTAAGAAATAGAATTAAATTATTTATGCACATTATATATTACCAAACCGTATTAAATGGAAATATGTACTGCCGATGTGCATTAAATAGTCTATAGCCTCGAAAATATGTATGGCATTTTCCATGAGGCTGCATGCAAAGGTTTACAATGCATTAAATATTATTAAATATAGTCCTTGATCAAGTACATTACCGTTTGTTTTGATTAAGAAAACTCGCCAAGTTTTTCTATAATCTTTTAAATTCCTGTTCCCGTAGGTAGTTGAAAATTTGAATTGGAGAATGTTAAGTAACATGTTTTTAATGGTAGTTTATAGGTGTAGAATAGAAGTGATGGAGTGTATTGTGAAATCATTTTTGATCTGAAAGTCAAATCCAATTATATTAAGAGTTGTTGTATTGGCTTAAGCTTGGTGTAATTTTTTGATGATTTTGATGGCTTCTCATAGCAATTTCTCAAACTACAAAGAAAACTTTGATAACTTACAAATGAGAAAAAAATTACATAGTTACCAAATTCCAATTCGAAGATTTGATATGGAAAAAATAAACTCTATAAAACTCAATATGGAAAAAATTCGAGAGTATAGACTTATAAAAATTAATATACTAGCACAATCACATTTACTCATGTGGTTGATATATGTCCATAGGCGTATATGAAATAGATTTACAACCACATTCAGCAATGTGGTTGATATTTGATATACGCCAATAGGACTATATCCACCACTCACCACATGTATTTCACCAAAATAAATATTATATATTTATGAATATAATTACCAACATATTTTACATATTTACTTATAATATATTAATAATATTAACTATATGCATACTATTTATATATATATAAAAGAATACAATATATTAGAATATATAATATTATATTATTCAATAGCATAATATATAATAAAAATATATTATTAAATTATTTCAATATATTAATATTTTCAAATCAAACTACAATATAATTAAAAAATAAATTAATAATTGTATTTTATTGATATTTATAATAAGTGTATATCTCTTACCAATATTTCAAGGGATTATTAATATTTTAAACAAAAATAAGTAATAAACTCAAGGATTTAATATTATAACCCTAAGTAATTAGTGAAGCAGAAGATAAATATTAATATTTTTTTTTCTAAGTGAGACTAATTTCTATTATGTATAAAGGCTATAGTACAAAACTACACCAACGTCAGCTGTGGAAGCCTGAACGTTGGGCTTGATAGTCAAGCAAAGCATGCAAAGTCTGGACTGCCCGGGACGGGAAACCAGTCCTTTGAACCATAACTTCTGAACCGCCCAAAGATGGGAAACCGGTTTTAAGTTTGCAGTAACCAGAAAAGCACTATGTCTGAGGAAAATACTAAAAAACATATGATTTCCACTAGAGCATAACAGAGAAACCTGAAAAACAAAGCAGCTGCTATTCATGAGTGGGAGAGGGCAATTCTTCAATGATTCTGCAGGTGAACATCTCGCCTCTGTCCACCGGTTCTTCACTGAGAGCACGTCCACCATCTTCACGTTCTATCTTCTTGCTGGACTCGTGCTGAGGGGCCGAGGAAGCATGGTCAACACGAGGAGGAGCTGGCATGTTCGACGAACTGGGCGGGCCAAAATTCGGAACTTCTTCCCGAAGCGTGACCATAATAGCAGCTGTGAGAACGGCATTGCAGGAGGTACAGTCGAACCTTAGCTCAACACGCTGAGAGGTTTGAAGGATGGAGGGTCGAAGAGGACGCGGAGCAGCAACAGGTGCAAACACAGTATCAACCTCGGACGCCGGAGCAGGAATAGGAGGCGGGCGCTGTTGGTTGAGCCGCCCACGTCCAGAACCCCGTCGACTTCTCATGCGTTCTCAGAGGCGAGGCATGGTGGTTGAGTTGGAGCCAAACTGAGCAGGGCACGGCAGACAGACAGAGGGGTGGAGAGTGTACTGGGTTGCGCTGGATTGAAAATGAGAATCAGAATCAAAGTGACAATGAGCTCTTGGCGAGACTGCGGAGGTGGGAGTGAGGTTGCCGGACAGAGCAGAAGAAGCAGAATTGAAGACGGACTGGTTACACCACGGGCTGTTGGAAAAATGCCAATTGGGGGCTAGCTCGATGCAGGCTCCTAACGAGCTTCGCTTCCCAGTATTCGTCTTGAGGCTGGCCTCAGGGTTTGCAGAAGAACAAATCGCATGCAGAAGAATAGGCGAGCCAGGACCGTCCATTCCACCATTCAGACCTTCACAAATACAATTCACGCCAAGACTGACCGCCATATCCTCCATAACCAAGAGCCGAATGGGCCGATCGAGGAGATGAGCTCTCACGCAGTGTGGAGAGTAAATGTAGCGATTAATGTGAGTACCGGGAGCCATATGGGCTGCACCGGCCATATTCATTGGGAAGTGGCCTATGTGCCACGTTCCCTTGTGCCCATTAAACACCTGCAGCCGGGGAAAGATAAATATTAATATTATAAACCAAGAAAAAAAAAAAAAAAAATCCTACGAATAAATAATTTAATATGAAGAGACTAAAAAATCATAACAAATAATATTTAAAACCCAAAAGCCTAAGAATAATAAACCCTAAAAATTAATATATTAAAATTAAGAGATTAATAAAGAATATGAAATAATATTTAAAAGCCAAAAACCTACGAAATTAATAAACCCTAACAATTAATATTTTAAGCTCAAGAGATTAATAAACCCAATAGATTATTAATAATACAAAACAAAAGAAGTAATAAACCCAAGCTTTAAATATTATAAACCAAAAGAATTTGTGAACCCAAGAGATAAATATTAAAAACATAAGGGATCAATAAGGCCAAGTGATCAATATTAAAAACATAAGAGATTAATAAAACCTAAGAATTAATATTTTAAACTAAAAAAAATAATAAATTAATAAACCATAAGCATCAATATTGCAAACTTAAGATATTAATAAACCAAAATAACTAATAAACCCAAGAGTTTAATATTATAAACCAAAGGAATCAACAAATCCAAGGGATAAATATTATAAACCTAAGCTATCAATAAGGACAAGTGATCAATATTAAAAGCAATAGAGATTAATAAACCCTAAGAATTAATATTTTAAACTCAAGAAAACTATAAACCCAAGTGGTGATTAACATTATAAATGAAAAGAACTAATAAACCAAAGGGTTTAATATTATAAACCAAAAAAATCGGTGAACCCAAGGGATAAACATTAAAAAATTAAAGGATCAATATGGTCAAGGGATCAATTAAAAACTATAGAGATTAATAAAACCTAATAATTAATATTTTAAATTCAAAAACCTAAGAAATTAAGAAAGCCTAAGAAATAATATTTTAAACTCAATAGATTAATAAACCAAAGGAGTTATTAATAATATAAAACAAAAAAACATAATATTAGAATAATTAATATTATATTATTTAATAGTAAAATATATAATAAAAATATATTCTTAAATTATTTCAATATATTAATAGTTTTAACTTAAACTATAATATAATTCAAAAATAACATAATAATAATATTCTTTTAATATTTATAATAAGTGTATATCTCTTACCAATATCCCAAGGGATTATTAATATTTTAAAGAAAAAGAACTAATAAACCAAGGGTTTAATATTATAAACCCAAGTAATTAGAGAAGAAAAAGATAAATATTAATATTATAAACTAAGAAATAAAAAAACCCTAAGAATAAATAACTTAATCTCAAGAGAAAATAAAAAACGCTAAGAAATAATATTTAAATCCCAAAATCCTAAAAAAGTAATAAACCCTAAGAACTAATATATTAAACTCAAGAGATTAATAAAGCATATGAAATAATCTTTAAAACAAAAAAACCTAAGAAATTAATAAACCCTAACAATTAATATTTTAAACTCAAGAGATTAATAAACACAAGACATTATTAATAATACAAACCAAACGAAGTAACAAACCCAAGGTTTAAATATTGGGTTCACCAAAGGAATTGGTGAACCCAAGGGATAAACATTAAAAGCATAAGGGATCAATAAGGCCAAGGGATCGATATTAAAAAGACAAGAGATTAATAAACCCTAAGAATTGATATTTTAAACTAGAAAACCTAATAAATTAATAAACAATAAGAATCAATATTCTAAACTTAAGATATTAATAAACCAATGGGATTATTAACATTATAAACCAAAATAACTATTTTACCCAAGGGTTTAATATGATAAACCAAAGGAATCAACATATCCAAACGATAAATATTATAAAGCTAAGGGATGAATAAGGACTAGGGATCAATATTAAAAAAAATAGAGACTAATAAACATAAAGGGTGATTAAAATTATAAACCAAAAGAACTAATAAACCCAAGGGTTTAATATTCTAAACCAAAAGAACCGGTGAACCCAAGGGATAAATATTAAAAACCTAAAGGATCAATAAGGCTAAGGGATCAATATTAAAAACAATAGAGATTAATAAAACATAATAATTAATATTTTAAACTCAATGACCTAAGGAATTAATAAAGCCTAAGAAACAATATTTTAAACTCAATATATTAATAAACCCAAGGGTTATTAATATTATAACACAGAAGAACTAGTAAACCCAAGTGTTTAATATTATAAATCAAAGAAATTGGGGAGCCCAAGGATAAATATTAAAAACTTAAGGGCTCAGTAAGGCCAATGGATCAATATTAAAAACACAATTGATTAATAAACCCTAAGAAATTAATAAACTCTAAGAATTAATATTTTTAATTGAGAAGATTAATAAACTCAACAGATTATTAATGTTGTAAACCAAAATAAGTAATATTATAAACCAAAGGAGTTAGTAAAATTATAAAGGTAAGGAACAAATAAACTCAAGCATTTAGTATTATAAACCCAAGAAATTAGTAAACTCAATGGAAAAATCTTAAACCTAAGGGATAAATATTAGTATTGTAGATCAAGAAATTAATAAACCCTAACAATTAATATTTTAAACTCAAGAGATTAATAGACCCTAAGAATTAATAGTTTAAATCCAAAACCTAAGAATTTAATAAACCATAGTATTTAATATTTTCAACTGGAGATATTAATAAACCCAAGGGATTATTTATAATGCAAACCAAAAGAAATAATAAACCCAAGGGTGTAATATTATAAACCAAAGGCATTGGTGAACCCAAGGGAAAATTATTAAAAACTTGCATTAATAAGGCAAAGAGATCAATATTAAAAACACAAGATATTAACAAACCCTAAGAATAAATATTTTAAACTCAAAAACCTAAGAAATTAACATATCATAATAATCAATATTTTAAAATCAAATAATTAATAAACATAAGATATTATTAATATTATAAACCAAAAGAACTAATAAATTCAAGAGTTTAATATTATAAACCAAAGGAATTGGGCAACCCAAGGGAAAAATATTAAAAACATAAGAGGTGAACCGGGCCAAGGGATCTATATAAAAAACGAAAAAGACTAGTAAAGGCTAGGAATAAATATTTTAAATACAAATGAATGAGAAACTCACATAATTAATAAAGAGATTAATAAATCTTAGGAATAAATTTTTTAAATAACAATGATTGATTAAGTCACATGATTATTAATATTATAAAAGGAGGGGAATAAATATGGTTTACAATGCTTGATTTAAATGTTGAGACAATATTTTAAAAATAATAGATATTAATAAACCCTAAGAATTAATATTTTAAACTCAAGAGATTAATAAACCGAAGGGGTGATTAACATTATAAACCTAAAGAAATAATAAACCCAAAGGTTTAATATTATAAATCAAAGGAATCGCTGAACCCAAGACATAAATATTAAAAACTTAAGGGATGAATAAGGCAAAGGGATCAATATTAAAAACAATAGAGATTAATAAAACCTAATAATTAATATTTTAAACTCAAAAACCTAAGAAATTAATAAAGCCTAAGAAATAATATTTTAAACTCAATATATTAATAAACCCAAGGGGTTATTAATATTATAACACAAGAACTGGTAAACCCTAGGGTTTAATATTATAAACCAAAGGAATTGAGGAGCCCAAGGATAAATATTAAATGAAAGGAATTGGTGAACCCGAGGCATAAATATTAAAAACAATAGAGATTAATAAAATCTAATAATTAATATTTTAAACTCAAAATCCTAAGAAATTAATAAAGCCTAACAAATAATATTTTAAACTCAATGTATTAATAAACCCAAGGGGTTATTAATATTATAACACAATAAATAGTAAACCCAAGGGTTTAATATTATAAACCAAAACAATTGAGGAGCCCAAGGATAAATACTAAAAACCTAAGGGCTCAGTAAGGTCAAAGGATCAATATTAAAAACACAAGAGATTAATAATCCCTAAGAATTAATATCTGAAACTCAAAACGTAAGAAATTAATAAACTCTAAGAATTAATATTTTTAATTCATGAGATTAATAAACTCAAAGGATTATTAATGTTGTAAACCAAAATAAGTAATATTATAAACAAAAGGAATTAGTAAAATTATAAAGGTAATGAACAAATAAACACAAGAATTTAATATTATAAACCCAAGAAATTAGTAAACCCAATGGAAAAATGTTAAAAACCTAAGTGATAAATATTAATATTATAAACCAAGAAATTAATAAACCCTAAGAATTAATATTTTAAACTGAAGAGATTAATATACCCTAAGAATTAATAGTTTAAACCAAAAACCTAAGAATTTAATAAACCATATTATTTAATATTTTAAACTCAAGAGATTAATAAACCGAAGGGATTATTAATAATACAAACCAAAAGAAATAATAAACCCAAGGGTTTAATATTATAAACCAAAGGAATTGGTGAACCCAGGGGAAAATTATTAAAAACTTAAAAAATAAGTAAGGCCAAGGGATCAATATTAAAAACACAAGAGATTAAAAAACCCTAAAAATAAATATTTTAAACTCAAAAACCTAAGAAATTAATAAACCATAAGAATCCATGTTTTAAAATCAACAAATTAATAAACACAAGGGATTATTAATATTATAAATCGAAAGAACTAATAAAACCAAGGGTTTAATATTATAAACCAAAGGAATTGGGCAACCCAAGGGAAAAATATTAAAAACATAAGAGATGAACAAGGCCAAGGGATCCATATACAAAACAAAAAAGACTAGTAAAGGCTAGGAATAAATATTTTAAATACAAATGAATGGGAAACTCAAATGATTAATAAAGATATTAATACATATTAGGAACAATTTTTTTAAATGAAAAATTGTTGATTAAGTCACATGATTATTAATATTATAAAACGAAGGGAATAAACATGGTTTACCATGCTTGATTTAAACATGGAGACAATTGTTGTCACAATGTGTCGTTGGATCAAATATGACCATGTTTGACCATGGTTGATTTTCATATTGAGTCAATAATTTTCATAATGTGGCATTGGACCTTGCATTAGTATTAAACTGTAGGACTATTACTGAAAGCCCAATATTTGGATTTAATAAACTTAAGGGAATAATATTACGAACTGAAAGAATTCGAAAAATTAACGGATCAATGTTATAAACCCAATGGATCAATAAATACAAGGAAATATTAATATTATAAACATAAAATGTTAAAAAATCAAAAGGATTGTTAATATTATAAACCCAACAGATTAGTATTAGAAATAAAAAGTATTAATAAAATCAAGTGATTGATAAAGTCGAAGGATCAATAAAATTAATAAAAAAATAAAAAAACCAAAGAAATTAATAAACACTAAGGATTAACCCAAGGGATCATTCACATTATAAACCAAAATAAATAATAAACCCAAGGGTTTAATATTATAAACCAAAGGAATTGGTGAACCCAAGGGGAAAATATTAATAAACTAAGGGACCAATAAGGCTAAGGGAACAATAGTAAAAACACAAGAGATTAATAAAGCATATGACCCAATATTTTAAACATAGAGGAATTTCAAAGTCACATGGTTATTATTATCATAAAACGCAATTGATCAATCAACCTTACTGATTGTTAATATTATAAACCGAACGAATTAATAAATTAAAGTGATATTCAATTCCACCATCAGTGAAACCCAAAACGTAACATTGAAATTAACATATGTTTTTTGTTGTATTCAAACCAAAGGAAAAAATAAACACAAGGGTTTAATATTATAAACCAAAGGAATTGGGCAACCCAAGGGAAAAATATTAAAAACATAAGAGATGAACAAGGCCAAGGGATCCATATAAAAAACAAAAAATACTAGTAAAGGCTAGGAATAAATATTTTAAATGCAAATGAATGAGAAACTCACATGATTAATGAAGAGATTAATATATATTAGGAATAATTTTTTTAAATAAAAATGATTGATCAAGTGACATGAATATTAATAATATAAAATGAGGGGAATAAACATGGTTTACCATGATTGATTTAAACATTGAGACAAATGCTATCATAATGCGAAGCTGGATCAACTATGACCATGGTTGACCAGGTTGATTTTCATATTGAAACAATATTTGTGAGAATGTGACTTTTGACCATGGATGGCATTGATCGACTATGGCTAACGCTAATTAACAATGGTTTCCCATGCTTGATTTTCATATAGATTCAATGTTTTTCATAATGTGACATTGGACCATGCATTAGTATTAAACTATATGAATAATATTTAAAGCCCAATATTTGGGTTTAATAAACTGAAGTGTATAATATTACAAACTGAAAGAATTCGAAAAATTAATGGATCAATGTTATAAACCAAATGGATCAAAAAATACAAGAAAATATTAATATTATAAACATAAAACATCAACAAAGCAAAGGGATTATTAATATTGTAAACAAAAAAACATCAATAAACTGAATGGATTATTAATATTATAAACCCAACAGATTAGTATTAGAAATAAAAATTATTAATAAACTCAAGTCATTAATAAAGTCAAAGGATCAATAAAATTAATAAAAAAAATAAAAAAACCAATGAAATTAATAAACACTAAGAACTAGCACAAGGGTTTAATTCATATTATAAACCAAAATAACTAATAAACCCACATGTTTAATATTATAAGCCAAAGGAATTGGTGAACTCAAGGGGAAAATATTACTAACCCAAGGGACCAATAAGGCCAAGGGAACAATAGTAAAAACACAAGAGCTTAATAAGGCATACGACCCAATATTTTAAACACAGAGGACTTTTAAAGTCACATGATTATTATTATCATAAATCGCAAGTGATCAATCAACCTTACTAATTGTTAATATTATAAACCGAATGAATTAATAAACTAAAGTGATATTCAATTCCACCATTAGTGAAACCAAAAAAGTAACGTTCAAATTAACATATGTCTTTTGTTCTATTTACATAAAGAAATTCCACTACAAAAATGGACTCAAAAATCTCCATCAAAGGTCCTTTATCAAATAGCCTCTTCAAGAACACAACCAGACCAACCACAAAAGGAACAACAATTCAAATCAACAGGATAATGATCACGATACTTAACGCTTTCCAACCAATCACTTATTGTTTTTCTCCCACCCTCCCTAATGTGCACATGAAACAAGTATTTACATTCATTTTAACTTCATCTAGCACACGAAGATTCTCATCAATAAAAGCAAGATGGAAGCCATGTTTTCTATCGAACTTGTTCCGAAGATACGAAAGAAAAATGATGAGTCTAGAAATATTTTCCACTGCTTGATTATAATAGATGCCATCATTATTACCCATATCTGCATTTGAAAGGAAAACAACAAAATAAAGATTAATACACAAAGAGATAGAAACACACACACACACACACACACACACACACACACACACACACACACATATATATATATATATAACACCCCATTTGTATTGTTGTTAAAAAACTTAATCTTAAAAACATCATGCTATAAAATAACCTAACGTTACATGAACCAAATGATATAAACTTTCTACAAATATAAACATCATCAGACATACATATTGTACACATGAAACGAGTGATAAAATTAAATGAGTGATATGACCCTTATTACAATAATCAACAATAAATCACAATTTTTTAAACTTAATGTTTAAATCAAATATTAATAATTTTAGTAATTCTATATTTGTATTTAAATTAATGTTAATGTATATATTAATTTTATTTTAATATTAATATCAAATATAAATATGTTGTCATTGAACCAAACCACAACATATTTAGCAAACCACATTGATAAAAATTGTTAGTTGCATGTCATAGAGACATGGAATTCAATCTTTATTTTTAATGATTGGCTCATATAACTGGTTGTACATGTCTAAATGGTTCATTGTAAATAAAAGAACAATAGCGACTTAAAAAATGGAGGTAAATTTAACAACACAAAAAATGATGTAAGAAATTTCTCAGATATTACTATATTGGATATGACGAATGTATTCATTTCATTAATACAAGAAAATAATTATTATACGAAATGTAAATAGAGAGGACAATAAAAATAATTAAAAAAACATTCTATAAATATTTCACAATAATATTAGTTTCATGTCATAGTGATATGGAATTCCATCTTGGTTTTTAATGATTAGCTCATATAACTGGCTTTTTAATCTAAGAATGGTTCATTGCAAGAAAAATAACAAAAACCACTTAAAAAATAAGAAAATTAAACAACATGAAAAACGATGTAAAAAACTTTCCAAAATATTACTATTAATTTGATGAATGTATTCATCTCATTAATTATATTAAAAGTAAATAAAGAGGACAATAAAAGGAATTCAAAAAAATTCTATAAAGAGCTAAAAGTATTAATAGTTTCATGTCATAACGATATGTACTTTAATCGCTCCTCTTCTTTCTTCCTTATTGTAACATATGCACTATCTTTCATCTTGGCATAACGCTAAAAAGAGAAAGGTACTACAATGCGTAAACCATCTATTGATTTCACTCTTGATATGGTTGTGAAGGTCAGGGCTTTCTTCTCTTCATTCCCAATATCAATTGATGCTCGTTATAAAGTCAAACCTTGTGACTTCTGGATTGTAAGAGACCATGCCATCTTTAAAGGAATTTGTTTTTTATTTCCTCTTATCATTGGTGTGATAGGTACAATGTTTGGATTGCTTGCATCAAACAAAACACCAACATACTTATCAAAAACTATAGTTGTGAACATTGGAAGCTCGGGTGGCTTATAGGTAGGCATATAAAATATTTCCTTCACATACCCAAGTGCACCATTCACCAAACCAACTTCAACCCACAAATTACATGTCAACATAACACATTGGCCATGACACAAGAAAACTTCACAGTCCAATTCATCATCATCGGCACCAATAATTTCTGAACACCTTGAATTCATAGCAATACATCATGGAATTGGAGAATTTAATGATTTCAACAGATGCCTATTATGGAAGGACACCAAATTATTTGTTGGAAACATGTGAACTGCTGAAATAAATAAATCCCTTTCTCCAGGATGCAACTTCATATCAGCCAGCAACACAAGAAACTCCCAATCATCAAGAACAGGTTCTGCATTTCTTATGTTATTGAGGACTCTAAGAAAAGAAGATTGGTTCTAATTATTCCCTTGTTCGCAAAATATTGTGTCAAGAATTAAAACAATGTTGAATTTATTCCACAGGACTTTCCCTGTATGACCTGCATACAAAGGCTTATCTCTCATAGGAGGTGGTTGGCCAAGGTCACCCACAAGGATGATGGATCTGCCACCAAAAGGACAGTTCTTTTTCTCTGTAAATGCTTCTTATAATCGAATATCTATTTGCATGAATAACCTTGATCCTAAAAATATCATTTCATCAATCAATATATATCAAATATGCCTCATTTCTTATTGGAATATGGCTAGTGATTGACCCTGTAGTGGTTTCATATCTTTCATCGAAATTTTTAGAGCAGAGTGTATTGTTTTTGCATGTATGTTAAAAGTAGATATTCCTTTTGGGGCAAGAAGAAGAAAAGGACTTTTTCCATTACTTGACAAATTAGAAAGAGCTTCAAAAAGGAAATGGATAAGGAAAGACTTTCCAGTGCCTGAAGTGCCCTGAAAAATCATAACAAGAGCTTCACAAATCTCATATTCAACAAAATGCCTTAAAACAATTTCCAAATCAAGTCATTGTTTTTCCGCCAATGAATCTGGAAAGGTAACTATTCTATTTGAAAGGTCAACAATATCACCCCTTGATATTCTATTCCTTATCAAATTAGTAGTTTCTTCAGCCACATCATCAGAAATAGTTGTACTTTTCCAGTCAAAGGATATATTAAAATCCCTTCCACCAAGGGTGTGAATATTAGAAACATTCACATTACTTGGTGGAACCAAGCAAGAGAAAATTTTCCATTCTTGAAAATCATCTTCAAGGTTCATTTGCTGGTTAGAAAAATCACCATATTCTCCATCTTCAATATTTTCAACAATTGATGGATTTCGATCAACACACCATGCTCGATATCGGAAATTCCTCCAATTTTCAAATACAATTTTAGTTGAAAGCCCAATCTCCGCAGAAATCTCACAAAATGGCTTGTACAAGAGAAATTATATCCAGCAAAAGGTTTCAGATTCATCTGATCCATTAATAGGAATAGAATAAAACAGTGGCCAAACCTAAACAATCGCATGAAGATCTCTAGGCTTCCAGAGATATTTTTTACACTTGATATCAAATGTCCAAGATCTTGTTGTTTCAATCAAATATAGATGTTCAAGCGAAAAAGGCCTCTTCTGATAATCTTGAATAAAATTATTTTTAGATGAACATTTCATGCCATCCCTTGATATTTTCCTAAAAACATTTCTTCCAACATTTAATGAAACAAATTTTCGACTACATATAACAAGAGGTAGCTTAAGCAACATATCGCATGTTTCTTGTGCTCCAATGTCACGGTCAACAATCGTTTCTGAAAGAAGCCTTCTATAATCACATAAAGCATGGTCCTGATAGGAAATAGAATTTGAAATTATAGTTAACATATCATCATAACTTTTATACCTTTTCTCTACTTTTGATGCATATTTATCAATATATTTCAGGACAGCATACCGAGAAAACACTGGTTGGAAATCAACATTTGCACACCACATTGTTAGAAGGTCAATGCCATGTACATTGAGCCTATCATCATTTCTTGCTGGGTCATATTTTTTTCTTCCTTGATCATCTATGAACAATATTGATTCTTCAGAAATATCCCATGGAGCATTTTACCGACAAGTGAAAATAGTGCCCTTTTTGTGCAAACAAGAATCTACACTACACTTTGTGTGCCTTTGGACACAGTTCAAAAATTCTTCATAATCATTATGAGGATTGCAAGAGAAAATATGATCAGTATTCAATATGCAAGGGTCATCATTGAGACTTATTGGAACCATTATATTGCGAATATGTATTTCATGTGGATTCCATGCAGTTACATAATTGTCAAAAAATCTCTTTGCAAGTTGTAAATCACAATCATTTGACTAATTTAACCTTTCCATGTCAGGAGCTCCTTGAAACCATAGGAGACCATGGATATGTGCTGAAACTCTATGTTTCTACTCATATCTGAAGAAAATGAATTCAAATTTACTACAAAAAATATAAATTGAACCATAGTAAAAAATTGACAATGAATAGAAAATAAATTCAACAAAAGAGACCTGTACCAGAAGTCTTTCACTTTAAGATATTTTTGGATAACTTCCTCTCAAAATATATTAAATCTATGGTGCATAAATGTGCCAACAATATGAGGGTAGTGGATAACGTTCTCAATTTTCCTACAATGCTCATTTAAGGAATGAGAATGTGAGGGTACAGGCATGAGGCTATGTAGCTTTCGCCACTTTGTGTCAGCTGCACTCAAAGTAAAAAACAAAGATGGACATCCCAAATGAGTAATAAAGTCAGTCAATTTAGCCCCAAATTTAGTCTAGTATGCCCTTGTACCTCTTAGAGAAGAACCAATCTGCATAAGATTCTCAACCAAATTATTATCTTGTAAATCAAAAAGTTGGTGATGCAAGTTTTGAATTGTTGTCGGTGAGTTATCATGTAAATTTGTCTTCATAAAAATTGAAGAAGTTGCTTGGATTTGATGCTGCATTATCATGTTCAATAGGTAATATCAAAAGTGAGGATGGCTTCCAAACCTCTGATCATAGTATCTAAGAAGATGCAATGCATACTCATGAAGTTCAACAGTACAAATGTGTGGTTGCAACCAATCAGCATCACCAGTGGGGAACAATGTGGGGAATGCCATATCTAATAACCCTTCAATATTATATTAATTCATCAGAGATGTTCTAATACTAGGCCAATCCATTTCTTTAACATGTGAATAATCAACATTATCAAGAAATGTTCTAATTTGTTCCACTTCTCTTCGTTCATTGGTTAGGCGAGCAACAAAATAAGAAGGATGAGAGGGAAAATTCTCAAAAGGCAACCCTTCATTATTAGCTACATTGATCTCATATTATTTAATATCATAATCAACAAATTTAAGCCTGGAGGAGACATCTGTTGATCTTTCGGGAAGAGCATTCACCGAATCATAATCAATTACAACATCTTGATAATATTGATCACGTTCAATTTTGAAAAGAAATGTGGCCATAACATGAGATCTTTTGACATAACATTCATAATATTTAGACTGAGCAGCATGTCTCCTCACAATTAAAAAGTCAAGATCTTCCACATGTCGGGGAATACTTTTTGCAATGGTAGAAATATATTGGGGAAAGCTAATTGTGTGTCCGCTATACTTATATTGCCCACCTCGAGCATGTGTCACTTGAAAAATAGGATTTACACGTGCTATTAACATTTCTCCAACATGAGTAAGAAATCCTTAAATATGTGGTTTCTCACCAAGATCCATGTTATTATATCCAGAGAAACGATGTGAACCTCTTTCATTCTTACATCGTCTACAAAAAGGTCCTTCAGAATCTCTCAAAACTTGGATTCCAGGATATGTTTCTTGGCATATGTGCCACATTTTGACAATTGACAAGCTATATATCTTTTCTTGAAATGTTTTATGTATTGCAATCATGTTTGCATCAAAATTAATATGATTTGTATTGGTTGGACCATGTGGAGAACGATGTGGAAGAGTATAATTTCTTCTAAAATGTACTTTATTTTTAGCACCATGAGATTCTCTTCCCAAATTTGAAACATGCCGAATAGATCTATGACATGGCCTTTACAAATTTATGGTCTGCATTACTGGAACCTGAGAGGATGATAAGGTGTCTTTAGCATAATTTATTTTAAAATTTAATTTCCAACCAATTAGAAATGATAAAATGAATAAAAATCAAATTCATTCAATATTTACATTTGTTTGATGATGTGGATGAAGGCTATGAGATGGTTGATCTTCACTTCTAAAATTAGTGGATAGAACATTAGGGGAGCTAGATTATATGCCTCTATTCAAATGAGTTGTCTCTTATTTCAAAAAAATAAAATTCATTATAAAACTAAATTTCCAACAAATAAAGATTAAAAATTGTAAAACAAATCAAATACACTGAAAATTACATTAGTTTGAGAATTTGATATTTTGGATTCCATTTCTCCAACCTCATTAGATGAAATCATGTTTTTTCCATAAAAAGTTATAAAATACAATGTACAACTAACAATAAATGAAAATATGAGGAAAATATCAAATTCATTCAACATTTACATTTGGTTGGCGATCTGGATGAATGCTATGTGATCTTTCCTCTTCACTTATAACATCAGTAGATTAAACATCTACGAAGTTAATTTGTATGAATCTATTGAAATGAGTTGTGTCATGTTTGAAGAAAATAATGTATGAAATAAAATTTATGTCCAACCTACTAAAAATTAAAAAAATGAAAAATCAAATCAAATACATTGAACATTTACATTAGTTTTCCGATTTGATTGTTGAGGAGAATGCAGTGGAAGGCTATGAAATGCTTCATCTTCAATTCTTATATTAGTAGATGGAAGACTTGGGGAGTTAATTTCTATACCTCGATTAAAATGAGCTGTATCCTATTCCAAGGGAAGAAAATAACTTATAAGTTTAGTAAAAAAAAATTGCAAATATAGGAATGTAAAAAAAACAACCACTATTGTAGCAACCATCAAAATATCATTGTGTTACCTCCATATTTACATGCAAAATTCTATTAGGGATGACCGATTCTGTCCGTGGGACAACATTATTTTGAAAAGGGGGATTGGAAGATCTGATGTTTCAACCAACTGGCTCCAAATTATAAAACAAATGGCCAATAAAACTATCATCCAATTCAGCAAATACAATGTCATTATTGCCTCCACCATGGATATTTTGCAACCTTTTGCCTTGCTCAAAAGATGCAATTGCAGAGACAAAAGGGTTTGGGTGAACATTTTAATCCACGTTATAAATGATTTTCTGCCCTATTACGAGATGTTTCCCCAATATTATGAAAATTATGAGGAGGGCATCGAACAACAAAATTATGTTGACGAGGAGGAGATTCTGGCAATGAAATACCAAGGGGAAATGTTCTTTCCATGATATCATCCATAGTACGATACTTACGAGGAAGCATAAAATCACTTTAAAGAGTGGTTTCACTTGTTCTTCTATGATATGTAGCTCTCCTATGCTCATTTATTGTTAGCTTATTTTGTTGATACCGTAAACAATGACTTTCATTAGACCTGTCATGCGATGTTGGTGACAAACTACATTTTCTTGTACGCTTGCTTGTGCTTTTAGATGACATTACTACAATGAATAATAAAATATTTATTATGGAACCATAAACATGGAACATATAATATATCCAATATAAATAAAAAAAGAAGAATGAAAAATGAACACATTTTTTTTCGAACAATATAAAAACATTAAAAGCGTATATGGTCTTTTTCCAACCATATAAAGTTATGAAAACATAAAAGGATTTTCCAAAATGGCTAAAAAGAAAAATTGAATTTTCAAAATGGCTAAAACAAAAAAGGCTAAAATTTCATGTATCATATTAGAATTTTAATGGGAAAACCATTAAATTGTAACAAAATACTATATGAATGATATGAATTGGAAATATATCTAAGTATTTGGAACTATATACCATCAAAATTTAAATTTAAATAATAGAATGTACCTAAATATATAACATTGTTTGAGAAAAAATGAGAAAAAACTAATCCAAACACCACGTATAGTATAATTCACAGTAATTACAATTATAAAAATAAAGAAAAATGGATAGCTTCCAAACACATTCAAATGAAATTAACATAACTAAAGGGGACACAAAAATAAATATTTGAGAAAATTGCAATGGGATTCAATATCAAACATCTGATAAATACACGTATATAATAAATCGCAGTAGGAGCCATATAAATATCCATAGAATTGTAATTTTAAAGTCTTAGCATACATACCCAAAACTATGTAAAGTAAAAAAAAGGGAAATATTTTCCACAACCATAGAGAGAATATAAAATGACTAATAGCCTAATATTCTATGTCCATATCTAATGGTGGAATCTCATCAATAGAATTCATACAGGGATCAATTGCAAAAACTTTTCCAGACTCGATCAAACCGTTGCACTCGTGTAATGTTGGAGACCAAAATCCATGGATCTGTTGATTAGTTGAATTATCAATATCTATTGGGAAGGAGAGGCAAGTCATCATGTCATATAACAAGAAAGGAACTTCACTTCATTTGCACATAATAACCACACCTAGACTGTTCGAAATGGAATATAACTAGGACATTTGATATTTATATCTGTAGAAATTTCTTCCAGCAAATTCCATCTGAAGCCCCAATCATCCTCAAAGCAGCCAATTCTTTGTTCAACACATGGGTGACCAAATTGGAAATTATCTATTTCTCCAATTGACCATACAGAAGTGGAGCCATCATTGATAAGACATATCAACTAATTTTTGCATATTGCTAATGACATACACCATATGTAAGTGATTGGAACAAATGAAAAACCCCATTCATTTTTTATTACATCAAACCAGTATATTGTATACTCATATATAGGATAATCTTCATACTCTTTGTCAAGATAGAGCCAAGACAATTTAGTTTTGTAAAACACTCCATTCTCAGGGGCTTAAGTGCCACCAAATGGAAGATAAAACCTTCGCCAAACCCTATGAAGACTATTGTAAACAAAAAATTTCGACTGCATTCTATCATAGATATGTTTTAGAACAACCCACTCATATTTGTTGTTGCTTACATTTTCTAATAACGAAAAGAATCCCCAGTCTCCAATTGGTATTTGCCCAATGTTTTTTAAGGCTTTTGTAAATGGATTCATTAAAAAATAGTTTCTTGAATGGGAGAATTTTGTTGGTAAGGATAAAACTACCATTGGTCCAATAGTAGACTCTACTTTGTAATTTAAATCTATGAATCCCAAATGAAAACGAGATATGCACCCATTTTGATTACGGTATTCAGCAGAAAAATAATTGTCTTCATTATTGAGGAGATGAACGATAAATCCAAATTCATTTGTATAGATATGCTTGCAATGCAATAAGAAATAAGGGTTTTGCAAAACATTCTTCCATTGCTTACAAACAGTGCTAAACTTTATCACAATCGATAAAGGGAGCCAGAGGAAGACAATTTCAAGAATTTCAAATGGAATACAAATCCAAATAGCTGTATCCATGATAAAACAAGGAAATCACCTAACAAAAAGGAAAACACACATGATATCAACAAACAATTTTCATGATAAAATAAGGAAATCACCTAGCATAAAAGAAAATACGCATGATATCAACAAAACAATTTTCATTTAATGGTGAATAGAATTAAAATTAACATGCATAAGCAATTTTCCATTTAAAAATATAGTAAAATGCACATATACATAATTTATAAAATCATATGAACCACAAAAAAATTATTACTATAGTTAAAAATAACTCACAATTTTATTAATAATCTTAATAAATCTTTTTTTATTTCTCTATTAATGTCTATGTTTAATATTTATGTAAATGTTTGATGTTCAATATAAATATTAACTTCAAACGTTTTTTTAATATTAAAAAGCTTTATCTTATAAACCTTTAGTTATAAAATAGCATAATGTTACATGGACCAAATGATATGAAAATACCAATTTTTTTCAATTCTAATTTCATTGAACCTAAAAAAACATTAAGTTAAATTCTAATGTCATAGAACATATGTAAACCTAAAATTACCAATCCTATTTTTTAATGAAATATCTATATTGATGTTAACCTCAATGTTCACATTAATGCATAAATGGGAAATTTATTTTTATATGAATTTATATGTTTAACATTAACATGTTAATTTATTATTAATATTAATATTAATTAACATTAAAAGAGATATTGATATTTAATTTTAATATTAATAATTTCTTATTTAATTTGAAACATTTATATTTATTAGTAGTGTTAATAGAGATCAATATTAATTTTAATAATACTAGTGTTAATATTAAATAATTAATAGTAATAATAATAGTATTAATAGTAACAAAAACAATAATATTAATATCAATAATAATCATAATAATAATAATATTAATATTAATATGTTAATTTTAAACATTTATGTTTATCAATGTTTATTAATTTTAATAAAAAGCATAAATATTTAACTTAATAACAAATATGAATATTAAAAAATTAAAGTTAATAATAAATATTTGAAACTTTATTAATATAGGTTGTAATGATAATATGAATTATATTAATTGTATTATATTAATGTATCAATATATTAATATTAATATATATTAATAATAATTTTATTACCCCGGATGCGGGTGCAATCGGTTGATGAGATGGCAATAAGCCTGCGGGACGGTGTGTGGCAAGTCCACATGGCCTCCTACAGGCAGCAGTTAAGGAGCTCCAGGCAGTTTAATTCTCCGAGTCGTCACCCTATGTGGCATTTATGCCGGTGGGGAGGCCGAGGCTACAGGGAAGGCATAATGCCACCCTCTAGTTTTTTGTTTTTGTTCCTCGTCTCTGTGTCAGGGTCTTCGGCTCTATCTCAGCTCCTCTTGATAGTCTCCATGTCGAATTGGCCCCCGCTTGTTGGGTCTGGTTGCCCTCTGGAGGCTGAGCTTCCCAGCTCACGCACTTCCCTCGGCAAGCGTTGTCACTTGGGATGTTGTCTGGATTTTCTTCCTGGTTTTCACTTCTCCCACAGCCCATTCTACCCTCTGCAATTCACCTCCCCACATCAGCTTAATTCGACTCCCTCTCTGTCGCCTGCTGTCAATTCATCTCGCTCTCACTGGCTTCGCGACAAGATGCCCAGGCTTAGGCACCGTCTCAGATGTTGTCAAGGCAGGACTAGGGCTCGTCCCTCTGGCCGACACCACTCCCCATCCATCAACTCTCAGTCGTCCTCTTCTGAAAGTTTCTGTGGAAGATATCCCTCTACGTGCAGTGGGTGTGGGCATGGGCGCAGACTCCCCTCCTCACCCATTCGTGGTGGCTCGGTCTCTCTGTCGCCTCTCCATTCCCTTCCCACTGCCTCTGTCTCTCTTTTCAACCCGTCTATGGCCCATTTCCATTTCTAGTGCCAAACCAATCGGCCCCTGGTGATAGCGACTGTTACAGTCACCTTCAAGGAAATTCAGGAGGCTAGCCCTAAAATCCCATCTCTCGCGCGTCCAATTCATAAGCCAGACCCCTTTGATCTTGTGCAGCCCAGTCAAACAGGGGAAAAAGATGTTTCTATGAAGGCAGGCGATGGAAACTCAAGTCTACCACAGGATAAAGGAAAGTAGGATGGCAGCAGCGAGGCGGGCGCAGCAGCAGCTCCAAGATGTCCCGTTCTGGATGACGATGATGGTTACTGGTGCAGAATTTAAGAAGAACCCCCCTCAGAAGATTATGATCTCTAGCGCAGGAGACATTATCCAAGTAATTTTGTTCAGTTTTTCTGTCATTTTGTTGTTCTGGGTAGGTATAGTCTTTTGTTATGTCAAAGCTGGTTTCCTCCTTCGAGGCAGCTCAAATACATTGCTCAGGCTGGTTTCTCCTTGTGGGCAGCCCATTTTTGTCATTCTGCTGAACTCATGAAGCCTCTAATGGCCATGGATCAAATTTACCATATGTTTCAGTAATAGAATTTAAACTTACTCACAAAAAAAAAATTTATTAATTGTATTAATTATATTATATTGTATTAATTAATATTAATAATATTAATATTAATATCATTCAAGAAAATAATAATAATAATAATAATAATAATAATGTTAATATTATAAATATGTTAATTTTAAACATTTAGGTTTATCAATGCTTATTAATTTAAATAAAAGGCATAAATAATTAATTTAATAAGAAATATGAATATTGAAAAAATAAATTTAATATTAAAAACTTAGCAATATTTAGTTCAATGTACTTAGATCTGGTGCTTTTCGGATTTCTATTAATTAGACTTTGGTGATTAATTTTTGTCAACATTTAGTTTTAACTTTTGCATTGATTGAAATTGTATATTTTAATTATATAAACAATTCATTAAATTGGAAATCAAATCTAACTCAAGTAAATTATTTGCAGCCATAAAGGACACTTTAAGGTATCATATGACACCAAAACAAATTAGGTTGAGAAAAATCTCATAACGTTAAAAAAATTTGTGGAGTAAAGGAAAAGGTAGGAAAATCAATCAAAATAGATGCAGTAAACATTTTGGTAATTATTCCCTATTTTAAAAACAAAAGTAAAAACTAAGCAATTTGGGCTGATTGATCTAAAGTCTTCTTGAGTTTTCATTCAATTTCAAATAAAATCTAACTCGAGTAAATTAGTTGTAGCGAAAACAAATTAGGTTGAGAAAAATCTGATAACGTTAAAAAATTTTGTGGAGTAAGGGAAAAGGTAGGAAAATCAACCAAGATAGATGCACTACACACTTTGGTAATTATTCCAGTTGATTGATCTAAATTATTTGGATTGGAAGCTCCAGATTGAATTTATTTTAATCTATATGGAAAATAAAACTTCACCTTATAACCCACGGAGGATAGAAATCTAGGGTCAACATTATCCACTATGCTATGAAAGTAGATATGTGCTTTTTAATATTAGGTTTCTATACACCCTCAAATAATAAATTTTCTATTTTATGGCTACTGAAATAGATATATACTTTTTAATACTAGGTTTGTATACACTTTCAACTAATAAGTTTTAGGATATTTTAGTTTATTTTCACAGTTGTGTTATGAATTATCAATTTAATTTATAGGGTAATTTAATCAGCCATAGTTGTGTTATTTATTAGTAACATAGATCCATTTTAAGTACCGATCTAACATGAGTAGAGAAGGAACAAATTTCTTGGAGTGCAAACTTCTAGAGAGTGTAAAATACAATGTGCTATTTTTCATTGTTTTTAAAATTGTATTTTTGAATGCTAAATAGTGTATATATATAATGAAATAAAGGTTTTAACCATACAAAATTTATCTTTTTCATGTTATATATATAAATTTTTTAAAATGATATATAATACATACTCAATTGCCATTAAATATTTTAAATAACATGTACATCAAGACATTTTATGATGCAAATAACATATTATTTTTTTCTTTAATTATAGCCCATATTACTTTTCTATTTAGAACATAACTTTTAACTTTTATTTTTATTGATGGACAAACTTACACATCCCTTCATATTGGATTGTACAATAAGCCTCTCTACTCCATAAAGTAATACTTTCTAGGTAGCTTAATTTGATAGCTATGTTATTAAGTAACAATTTAACTTATAAGGTACTTTAATTAGCCATAGTTGTGTTATTTATTATGAAGTAATATGTAAATCATAGTTATCAAATTGTGTAGTATTGGATTAAAAAATTCAAAAATTAGATTTGGTTTATGGAATAATTGTTGATTGGAAGTAAGGTATAGGGAGAAGAGTGCCTATTGCATTGAAATTTTGGAGCTTAAATTAGACTGCAAGTTTTTAACGAAATTTTTAGTGATATATTAGCTAATGAGTTATGATTTATATGAAATTTGTCGTAATATATTAACATATTCATGATGATTTATATGGCTAAGTTCTTAATAAAATCCTTTAGTCATATATATATTAACATATGGCGTATGATGTATAAATAGGCTAGGTTTATGATATATAGAAAAAGTTTGGTTAGAGAAAACAACTTTTTGTAAAACAAAATAGAATATGAATATATATGTTATATTTTTAATTTACGAATTAATAATTTTTAAATATGTGTGAGATATATTTATTATTAACATAATTTTATTTCTGTTAGTTAAAAGTTAAATAAAAAGAATTTGATTTCTTCAAGTTAATTATTAATCAAATTTTTTTTTTTACTCTATTCCAAAATTAAAATGTATGATACTGTGAAATTTATGTTAGTTAGCTTAATTGGTTCTTTGGTTAAATAATATATCTAAATAATTGTAATAGATATATCTGGAATTTTTTTCCCTATTGAATTTTAGATAATCTAATTTTTTCCATATTTATTTAGACCTACATTTTAATTGATAACTATAATATAAATCATAAAATTTAAAGTTAAAAACCCTCTTAAATAAATCCAAGAAACAAATAATGGACATCGTCAACCTTCAACATTACCAAACAAAAAAAACAAACAAAAACAACCAAGTACGACATTCAATTAGAAGGGTTTTGTTCATTTGCTACAGTGCTCGATCACATAGTTTGTGTGGGTATTTACAATACAACAAAGTATTTTATATGCTTCTTCCATTTACACAGGCTTTTAGGTCAATCGATGGCTTGCAATGACTTTTAGGTTAACCAATGATGGTGTTTAGTGTCCAATCTCCAATATTGACCAAAGATTAAATTATGCTGGACCACCAAGAGCTAGATGCATTGGATTTGAGATATGGAGAATCGAAATAGTAGTGTTTGTGATCTTTTGAATACATTAAGGAGATAGCGAGCGTATGGTTTTCAACAAATTTTTAAATGGGACTAATAATTTTTAGGCAGAATAGAATAATGGGGTATATATATTAAATCACTAGCTAATGGTTACCGGCTTAAAAATGGAAGAATTAAATGAGTAGATCTAGCTCGATAGGACAAGAGAATGTTAAATTTATCTCAGTGAAAATATTTACTATCAAGATTTCTTTAAGTTAATTATTAATCAACAATTTCTATTTTGATTTTTTTTCACTCTATTTCAAAATTACAATAGATGATACTGTGAAATTTGTATGTTTTTGTAATCAAGAATTTGTATAGAAATTGAAATTCCATTAAATACCATATTATTTAATATATAACAACTCTAATAGTTAGCTTAATTGGTTCTTTGGTTAAAGAACTTATTTAAATAATTGTAATAGATATATCTCGAAATTTTCTCTCTATTGGATTTTAGATAATCTAATTTTTCTTATACGTATTTGGAATCACATTCTAATTAATAACTATAATGTACGTGGTTCACCCAACCAATCTGGGCTACATCCACACAACAGGGCATTGGCAATTCTTTATTAATCAAACAGGAGATTACAAACTCTCACACCCTCAAACAATCCGTATGGATACCTATTATATAGCAAGGAGAATCTAACTGCCTCATAAATCCTCTCAACTCAAATTTAGGATGCATTAACTCCCTCCCAACAAACTGGAGCTAATCTAGGAACTAATTCCTAATTTTTGTCACCTACTGAGATTTTTGCCTATTTTACTCAAAACAAAAAAAATCTCAACAATCTCCACCTTGACAACAATTAGCCTGATGCCCCGTTCTTTATTATTTATTTTTTCTGCAAGCCAAGAGAAGCCAAACACCAACGCAGCTTCTCCAACAAAACTGGTTTCGTAAACATGTTTGCACAGTTTTCCTTTGTATGCACCTTTTCAAGAGAGACTCCCCTTTCAGTAATAACCTGTCTTACAAAATGGTACTTAATTGGAATATGCTTTGATTTACTATGATAGGCCGGATTCTTAGCCAAATGTATTGCACTTTGACTATCACAAAGTAACCTGATGTTGTCCTGCAACCTACCAAATTCACCAATCAAACCTTTCAACCAAACCGCCTCTTTGCAAGCATGCGAAGCATCAATGTATTCTGCTTCAGTAGTGGATAAAGCAACAATGTTCTGTAGCTTTGACATCCAGCTGATAGCTCCACCTGCAAGAGTAAAGATGTACCCTGAATTTGACCTTCTCTTATCCAAATCACCTGCAAAATCGGAATCAACATATCCGCAAACAAATTCACTACTCTTATTGTAAGTGATACAATAACTACTTGTGCCTTTCAAGTACCGAAGCACCCATTTCACTGCTGACCAGTGTTCTTTACCCGGATTTTCCATATACCTGCTGACAACCCCAACTGCATGTGAAATATCTGGTCGAGTACAAACCATCGCATACATCAAACATCCTACTACATTGGCATATGGAATTCGAGACATATAATCCTTTTCTTCATTTGTATTAGGACATAAACTGGAAGAAAGCTTAAAATGGGAAGCGAAAGGGACTGACACAGGCTTCACATTATTCATACCAAACCTCAAAAGTATTTTCTCAATATACTTTTGTTGTGATAGCCATAGCTTACCATTGCTCTTGTCTCTGAAAATCTCCGTGCCCAAAATCTGTCTTGCTGATCCTAGATCTTTCATATCGAATGTCCTTGCCATCTGAGTCTTCAACCTGTTGATTTCATCAATGCTTTTGCTTGCTAAAAGCATATCGTCAACATACAACACTAAGATAATGAACATTCCATTTTTCAATTGCTTGAAATACACACAATGATCATATTCACTTCTAACATATTTCTGACTCAACATGAAAGAATCAAACTTCTTATACCACTGCCGAGGCGACTGCTTCAAGCCATATAATGACTTCTTGAGCCTGCAGACAAATTTCTTATTGCGATGCTGAACAAACCCTTCTGGTTGTTCCATATATATTTCCTCATCTAAGTCTCCATGTAGAAATGCAGTCTTAACATCTAATTGCTGCAACTCTAAATCAAGCAAAGCCACTAATGCTAACACAATTCTAATTGAAACAATTTTAACCACCGGTGAAAAAATCTCATGAAAGTCAATGCCGGCTTTCTGAGAAAACCCTTTTGCAACCAGTCTCGCTTTGTACCTGTCTTCCGTATCATTCACACCCCGTTTCAGCTTGAAAACCCATTTACACCCCACAGTTTTCCTGTCTTTCGGAAGTTCAACCAGATCCCATGTGCCGTTCTTACTTAAGGCCATCATTTCTTCCTTCATGGCTGCTTTCCACTTGTCACTTTTCGAACCTTCTATTGCTTCCTGATAGCACAGAGGTTCATTGTCATTAGCAGTAAATGCAACTGAAGTAACATAATCATCATACCTTCTCAGTGGCCGTTTGATTCTTGTCGACCTCCTTAAGGATGTTTCTGGTTGACTACCATCTGTAGGAACTTCTTGCCGATCAGTATCTGAGACCTGTTCATGATCTAAACCTGAACCCTGTTCATGTTCTGATTCTGAAACCTGTTCATGACTAGTATTCGAACTATGGTCATCATGACTATCATTAGAAGTGCTGTCAAACTGAATGTGCTGAAAATAAAATACATCATCCTGTTTCAATTTACTACCTACATCTAACTGTACAAGAGAGGATTCATCAAACTTTACATCTCTGTTGATGATGATTTTGCGGGTAGTAGGATCCCACAATCTATATCCCTTTGTTCCAAGACCATACCCAAAAAAGATATACCTTTTAGACTTTGGATCTAACTTAGTTCGCTGATGTTTAGGCACTAGAGCATATGCATCACAACCAAACACTCTGAGTTTAGAATAGTCACAAGGGTGTCCTTTCCATACCTCTTGCGGAATCTTGCAGTCTATTGCCGTCGATGGAGATCGGTTTATCACATAACAAGATGTTGCCACCGCTTCCGTCCACAACTCCTTTTGCAACCCGGCGTTACTCAGCATACTCCTTGCTCTCTCTAGAAGAGTCCTGTTCATGCGTTCAGCAACTCCATTTTGCTGAGGAGTATAAACCGTGGTCTTATGTCTCTCGATCCCTGCATCCTTGCAATAGCCGTCAAACTCCTTGGAAGTAAACTCACCACCATTGTCAGTTCTTAAACACTTTATTGTTCTACCAGTGCTGTTTTCTACCAATGCTCTAAACTGTTTGAAAATTGTAAAAACATCAGACTTCTTTTTCATCATGTAGACCCACACCTTCCTAGAAAAGTCATCAATAAACGATACAAAATATGACGAGCCACCATATGAAGTTGTAGGGGCTGGACCCCAAACATCTGAATGAATATAATCAAGTATCCCTTTACTAGTATGTTTTCCTGTTTTAAATTTTTGTTTACTTTGTTTTCCAAACAGACAATGCTTACAGAAATCTAACTTTCCAGACTTTAAATTTGGAAGTAACTTGCGATCAGCCAAAATTTTCAACCCTCTTTCACTCATATGCCCCAATCTTTGATGCCATAAGTGAATGGAACTACTGTCATGTTCAGACACCGTAGACACATGAACTGACCCTGTTCTTCCTTCTAACTGAAACAGATTTCCTACTTTCTTAGCTTTCATTACTAGTAAAATACTTTTATAGATTTTCATAACTCCACCTTGAATTACAGTTTTATATCCATTCGTATCCAATGCTCCTAAAGAAATTAGATTTTTTCTTAAGTCTGGAACATGTCTCACATTTGTTAACAATTTAGTTGTGCCATCAAACATTTGCAGTTGTATACTTCCTATCCCAACAATATTAGATGTGACATCATTACCCATGTACACGACTCCATCATTAATTGATCTATACGTCTTAAACCATTCTCTATGAATACACATGTGGTTTGATGCACCGGAATCTAACAACCAATGTTGATCATGATTTGACATATTAACAGACAACACTTCGTCGCTCATACCTGAACCAGATGTCGAACCTGTATCTGTCGCATTTTCTTCCTTCTTCTCTGTCGATGAGTCTCCTTTCTTCTCTATTTGCTGTCTTTTCCAGCAGTCTTTCCTCAAGTGCCCTGATTTGCCACAAAACCAGCACTTCACCTTTCTCTTCTTCCTTTTCGACTTTGAACGCGAATCGCTGTGCTTACCAGAGCGTCTTTCTCTAGAACGACCTCTAGCCATCATTGCCTCTGATGTAGAGGTGTCAGCATTCGACCGCTTCCTGGTCTCCTCGGACAACAAAGCTCCAACCACATCGTCAAACTCAAGGATGTCTGCAGTACTAAAGCTTATGGAAGTAACAAAGTGATCCCACGATTCGGGCAATGAACACAATAGAGTTATTGCCTTATCCTTTGAATCAAATTTTACATCTAGACTTTGTAATTGTACCAATAGAGTATTGAAAACATTCAGATGGTCAGTAATCGAGGTACCTTCCTTCATTCGCAAACCATAAAGCTGTCGCTTCAGGAGAATCCGATTTGTCAAGGATTTCGTCATGTAGAGCTTCTCAAGCTTTGACCACAAGCCTGCAGCGGTCTTCTCTGACACAATGTTGAACAGAACGTCATCCGCCAGACATAACCGAATTGGGCTCAGAGCTCTGTCATCCAACTCATCCCATTCATCCTCCGTCAAGGAAGAAGGCTTTTTGCTTTTCCCCAACAGCGCTTTCGCCACGCCTTGTTGAACCAGGAGATCATGCATTTTTACCTTCCAGATCTCGAAGTTGTTTTTGCCATTGAACTTCTCAATTTCAAACCGGGCATTTTGAGTTTTCGCCATCTTGTTTAAAACAAACAATCTCCAAATCCAATTTTCAAATAAAGAATGCCCTTTTAATTAAAAAATGCCTTTAAAAAAAAAAAAAATTGCCCTTGCCTTCCTTTAAGTGCCTCTCACTTCCTTTTAAAAAAAAAAAACCTTCACCTTATATATAAAAAAAAAATACCTTTCCTTTCATACCATATGCAAATGGTATTAAAAAAAAAATTACAAATCGATTTTTAATTTTTTTTTTTTTTTAAAAACATACCACCACCTCTTAAATCAATTAAAACTTGTAATTGATTTAATACAAATCGAATCGATTTCAACTTTATGGTATTTCATATAAATCGATTTGCATATCCTTTTAAAAGAAACAAAAAATGGCACTTCATATAAATCGACCCAGTTCATTCAAAACGACTTCAAAAAAAAAATCGTTTGACCGTAGCATATATAATCGTTTGACCCAGTTTCAAAAATCGTTTGACCCATTTCAGAACATTAAAATTGAAATATCAGTTTACCATGTCCGCGCCGCTCATAGGTTCCTGCGTGTTCTGGCAATCAACACGCACTAGCATATATCACTTGATCCAGCAATCACAGTTTGACAGGCTCAGTCCACTCGTTTTTTTTTTTTTCGACTTTCTTGCCGAATTGGATCGTCCCGGCCGGCAAAACGCTCGCCAAAGACTTCAACACAGTTGAATACCCTTTAGCAATTGTAATCTGCTCACAGGCTGCCGCGGTCGCCTATGCCTGGTTCGAACCTTCACATGTCACACAACTACACAATAACACCACTCTCCAACAATCGATCTCCAGAACGCTGCTCACAATTCTGCTGCTCAAACTGCAAATCAACACCAAGGAACCGCCACTCTTCCTCCAAAAAAAAGGGCATCACAGGAACCATAGATCTCAGTGGGCACAGATGCCGCTCCACAAATAAGAATGAGCAATTCTGCTCTACTCTCCAAGAACTCCGTGCACTCATGCATCACAACGCTGACAGAACTTATACACAAAGAAAGGTAGCTTTCATCTAAAGAAGGATCCATGCTGTAATACTTACAGCAATGCCATTTCAACGCACCTACACGCAGGTTTACACAGCACGCAGGTCCAACACGCCTTTGCGCTCCACCTCCAGCACGCGCTCCAGCTGTACCACGCCTCCAACTTGCTCCGATACCACTTGTGGGAGTTTAACACAGCAGAAACATAACAATTAACACACAGCAGAAAACCATACACAAATGACACAGTGATTTACGTGGTTCACCCAACCAATCTAGGCTACGTCCACACAACAGGGCATTGGCAATTCTTTATTAATCAAACAGGAGATTACAAACTCTCATACCCTCAAACAATCCGTATGGATACCTGTTATATAGCAAGGAGAATCTAACTGCCTCATAAATCCTCTCAACTCAAATTTAGGATGCATTAACTCCCTCCCAACAAACTGGAGCTAATCTAGGAACTAATTCCTAATTTTTGTCACCTACTGAGATTTTTGCCTATTTTACTCAAAACAGAAAAATATCAACATAAATAAATCCAATAAAAAAATAATCGACACCCTCAACCTTCAACTTTTCCAAACAAACAAAAACAACCAAGTAGTAATATATTAACATATTCGTTATGATTTATATGGCTAACTTCTTAATAAAATCCGTTAGTCATATATATATTAACATATGGCATATGATGTATAAATAGGCTAGGCTTATGAGATATAGCACTATAAGGTAAATCACCAAATTTAAAGTTCAAACCCTTTTAAATAAATCCAATAAAAAAATAATCGACACCCTCAACCTTCAACTTTGCCAAACAAACAAAAACAACCAAGTAGTAATATATTAACATATTCGTTATGATTTATATGGCTAACTTCTTAATCAAATCCGTTAGTCATATATATATTAACATATGGCATATGATGTATAAATAGGCTAGGCTTATGAGATATAGCACTATAATGTAAATCACGAAATTTAAAGTTAAAACCCTTTTAAATAAATCCAATAAAAAAATAATGGACACCCTCAACCTTCAACTTTTCCAAACAAACAAAAACAACCAAGTATTAATATATTAACATATTCATTATAATTTATATGGCTAACTTCTTAATCAAATCCTTTAGTCATATATATATTAACATATGGCATATGATATATAAATAGGCTAGGCTTATGAGATATAGCAAAATTTTGGTTAGAGAAAACAAGTTTTTGTAAAATAAAATAAAATATGAATATTTATGTTATATTTTTAATGTATAAATTAATAATTTGTAAATATGTGTGAGATATATTTATTATTAAAAGAATTTGATTTTTTAAAGTTAATTATTAATCAACATTTTTTTTACTCTATTCCAAAATTAAAATGCATGATACTGTGAAATTTATGTTAATTAGTTTAATTGATTTTTTGGTGAAAGAACATATTTAAATAATTGCAATGGATATATCTGAAATTTTTTTCCCTATTGAATTTTAGATAATCTAATTTTTTCCATACTTATTTAGAGTCACATTCTAATTAATAACTATAATGTAAATCATGAAATTTAAAGTTAAAAACCGTCTTCAATAAATCCAATAAAAAAAATGAACATCGTTGATTTTTAGCAAACAAACCAAAAAAAAACAAGTACTGCATACGATTAGAAGGGTTTTGTTCATTTGCTACGGTGCTCGATCACATATTTTGTGTGGGTATTTACAACACGCCAAAGTATTTTATATGCTTCTTCCATTTACACAGGCTTTTAGGTCAACAGATGACTTGCAATAACATTTAGGCTAACCAACGATGGTGTTTAGTGGCTAATCTACAATATTGACCAAAAATCAAATCACGGTGGACCACCAAGAGCCAGATGCATTGGATTTAAGATGTGAAGAATCGAAATAGCAGTGTTTGTGATCTTTTGAAGAGTATGATATTAAGGAGATAGAGAGCCTATGGTTTTCAACAAATTTTTAAATTGGATTAATAACTTCTGGGAAGAATAGAATAATGGGGCATATATATTAATCACCAAATAATGGTTACTGGCTTAAAAAAGGAATAACTAAATGAGTAGATCTACCTCAATAGGACAAGAGAATATGAAATTTATCTCAGTGCAAATATTTATTCTTAAAATAATTTGATTTTTGTTAGTTAAAATTTAAATAAAAAGAATTATATTTCTTTAAGTTAATTATTAATCAACAATTTCTATTTTGATTTTTTCTTTTTTACTCTATTTCAAAATTAAAATACATGATATTGTCAAATTTGTATGTTTTTGTAATCAATAATTTGTATAGAAATTCAAATTATGTTTTGAATATCATATTATTTAATATATAACAACTCTAATAGTTAGCTTAATTGGTTCTTTTTTTTTAAACAAAAATCTTAGGTGGTTCCTTCTATTTTCTATTAATAAAGTCGGGCAAAATATACAAAACTAGACCTCAACCTGCCCGCAGGAAACCAGGTATTTTGGCCATCGATGTTCAAAGTATGTCAGCCAAAACATAAAAATCCTTAACAGTATATACCATATCTGTCGAGATTGAATATCTAAGTCTGGAGACAACAACATATACAAAAAGTGCTAACCGCTAAGAAATAAAGCAAGACATTGGATCAAGAAAACCTTAATCTTCCTCAGATTTCACTAACGCTGGATCTTTGGCTGTAGCACCTGGTAAGTCAACTGTGACCTATTGCATAGACTTAATTTCCTTCTCCAACCTTCCAAGCCTTGCATATTGATGCAATTGATGCAAATTGATTTCCTGAAAGTTCCTATTAGTATCTACCAAGGTTGATTCCAGCTTTGTCTCTGTTATCGAAATAACTGCCTTAGTTAACAAGCATTTGATTAACCAATAAGTTCTAATTGATTTTTGAAACAAAGAGGTTCGGCCCCGAGTGTGCCCAGGATCATTAATCACATTCTGCATATCCTCCTAAGCCATATCATCTGCCCTGTCTATGTTATTTAAAACCTCTATTTCCCAACCATAAATATGGGAACGAAATGAATTTTGGATTTCTGTCATAAAATTTTGAACCAGCGGTTCCAGATGTTGCTGAGTAGACTTTCTTCCTCTTTTCTGGTGCATTACAGAAGAAGGCTATTTTCCTTTTCCTCCAGTATGCTTCCTTCCTCTTTTAACCATTTTAAAGGAAACTAACAAATCTGCTAAAACTACCATCCAAGAAACAAAACCAGTCATATTCATAGATAAAATGTAAGCCAGAGACTGAAGAGCGATCCCATATCCCAAGTTAAGCTCCATGAGAAAGATAGGAGGTAAACAGACAGAGAAGACACTACTACACCTGAACGGGGCACGAAAATAGTGAAGCGGAACCCAATGACTAAAACCACTACCAAAGACCCAAAGATTATAACCAGTATAAAAGTCTTGTATGGGAAAATGACACTTCGTAACCCTAATTTAAGAATTGCAAAGAATAAGCATACAGAGGAGACACATAAGATTTTGCATGAGATTCCCCGACAAGCTTCGTAAGTTTGCAGGCAACAGAGCAAGGACCAGACCATACCAATTCTACTTTTCTATAGAGAAGTATTTATTAGAGAGAACAACACATCTAAAACCCAAATACCATATTATAGCATTAAACCTTTCACGAACCCATCACTAAGATGCAACAACCTAAAATTATGGTATAATTCAATTACCATAATTCTAGCAATGCCAGGATCAAACGGAAGAAACAAAGACCTTGACAAAGTTGTAGACAAAGAGTTGGATGACAGACCATAAACCTGTTGAAGAAAAAATAGCTTACAACCAACTTCCTGAACCTTCTACATGTGTTCATACAAGAACCGACCAAACCTCCATTCAAACAAGTCATCTAAGAAGACCATTACCAATATCCGCAAATGACTGTAGAGAAAAATATGTGGTTGAGAGGGTAAGAATGGAGATACATACCACTTATGTACTTGAGCCATTACCTTGAAACTTGCCTGGTAAGAACCTATGCAAGCGCTACCAACCTCGAAATACAACCTCAGAACAGAACACCAAACAATGACATGCCAATTAACCTTACCTTCCTTAACCTCGCAGCCCCGGCTCTTTTTCAAAAACTCTTCTGACATCCTTACTGACCGATCTAGCTGGAGCCTCCTAAGTGTACAATGCATTAATGATGGTTGGTGCCAGAGGTCCCGTCGATTGTATTCTCCCAGCGGTTGCATGTTGCCACCATGTGGTGGCCGTTCTGCCCACACGTCAACTAAGCATCCCGGTTACATTGGGTAAGCCCCTTTCTGCCTCTACCACACCCTCATCGGGGGATACTATTTTCCTATCTTCCAGAGTGATGATCCTCTACTAGAATATTTTGGTGCCTAGGCACAAACTGAAAAGCCTCTCGTTTCCATGGCCGATCCAAAAATCCATTAGCATTTTGACATGCCCAGTGCGCAAGATAATAAGTTGCCCTGTTTCCTTGCCTTCTCACATGCAAAGGTATGATGTATTCAATTTTACTAAGAGCTTGGTTAATTTCCTGTACGAGTCTTTCTGTTCACCAACTCTTAGTAATCGATTCCCAATTTATTCCTTGTAATAGTTTTCTAATAATACTAATGGCTATGGTTGAATCTCCTTCGATTTCCAGCCTATTATAGTGCTCACGATTAGAAATTTCCAGTCCTAATTTCACCACTGCTAACTTTGTTTAATTGTTTATAGTGTACCCTAAATAAATAGCATAAATTCTTAGATTTGTACCTGTGCAATCTATTAATATTCCGCCAGCACCTGGCTGTCCATGATTTCCTTTCGACGCTCCATCATAATTCAATTTTACAAAGCCTGATTGTAGTCTGTCAAAAGTATTTCTCACCTGATATGGTAGGGGTAATTGTTTCCAGGAAGATGGTGATACCATTTCTTCTTTCAAGTTTAAATGCTAAAGAATTCTTCCTTCCTGTCCTTGAACAACCCAATCCTGATGGTCCCATTTTTCAGCCAAAATTGTTTCGCGAATTCCTTGCTTAGGGATGTTCCAAATTTCCTCATTGTTATGTTTGTGTTCTTGAAAAATCATTCTAGTCCTTTCTTTCCACTGTAACCAAAGTAAGAATCCAATTACAAGTGTCCATGCTTTGTTCACTACAGGGCTTTTGTATCCACCCTTTCTCCACTTTTCAATTGTTTGCCAAAGACTATTATTATTTCTATCAGTTTGTTGGAATAATCTATAAAGATTTGACCATATCTCATCAACCACTACACAAGTGTTTAAAATATGTTCCATTGTTTCTTCAGATGCTTCAAACATGACACATTTTTACAGCCCATTCATTCCCCTTTTTTGAAGTTGGTCCCATCTGAGGATCCTCCCATACCCTACAAGGCACAAAAAATGCTCTATTTTCGGCTAATGCTTTATAAACCAAATCTTCTTCCACAATCGATTTTCCAGAATTTGAAGTTGATTTTCTTGCAACTGATAGGCTTCTTGAATTGTAAACATACCTCTCGGCCTACAACCCCATCTCAGAATATCATTACCCTCTTGAATAGGAATCTTCCTAGTGTGAAGCTCTTTTGCAAAATTTTCCCATTGTTGCATTTCTGGAGCCTACTACCACTGCTGCTTTTGTTTCCATCTCCTCCAAAATAAGTTATTCTAATATTCCCAATATTTTTAAACTTCCTTACTGTGGGGGTTTCGCATGAACAAAACAAATTCCGCCAAGTCTAGTCTTGTGAACAACTTTTCCATTTGTTGCCTGTTGGTCGCTTTAATTGTTTTCACAATTCAAGCTTCACATAAATTGTCAACCCGAGGAAGTCTGTTTATTCCAAAGACAATCACGCACTGGATATGCTCAATTTCAAAAGCAAAAACAATGTTGTAGTAAAAATCCACACAATTATCAATCATACAAATCTAATTATTCACACTCTGTTTAATCAAAGTTGAAGTTACTTATGTTATAGTAGAATTAATTCCTATATTGCAGTTTAGAATCCAAATAAAGGGAAATCAATCTGCAGGAAAGGAAACCAATCAACCATAACAGGAACAAGACCCTATTCCTTTAAATAGGAACTTCAGCACCTGCTGCCTGACACTAATCGCTTTGTAGAAAAGATAACTCAAGAGAACAGGACCCTATTCCCATGAACAGGAACCTTCAGCACCTGTCTCCTGTTTCTAATCACACTGCAAAAAAAGAAAGGCAATCAATGGGAATAGGACCCTATTCCTTTGTACAGGAACCTTCAGCACCTGCTTCCCAGCATCATACATTCAAACAAATAACAGAAATAGATCTATCAACTTCTTAAGAATGAATGTACTAAACACATGCAGTGTTAAGGAAACAGAATACTCAATAAACTACAGAACTCTGTAACTGGTGTTTCAGCAAACAGAATTAAAGTAAAGTGCGAATAGCATAAGGAAATCAAAAAAACTACAGGAACAGTCGGGTGAATCTTGTGAGGACGGCGGGCCCTTTCCCTCTCACAAGATTCCCCAGGGAAAGAATTAAATTGGAGCGCTCAAAAGGAACTTTTATTCATCTGTCAAAAGAAATGATACATTACAAATGGAGTCTAGCTCCTGTCCTCTCAAACACAATGTTCTCCTGTAGCTTTCGAACTCGAACTCCCTTCTAATGATGATGTCTCCTCTTTTTAAAGAGGAGACATCTCTTACAATTACATGAGAGCAAATCTACGTTTATCCCGAATCTGTTCTTCTTTCTTAAAACAGGCTATTCTGTTCTTCCATAAAAATATATTGTTACAACAGATACAAAAAGAGTACTATCTTCGGAATAATCCATGTAATCACGTCTTCATGTTGTTGCCATTGTTCCACAAAATGCTCTTCGAGAATCGCAAATTACGAATAGTGGCAGAATTTGCGTGTCTGCTGGCTGTTTCAGCAACGGAGTCGACTGTTTCAGCAATGAAGTTTGACTGTTTCAGCAACGGCCGATTGTTCCAGCACAACATATAACTTATCTGCGATATTTTAGACTTATGTTAGCAACAATATACGTCGATTAATGATAAAATATAAGAGTAATATGGAATTATATGTAAACATATTAAACATATAATAAAGAAGAGGATTTTATATACCTTGGGATAAAGTAAATGAAAATGATGATGGAATCCTTTTTAAACATGGTTATAAAAGGTAAGGTGGTGTCAAATATATAGTAAAAATGATACATAGTGAGGTCCTAACATCCCCCCCAGCTGAAAGTGTTGCATGTCCTCATGCAACTCCTAGTCTGAGTCAGAGTCTGAGTACTCACTCTGTGCATGCAAGTTGCTCAAGCAGTAGCTGGAGAAGGTGGCTTCTGTCGGAGCCCGGAATCCTGAACTGTTCTGCAATTGCTGCCATGCTACAGCTTCATCTCTGCCAGCCAATTGGTAGTGACACTGATATTTATCTGAAGGCAGCCATAGAATTGGAAAATGAAAATGGTAACCAATCCAGTTTTCTCCACAATGTCGAATGCATCTGATGTAATTAGGTACCCTGGAAAGTGCAGCTTGAAGATTATCAGGGCTAAAAGGGTGATAGTCTTGTCTTTCCTTACATGACTACTGCCAAAACATAGTGTTGGCCTTCAATGCAGCAGCCTCCTTTACTCTGATTTGCTGTTGACACTTTAAAAGTGTTGAAGCCTGTAGTTGTTGCATGTACCTATGAATTCCTGGCTTCTGTAAGAATTGGTGATATTGTGCTACAAACATGGCCAGACTTAAAGGTTCCGGTCTAATCCAAAGGAGCCTATTCTCCTCATTATGACTACTTGAAATAAACGCAGTCTTCCAGGTGATCTGATTGGCTAGAAATGAAACAAATGCCCTTATTTGTACATCACCTGCAATTGGAGTGAGATTGACTCTTCTATTCTCAGGCATGGCCTCGTTATGGAGATAAAGTTCGCACAACAAATGTTGGTCACTTTCAGGGGCCTCAGCAAAAGTCTTAACAAATTGTTCCGCAGTAAGCAATTCATGTGGTCTGCCATCCTTTATTGCCTTCAATTGAAAATAAACCAAACGTTCAGAAAGGAAGAGAGAATAATTTACAGAGGGTTTTCGGGTAGCCATCAACTTTTGCACTAACGAAAACATCAAAACCATCTTTTCCTTTGATTCCTTGACTTCTTTCTTGGAATCCCTGAGCTATTGTAATGTCTGTTCCCAAATATCCCAGTTGGCATACATGTGATTCTGCCATGCTAACTTATGCTGCTGTAATATTGTATCTCGATCTTCAGCATATTGTTTCTTCCATTTGTTCATAAGTTCTAATTGGTTCCATGGCAGGGTCTGTGTCCCGACATTAGAAGTACTGGGTTGGGACATTGTTTGAGTGGCTGAACTGACTAAATCAGGGCTAGATATCTGTGGTTGTGGTACTGTCTGAGTGGCTGAGCTGACTAGCTCAGGGCAAGATATCTGTGGTTGTGGTATTGTCTGAGTGGCTGAACTGACTAGCACACGGCGAGATATCTGTGGTTTAGTTTTTTTTTTCTAGAATTTTTGAGAGCCCTACTGGTTCTTGTGGAGCAGTAGGGCATTCTTCTTTTATTGCAGCTGATGTAGATGCCTCAGATACCTGAATTTTGACTACTTTGTAGCCTGCCTGCTGGTAAATATTACCACACTCATGGCACATGTATTCTCTGCATGGATCCCTATTTTGTGCTGATGTTGTGTGTGCTAGCATGTAGAGATTCAATTCTCTATCAAAGGCTTCTCGTGCCATGGTTAATTCATTCTTATAGGCTTCTAGTTCAGACTTCAAAAACTCATTTTCCTCCAATAAAGATGCCATAGTATGTGAACCCTGTGTGTTGGCTGACTCTGCTGGGGTTGCCTGCTGATCCACAGCTGTAGCTGGTTCTTGTGGAGCAGCTGCAGCTGGTTTCCCTGTATTATCATGCTTGGTGTATGATTCTTGTACCATAATGGCTCGTTCTTGTGTTTCAGCCTCTGGGTAAGTGACTGGTTCTTGTGTGGCAGTCACTGTTTGAGCCATAAACGATGTCATGTTATCCCGGGGCACTGGTTCTTGTGTGGCAGTGCCACCGGACGAGACGGGTTGGGGAATTTGAAATGGGGGTGAGGATTGAAGTTTTAACAGAATAGTGGCGGGGTCAGGGGAAATGGGAGTAACTCCTGTTTCAACAGTCATCTTAATTTTACTTTTTGGTAGGAAAGCAGAGAAGTCACTGTCTTTCCTTTTCTTTGTAGGGGAAGATTCTTTTCTGGGGGAAGGGCTTTCGGAAGAAGTAAAAATTTGGAATGTGGCCCTTGTTCTTCGTTTTGAGACAGAGACTGTTGGGGTTATTTTCTTCCTTTTATGAGTAGGTGGGGATGGGGGTGTTAGAGAGTCATTGCTAGGAATAGGAATAGTGTGAAGGGGTGACTGTACTAAGTGGGATGAACTTGGGGGTAGGTCAACTAGTTCTAAGGATGGAATTACTGGGGAGTCTGGGATATCGTCCAGTTTCCCTTCATAAGGATTCTCAGGAGTTTCTTGGGAACTTCCGATTTGTTGGGGGATTTCGGCCTGCTGGGGAATTTCGGCCTACTGGGGAATGAGGAGTGGATTATTCAAAGGGGGGTTTTGCTGAGAAAAACCCCTCTGAATTAATAATTGGCATAAACGGTGATGGGTAAGGGATAACAATGGGAATTTAACCCGGCTGGAATAATATGACATGTTTTTGATACAACCAAGTAGATAATAGGGAATATTAATTAATCGACCATTCCTCAAATGATTCATCAAAAAAAAGTCGTGTTGGTAGACTACCTAGTAACGCCCTTCGCATGTCAAGTAGTGCTTGATGAATTCTGCTACTGTTGGCCATGGTCGAGGAAGTGAATGCAGACTTATTCCGCGGCCTTTAAGTTCAACTGGTTCATCTGGATGAAGAAAATCTTGCTGTGCATTTAAAATAACTTGCTTCCTACTGAACCAGCGAGTCCCGATAACCGGCAATCCTGAAACTTGAGCTATGTCCTCCTCTGTAACTAAAATGCGGACCCCTTGAACCACTGAGAAATTCCCCTGAAGGTTCTGTGCGAACTCTAAAACCTGCTGCTGATCAAATTCTCCTAACCTTTCGAAGTATGCTGTCCATCCTGCTTGTTGAAAAATTTGATAGGCCTCTGGGAACAATTGAAGAAGATTTATCGAACCAGGCTTGTGTCTGATAGCCGACCCTCCCATGGCTACTAGCTTGAGTCACATGCAGAGGCACAGAAGACAGAAACACAGGCTTTGGTCAAGCTAATTGTTGCAACAGAGGATGCGGAGTCTCAATGACGGCGGAAATAGATATGAAGAATGACGGAGGATTGGGTAATGTGAAATGATTATTCAGTTTTTGAAATTCCCCCCCCCTCTACGTATGGTGCAATGATGTTTGAGCGTGTGGAGATTGCAATCATTATGAGCGAGATCCTCTCTTTAAAATATAATTTAACTGCATTACATTAAAACCACATACCTTACATTTTTACCTTTGGTTTAATAATTCGAAGTGTAGAGTGCTTCATAATGGCTTGATATAAATGGAAGAATCTGTAGATTTCTCTGAAATTTAGAACAGGAGCATAACGGGATCTGCTCAGTACTGAATAATTTTCACCCAAAGGATCTGAAGAGTAAAAGTGGAGAACTGAAAAGCTTGTATAGCAGAGGAAAGAAATGATGTTTTAATGATGACAGTTTGCTGAAACTGGTGTTTCAGCAACGGAAAAATGAACGACATGTTGCTGAAACTGGTGTTTCAGCAACGGGAAAAATCAGGAAAATGGGATATAATGACTTGGGTTTAAAACAAGTGGGGGAAGTGTTTGATAGGGGATAACTTCAGCAGTAAGGGATGGGAAATAATAGCTGAAGGATGATATTTCAGGAATGGTAGGAGTGGGAAAAATGGAAAAAGGGCAATAATGTGGAAATGGGATGAAGGGATATTGCTAGGAAATGGGGTAAAATGAAGGGAACAAGCTTCTGTGATTGAAGCTTCAGATCTTCTTATGATGAATCTGTCCTCCTTAATCAGCTTTTCCAGAATCTGCAAAATTCAATTGTAATATGCCAACCCTTGACAGGGATTATTAGTTTTAAATCTAATCTAATCTAATACTAAAAAAATAGTGCAGAAAATTAAATGCTGTGAGGAGCAGAAGACTCCCCTAGAAAAAGATAATGAATATCAGTCATGCAAGCAGTCTTGAAATCCTCTTTAGAAACAGGGCGCTCGTACAAACGAATCCTATGACCATTGACTAGTAAGGGTGTTCTAGAATCATCAATTGTTAGAAGTCTTACCGTTCCATTAGAAAAAACAGCATCTACTTCATATGGTCCAAGCCAACGTGTATGTAGCTTACCCTGAAAATTTTTAAACCGAGAGTCATACAACAAGGCCCAATTACCTTTTTGGAACTGCTTGTGTTTGATAATTTTGTCATGCCACTTCATTCTCTGTTGTTGAATCATGGTTGTTTGGTGAATGGCATCTAATCTCTTTTCATCCAATTCAAAAAGCTGCTGCAACCTAGCTGTCTGCACATCAGTCAAATCAAGATTAACAGCTAAAGCAGTTCTTAGAGTTTTAATTTCAAATTCCACAGGAAAAACATCATTTTTACCATAAACCAATTCATAGGGTGAAAAACCTGTAGTGTTTCTCCAAGTAGTTCTGTAAGCCCATAATGCTTCAGGCAGCCTTTGAGACCAATCCTTCCGGTTGTCCTTCACTATTTTAGTTAGAATGGCTTCTAATACTTTATTTGTGCTTTCCACCTACCCATTGGCCTGGGGGTGGTATGGTGTAGTCATTCTATGATGAATATGATATTTATGAAGGGTAGACTTAAAACCATGAGAATTGAATGGAGGTCCTCCATCTGTAACTAGCTCTCTAGGAATTCCAAATCTAGTGAAGATTTCTTCAAATAAGAAAGCTAGGACATCCTCTTCATTGGCTCTAATAAGTGCTTTGGCCTCCACACATTTAGTCATATAGTGTGTACAGACTAATATATAAGTTCTTTGATTGGATGGAGGATTAATGGGTCCTATAAAATCCAAGTCCCATCTTTCAAATGGTTCAGAAACTACCTGGGGGTTTAATGGCATTTGATCTCTATGATTGGGTTGACCCATTCTCTGGCAGCTGTCACAAGCCCTCACATATTTCTTTGCATCCTTAAATAATGAGGGCCAATAGTAACCCATCCTCAGAATTTTGTGTGTTGTTCTCTTATCAGCAAAATGCCCCCCACAAGGGCCATCATGGCAAGCTTTCAGTATGTCATACACTTCATCCTCCCTAATGCATCTTCGGATTTCCTGATCAAGCCCTGTGTAGAAAAGACACCCACTTATCCAGTTGTACCTGGCACTTTGTTGAACAATTCTTCTCTTTTCTCTGTATGACAGGTGTGATGGTAATTTTCCTGCAACCAAATAATTAGCAATATCTGCATACCATGGAGAGTGAGCAGAAACTGCAAACAAATACTCATCAGGAAAAGAATCATCTATTGGAATATCATTGTCAGTTTTTAACCGTGAAAGGAAATCAGCCACCACATTTTCTTTACCAGGCTTATCTACAATTGTGATATCAAATTCCTGCAGTAATAATAGCCATCTGGTAACTCTAGCATTTGTAACAGATTTGTTCATTAAATACTTGATAGTTGAGTGGTCAGTGTGCACAAAAGTAGAATAACCAGTGATATAGTGTCGAAATTTATTAATGGCATAAATTACTGCAAGAAACTCCTTTTCGGTAACTGTATAATTAAGCTCAGTAGGGGTCATATTCTTATTGATAAAGTAGATAGCATAAGGACGATGATTTTCCTCTTGTCGCAAGACAGCTCCAATTGCAGTGTCTGAAGCATCAGAAGATATATGAAAAGGGAGGGCCCAATCAGGTCCCCTCAAAATAGGAGCAGTAGACAACTGATGCTTGAGTTCTTCAAAAGCTTTCTGACAAGAATTAGTCCATTTAAATTCAGCATTTTTCATAAGCAACACAAATAATGGAGAAGCTATCTTATAAAAATCTTTAATAAATCTTTTGAGGTATCGAGCATGTCCTAGAAAACTTCTCACATCAGTTTGTGTTTTAGGAACAGAAAGATTCTGAATGACCAATATTTTAGATGGATCTACTTGAATACCTTGAGATGAAATAAAATGTCCAAGCACCACTCCTTCACTCATCATCATATGACATTTTTCAGTACTTAGGGAGAGGTGAGCTTGTATACATCGTTTAAGTACCTTCTCAAGATTTTGCAATGCATCTTCAAAAGACACACCATAAGGAGTAAAATCATCCATAAATATTTCCATAGAATCATTCAGCATATCAGAAAAGATTCCTATAACAGCCCTCTGAAAAGTTGCTGGTGCATTACATAGCCCAAATGGAAGAACTCTATAAGCAAAAGTTCCCCAAGGGCTAGTGAAAGTGGTCTTGTCTTGGTCTTGGGGTGCAATTCTAATTTGATTATACCCACTGAATCCATCTAGAAAAGAAAATAATTTCTTCCCTGCCAGACTATCCAACACCTGATCAATGAAAGGTAAAGGAAAGTGATCCTTTTGAGTAGCTTTGTTCAAGGCTCTGTAGTCAACACATACTCTCCATTTCCCGTTTTTCTTAGGGACAATTACCAATGGGGAAACCCATTCAATGTCAGATATGGGGTATATAAATCCTTCATTAAGCAATTTCTGAAGTTCTTCTTTAACAATTTCTCGTAAATTAGGGTTCATTCGTCTTTGGGGTTGACAGACTGGTCGGCATCCCTCTTTAATGTAAATTCGGTGAGTACATAGTTCAGAAGAGATTCCTTTCATATCTGTATAACACCATGCAAATGATTTCTTATATTAATGCAATAACTTCATTAACTGTTGTGTTTCAGCAACTGTTAGATCAGGATTTATGTTTAATGTCTTGCCAGGTTCAATTTCAACTGTTACGCTTTTAGATGATATGGTGGTTAATGTCTCAGATGAGTCTTCAGATTCAATCTTTTCATGGGTATCTGTTTCAAAAATTGCAGTCAATTGATTGTGTGTTTCAGCAATTACAGAAGAAGGTTCACAAATAAAATTATTAATTATTTCATCCTCTGTATTTTCTTTAAGAGTTAAAGCATGCCCAATAGTTAGAATAGGTTGAACAGCATTATCATCATAATCCATCCACATAGAATCTTCATTATTAATTATGGGTGTAGCATGAGGATAAAGAGTAAGCTGTTTGGTTTCATAACCATTAGAAATTGTCATTGAACCAGATCTGCAACTGATAAAGGCATCAGCTATGGCCAGCCATGGCCTCCCTAGAATTAAGGGGTGTCCCCCCAGCTTTGTTTTAGTCTGCAATACAACAAATTCAGCTGGGTAATTCCAGGATTCAACTGAGATAAGTAGATCTTCAACAACTCCTTTAGGTTTAATTGTAGAACGGTCAGCCAACTCTAGAATGGTGGGTGTATCTCTGATTGTGTTATTTAGTTGTAACATTTGTGAAGTTTCAAGAGTCATTATGTTTATTGCAGCACCTAAATCTACCAGAACATGAGGAATCATTGTTTTACCAATCTGAACTGTCACGGTAGGATGGCCGGGATCACCATATTTCACAGGAGGGGTTTTTCCGGACATTAATGCAGATAAGTCACCCATCACATGTACTGTAAGAGGATCTTTAGTTTTCCTACCAGGTTTCTTAACACAAATACCCCTTATTGTTCTGGCATAAATTGGTACATCTCTTAATGCTTGTAAAAGTGGAATTTTAACATACAAATTTTGCAATTCCCCTAAAAGATTAAAAGCAGGTGTTTTAGGCGTTCTAGTTAAAACCAAATGCTTCGGGAATGGTGGCTCTATTATTTCAAAATTTTTGTTAGAAGGTGGTTGTGCTTTCTTATGTTTCTCAGTTTCCTCTTTATCAGAATCAGAAGAAATTATGTCATCAATAATAGGCTCTACTATTTTCCCAGATCTTAAATGAATATCATTACATTTCATATTAGGAAATATAGACTGATTCTGAATATCAATGACTTGCACAACTTTATTATTGGGGTTAGGATTTGGTTGCACAGGTAGCTGGGGTCTCATTTGGTTATCTGGCGGAGCATTTGATGGCAGAGGAAGTGGTTGTTGGAATTGAGGCAATTGATTTGGATACGGGAGTTGTTGGCTTCTCCAATTTGAATTCCAAGGGTTAAAAGAAGATGGCTACTGTGGAGGCCAAGGAGTCCACATTGTAGGATCAACAAAGGGAGGGTTTGATTGTTGCATGGGTGGGAAATTCATTTGATTAAAGGGTGGGTATTGCATTTGATTAAAGGGAGGGTAATTTTTTTGACCGAAAGCAGAATAATTGTTCCAACGATTAAATGGCATACTAGAGTTCATACCTTGTCCTTTTTGTTTCCATTGTCTTCTTTGAGTTAGCAGGTAAACTGCTTCAGCTTCTTCTTCCGTTGGTTGAAATGCTGCCTTTATTCCTGGTAGAGATGGACATTGTTTTGTTTCATGATCTTTCTCACAAAGGGTAAAGATTGGTATTTTGTCCATTGGGCACTCCCTTAGTGAATGTTTGTCTCTGCACTTTGGGCAAAAGACAGCCAGAGTTGCTTCTGCTTCAGCCTGCTTCTTCTTAACCTGGAAGGTGTCAATTTGTGAAGAAAAAGAACTTAACATCTCAGTTTTAAATTCTTCAAGTAAATTACCTATTTCAGCTCTTGTTGCTCCCCCACTGGCTGATTTCTGCACTCTTGAATAAGTGGGATCTCTATTACTTACTCTGTTCCTTGCAGCTCCCCTTGAACACCTCTTAGAAAGTTCAACATTCTCATCATATGATTCCTTAGATATATCTCCCTTGCCAAGCATGTTTAACATATCTAAACAATAATCCCTTAAACCTCTAAGTAATATTGTTTTGCGAATTTCATTACTTATATTCGGATGATCATATCTCTGTATATTGTACTGCAGCCTTTCTACATAGTCCTCCAGATTCTCGTCCGGCTTTTGTGCCATATTGAATAGTTCATCCTTCTTTTCTCTCGTCCGGCAGTAGTCTTGATATTTCAGCAGAAATTTCTGTTTCATCTATTCCCATGTTGTGATTACCTGACTCCCAAGGCTCATGAACCATCTTAAAGCATTTCCTTTTAATGTTGCTGGAAACAGTTTCAACTTTTGAGCATTAGTAACATAATCATAACTTCTGCATAATATATCAAATTCAAAAATAAATTCATCCAGATCTTCAGAAGATAAACCATGGAAGTTAGGTAAAGCTGACAATGGAATGTTCTTTATAGGAGTTGTTCCTCTAGGGAGATCACTAATAGGAAATCCCAAGGTAGAGAGAGAATTTTCATCCTTTCCTTCTCCCTTAGGATCTACATGTCCTCCACCAAAGAAGTCTTCATTGTTTCCTTCCATTGGCTGTTCTCCTACTGCACTTGCTCGATCGTCAAGATCTTCTACTGGCTCCTCAATGTTTTCCACTGGTCGTCCAATACTCTCTATTATTTCCTCAATGTGCTCTGCTGATTTGCTAGCACTTTCTTCTGACTCTCCAGCACTGACTGCTGGTTCTTTAATCACTGGCTCCTCTATGTTTTCAGGACCCACAACTTCCTTTGTTTTGTAATCTGATTGAGGGGAGTGCTGAAGTTTTGGTCTTCGAGAACTTAATCTCTGTGATGATTCAGCCTTTGATACAATCTCGTCAATAAAAGTCTTTCTTCCTCCCCTTCCTTTGCCTTTGCCACCTGTGGGGTTATTTTTCTTCTGGTTTTCGCGTCCTCTCATACAATCTGCACATTTAAAAAGAAAATATTAATGCTTTTGAAATCTATAATTGCCTTCCCCGGCAACGGCGCCAAAATGTTGGTCGCTTTAATTGTTTTCACAATTCAAGCTCCACATAAATTGTCAACCCGAGGAAGTCTTTTTATTCCAAAGACAATCACGCACTGGATATGCTCAATTTCAAAAGAAAAAACAATGTTGTAGTAAAAATCCACACAATTATCAATCATACAAATCTAATTATTCACACTCTGTTTAATCAAAGCTGAAGTTACTTATGTCATAGCAGAAGTAATTCCTATATTGCAGTTTAGAATCCAAATAAAGGGAAATCAATCTGCAGGAAAGGAAACCAATCAACCATAACAGGAACAGGACCCTATTCCTTTAAATAGGAACTTCAGTACCTGATGCCTGACACTAATTACTCTGTAGAAAAGATAACTCAAGAGAACAGGACCCTATTCCCATGAACAGGAACCTTCAGCACCTGTCTCCTGTTTCTAATCACACTGCAGGAAAAGAAAGGAAATCAATGGAAACAGGACCCTATTCCTTTGTACAGGAACCTTCAGCACCTTCTTCCCAGCATCATACATTCAAACAATTAACAGAAATAGATCTCTCAACTTCTTAAGAATGAATGTACTAAACATATGCAGCGTTAAGGAAACAGAATACTCAATAAACTACAGAACTGTGTAACTGGTGTCTCAGCAAACATAATTAAAGTAAAGTGCGAATAGCATAAAGAAATTAAACGAACTACAGAGACAATAGGGTGAATCTTGTGAGGAAGGCGGGCCCTTTCCCTCTCACAAGATTCCCAAGGGAAAGAATTAAATTGGAGCGCTCAAAAGGAAATTTTATTCATCTGTAAAAAGAAATGATACATTACAAATGGAGTCTAGCTCCAGTTCTCTCAAACACAATGTTCTCCTGTAGCTTTCAAAATCGAAATCCCCTCTAATGATGATGTCTCCTCTTTTTAAAGAGGAGACATCTCTTACAATTACATGAGAGAAAATCTACGTTTATCCCGAATCTGTTCTTCTTTCTTAAAACAGGCTATTCTATTCTTCCATAAAAAGATATTGTTACAACAGATATCAAAAGAGTACTATCTTTAGAATAATCCATGTAACCACGTCTTCATGTTTTTGCCATTGTTCCACAAAATTCTCTTCCAGAATCGCAAATTACGAATAGTGGCGGAATTTGCGTGTCTGCTGGCTGTTTCAGCAACGGAGTCGACTGTTTCAGCAACGGAGTCGACTGTTTCAGCAACGAAGTTTGACTGTTTCAGCAACGACCGATTGTTCCAGCACAACATATAACTTATCTACGATCTTTTAGACTTATGTTAGCAACAATCTACTTCGATTAATGATAAAATATAAGAGTAATATGGAATTATATGTAAACAGATTAAACATATAATAAAGAAGAGGATTTTATATACCTTGGGATAAAGTAAATGAAAATGATGATGGAATCATTTTTAAACATGGTTATAAAAGGTAAGGTGGTGTCAAATATATAGTAAAAATGATACATATTGAGGTCCTAACACTGCCAGGAATCCTCCCAAAAACCTGCCAGATTACCATCTCTGACCTCCCATAAACTATGAACCCTTATCAAGTGTCTGCTTGCAGCTGCCATGTTCCAGATCCTTGAAACTTTTTAAATATTAAGGAAATTAAGTCGTTCCTTAATCGTTTGAGGCATGTGATATTTCCTTTCCCATATACACTGCCATAACGCTACTCCTCCTTGTAACCACGACCACCACAAATTTTCCCCCATGACGTAATTAAGAATATAGGGATCTCTAAGGCCTAGCCCTCCTTTAGGTTTCGGTAATGTGAGTTTATCCCAGGAAATAAGGGCCCATTTTATCTTTTCCTCGGCTCCTTGACATAAGAATTTCTTAAACATACTCACCATATCCTCACAGATTTTTTTAGGACAGGCCATACCTGACAAATGATAGATAGGGATAGCTTGAAGAACAGATCTTAGAGGGATAACTTGATTAGGCAGATTTAAGGACCTGAAGGACCAATTAAGCATGCACTTCTGAATTATATTCAAAATATCTTTCCACCTACTGGACTTAACCGAGTTTTCAAAAAAATTCATCCCAAGATACTTGAAGGGTAGTACTCCCATACTGAAACCAAGATTCCTAGTAAGTACACATTTTGATTGTGGAGTCATGTTAAAAAAGAAACCATTTGATTTTCCTTTTTTATTTTGCATTCCTGAAGCCGCCATGAACAATTTTAAGATCTCCAAGATTGCTTTACATTCACAGAGTGTTGCTTGAAAAAACAACATAATGTCATCAACAAATTGTTGATGCATCAACGTTAGATTCAGACCGCACAAGTTAAGACCTTTAACTACTCCATCCCAAACTTTCTGATTAATATATCTGCCCAACCCATCAACTGCTAAGATGAAAAGGAATGGAGAAACGGAGTCCCCTTGTCAAAGGCCTCGAGAAGATGTAAAGGAACTTGAAGGACACTTGTACACTGATATAGAAAAGTGAGCAGAGGTGATGGCTGACAACACCCACTGCACCCACCGATTATCAAAACCAAAGGAAAGTAATATTTGCTAAAGATACTTCAAATTAAGGCCATCATAAGCTTTTGAGAAATCTAAATTAATCAACATTCCTTTAGATTTTATATGACGAAGAGAATGAATGGCCTCTTGAGTAGTCACAATACCATCTAAAATTTGTTTGCCCTTTACAAACCCTATTTGTTCCGGTGAAATGAGGGATGGAAAAATAGGTTTCAAAAGATTCACCATGATCATAGACATAATTTTATAAATAACATTACATAAAGCAATAGGGAAAAAACCAGAGGCGGTATGACATTTATCAAATTTAGGTATCAAGGTGAGGAAGGTTGGATTTAAACCAGGGAATACCTGACGAAGCCGGCAAGATTCCTCAACTATTTCCACAATTTTCTTGCCCAAAAAATTCCAACAAGGTTGATATAATTCTATAGTAAAGCCATCAGGACTTGGCGCTTTATTTCTTGGCATTTCCTTTACAATTTCTTCAACTTCCGACATAGTAATTTCTCTAAGGAGTGCTAAGTTTTTCACCCTGCTTACCAACTTAGGAATAAATTCTTTTATACGATAAATTTCCATAGACATATTATGGTTAGGTTCCATAAGGATACATTTAAAATTATAAACTAGTTCCTTTTCCATATCTTCATGTTCAACCACTCGATTCCCTTCTGAATCTTTCAGAGAGAAAATCTGATTATGTTGCCTACGTTGAATCATAGCTTTGTGGAAAAAGCTAGAATTTTTCTCAACTTATCGAAGCGAGTGTATCCGTGATTTCTGTTTCCATAAAATTTCTTCTTGGGTTCTTCGCTCCTCTATTTTACTAAGAATATTACCCTCTTCTTTAGTTAGATCATCTGTCCTCCATGTTACAATCATTTGTTGTTGGATTTGTTGCATGTGTCCTTGTAGTTTATACTTCTCTTTATGAATGTTACCAGATTAAACTTTATTCCATTTTTTTATTTTTTTTCTTTAATTCCTTTAATTTCAATTGAAATGTGTGCATTCGATTTCTTGCTTTCAATATACTCTCCTCCCACCAGCCATGCATTTTCTATATGAAGGGAGCATCTCTAAGCCAAAAACCTTCAAATCTGAACGACCATTTCTTTTGCTGTTTTTTTACATCCACATCCAGGCGAATAGGTCAGTGGTCTGAGCCTAGGCAGGGCACTATAGCTGCTTCATAGAATATTTCCAAACTCACAAAATATTCAAACACTAAAAATAGATCAAGACGTGATGAAATTTGATGTATCCCCCCTCTTCGATTATTCCATGTGAATTTTCCATTATTAGTCGGAACATCCACCAGGTGGGTATCTGTTATAATATCAATGAAATCTTGCATCTCCTGAAGAAATCTACCAGAGCCTCCTTTCCTTTCATCTAAACTTGCCACCATATTAAAATCTCCTCCTACTACCCAATATTTGTTAGGGTTAATGAGCTTAAGATTTCTAAAGTCTCTAAAGAAATCTTGCTTATCTCCTGGAATGGTAGGACCGTAAACAGAAGAAACAAATAACCACTCCTTCGTACCTAACTTCCTAAATATATCAGTTATAATTCTAGGCAGTCCAATCCAACTGTTAGCCTCCATCTATGATGGGTTCCATAATATTGCAATACCCCCCACACTCCCATTAGCATCAATAGCCATTACTTCATAATGGGGTTTTAATCTATTCAAAATTTGACCTAATCTTTCCCCAGACAGTTGGTTTCCTGAAGGATTATTATTTCGGGTTTTTCCTTTATCATTCTTTCCTGTAAATGTCTATGTTTGCCTTTACTATTAAGGCCTCTTATATTCCAGGAGATTATAATCATTAAGATGGTTTATTTATTCTCTGGAACATCGTTGAAATTGGAATGATGTGTCCAGAGTTAACCAACATTTCCCCAACCAATTAGATTGATTCTTGTAAGGTTTTTCGGCCCCTTTTCTTTCCATATTTTGTCTTCAGGTGATGTTCATGGCTTGGTTTTTTCACTATTGATTGCTGTGATGATTGCGTATTAGTTACTTCCACTGATTGCTGAGATAAATGATGATTTGTTGGTTTTACGTCTCTTCGTGCCTGAATCGTAAGATATTGCTCAAATGTCTCCTTGTATAATCATTTTTGACATTCAGGGATGAATCTATCATCCAAGTTTTTCCGCTCTTGCAGTAATTGTTTCATGAGTAATTATTCTTTAGTAAGGTCATCCTTCAACATATCTATTTCCATCTCTGCTTGTTCTCTATTATCTTGATGTTCCCCTTGGTCTGAGCTTTCTAAAGGGCTTTACTTTTAGTCGTTACTAAAGTAGGTGGCAGGGGAGGGTGTATTTCCTCATTTGTCGCATCCATTTCTTTGTCCTCCTCTTCATTTCCTTGTAATATCTCATAATGATTTTTATTCTATCTAGGATTCTTCTCCTACACCTGAGGATTACCCTGAGCTCGACCCTCACTTCTTTTTATTAGTAACCATCGGAAACCCTTCTTCCTTGTTTTCTTCTATCTCTGCCACTGTCCGCTTTTGAACTTGGTCCGCCTCATTAAGGGGACATGTTTTATACAAGTGCCCATATTCATGGCATCTTCGGTAGTGAACTGGAATGTGTTCATAATTGAGTAGTTGCTGCCAGATTTCCCCTACATATTCTAATTCAATTGATTTTGGAAGAGGTTTAAATATATTCATATACACACAAATCCTAGCAAAGGAAGTATATCAACACCTTCTAGTCATTTCTGCAATCTTTACAAACCTGCCCAATGAGTTCCCTATTCCTTCCAAGATTTCCAGATCCCAGAAGTCCATGGGTAAAGAAAATAGTCGAACCCACACCGGGGTTGAAAGAAATTGCTCCTTGTCCGAGTTATAACATTCTTCCCAATGTCACAAGAATAGGCCTGCATTCTGATAAAAATAGGGCCTCCCTTCAAAAACCCTTTCTTTATCCATTAAATTTGTAAAAATGACTGTAATAAAACCTTAAGCACCAAATTTAATATCTAAATGCCCCTTTGGTTGCCATTTTTATGTGAATCCATTTAATTAAATGCTTTTCAGTGGGCCAAATTCCTATAAATTTAAAAATAAGAGCATGATATTTCATATAACCTCTATAATGATCTAATTTATTTGGCGAAATAATAAAATGGGGGTTTTTTGAAGATTTAGGAAAACACTGACCCCTTTGTTGTGCCTGCCATTGTGCCCCAAGAACCGGGCCTGCACCTACTGCTCGATTTTCGCCACTATTTTCTCCTGTCGCTACATTTCTGTAGGAGAGGATCTCCCCCCCAGATTACACCGCCATATTCATGCTCAGAACCAACAATACAGCCTTTCCTTCACTGCTTAGGTTGAACGAAACCCTAGGGATAAACCATTACCTAAACCCTACCATTTCTCGATTGCAGTGTCGCTTAGCTTAATTGTCTCTTTGGTTAAAGAACATATTTAAATAATTGTAATAGATATATCTAGAGATTTTCTCCCTATTGAATTTCAGATAATCTAATTTTTGTCATACCTATTTGGACTCACATTGTAATTAATAACTATAATGTAAATTATGAAATTTAAAGTTAAAACCAACTTAAATAAATCCAATAAAAAAATAATGGACACCCTCAACCTTCAACGTTACCAAATAGAAAAAAACAACCAAGTAGTCCATACGATTAGAAGGGTTTTCTTCATTTTCTACAATGCTCGATCACATAGTGTTTATAATACGACAAAGTCTTTTACATGCTTCTTCCATTTACACAGAATTTTTGGTCAATCAATGACTTGCACTGACTTTTAGGTTAAACAACGATGGTGTTTAACGGCGAATCTCCAATATTGACCAAAGATTAAATCATGATATACCACCAAGAGCTAGATGCATTGGATTTAATATGTGGAGAATCGAAATAGCAGTGTTTGTGATCTTTTGATGTAATGTCTCTCATTCAACAATTTTTTATTTTTTTTTATTTTTTTTATTTTTTTTTATTTTTTATAACCATAAATATCATCGGCATTGTCAGCCCTAATATTTTCATGCAGATATATCTTTTTATTAATTTCTAATCCTCTTTATTTCACATAGTGAAATTCCAATTCTTTTACCACTATCATTTTCTAACCATACTATTACTAATTTACAGATTTTCCCCCCATCTCTAAATTTTAAATCTAATTAATAAGGTTTTACCTATATAAACTTCTTCTCTCAAGATTATAAAACATATATAATATAACATGCTATTAATCTAATAAGAAATGTCCATTCGAAATTTTACCATTTCTCCTACCAAATTTTCTAGACCTTGAGTTCTAGAGTTACAATTTCCCTAAAGATGAGACTTACCGTAATATATGATGTCATATCTATTATGTGAATATAATTTAATTTCTTACCTTTACGGTTTAGTTAATTGGATCTTACTTCCAACCTACGTCTCAACTTTTTTCCACTTAACTTCTATATCGTTTACCGAGGAAACTTATGTATCATTTCCGTTGGATATTTCGTTGAGTTGTTCTAGGAAATTAAATATTAGAGCAGGCATTTTTAATAGTGATGTTGATAGATATTTATAAATATAGTTGTTTACCATAATCCATGATCCCGATGAAATTTCTTGAGACCCTCCTGTACTATGCAACATTTAACGCATTTATGAGTCAAAATTTATGTAATACATTTGGTAGATGGTAGGTTGAAAGTCTCGGTTATCTAACCCATGACTCATCACCTGCATACGACCATCTTAGATTTTGCCACCTTTAGGGTCAAGATAAATTAGGGTTTCTCAACACATATGGTTTATAAATGCGCAAAATATTTTAAGGGTTTCATTCATTTCTGCTACTAGGGCTTTCAAACTGTGTCTTCTCCCTCCAGAGTTATGCTCAAGGTTATGGAGCCTTCTCCTAACATACCATCAACATTTCATAGAACCTCAATATAGGTAAGCAGAATAATATTAAGGTTTTCCAATGCAACTATACCCACGCTGTTGATTTTTATAACTCATTCGTTAATTATCTACAGCCTTTTTCTGAATTTATTCACCCTCGGTTTCATTTCTTTGTTTGATAATCAGACACAATTCTATACCAACGACGTCCATTCCTAAAGTTCCCCGAATATTTCTCCCTCTCTTCCGTTCAACTTGCTCGACCATGACCATACTGGTTATCGTTTTCTCATTGTTACTCTTACTACTAGTAGACAGTATTTTCGATATTTACTTCATCCAAAAATTTTAAAATTTCTTATAATAGTCTCTTGATTTTTTCTAATTTATTCTTATGTCCCTTTTATAATACCTCGCATTTGTTTTTCTTTGAGAGTTTCAGTGATAAAGAAATATACGGATTTCATTTTTCGCAGGTATGATACTGGTCTAACCCTCCCAGAGCTTTTATATATATATAAATTTTTTCTCGCTTGTATTTCATTTTAAATCCTCCATTGCGATTTTTTTTCAGGTAACGAATGGAACCAGATACCGATTTGTCTGGCTTTGTAAAGCTTTCTCACTTACTTCCATTACACCTTTTTAATCCTACTTATTTTTCGACTCAAGTTGGCAACCTCACTCTTCGAGGAATTGCGACATTTAAATCTAATATCCCCCTTATCTGGGTGGATCAATTTCTTGCCTAAGGGTGTTTAATTTACATCAATAAAATTTTTAACAGATTTATCTGAAATGCGAATGTTATGGTTAACTGGCCCAATGGTCAACCCTACGATGAACTAAATTTGGACTGTGTTTATTTCCCTCGTCTCATTCAGCATTGTTCATTGCACAAGATTTTAGCATCAATATTACTTTACATTTGAAATGATATTTGGTAAACATTAATGCAAGAATAAATGTTAATGTATGCTATAATATTATTCCTACTTTATAATTTATTACTATTATGGTTATCGTTACCCTGCAGTTGGGTTTTCTATTAGACTCTCCTCAACACAAAGTATTAACCGTGTATTCAGAAATTTTAGACATATATCTACAGTTGTTAAGATGTTGTCATATCTATACACTGAAATTGTTTTACTTTCCCTTTTTCTTTATCGTTTATCTAGATTTATATTTCTGCCAAACTACATGTTTAAATTTTTCTCTTCTTACAATATACAGAAAAAGGGATCTTCAATTTGAATTTCTCATTCGGTTTAATACTACATAGAGTTTCTATGCCTTAATAATTTTAAATGTTTATCATTTCCATTTGTAATTTTAAATGTCCATTTATTTTTTTTTATTTTATTTTTCTGAAATATATAATGATTTCCTATGATGGTTACAACATTTAAATTTGATATTATACTCTTAATGTACATCATTTCTAAATTTTTTGTACATATATCTGTCTGATGTATAAAGTTACATATACCCATTACATGTAATGTTTTTCTTACATTGTATTTAACGCATATCCACATGAAATTTTCTTGAAACTGAAATTAATAATTTTTGTTGATACTATACTGTCTGTTAATTTCTTCTAACAGTAAGAAAATGTTAAAAGGATAGATATACAAATATATCAGCAATTTCCTGTGTTTATTTAAATTCTGGAAAGCCCATTCATCTATAATTTTGCTTCATGCATATGATTTAAAGTAACAGTAGTGTAATTTATTTCATAGAAATAATAATTTTACTAAGAGGGACTTATCTTTAGATTAAAATCATTTCCAGGTTTAGACATTTTGGCAGATTACTCTCATCAAATAAATCCTATGCAACTAAGAAGAAAATTGAAATATTTATACATCAGTATTTCTTCTAAATGCCTAGGAAACAGTTAACTAAACATGTAAATATCTAACTCATTAATTTTCTCAAAGTTTTATTTATCCATAAGAAGTATATTGTTACTGACAAAAAAAGTAGTAAGATGTGCATACCAATTTCTATGACCAGATCCTCCCAACCATAGAGTTTTATCTGCTTAACTCACCCTCGAGCTGAGATCTCTGATTCTCCTGGATAGACAACCCTTTGTCTATCTTGGAGCAGCTTATTTAAGTAGTTCTTTCCCAAGTCTGTTTCTAATTTTTGCATTGAGAAATTCCAGGATTCTTTCTTCCTATTTTTCTCTAGGCTTCCCTCAGTGAGGTACTTTAAAGATGTCTTTTCCACTTTTCCATATTTTCTACCTCTTCCCAATTACTTTCCTCTTTATTGGGTAAATCATATTTTTCTATCACAATCTAATTTAGTAAGATTCCTTTCAAGGTTTTCTGAAAGGTTTTTGGGGAAAGTCTAACGTTATCCATATCCTCATGGACCAAGGTTTGGGATCTCCAATCTCAATCTAGTCATAGTGCACACATAACTATTTCCTTTATTTTTATTAATAAATATTTAAATAAAATCCACACATTGTTTCTCCATTGGGGTCCACTTCCCCTTTGGATTTGTTCAACTGTCAAATTAAGAAGCATAGAAATTTGGGGTGTTACATTTGAAGAGCCCAACATTAAGGAGATAGGGAGCTTATCGTTTTCAACAAATTTTTAAATGAGGCTAGTAATTTCTGGGCAGAATATAATAATGGGGGCATATATATTAAACTATCACCTAGTTCGCTTGCATTGATGCTTTTAAATATAAGTGGACTAGGTGATGGTTACTCGCTCAAAAATGGAGGAACTAAATGAGCAGATCTACCTCAATTGGACAAGAAAATGTGAAATTTATCTCTGTGATTTTTTTTTTTTTGTGGTTCAGTTTAGAAATACTTTGATTATGTCATAAATGAATGATAATAAAATTACTAAGGTGTTAGGCTGTGAAAAAATAGAGGGCCTGATTTTTACATACCTTCAAATTTGTATTGGGACTGGAACAATTTAATAGAGGCTTGAGGCAGAATATATGGCATTGAACATATGATCAAATACAAGCTCCACATACCTTCTTAACCAAGTCAATCTATTAGATACCATTCAATGTATGAAATTTAAGAAATTTCTCTACAATATTGAAAAAACCCAATTAACAAAAAAATTGGACTAACCTGATATCAAATTGAAACTTGTAAAGAAATAATACACCTCCATAACATGTTTATCAAATGAAACTTGCAGCATCATCTTCAGCTCTTTTTGATTAAATTTGTTTTGTGGAATTTGAATTAGAGCCGTTTCAATTAAACAAAAGTGTATTAAATAAAGAATATGGAACATGATGGCACACACACGTCCAATGGTGGTGCTCCATGGAGCTCCATTGCATGCCGTCATTTTATATAATACCAACAAAACATAACACATCTACGTGTTATTCTATTCTTAAGTAGCAATAAAACACAATAAATTCTATATCATTAATTGCGAATGAACCATTTCTCGTTTTAGAATGTGAAGAGGCATACATTTCAGGTTTTTAACTATTATGAATGAAAATGAAAATGTGGCTATATAATACATTTCTATATGACACGTTTCATAGTTTTATGGCAGTTCAAATAGTGGCGGCCTTTTTTTGGACATTTTATGAAGCCACGAATGTGAATTTAATTAGCATTAATCTTCATACGTGGTCAATGGTTAATGACACAGTAAAATTTTAATTATAATAAAAAATTATTTAAGTGGGGTTTAATCACTTGATTCAGATATGCAAGGGAGTTATGTTCATCAATATTATCCATTGATGTAGTAGCAATGACGAAAATATTCCAGCATCTTGTATTTTCAACCATCAGATTGGAATTTGTGATTAACAAAATGATTAAAGTTGCAATTTCCAACAAGGGGACGCCTATTGGCGTAATTATTATTTATTTTCAAAATTTTAAGAATTTAAAATCAATATTTTGTCCAAAAGTGATTTTATTTACTTATTTTCAATATTAACCAAAATTCTTAGTATTGAGAATTAAAAAGACATGTAAGTGAAATCTACTAATATGAATAATACAAACCCAAAATTAAATAGTATTGTAAAAAATTGAAACATTGAATATTAAAAATAACATTAAAATGTTCTGTAGATTGAAAGAAATAGATATCTCGATCATTATCTCATTTGAATTCAAATTTATCCAACAATAAATATGTGTAAATTAATTTTAGTGATAAATTACAAAAAATAACTCTTTTTAATTGAATTCCAAACCAACAATCTATCCAACTTGCTAATGACTTTCATTCGACAAGATTATAACAATAATAATAAAATATAAATATTTACATTTTTTAAATATAAAATCTAACATTTTCTATTATTTTTGAATACAAAAATTTTAATTATTAATTTTTTATACAACACCTTGAATATTAAAATTGAAAATTTTCCTAAAGTGCCCATGGATAAAATAACCTAGAACTTAACCATACTCATAACTCATTTGGACCATGCTTACACTTAGAGTTTCGAACCTGTGGTTCAAAGTGCCAATGGATAAAATAATAAAACCAGAGAACAAATCACTGTCAGCATGATTTGTTTTGTAAACAAAGTCTGAATTGAAAAAATATCGAACCGTATTAAAATTAACGTATTAATAAGCATACCGAACTATATTAAATTTAACATATTCTTAATCACATAGTGTCAATTTATTAAAATTATAATCTAAAAGTCTCACTTTTTATAGATTTGGTGGAAGGATAGAGTATCTAAATTCCCCTACCCTTTAAGAAGCATCCTCAATTACTATACCACCCACTCCACATCCAATCTAGAAATTTTAGGTTATTCTAAATTGATCAAGAATATAGAATTTTTAGGGTGGTGTTTTATGTGCACTAAAATTCCCATGAGGTCCATCACGATGTATGTGATTCATTGCAAACTTGGATATATTCTATGAGTTGTTGTGATTTTTGGTTTGTGGCTAGAACTTAGTTTTGGTTGTCACTTAGTTAACACGATTCAAAACTTTTTTACCATCTGAGATCCTTATAGCATTAGATATATTCTCTGAGCTAATGTGATGTTTTGTTTGTCACAATGATTCAAAAATCAATTATTATACCACAATATTGACTTTCTCATTATCTATTTTGTTTATGAACCCTTTAAAAAAAACACAGGAATATTTGATTTTACACTGTGATCTCCCCATCACGGGTTGGGGTTTAAAAAATTGCAGAGTAAATTGAGCGGTAATTGTTAGAAATTGTTTTATAAGATGGAAAATTTGGATGGTTTGTAGACAATATGGATGCTATAACATATATCTATTTTGAATTTTTTGTGTCCCTGGCCACCATTTCAACTGAGAACGTCAATACATCACTATGTGAATGATAACTTGTGACATTGCTAGCCATTTTCTTTGATTGTGGATCAAGTTATAAACTAATAACTTGTAAAGGTTATGATAAAACTTGTACAAAAAACCCCTTGGGGTTGTCTCAACTTACTCTATTGTTAATCACATAGTGTCAATTTTGTAAAACTATAATCTACAGTAAGGATTGAATCGGTTTTTTCTTTTGTAAGTTTTGTTTGGAATTGAAAAATAAATAAAAAAAAATATAAAATCTAAAATTATGTACTGAAAAATTTTGTTTAAAATTTCACACTAAAAATTTGAGTAAGTTTGACATCATATAATATGAAAATTGTTTATGATTAAATTAAAAACATTTAAGATTTTTTTTAAAGCTAAAATTAGGTAATTAAGGATATCTATATATATTTTTTTGAAGAGAAGAAATTTTATATTCATTAACAAAAAAAAAAAAGAGTATCTATGTAGTTACAAACTATTACAATTAATTAATTAAAGGCAAATTTAGTGTTATTTAAGAAATGAGAATTATGAACTTTCATCATTATTGCTAAGATACATTTTATTAAGTAAAAATTTAAAAGAAGAATGGTTATAAACATTTAAAAACAGTTTTATTAAATAATTAGTTTAGATCTATATTAGTTATGAGAGAGATCAATTCTGTTTTCACTCTAAAAGAGGTTTTCATACCAAGAAATTTGATTCCTCTTGGCTCTTGGTAGGTCGAGACTTAAAATTTACCTAGGCCATCTTAATTTCCTTTTACCTTTTTTTATAGTGTTTTTTATCCATGCAATTTAAATTAATTTGTTTTTGTGGAGTTTAATTGTATGAGATAAATTTTATTTAAATTTAACAAATATATAATATCATCATTTTAAGTTAAAAGTCACCAAAACCTAAATACTTATCTTCTTTTATTTTTATTTTGTGCAATTTGACATAGTCAAAATGTTAAACATGACATAACAACATTTCTATCATACTTTGTTGGAGAGCATCATGACACAAAAATGTAATATTTAAATACATAAATAGTTATTTTCCTTTTTAATAGTGTTTTTTTTATCCATTTAATTTAAATTAATTGGATTTTGTGGAGTTTAATTTTATGATATAAATTTTATTTAAATCTAAATTTTTTTTAATAACATCATTTTAACTTAAAAGTCACCAAAACCTAAATAGTTATCTTAATTCCCCCTTTAAATAAACTACATTCCACATGAATACTATGCATCAATACCATGAGCTGTTTTTATAGTTTATTGTTATTTTATTTTATTATTTTTATTTTTTTATTATATTTTGACCTAGTTAAAGTGTTCATTACATTATGTCATTCTTTTTATTTAATTTACTTTTATTTTTATTTTTATGTTTGTGTAATTTGACATAGTCAAAATGTTAAACATTAGATAACAACATTTCTATCATACTTTGTTGGAGATCATAGTGACACAAAAATGTAATATTTAAATACATAAATAGTTATTTTCCTTTTTTAATAGTGTTTTTTATTCATTTAATTTAAATTAATTGGCTTGTGTGGAGTTTAATTTTATGATATAAATTTTATCTATATCTAACAAATTTTTAATAACATTGTTTTAACTTAAAAGTCACCAAAATCTAAATACTTATCTTAATTCCCCCTTTAAAGAAACAACATTCCACGTAAATACCACGATTCAATACCATGGGTCAAAACCATGGGTTGTTTTTATAGTTTATTATTCTTTTATTTTAAATAGTTATTTTCCTTTTTAATAATGTTTTTTATGAATTTAATTTAAATTAATTCGCTTCTTCTGTGGAGTTTAATTTTATGATAGAAATTTTATTTAAATCTAACAAATTTTTAATATCATCGTTTTAACTTAAAAGTCACTAGAACATAAATAGTTATCTTAATTTCCCCCTTTAAATAAACTACATTCCACATGAATACCATAGGTCAATACCATGGGTTGTTTTTATAGTTTATTATTATTTTATTTTATTATTTTTGTTTTTTATTGTATTTTGACCTAGCTACAGTGTTCATTATGTTATGTCATTCTTTTTATTTAATTTACTTTTATTTTTATTTTTGTGTAATTTGACATAGTCAAAATGTTAAACATGACATAACAACATTTCTATTATACTTAATTACGCTGTAAAGCGTTCTTATTTGAAAACAACTTACCTAAAGTGCCACGTGTACCATTATGTACCATCGATTTTCATGTTAGATGATTCAAATGATTTCTACCATTGATTGATTACTGTTATTTGATTATTGTTATTATTCAGTTACTGAAGTCGATTCTTGATCTGAACCCAAGTGCAGTTGAATTACCTGAGCGTCGCAAAGGATGTAGGGAAAGCGTTCGGTCTGGTAGCAGGTTTTGCTTCTGACTATTTGCCCCCTTGGCTTATTTTTCTCATCGGTTCCCTCGAAGGCTTCATAGGTTATGGCGCCCAGTGGCTCGTGGTTAGCCATAGAATTGAACCGCTCCCCTATTGGCAGGTGACATTTCTTGATCTTCTTGATTTTGAAACAAAGGAAGTTACATACATACTGTAACTGTACATTAACTGTGATGTTGACAGATGTGCATATTTCTATGCATGGGAGGCTGACAGCACAACCTGGATGAACACGGCCGTGCTGGTGACCTGTATCAGGAACTTTCGCAGGAACGGAGGCCCTGTCATCATAATTCTTAAGGGTTACATCGCTCTCAGCACCGCCATTTTCACCGATATCTACAACGCTCTCTTTTCCAGCAACGCTTCTTCTTTTCTGCTTATGCTCACCATAATACCTGGCATTGTCTGCGTGACTTCCATGATCTTTATGCACCCCATGCTTGTGCCACCGACGAAAAAGAAGAAAAGGAAGAATCCCAGAGCTTCTCCATATTCAATGTCATAGCAATAATCCTGGCCCTTTATTTGCTCGCTTTCGCATTTGTTGGAGAGCTTGGAGACACCCTGTCGCTCATTTTTGTTGGTTTCTTGATTCTTCTTCTCATAGCGCTTCTGGTGGTCCCTATCAAGATTTTGATACAAGAAAGGAATTTCGCAGGACAGGGATCGATTCCCTGGAAGTCACCTTTCTTTAAATCCAAATCTGTGATCATCGGCCGAAAGCCTGATAACGAAAACCAAACCAGAGCCCCATTATTAAGGAACTCCGAGGAACCGAATGCTGGAGAAAACACCGAAATCTCTGTGCCTGAACCGAATGATGCAGGCCTTGTTACAGAATCACAAACTTGGAGTCCGCAAAGCGAAAGAAACGAGGAGCACATTGTCCGCGAGCCGCGCATAGGGGAGGACCACACTATATTTCAGGCGATACAAAAGTTCGACTTCTGGTTGTTGTTCTTCGCGTTTCTCTGTGGTGTGGGAACTGGAATGGCAGTGATAAATAATATGGGGCAGATTGGTATTGCCATGGGCTTCTGTGACGTTTCAATCTTTGTTTCCCTCATCAGTATTTGGGGATTCTTTGGAAGAATTGGAGCAGGCTCCATCTCTGAGCATTTCCTAAGTTTATTTTAATTTTATTTCCATGGCCTACACTTCAATTTCAGTTTCATTTTATGATCTTGATTTTTCTCTCTCTTTTATTTTTATCAGGAAGGCTGGCGTTCCAAGCCTGTATGGATGGTGGGGTCACAGCTGCTGATGATCATAGGATACATAGTGATGGCTATAGGTATGACGGGATCACTGTAAATTGGGTCGATTCTAGTGGGTGTCTGCTACGACGTTCATCTGGTTATTTCAGTTCCCACTGCCTTTGAGCTTTTTGGATTGAAATACTATGGCATTATGTACAATTTTCTCATCCTCAACTTGCCACTTGGCTCTTTCCTCTTTGGCCTAGTCGCCGGAATTTTGTACGATAGTGAAGCGGCGAATGGCCAGAATATCATGGCAAGACTGTACTCCGGTAATTACAAACTAGAGAGTTGCGGACGAGCACCGACTGTGTTGGCACCCACTGCTACAGATTGGTCTTCTTGGTAATGGCTGTTGTATGTCTTGTAGGATTCGGCCTGGATGTTGTCTTGAGCTTGCGCTGTAGAAATTTGCACTCAAATATACAGAAATCTAAGCATGCCAGAGAGCGGCGAAACCTTGCCATGGCTTCTTAATAGGTCGATCACATGGAGACCTCGGAGACAACCTGTCGAAAGTAATGGCCAAGAAAATCTTGAGAGAGTGGATGTCGGCAGCTTAAAATTAATTCAGGCGAGGAGGCATAAAATGTTAGCCTCGCGGATGTGAAATATTCAGCGCTATGTAATTTATGTGCATGCATAGATGCTTGTGTGCTATTCTTTTGGGTTGCAAAAGTCACTGTAACAAAGTCCAGAGTTGTTCTAAATACTCCAGCCAACCAGTCTAGATAGTCTAGATCTTAAGATCTTAATTTTGGAGCACTGGATTTACTAAATGGTTAATGGGGAGAGTTGATCTACCAAGTGGGGAGAGAGTTTCACTGTCAAGCCATTTGATTCTCAATGTTTCTCCTTAAAAAAAAAATACCTTAATCAATATTTTATTTTTTTATTTTTTATTTTAACATATAGTTATTTTATTTTTATATTTTTATTATTTTTGTCTATAAAATAAGAGATGATATTACAATATAATTATTATTGTTGTTGATGATGTGGGAGTAAACTAGGAATTTGGAGATGACTTTTGTACTGTCCTCCAAGTACTACTATGTTTAAATATGTGATGTATAAGAAGAAGCTTTACAACATGGAATCAAGAGTTGGTGCTCAATCATTGAGGCATTAATGAGAAGGTCATCATGGGAAGCAAGGATAGTTTCAAAGATATTATTTAAGGACAAATATGATAAGGAGTTGGATTGTAAAAGGAAGATAAGAATAAGGAGGTGATCAACCCCACCCTTGATAGCAGTGTTCTACTCCCAAAACTCCCTAAAGAAAATGAACATCACTAGGATAAAAACCACTAGGATTCCCAAGACTCCCTAAAGAAAATGAACATCACTAAGATAAGAAATACTAGGATAAGAACTAATTCAGGTGGTCTACTCCCAAGACTCCACAATAGAATCTGTCAAATTTTCTATACTAAGATGGTGGAAGATGAAAAACACGTCCTTATAAGACGGTGGAAGATGAAATACAGTTCCTTTTAGAGTGCCCTCTTCTCATCAGCCACACATCCAATCTCACCTCCAATCTTCTTAACTTATTAAGTCTTCCCAACTATAGCTCGCAATTCCCTATCATTAGCCACACCTCCAATCTTCTTGCTTTTAAAAAAAACCATAATTAGACTCTTTTCTTGAGCTCAAGTAGATATAAACACTTAAACACTTCAATAGTTTTAAAAAAATATTAATTATGGAGATTTACTTAGCTTTACTCTAAAAATACTTAATCTTTAAATAAACTTTGTTACAATACCATTTCATATAGCATTAGTTGATCTCACATAATTTTTAAATTAATCAATTTAATTAATAAAAACTTAACTATTCATTTCTTGAATTCATAGAAATATTTAACTCTCTAGAGCATATTTGTAGATTCTTCGATTGTTTCAATGGGATGTTTCAAGGGGAGAGAGTGTGAGGAGAAGCGTATGGTTGAAGGGTTGAGGCTGCTTTTTGCACTGTCATGTGCAATAACATTGTCATAAGAGTTTAAAAAATTCGAACCTTAAACAAAACGGAACTCTGGATATACCCTAACATGTTTGGACACTTTTACGTTCACAATAATGGGAGGTTGGATATAAGTTCTTATTTTCAGGATGGTTTTGAAGTGCAAGAGAAAGATCCCGCATAAAAAGAGGCCATATTGAGTGTATGTAACACAAACAAAACTATTTATGGTTAATCTCCTTGATGCACACCATTCTGCCATTTTTTAGTTAATGCTAAAGGAGAAATTATTAGTTAGAAATAATGAAAATATGTTGAATTTAAAGATGTATAGTAAGAAATAATGTTATGTTAAATTACTTAAAACTTCATTAATATATTTTTTTCTTTTCCCATTATCTAGTTGATAAGTAACATATTTGAAGTTTTATATATGCACTTGCTCAATAATGCAAATCCCCTCTTAAGTGGAGCATGTCCCATCTAAACAATGGCCTTCCAACATATCAACAAATTATATTATGAGTATTCTTGGAAGGTCTTCTAATGAATTAGGTTCAGTGTACTTTTAGAGGATAACTTAGCTTCATAGACCCTTATTTGATATGAGCCTCCATATGCATCTAGCTACCAAAGCCTTCCCAAAATGATGCATATTCTTAAGCTCCAGCTCCTTCACAGCCTTAAAACTCAACTTATTCTATACTACTATTTCCTTTGTTACTGCTTTACAACATTTCCTTTGCAACATATGGTGCAATTGCTAGTATTTATTAAAAAAAAAAACTATCATTATAAAAAACATATATATAACTATTTAATTGTGGATCTAATGGCCTAAAACGTTTCAATCGTCTAACATTTGATCCAATGGCTGAGACATGGACACATTGGCAGCTAGGAGAGTTGTTTTCAAATAAAAACAAGGCATATTTAGATATATATATATATATATATATATAGAATTAAGATTTTTCAAATAAAATAGACAAATATATATCTTAATTTTTCAATCAAATTATATTTGATATTAAAATTTTATTTAATCTATAAAATTATTACTTGTAATTAAATTTAAAATTTAAAATTAAATAATCCCTAATAAATATTTTATATAAATGATTTTTAATAAATTGAAGATTAAAATGATTTTTAATAAATTATAAATCTTCAATTGGATAATCCTAATAGGGAAGAAAATGAAATCATTAGTATACCTCTGCCGTGACTAATGGAAAGTCCAGGGGTGATAAACTAATCAGTTTGTTTCAGCGGCCATATTGGGAAGCAGGTTTGGAATTTCAATAGAGACTTGTTTATTAAAATCCACAGTTTTTGCATTTCTTTAATTAGTCTTTATAGTTTGAAGAAAAGATTTTGCCAGCTTTGTAAATTTTATCAGTTTTGTAAATTTTTAAGCGATATTAGTAGGGAAAATCATTAGGTGAGCAGTAATTTTCTCATCAAATTTTATTTTTTTGAAAATTTAAATTATAAATAAAATAATCTGATATTAAATATTAGAACAAGAAAATATGTAAATTACAAGTATGTCTCACCAATGTGATGGAACTGTTAGATGGGAAAGTCTGATTCTCACAAGTCTCATGGTCTAAAGCATGATTACGTACACATGAACATGACTATGTACACCTAAAAACTGCTCTAGGGGAGAGACTATTTAATCCCCACAACTGTCATAGTCATATCTGAAACATGACTATGTACAGGTGAGAACTGCTCCGGGTGAGATTTCTTAGGCGTATAATAGTATGGAAGACTACTCTAGATTTCTGTAAATTACAAGGAGCGATTTGACTTCGCCTACCTGATGAAAACTTCGATTTTAGAGGAATTCTATCACACGATTTAAAATCAATGGAGATTTCCAATTTTGTGGCTGTGTTGCCCACAGTCCCAGCGTCAGCAGTTGGCCCTTTAAGCAAGGTAGGACCCAATTACTTTTCTGTAGCGCTGACTAAACCCATGTTCAGAAAACAATCAACACGTGCAGTATCTCCATCCCACGGAACGTGTGCTTACAAGCTGTTGAAGAGCTTCCACCGAAGCTCCAGAATATTGTGAAAGTGTTCCAGAAAGTTCCAGAAACTTGTTCAAAGTTTAGGCAAGTCTTGCAGTGTGGGAGGAAAATGAAGTCCCTGCCTAAAGAATTTAAAATTAGGGAGAACAAAGTTGAAGGGTGTACGTCCGAGGTGTTGGTGAGGGCCTTCTTGGATGACATGAAGGTGTACTATGAAGCGGATTCTGATTCTGGTCTGGCTAGAGGCGTGGCCGCACTTTTGGTTGAAGGACTCTCAGGGTGCTCACCTACTGAAATAGTGGGTGTCAAACCAGATTTTATTGAGATGTTGGGTTGTACGCAGAGATCGACACCTTCGAGGAATAATGGAATTCTAAGCACGCTGAAACTGATGCAGAGGAAGGCACTTCAACTTTGCATGGAGGCTGAGAGTGCAGGTGATTCAAGTCAACGACTTTCATTTGAAAGCACTATTCAAACCAATGAGTTTCATTTGAATTTTTTTGTGAAATAATGGAGACAATTTGAAAATTCTGAATCCAAATCTATGTGACGTAGTGGAGGCTATTTGAAAAATCCTGCCTCTTAGTTAATCCATAATGTAGCATCAAAACTATGGGTTATTTCCCTCATTCCAAGTATGATACCGATCAAAACGGAAATTGACAGCTTCAGGACTTGACCTAGTGAGCTCAACTTGTTTCAATTAACTATTAAGATGTTCAACATGTATATCATTGTATATACAATGTGTTTTATATAATTGTTTCAATTAACTATTAAGATGTTCAACATGAATATCGTTGTATATATAATGTGTTTTATATAATTAAAAAAATGTAAGTTACAATGACAACCCTCACAAGTTGAGTGTCTTGGAGTCTAAAATCATTGTATATATAATGTATTTTATGTAATTAAAAAATGCAACCCTGACAACTTGAGTGTCTTGGTGTCTAAAAATAAAAATTATCGTACATCAATACAAAATTGCTATCACCCGTTAAACATAGACTGTCTAAAACTAGTTCATGCACCCACAATAGTTCAAAAACCAACAGACATAGTTCAAAAACCAACAGACATAAGAAGGGACGAAATCTTAAGGGACAAGAAAAACAACACCAGCTAAAATTATTAAGTTTGTCCACATATAAATGGAATCGGAATTTTTTTATAACTGCACTTTATCTTCATGATGTATGATTCTTTATGTTTTTCTATTGTTTATTAGATGCATTATAAAAAAATGTAGGTTAAGAATGAACAAATTATTAATTATCATAGGATCTTTTACCAACATATCTGCTCCTTAAACTCTCATAATATTTGCTCCTTAAACTCTGAGAGGAAACTTAGGGTTATAAATTCTCTCGTAATGCTCATATCTAAATTTATAGATACCATTACTCTAGATGAGAACTCTCATAAAATTTTGTGAAAACATATCTTTTGTATACTGAAAATAATTAGGATTATTTATGACATGACACTAGGACCGGATTCTATTTCAATATACATGAAAGTGTTTGCTTCAATTTGCGGCAAAGAATTAGAGATTGGAAGCTTAATTTTGATGGGGCTTCAAAGAAAAGAAACCGGAAGAGTAGGAACAAATCCCATAAAAAGGGGAGCACAAAAGCATTGTGAAAGTTTTCTTTTGCATCTTAGTAATTTTAGATCTCAAGTATATCCATATTAATCAAGTGACGGTTAAGCCTATATCACACAAACATAGAATCTAATTGTTTTTTAAGTTATTGTCCTAATAATGGGTCATGTATCACATATACAAAAAAGTTAACTCTTGCTTCTCAAGCACAGTGAATCCATAAGTCGTCAACAACAATTCAATACAAATGACTTAAACAACAGATTTCTTTGTCGTCTCACCATATCGTGATATTTATAGTTTTGAAAAATAAAGAAGCAAAGATTTAATAAAAGCTTAACTAGCAATTGCACCTAATGTTGCAAAGGAAACGTCGTAAGGAAGAAGCTAGAAAGAAATCAATTGTAATTAATTTGATGTTAAACAGAGAAATTAAGATAGTTAGGATACAGATAGCCAAAACAACAAAAACTGATGATGTTTAAAAGAATGTTGGAGGGATAGAAACTATAAAAAAACCAAAATAAAATCTTCTACAAGACAGAATGGAATTGATGTAGTTGTGGGTCAAATATAAGAGAATATCTAACATATATAAGAATGCAAAGGGCCCAAAAAAGACAAAATATGGTTGTCAGAGGTGGACACTAAGGATGCCTCTGTAAATAGTATCTATGTAAACTTACCATAATGGAGGAGTTGCATGATAAACATTCCCATCACAAATCATTCTTAGGATTTGGATGTTATTTTTGGATTGTTTGGCAGTTGATCAAATCATGTGATAACGAGGAAGGGAAATTATCGCTGGAGGAGTAGCTTGAATGTACACAAAATCCATACTTTTACAAGGAGGGAGTGACTTCAACCACTTGGGAAATGAATACAAATTGTTGAAATCTGGTTTGGAGAGACCCCATAATGGACCATACAATCCTTGGATAGAGAGGTCGAAAGCAGCTGTCAATGTCTGGTGTGGAGATCTGTTAGTGATGGATGCAGCATATTTGTAGTAAGTATTTCCTGACTGACTCCAAGAACTCGTGAGCTTCTGCGAGATAGCCAACCTAACATCCTCTGCAGTTTGTGAACAATGAAGGAGTATCAGTACTAATTTTGTATTGAACAAACACGAAGGCATTGTTATGGCAACAGTTACATAGTTTCACCCCATACTATTGCTTGAAAACCAGAGTGTTTTCATAGCATAATCAACATTTTTTGTTTTCACCCCACATTACTGAATGAAAATCAGAGTGTTTTCATAGCACAATCAACTTTTTTAGTTATTTTCTCAATTATTTGCAAATAATGATTTTATTTCTGGAAAATACCACGAAGTGCAATAAAAGTTAAGGCATAAGGACAAATTGTATGAACTAATATTTCAAAATTGAGGAGAGATTTAACTGTAAAATTCAAAACCATTATTTATTATTTATTTATTTTCCCCTGTTTGGCCAGGATTGAATTGTTCATTTTATGTGACACTGCATTATTTTTGCCAGCATTTCTTTTATATTTTGTCCCCTGGCTCATTCCTGCAGAAGTTGAATTATATTTGCCAAAATTTCAGACTAGGAAGACTTACTCTGTGGGAAAGTACGAAGAGTTGAACTCTGTTTAGGTGCAGGAGAGAGTTTTGGCTTTGGCTTCAGAACCGTAGTTGGAATAGAAGATCCTGACCCTGATCCTGGCTTAGGCACAGTGGCTGCCAGCAAAACAACCATTAAAAGAATCATCATCCATCTAACTGAAACAAACTGAAACCAAATTAATTCCATCTTATACGACAGTAATACCTGGGAGAAGCTGGTGGTCTCCAGTATTTCCACCTTGAAGTCTGGCTAAAATCCCCACCATTGGACCATTGTTGTAGGTTGCAGGTTCTGTTTGCTCATAGTTATCTCTTGCATCTGCAAAGTTATCATTGTGATCAGGTCCTCCAACAATAGCGCCAACCAAAACATTTGGATCAGTTCCTTGGTGGTCGAACCATGTAGCATATCCTCCTTTGCAACTAACGAATGATGGATCCTCTTTGTATGATACAATGGAGGAGGCCCTATGATGAACCTGACGAGGATAGTTTGGACCATATCCCACCATGTAGCTTGTAGCTCTTGGGTTGTCACCAAGTATGTAATCAACCTACAAGAACATATCTTTAGCCAAAGGACTGAATAGAATTTAAGGTTTTCTAATCTAGAATTCATTAATCTATCTTAGTGACCAGAGTCCATCAATTAAACATTGGTTCCCAGATAAACATAAACCCATCATGGGATTTATAATCATCAATACATCCATACACTCACATCCACTGAATAAAATCCATACCTTGTGTCTTTCAAAACAAATGAGATTTTTTTCTCGAGTATAAAAGTAAAAGCTTACCATAGTTGATATAGGCTAATACCCTTTTATTTACATTATTCACTTATCATCAATACATCCATACACTCACATCCACTGAATAAAATCCATACCTTGTGTCTTTCAAAACAAATGAGATTTTTTTCTCGAGTATAAAAGTAAAAGCTTACCATAGTTGATATAGGCTAATACCCTTTTATTTACATTATTCACTTATCCTAATCTACCATTTATTATATATGGCCGGTAATGAAGTCATGCTATCATCATTTCAGTTTTCCCTCTACGATATATTCTATGTGATTGAGAATGGAGTCATGCAGTCAACATTTCGGTTCACCTTTTAAATGTTACAGGGAGAGTAAGAATTCCAGGGATATAAGGTTCAGTTGTTTTTGCGATCTAAAATTACAAATATTAAGGTTCTATTGATTTTGATATTTTCCACTGTGATTCCGTGCCCAAGAAGACCACATCCAAACAACAGGGCCGTCATACTATAATGGAGGAGTTGCATGATAAACATTCCCATCACAAATCATTCTTAGGATTTGGATGTTATTTTTGGATTGTTTGGCAGTTGATCAAATCATGTGATAACGAGGAAGGGAAATTATCGCTGGAGGAGCAGCTTGAATGTACACAAAATCCATACTTTTACCAGGAGGGAGTGACTTCAACCACTTGGGAAATGAATACAAATTGTTGACATCTGGTTTGGAGAGACCCCATAATGGACCATACAATCCTTGGATAGAGAGGTCGAAAGCTGTCAATGTCGGGTGTGGAGATCTGTTAGTGATGGATGCAGCATATCTGTAGTAAGTATTTCCTGACTGACTCCAAGAACTCGTGAACTTCTGCGAGATAGCCAGCCTAACATCCTCTGCAGTTTGTGAACAATGAAGGAGTATTAGTACTGTTTTTGTATTGAACAAACACGAAGGCATTGTTATGGCAACAGTTACATAGTTTCACCCCATACTATTGCTTGAAAACCAGAGTGTTTTCATAGCATAATCAACATTTTTTGTTTTCACCCCACATTACTGAATGAAAATCAGAGTGTTTTCATAGCACAATCAACTTTTTTTAGTTATTTTCTCAATTATTTGCAAATAATGATTTTATTTCTGGAAAATACCACGAAGTGCAATAAAAGTTAAGGCATAAGGACAAATTGTATGAACTAATATTTCAAAATTGAGGAGAGATTTAACTGTAAAATTCAAAACCATTATTTATTATTTATTTATTTTCCCCTGTTTGGCCAGGATTGAATTGTTCATTTTATGTGACACTGCATTAGTTTTGCCAGCATTTCTTTTATATTTTGTCCCCTGGTTCATTCCTGCAGAAGTTGAATTATAGTTCCCAAAATTTCAGACTAGGAAGACTTACTCTGTGGGAAAGTACGAAGAGTTGAACTCTGTTTAGGTGCGGGAGAGAGTTTTGGCTTTGGCTTCGGAACCGTAGTTGGAACAGAAGATCCTGACCCTGATCCTGGCTTAGGCACAGTGACTGCCAGCAAAATAGCCATTAAAAGCATCATCATCCATCTAACTGAAACAAACTGAAACCAAATTAATTCCATCTTATACGACAGTAATACCTGGGAGAAGCTGGTGGTCTCCAGTATTTCCACCTTGAAGTCTGGCTAAAATCCCCACCATTGGACCATTGTTGTAGGTTGCAGGTTCTGTTTGCTCATAGTTATCTCTTGCATCTGCAAAGTTATCATTGTGATCAGGTCCTCCAACAATAGCACCAACCAAAACATTTGGATCAGTTCCTTGGTGGTCGAACCATGTAGCATATCCTCCTTTGCAACTAACGAATGATGGATCCTCTTTGTATGATACAATGGAGGAGGCCCTATGACGAACCTGACGAGGATAGTTTGGACCATATCCCACCATGTAGCTTGTAGCTCTTGGGTTGTCACCAAGTATGTAATCAACCTACAAGAACATATCTTTAGCCAAAGGACTGAATAGAATTTAAGGCTTTCTAATCTAGAATTCATTAATCTATCTTAGTGACCAGAGTCCATCAATTAAACATTGGTTCCCAGATAAACGTAAACCCATCATGGGATTTATAATTATTATACCTGCGACTTAACCAATGCTAACAGTTCAGATGGATCCACTTCTCCACCGGGGCATTGCAGTTGCTTGCCAGCAGATGACAAATAATCAGAGTAGACTGTGAGGAGGAATGAGGCACTCGTCACAAAATGCATGTTGTTCCATTTCTGCCAATACAATAGCCCACCTGAACAGCCAATGAAGCACTCCTACTTTAGTCCACTTTGTGGCTTGCCATCAAGATTATGTATTTACGAAGGAAGATTGATGAAGCCAAACCTGATGTTCGTTGTACACTATAACCATTCTTCTGAAGGAAAGCACACATGAAATATTCAGCCTTTTCTTGGTATTGTTGCATGACTGCCTTGTTTTACCCACCCCTGTCTTGCATGAAGAACTGATACAAACCGGCGACAATGTCAATTATCCATTCAATTTCTATCCAAACTAATTGAGTTGATGACCAACCCCATGTGGCCATTGGCATTGAGGCTTGCATTGTAAGCTGATGGCAAATACTACTTATAACTAGATAAAGTTCAATGGATATATTGAGATTATAAATCATGATCAATTGTTGGGAAGTCACAACCATTAGAAAATTTGGTTTATTTATTGATATCCAACTCTGACCTTAGATGCAAGCTCTTGGACCCCTGCATATTTATTATCCAACTGAATTCTTTCATGGCCCACGTTGTCCCACCAAGTGCACCTGCATTTTCAATCATGTAGTTCAAGTAGTATTGGTCTTCTGTTGCTTCATGAAGCCATGCAGCTGCCCACAGGAGTTCATCCTGCACAAGGCATACCAAAATATCCAAACCGAAGTCACAGATCTATCACTTCATGCACGTAATTAGTACTAACTTGCATCGAGTTGAAAAGTACTTACAGCATATCCACTAATTGACCCATAATATTTTCTCACGACTGTAATACTGCTGTCATACTTTCCTCGGTACATGTCAGCAAACTCAAAAAGCTGCAAAATTTTTCCAAGCAATTGAATATTAATAAATTATATTAGATTCAAGCATTACCAAGTATAGTTATTCAAGCTGGGAATAATGTCTTTGATATTAAATTCTATGGATCAGGGCAAATTCCCTGTTTGGCATGGCTTAGAAGCTCATTAGCGTAATCAGGATTAGATTGTTTGAAGACTATTGAAGCAGCTGCCATTGCAGTAGCAGTTTCTCCTGCAAGATCTGATCCAGGATTGCTAGTGTCAATCTTGTAGGCTTGTCTTGGTGTTGTCATATCTTCTGGCCTTTGCCAACAGTAATGGTCTGAGTTACCATCACCAACCTGAAAACAGACTGAAGGGAATGTTGAGCACGTAAATTTACCAACGTTCAATCTAATTGTAATACTTCATGAGGTCTAGATAGATCCAAGCTTTGCTCCCATTATGAAGAAAAACCTACCTCCCCATATAATACATTTGGCTCACGATGAGCTTTCAAAAGATAATCAGTGCCCCACTGAATGGCCTCCATGGCATAACCCAATTCTCCATTGTTAGCCAATTGTTTTCCATACTCAATCACACTCCAGGAGAGGGTGGTGATAGTGTATGCCATTGGAAGACCAAATTTCACATTATCTCCTGCATCATAGTACCCTCCAATCAAATCTACCTGTCCACATTTCATCATGAATTTCAGCTATCAGACTAACATCACTTCACTCTAACTGAGTCTACAAACAAAATAACAATTCATCTCAAAGTATTATATTGATTTATACGAGAACATGAAATGCAAATCAGTTAGTGCATTGAACACAACAAATAAGCAAGCTAAAACTACAGACCCCATTAGCAAATCCATCATGGAGTCCAGAATCAGCTCTCCAACTGGCCGTCTGGGTGGCAGGAAGCTTGCCAGATCTCTGAGCTTCATAAAACAGAATGCTCTTACTCAAGGCCTCACCATAGTCATGCCCTGCTGCAGCACTCCCCATTGACAATAGAACCAACAACAACAGAGAATATGGTGTAGAAATTGTTGTACACAGAATGGGATTACAACATGAATGGTCTTCTGCCAGAAATTTATGCTCTTCAACTACCCAATTCACAGATCTCTTAGCTTCAGGACCCACAAATGCTCAACATCTGTAGTTGCCATGAAACCCCAAGGCCCACTATTGTAAGCAGTGTGTATGTGTCTCTAATGCAGTGTGTTCCGTATATATGAAAAATGCAGCCAAAGAAAATGCATCCAAAGAGATATTCCAGGCTTCCAAACCACGGTAGGAATCCTTTTACAATACTAATACTATAGTGCCTTGACAGACTGTTGCAGATCTGGCCTTTTCAAATCAATGGTGGAAGAGAAATCAAGAAGCAGAAAAGATAACAAAACTTTCTAAAGTGATGTTCTGATAGGAAGAGTATAAGAAAAAGTTATGCTTGTTCAACTCAACAGCAATAATGAGATCTTCAACATCAAAATTTCTGCCAACCTCTAAGCAGATCTCAATCACAACGAATAAGACAAGACAGAAAAAGAAAGATCAGTGAGAGAGGCGGCCAATGAGTGTTCCTCCTCCCACAGACAATGCACAACTCAGATGCAAAGAAACTAACTGTACCATTGAAAGAGTAACGTGACAACACTTGTTGATCAGAAGAAAAGTTAGGACCCTCCACACATTCAATTAGAGATGGAAATGCAGAGAGAGTGGATCTGCAACTGCACCTGCACATGCACATGGAGGGAGCAAACTCAAAAAGCTGCAAAATTTTTCCAAGCAATTGAATATTAATAAATTATATTAGATTCAAGCATTACCAAGTATAGTTATTCAAGCTGGGAATAATGTCTTTGATATTAAATTCTATGGATCAGGGCAAATTACCTGTTTGGCATGGCTCAGAAGCTCATTAGCGTAATCAGGATTAGATTGTTTGAAGACTATTGAAGCAGCTGCCATTGCAGCAGCAGTTTCTCCTGCAAGATCTGATCCAGGATTGCTAGTGTCAATCTTGTAGGCTTGTCTTGGTGTTGTCATATCTTCTGGCCTTTGCCAACAGTAATGGTCTGAGTTACCATCACCAACCTGAAAACAGACTGAAGGGAATGTTGAGCACGTAAATTTACCAACGTTCAATCTAATTGTAATACTTCTCCTTTGAATCTTGTGCAACTCAAATAAAATAAGTGGTTTGATAAACTGGCAAACTCCCTAAAAATACTCCCAGCTTAAATCTTGTGCAGCTAATATAAAAGTGTTTTGTTGAATGGCATCTGCTTTTATATTTACCAACAGAAAATGCATAATATGGTGTTTCTGGAAAGAGTCAAGCCATTCCTAACAACTTCTTTACATCTTTCTGCACACATGAAATAGAAAATATTAGTATCTCTTACTGCACTGTAAGTTTCTTTAATATACTAATTTTTTTTAATCAAAAACCCTTTAAATGTCAAAGTTTGTATGCAAAGTGACCAAATCTGCAGTAGATGATATAAAGAAAGAGGGTATGGCCAAACACCTCAAATACTCAATGGAGATGTAGTTGGAGCATATCGTTCAACAACATTTCCATCTTTGTCAACCAAAAACTTAGTGAAATTCCACTTTATGTCTTCGCCAAAATCCCACCTTTGCTGGACTTCAAGAAATTGTACACAGGAGCTGCACTACTACCATTAACTTCCACCTAAATTATAGAGTTGCCAATTTAGCACCCAGGATCTCAAGAATCAACCAGATGGATTGGTTGAGTTTAAATGAATCCTCCTATTGCAGAACAAGAATAAGTAATATGAGAAGGTATAAAAAACAGAAATAAGATGTAGACCTTGTCAAAGATGGGAAACTCTGCTTTAAAACGAGTGCTTTCTGGAAAGAGTCAAGCCATTCCTAACAACTTCTTTACATATTTCTGCACACATGAAATAGAAAATATTAGTATCTCTTACTGCACTGTAAGTTTCTTTAATATACTAATTTTTTTTAATCAAAAACCCTTTAAATGTCAAAGTTTGTATGCAAAGTGACCAAATCTGCAGTAGATGATATAAAGAAAGAGGGTATGGCCAAACACCTCAATACTCAATGGAGATGTAGTTGGAGCATATCGTTCAACAACATTTCCATCTTTGTCAACCAAAAACTTAGTGAAATTCCACTTTATGTCTTCGCCAAAATCCCACCTTTGCTGGACTTCAAGAACTTGTACACAGGAGCTGCACTACTACCATTAACTTCCACCTACATTATAGAGTTGCCAATTTAGCACCCAGGATCTCAAGAATCAACCAGATGGATTGGTTGAGTTTAAATGAATCCTCCTATTGCAGAACAAGAATAAGTAATATGAGAAGGTATAAAAAACAGAAATAAGATGTAGACCTTGTCAAAGATGGGAAACTCTGCTTTAAAATGAGTGCAGACTATTTCTACAATCTGTTCATTATCACCTGGTTCCTGTCCACCAAACTGATTGCATCGGAAAGCCAGTATTTCTAAGCCTGAAAAAAAAGTTATTATGGACATAAAACTCATCAATAATAGACTAATGTAGTGTCAAGAAAGGAACCTGAGAACAGGAACAGAACGACAAGCTGGTTTAAAGCAATGCAAAGTTTTCAACATACTCAAATAAAAGAATTGACTTAAAGATCCTAATCCCATGCCATAAACATTAAGGTTTAGCACTTTGACCTTCCTGGTTTAAGATACATACTATTGGCAACAGATCAACAACTGGATATAGACATTAAGAAATTTAAGAATTATTTAATCGGGGTAACCAACTTAAGGATCCTAATCCCATGCCATAAAAATTTAAGGTTTGGCACTTTGACCTTCCTGGTCTAAGATACATACTATTGTCAACAGATCAACAACTGGATATATAATAGCACATTAAGGAATTTAAGAATGATTTAATCAGGTTAACCATGTATGTTTGGATAGTACCTTGATCCTTGTACTTTGCATATACCTCATTCAGCTCAGTGTAGTTAGAAGTAGTCAACCCACTGCAAGACAAAGAACAGAACAGAGAATTCCCAATTAGTCAAGTTTATAAATGGGATAATTTCAGTAACAAAACAAATAACCCTGTATAATCCAGCAATACTTTGTTCTACACATATTTTTAGAACTAAATATTATAAAAGGTCTAATTACAGAGACACAAGCTCTAACACTTCTTTCCTTTTGCTTTTTAGCAACATAAATTATATCCATTATGAAATCAATCATCCAAACTGAAGCTAAAGGCGTACTTACCTTTGAGAGGCAACATTGACAATGAGTAAAACCTTGCCTTTGTAGGCACTGAGATCCACGTCATTACCCCTAATGTCCTATATACAATTTAACACTGTCCATTCAGAATCTCATATGCAAATGGGGGTACAGATAATAATATCTAAGAACGATTCAAAGAAAGAAATTAAAATTACAATAAATTTACCTTGACTGTGAGATCGTGGACCGAGGAATACTGTTGTGATGAGGTCCCCGTCATGGCTGCAAAATTAGCAGAAAAACCAACACGAAAATGATCAAAATCTTTATTGAGTTCTCTTGGTTTGATCCAAAAAGAAAGGCGTGAGAATGATTTAGTATTAGCAGAAGTTACAAAGTGAAGGGCACAAGGGTTACAGGAGGGTTTATAGGGTCTATATAGAAGTGTTCTCAATATAAGTAATGCAGGAAATGTACGTGGAAGACTCGAGGAACGACCGGTGGAGCATGGGAAATACATATGAATGATAGGCGGTCAAGTCTACCTGTCCACATTTCATCATGAATTTCAGCTATCAGACTAACATCACTTCACTCTCACTGAGTCTACAAACAAAATAACAATTCATATTCATCTCAAACTATTATATTGACTATTATATTGATTTATACGAGAACATGAAATGCAAATCAGTTAGTGCATTGAACACAACAAATAAGCAAGCTAAAACTACAGACCCCATTAGCAAATCCATCATGGAGTCCAGAATCAGCTCTCCAACTGGCCGTCTGGGTGGCAGGAAGCTTGCCAGATCTCTGAGCTTCATAAAACAGAATGCTCTTACTCAAGGCCTCACCATAGTCATGCCCTGCTGCAGCACTCCCCATTGACAATAGAACCAACAACAACAGAGAATATGGTGTAGCCATTGTTGTACACAGAATGGGATTACAACATGAATGGTCTTCTGCCAGAAATTTATGCTCTTTAACTACCCAATTCACAGATCCCTTAGCTTCAGGACCCACAAATGCTCAACATCTGCAGTTGCCATGAAACCCCAAGGCCCACTGTTGTAAGCAGTGTGTATGTGTCTCTAAGCAGTGTGTTCCGTATATATGAAAAATGCAGCCAAAGAAAAAGATAAATGAAAGAGATATTCCAGGCTTCCAAACCACGGTAGGAATCCTTTTACAGTACTAATACTATAGTGCCTTGACAGGCTGTTGCAGATCTGGCCTTTTCAAATCAATGGTGGAAGAGAAATCAAGAAGCAGAAAAGATAACAAAACTTTCTAAAGTGATGTTCTGATAGGAAGAGTATGAGAAAAAGTTATGCTTGTTCAACTCAACAGCAATAATGAGAGCTTCAACATCAAAATTTCTGCCAACCTCTGAGCAGATCTAAATCACAACGAATAAGACAAGACAGAAAAAGAAAGATCAGTGAGAGAGGCGGCCAATGAGTGTTCCTCCTCCCACAGACAATGCACAAGTCAGATGCACAGAAACTAACAGTACCATTGAAAGAGAACCGCAGATGCGCAGTTGCCTGCCATTCTCGCTCACGCTCACAACGAGCTTTGAAACAAACCTCTGTTATCAACACAGAGACAGCACAAAAACCCTACGCCTCTTTGAAATCGGAGAATGCCCAGGTCGGCCAATGCCCTACTTTCATAACTACATTGTAAACTAACTTTCGATCAAGGGTTGAAAATGTTTGAATCGTCTAACATATCATCTAAAGGTTTCACATTATGACACATGCACATCAGCAAAGTTGTTTTCAAATAAAGACGCCTTACGGCGTAAAAATATGACCTTTTAGCTTCTGGTAGGTTATCTCCTAGATTCACTTTTTACTATAGGTTTATCTCTCTCTCTTTTGATTTTTAGGTCTATCCAACGTTGATTTTTTTTTTTTTTCCTTAGTAATTTTAGATATTAGATTTTAAGTGAAAATGATTGTTTTCCATCAAGAGGCAACACTCATCGAAGGAGAAATTTCTAATCAATTGAAGTTATATATCTATGCGAGTGTATTCAAATCTTATTAAAACACTAGATGCAATAAGGTAACCTCATAATTTATAGATATTTATTTTATGTAGAATATAATCAGTATTTTCAAGAAAAAAAATTTAAAAAGTGTAGCATTTATATACTCATATGAAAAAACCCAAGAAAAATGTTATCCCTATTAAAATATCCAATTGAATACATAACAAAAATCTCTTAAAATCATAGCAACAAAGGGAGCCCAGATAAAAAAGACGCCATACTAAAACATCTTAGAAAACAATTACCCATAAATGAGTTGAATATTAAAATTTTATTATTTTATCAATTTATAGCATATTATTATAACTATTTTTAGTTAGAACGTAACCTTCATAAGTGAGAGAGAAGTCCCGCATCACTGGAGAGAGCAGCACATCACTAGCCGAGAGGACCACTATTGAGCCAACAGAAATGAGAGAGGAAATGTACCCCATGTTAACGCTATCTCTAGAAATTGTGAACTATTTTTGAAGTTTATAACAATTTCAAAACTTGATATTCAACCACAAACCAAAATCGAGAAGATGAAAGGATGAAGATATCACGTGTAGTAATTATGCTAATGACTCTTGTCAACATGATCAATAATCCTTACATTTCATAGTCCAATAGCGTATGTGTCTGTATTTACTCACATTTTCCGAGGTACCAAAAGAATTAGATTTATCAAATATTTGCAATGGAATCATTCAAGAATTTACTTGCAATATTCTTTTGGAGAAGTTAAAACTTAGTGGCAGATATTCCTTCTGCTAGGGAATGAATATGTGGTGCTTTATCTTGTTATTTCTCATAATTCTGTAGCATATAATCAAGCAATGCTAAATTCTAATATTTCCATATATGAAGAAAAAATGTTTAACCTTCTTTCCTCCGTAGATTTTGGTGTGAAAATTCCACTGAAGCATAATTCATAGAATGTATCCCACCATGAAAATAAACTCGGTAAGGCATCACATAATATTATCATAGACATATTGCAATATCAAAGATAGATTGGTTTCCGTTTGACTTGTGGATAAGCAATCACAATTTATTTTATATAGCTCATAATACTCTGCGAGGTGAAGTAATTTTCAAAGGAATAAGAAGAATAATGTGATAATTGTGGGAGGGACAACCATATTTGAAGATATTAGAGAAACCTTATTTCAGGCTCAACCATCTACGAAAAAAACACACCAAAAAAGCGGATACCAATCCCCTAAATTCCATTAAGCTGGCCCTTTTTTAACTTGGAAAATCCTTCAAATTGCAAAGTTCTATCAAATAAATGGGTGTGGGGGGATTATTGGTATCATTACTTTAAATGATGCTCTGTTCTAAAGCCGCAGAGAAATACAATGGAACTCTAGACCCTAAAATCCATCAAAATTTTCTTTAATAGCTAGGTAGATATGTCTCACACCTCAATGGTCAATGGTAGTTGATGGTGTTCAAGATGGTACAACCAATTTAACAATACCTGTATGCATCCCCGGAAGTTGAATATTTAGGTACATAAAAAGTTGGGAACCAAAAGCTCCATCAGACGTAAAGTGCATAGTGCGAAAGATATTCCCCAACAATTGTTTTTTAAAGAGCAAAGAGCATAGGCTTTTGTAGATGGGCCGTGATTCATAGGGAGCAGTAGCCTTTATATAGGATTCTTAAGGCTATCAACATTGAAGTGCATGGATTTTTTAATGGAGTTCTTGAAAATAGCTCTTATGTAGGTTAAATTTTAGCAAAATTGAAGTTCTTATGGATTTGTAATGAATGTGACAAATAATGAAAGCGAAAAACTGGAGCAGAGATTTCTCTTCTCAACATTTAAATATAGTTAAATAGATTACATTGTAAACATCAATAATAAATGACTCAATTAAAACTCGACTAACACTGAAGTAAAATTGAAATGTTTACGAGACCTAGTAGACAAGAGAATTAAATGTAATGACACCTAACTTACACTGAGACTAGTATATCACCATCCCCTCCTAATCTCAACTATTACAAGTGGAGGCACTAAAAATGCCTAATTTATTTCTTTGAAATTCAAATATATTCTTTCCAAATGGCTTTGTGAAAACATATGCAAGCTGATCTTTGGAACCACAAAAAGAAAGTGGTATGTCCCCATCATTGACAAGTTCACGAATGAAATGAAAACATGTGTCAATGTGCTTGCTCTTTTTGTGAAAAAAATGATTTTTTGATAAAGAAATTGTTGAATTGTTATCACAGTAAATTGGATTCGGCTCCTTTTGAATATTTGAAATATCTTTCAATAATATTCTCAACCACACTGCTTGATAAGTTGTTGAATTTGCTGCTACATATTCGGGCTTTGCAGAAGATATTGAAATGATTGACTCCTTCTTGGATGCCCATGAAATCAGATTGGTTCCAAGATGAAAAAGAGACCCTGAGGTACTTTTGTGATCATCCAATCTCCCTGCATAATCGTTGTCTCTATAACTTGAAAGTGAACAATTTTCATAATGTGTATAAAACAAATCATAGTCTATGGTCCATGAAATATACCTTAACACCCTTCTTGTAACTTTCCCGTGATTACTCTTTGGTGACTTCATAAACCTGTAGACAAAACTTGTTGCAAAGATAATATGAGGTCTAGTTGTAGTGAGATACAACAAACTACCAACTAGACTTTTACACAATGTAGAATCAACAGGTGGTGCTACATCTTCTTTACTCTGTTTCGTGCCTTGAGAAATTGGAGTATCAACTAATTTTCAATTGGCCATTCTGAACTTTTGGATGATGTGAGTGGCATATTTTTGTTGACCAACGAAAATTCCATTAGCAGATTGGTGAATTTGAATGCCTAAGAAATATTTCATGACTCTTAGATCTCTCATATAAAACTCTATTTTCATTGCTGCTTTGAAATCTTCTAACATTATATTTATTGTGCAAATAAGGTCATCTACATAAAGGCATATAATAAATTTTTTACCTTCATGAGATTTGGTATACAAAGTGGGTTCATGGCTGCTTCTGGAAAAACCACTTTTGATGAGATAGGTGTCGATGCAACTGTACCAAGCTCTACGATCTTGTTTCAAACCATATAAATTTTTCGTTAATCTATATTATTTATGCTCTTGTCATTGCACTTAAAAACTAGGAGGCTACTCTACATAAACTTCTTCCTATAATATACCATTTAGAAAGGAAAATTTTACATCAAGATGATAGACTTTCCATCTGTGCTGAGCTACTGTCGAAAAAATGGTTCTGATAGTGTCTAACCTTGCTACTCAAGCAAATGTTTCACCATAGTTGACAACAAACTGCTATGAGAATCCTTTGGAAACCAACCCTACCTTATGTTGGTCAATTTTTTCTTTTTCATTTATCTTATTCTTATATACCAATTTTACGCCAATTCTGGTTTTGTCTCTTGGGAGATCAGCTAACTCCCAAGTCTCGATCTTCTCTATGGCAACAATTTCTTGGTTCATTTCATCAACCTAATGCTTTTCTTCAACTTCTACATAAAAATGGGTTGGTTGAGTTGAAATAAATGTAAATATATATTGTTGGTCAAATTCATGCTCGTGTTCATATATCTCTCTCATACTTTTTGTTTTTTGTCCCTCTTATGAAGATATTTGATCATTGGGTGAATCATTGCTTGATGGTGTACCATTCTCAAAATGGTCTCGCTGTTGTTGAACCTAGAATCTTGGTGACCGTGGTGGATAAAAAGACTGATTTGACATTTCATCTACATGATCAAACCGAGATTTATTTTCGAAAAATTTGACATCTCTACTTAAAATAAACTTTTTGCTATGAGAACTATAAAGTCTATATTCTTTTGACTTCTCACTATAGCCTACAATCATGCATTTTTCACTCCTATAATAAAAAATAATTCTTAGCTTCTCGGGAACATGTGAAAAAGGCATTGATCCAAAAATTCTAAAGTGTGATATATTTACCTTGTTACCATCCCCTTCTTCTTGAGGTATTGTATCTTCGAGACTGGTTTCTGGTGATCTATTGAGTACATACACTAATGTCGACACTACTTCAGCCCAATAGTTGTTTGACAAATTCTTCTCATGAAGCATACATCTCGCTATGTTCATGATCGACTAATTTTTTCTTTCTGCTACTCCATTCTGCTTCGAAGTGTATCTTGCATTGTTCTGCATTACGATTCCTTGTTGTCAACAAAACGTTTGGAATTCATTGGGGCTGTACTCTCCTCCTCTATCTGATCTGAGTACCTTCAAGAGTTTTCCACGTTGTCTTTTTGCTTCTACCTTGAACTCTTTAAATCTAGAGAAGTTATCTGATTTATTTTTTTAAAATTACACCCATATCTTCCTGCTAAATTCATGAATAAATGTATGAAAGTAGAAACGAGCACCAATGGAATTTGTCTGTATTGGGCCACCTATATCTTTATGGACAAGTGCTAAAGGCTCTTTCACCCTTGAGGATGATATGGAAAGCTATCTCTTTTATGCTTGGATAGGACACAAATTTCACAATTACAGTATTTTTCACTCATAGTAGGAAGACCAATGACTATAGAATTCTTTTGATGTAGACATAGACTCTTGATTGGGATGTGGCCATACCTAGAATGCCATAGATGAGTCTAATATTTTTTTGATATATTTTGGACTAAATATGGTTTGGTATTTTGGCTTCTAAGACTCAATGGAAACATCCTATTGTTGGTATTTTCAACTTTTTCTATCAATATTTTATGGGGATATTTGTCATATATATATATCAAATTTTTTATTTTGAAATAATACATCATAGCCATGTTCCATTAGTTGTCATACACTAATGATATTATGTTTAAGTTGAGGAAAACAGTAAACATCGGGGATGCATTGTTTAGTAAGAATAGGGGCATTGCCTTTTCCTTCATCTTTAATACTTGTACGATCTCCAAGTGTAGTATATGATGTTATGGAAGCATGAAGAGAAGAAAGAAGATTCTTGTTACCTGTCATGTGATATATGCATCCACTATCTAGAAACCAAACGTACTCAGTGTGTATGTCTTCGAAAACATGGCATGAAAGAAACATGGTCTGAGAGGATTCTACTTCTATGTTGGGGAGATCGATAGTGCCTCTTTGCGGATATGATTGGTTATTTCTGGAGTCTTGTTTGTAATGAAAAAAATTATTGTAGTAATAACATTGGACACTTGATATGTTCCATCATCTACCTCTCTCGGTTAAGTTTTTTGGAGATCTCCACTTCTATGTTGCGTGATGATGATCTGATCTTCCACTGCTTCAACCTCCGCCTCGCTTGCCGCCGCCTATATATCCTCTGCCTCCCCCTCTACCAAATGAGAGTTGTGTTTTGAAAGCTTTTCCTGTGGAGTCTTCTGTCAGATTCTGTCTTGTTTCGTATGCCACAAGTGATCCAGTCAACTGTTCTACTAAGAAATTTGTAAAATATTTGGATTCCAGAATTCCTGATACAATCATGTCATATTTCTTGGGTATACTTAGAAGGAATTTTTCAACAATTTTCCGATCTGTAATGGTTTTTCCAATGAGTTTGATATGATTGAATATTCCCATGACTCTAGTCATGAACTCATCCACATTCTCCATGTTAGTCATCTTTATGGTTTCAAACTTAGCTCTCAATGTTTGAAATTTAACTGTCTTAACTGTATCATTTCCTTGATACTCAAATTTAAAAATATCCCAAGCTTCTTTTTCTGTTAATGCACCATTTATCTCATCAAATATAGAGTCATCGACTAAGTTTTGTATCCAAAAATTGGCTCTCTGCTCCTTCTTTCTAACTTCAATAACGACATTCCTCTGATTATTGGTCATGAACACCCATGCTTCTTGGGTCGGCTCTACATCGGTGATCTGAAGTGTATCCCAACACTTTTGAGCTTGTAGAAAAGTCTTCATTCTTAAATTATAAAACTCATAATTCTTGCCAAGCAGATTTGGGGTCTGTGGAAAAGCTCTAGAAGAAGCCATTATTTCTTCAAATGCTAATATGAAACTTTTTAAAATCTCCCTTAAAGATGTAAAACAATATCTTAAGAATGGAACCTTTTTCTTTTCTTTAACCTTTACGAGTATAAAGTTAAAAAAAAAAAAACTTTAATAAAAAAAAATCTTTTTACAACCTTTCTTACATTTTAAAAACGTTAATATAAATCTTTTCAAAATCCCTTGTATTTCATGACAAAGAATAAAATTCGAATCCTTTTTATAAAATGAAATACAAATCCTTTGTAGAAAATGAAATAGGTTGAATTCTTTGAGTGATTTTTTTTAAGGAAGTATGAAGTGATACCTTCGTGCATGCGTCGAATGACCTTTGTATTAATTTTGTTTGGTAAATGACATTAACATTGGTGCTTGAGCTCCAGACCCAGATGAATTTGGAATCGTTGTAAGTCAATCGAACTAACATGACTCTTTTCTTCGGAGTGGTGTTTTAGTAAAGCTGAGACTCCAACTAACACAATGTGTTAGTAGAACAAGTATTTAAAAAAGAAAAAGAAAAATTAATCAGATCAAGTACTTTCTTTAATCTATTTTTCCGTCGCCACTTCTTGCTTCTTTACCTTCTTCTTCATCCTCTTTTCTTTCTATATTTGTAGCTCAACAATATTCAAATACTTTTCTCATGCTCACGTTGTTGCTATGAAGTCTTATACAATCTTGCTTCGATCTCTGTTTTTCTCAAGGAGTCTTACACGGGCTAAGCTCTGATACCAACCATGACAAAGAATGAAAAAGAAAAACTGGCACAGAGATTGCTCTTATCAATATTCAAAGATATTTAAATAGATTACATTGTAAACATCAATAATAAATGACTTAAGTAACAAATTAAATTTAATAAATTACCTAGAAGACAAGAGAATTAAATGTAATGACACGTAACTGACAGTGAGATTACTATATCAACTAAATGGATGTACTTGAATTCCCCTCTCTTCTTGGAATTGTAACTAAATTAACACATTGGAGTTTTAATTTATTTGCTTCTACGAGAGAATATGATGAATGGAAATCTGATCAGTTGGATTGAAAGGTCAGAGGCCATGAGTGAGGAGAAGAAAACACTATAGTTAGATAGAAATTCAATTACCTAGTTATATGGTACCCATTCTGCATGATGTTTACCAATATTTTCCCACAATTACTCACAAAATTTTAGTTCTAAGAGAATCCAGCTAAGACAATTTCAATTTTCTTCATTATGCAAGACATCAATGATTAATGCCTCTAGGAAGAAAAATTTATTATTTAAGAATTCAATTCTTGAAGTTCGTTTCTTCTATTTCAGAGTCTGTTAAAAATAACAACTTTTTATGTTAGATGTTTGGTAGTCTTAGACATATGGAGTCTAGACAATGGATAAAATTGAATTCTTTGGGTATGAGATCAATAGGTGGAATTTTTACATGGCCATCCCATAGTATATGTTAAACAAGACAGAACAATATATTCCCTTTGTAGAAATTAATTCAAAAAAAAATTACATTGTCCTCCATCCCAGGAAAAAATCCAAATCTATCTTACAGTCAAATCTTATAGGATTCTAGGGACATCAAAATCCTAATGTATTTATTTCAACATTTATTGTCAAGTTCGCAAAGCTCTAAAAACAATGCATGATACTAGTATTATGAGAGTCTTAGTTCCACAAACTAAATCACTGATTCTAAGAGTATTAGCTTTAGAAAAGAAATGATAGGTTCTGAAAGAACCTTTTCTATTTTCTATATGGTTAGCACTTCATAAATTCTAACATATTAGAATATTGAGGTAGAGTATGAGCTAAATGAGATCAAGATGTATCAACTCCTACCTACAAGGATCGAGATATTTGGAAGTGGAAGTGACAGGAAAGAAATTACACGGAAATAATGTGGACATGAATGAATCAAATTAGGCAGCAATGTAGACACCCCAAAAGAAGTATGGATCTATTTCTGTCGGGGATGAGGTTAGAAAGATAAAGCAGGAGGATATGTATGCAATGGATTTTTCAATTTACAACATTTGGTAAGGTAGAGGTCATGATGCTTGGAAGAAAAAATTCAAATGTTGTTTGCATAGGAAATATGTCACAAAGTATGGCCTATTGAAAGTATTTTCTAGCTACTTCAAGGTTAGATTTAGATCAACATTTTCCAACTATCTGTTGAGGAAATCTAGAAATGCAGGAAAGTAAGACTTGTGGATCAATTTTAGCATTGATCCATCTACCCCTCAAAATATGGATGCCTCTAAGGTCCATAACAATCCCTTACTATTTTTCTCTAAATGGTCATCTTCCTAGTAAGATGAGTATTTGGTTTGATGGGTAAGTATATGGTTGCAGTTCAATCTTCTCACCCAACTTGTAGGGCACATACCTCATGAAATTGGGGCCTCTACTCATGTGGGCCTTGCTAAACCTATTGTAAAGTTAAATATTTTTTACCTGTTGTTGGAGGTAACAATTTATGTTTCAAAGGAAATAGCTCCAAAGTAGGCAACATTTAGATCACATGACATATCATATATCTCTTCTTCTATGCTCTTCTTCATATGCTACCAACATACTCTGTCTCCATATGCAATTGCTAGTTATTTTCCTTTTGATTATATGCATTTATGTCTTTGTTATATTTTAGACAAAATTGACCAAAAATATATATATCTTAAAAGACTAAAATGTAAAATACATCATCTAACTTACACATGAAATAATATTTTTGACCAGAATCCAGTGATACAATTTATAGTAATATTGTTATTTATTTGTTCTTTAAAATATATGTTTTGAATGAAAAATGGATTCAACACCATCAAAAATCCATGGGGTAATCAAATTATATCGATTAAACAACTTAGATTCAAGTTTTTAAAAATCTTGGTTAGACTTTGATTAAATGTTAACTAGAAAAAATGACTTGAAAAGGCTATTTCATCTCTAAGTTAGACTAACTAATGTAAAATAGCGAGATCATTTGAAATGTTTCAACCATAAAAATTATTTGTTTTCAATATATATATGAATATGACATTGAAATATTTTACTTAATATGGGTAGTGAAATATTCTATTTATGAATCACATTGTGTATGAGTATGTATTGCAATATTTTATTTATAAATCACATTGTATACAAGTAGTGAAATATTTTATTTATGAACTACATTGTGTATAGTTTTTTTTTTCATTACTAATATGTTTTCAAATGCATGTTAATATTACTTAATCTACATATTGAAATATTTTATTTATAATTTATATTAACTTTATTATTATCATTATTATTTTAAATGTCATAAATTAATTTTATATTAAAAGTTTGAAGGAATTAAACATCTCCTTTTCATAATACTTATCATGATATAATTAAACTTTTTTATTTTCAATTATGTATTTCTTATTGTATGTGTGGATTGAAATATTTATTTTGGTGCATGCACGTGTTTGTTCTTTATATATATAATTGTTATTAAAGTAAATTGATTGAAATTAACATTTAAATGATTAATGAAAATATTTTATTGAAATATTTTAAAAATCTTATAAAGGTATATTGCTTTAACACTCAAAATTGAAAATATAATATTTCGAGAGAGAGCCAAGGATTTTTAAATCTTTTTCGAGTTGAGTTGTAATATGACCTAATCCATTTATAACACTGAGATAGTTAAAACTAATCTATTTATTATTATTTTTTTATTAGGGTGGGAGTCATATCTTTATTTACAAAATATTTTTTTTTTTAAATTTAAAATCTGCACTTGTCAACTCCACGTTGAGATAGATAAAATCACACGTCATAACACATCACCCTCACACACATCACCCCCACACTTGGTTATACAGTGCACCTCTCAAAGCAATACATTTAGTGTAATATATTGTTAAAATTTAATGTTAATGATTAACTTCCACTACGACCAATATGGTCTACTAGACCTTAAGAAAGAAACTAATAATTGATATTATTTAATATTTTATGTTTTCTAAAAAAAAGAATGGGGAGAAGCATTCTTAAGTCACTGTAGTTTTGTTGGCTTGGAAATTAAAGAATGTTGGCAGTGTGGAAAATCTTTTGAAAAGGAGAACAAATGTGAGTAAGGGCGAGGCAATCCAAGAGAAAGTGTTTTTTTATCTTCGACTATCTTAGTATTGCAGAGGGGGCAGATTCGTTTGTCCCAAGGTGTCTTGGGAATAGAACAACACCTTTTTTCACTTCGAAGCTCATGGGAATTAGTTCTTATACTTAAAATATTCATTTTCTTCTTAGCACTAGTCAAGACAGAAAGGCAATTTTGGTTAACAAGAGTGGGGTTGATCACTTCGTTATAATGCCTTAGCTTTAGTTTTCCCTCTAATTCCTTATCACTCTAGAACTTATCCTTAAATTTTCAAGTAATGGTGTTCTTGATATTATCATTCTTATCTAAGAAGATCTCCTCATTTAGCCACCAATGGTTGTGCCTAGAATTGGAATATTTATGATAACCTCACTTGAGATAAAGTTGGGGGTTTTGAATAGAGTTAGAGGTAGTTTTCAGGAGCCGCTTGGATTCCATGTTGTACATATTCTTCTTATACATCAAATACATAAAAATAACTATTATTTCAATGGAGAAATACCAGCTTCAATTAAGAGAATAGGGTAGGGAGTATTGCTTTTAATCTTGAGGTTGTAGGTTATAGATTTCCTTTGGATCATGTCACTATTTCTCCATGAATCTCTAGATATAGTATAACCCAACACCTCACGTCCATATAAAATATTTGGGTGACGAAAGTATTGAAGAGGAACCTTTTTTTATTCCAAACCCAAATATCAATAGACTTATAATTTTTTACAAGCTCATAATAATATTTCCAACCTCCTACAGTCCTTTTCTCAATGCTATAGTTCCAGTTGAGCTCATGGTGACTGTGAATACCTAGATTTTTATATGAAAAAGCTTTCTCTAAGTAATTGTTATCATAAATTAAATTATCATAGTCTAGATTTTTTAAATTAATTATCATGACTTTAGTCTTGTCAGTATTAACAATCTCACCCATCTTGGAGTAGTAATCATGGAGGGTTATAAGTTTCTTGTCAAGATCAATATGACTTCTAAAAAGAAGAACGATATTGTTTGCATAAAATAGAAGAGTAATAACTATACCAACAAGCTTGGGTCCTTCGCAACCAATATATTTTGAACACTCTTCAAGCTTTTCAATGTAAATGGAAAAAATGGTAGGGGATAGGGGACATCCTTGCTTAACACCGATGTTGCATTTAATATCTTTAGTCCAACCCTTGATGGTATTAAGCTTGGAAATAGAAATTTCATATAACATATTTACTACAACCCTCAGCTTGGGAGGAACCATTAGCTCGTCGAATATTTTCCATATCTTCTCCCAAGGAACCATGTCGAGAGCTTTTGTAAAGTCGACAAAACAAATGAAGATATAAATTTTAATATTTCAATGTTACTCAAAAATGGTCCTAAGAATGACAAGGTGGTCAATAGTTGAGTGATTCCCTCTAAAACCATCTTTCCCTTTGGCTCTTCTACCATTGATTTCAAGCAGGGTGATAGTCTTCTTTTCTAAAATGATCCCATACAATTTCGCTAAAATGTGGCTAATTATGATAGTCCTATAGTTAGATGGAATGTTTTTATCCCCGTGTTTAAAGATAGGCATAATAAGGCTTTGCATCGATAACTTAGGGAGTCCATGTTTTACTTCCAAATTGAGGACTTTATGTACATGTGGGATGAGGATGGACATTCCATTTTTAATAATTTTAGCTCGATAACCTTCAATATACCTAGCTTTCCAATTAGCGAGCTTCTTAATCCCAAAATCCAAGTCCTCCAAATAAAAGGTATCTTCTTCAATAGAAGTGTTTCCTATGTTTCCCATGGTGTCTGGGGAATCATAAAGTTTATTAAGGTATATATCCCAATCCTTTAAGGGGGTCAAGTGATTTTATTTAGATTTACGAACAAGAAGATGATATTTCCTCATATTTATATAGTACCTTTTCTTCGTTTTGATAAGGTATTTGTACATACTGATTTTTTCATACTTTTTAGTGTCATTAGCTGCATCTCTAATCGCTTTCCTAGAAAACTTACAATCATTATCAAACCACGAGTTGGAAGTTATATTTTTATTTTTATATAATACCTAGGTAGACAATTTGTTCATGTTAGTGGAAAGGGTAGTATTAAGTTTTTTTATATGTGATCAATGTTGTAATTATATGTTACGAAACCTAAATCCTTGGTAAATACTTTAAGAAGAGATCCCTTTTTCTTTTCTTAAAGGGAGTGCGTCTTTGGCTCTCACCATTTTTTTGCATGTGGCTAGTTTACATACCAATGTTACGGGTTCAAGATAGAGGTATGTTGTGAGAGTGAGGCTCAATGTGAAGGTTAAGGGTCAAGGATAGTATTAAGGTTTGCTATATATGATCAATTTTATCCTTATACGTTAAGAAACCTAAATCCCTTTCTAAATATTTTAAGAAGAGATACATTTTTATTTTTTAAAACGGAGTGTGTCTTTGGCTGTCACCATTTTTTTGTGTGTGGTTGGTTTACATATCAAGGTTAAGGGTTAAGGATAGAAGTCTATGGTTAGATTCAGGCTCATGGGTCATTAAGGAGGTAAAAGTTAACAATAAGGTTGAGAACATAGGTATCATATATTGCATAGTCCATAACATTGTTGTCAAACCATGGATACAAGTCATCTAGCCAAAGGCGGGACAATTATTAATCCCATTGAAAATAATGAGGTCTTGAGACCTACAAATATTGATTAGCTTAATACCAAAAAGGTTCTCAATAGTGTTTTTAGAGTTTCTTTTGAATTTATTAGCTATGCCAATGTCCTCATCAAGACATAGGAGGTTAGGGTTAGTGTTATTACTTAATAGATTGGTTTTGTTAGTAATAGTTTGATCATTAAAATCCCTGAGAAAAATGTTGTTTCCTTCATTCCTTATATTATGGATATCAAATTCTAAGGTAATGAAGGGAAAATTATTATCCCTATTTTTCTTCTTAGAGGAGGTAGATTTGATAGGATAAAAATAACAAATTGTAAGAAAAATCCTATTGGTATCAGAGTCAGCTATTGTGATCAAAACCTACTAATTGAGGAGATCAAACTAATGAAGCCAAAAGTGGGAAAATATGTTTTATACCACCAATGAATTTGTGTGATCTGAATTGGATCATTATATTTTTTTCATCCATCTCGATGCATTCAAGTTGGAAAAGGTAGAGGAATCAAACCACGGGACCGTTTTTACTTGCGGGACCCAGTTTGGTGAAACAAATTTTGAAACATTTCGGGAGCATTTTTAGGCATCAAATGACATTTTGGGGGCGTAAAAATTTTGCCCTTAAGTGAAACACATTTTCATACTATTATACACACAAATATATTTCCAACAGTGCAAGAACCATATCAATTGAAATGGGTTTGCAAAAGTTATGACATTTTGAGGTTGACCTTCTTGTTTTCACACCTATAGTTTAGAAGGATATTGCGTCAGCCCCCATTATTCATATAAAATGGGGTAGAAACATGTTTGTTGTAAAAGATCCACTTAACCAATCTTATTGTTTTCTATTTATAAGATTATATTGATTTTTTTGTCATTTAATTAGTTTAATTCTGTCACTGTATAACCTCTTCCATAATTTCCTTAAAGGATTTAATTTATGTCATTAGTTTATTTATTAAGATATAATTATATTCAGAAATATGCATATAATTACATCCATACTAACATAATTATATTAAGACATTCCTCCCTTTAATTTATTAATAACTTCTCCTCCTCTTCATGACATTCATACATTTATGACAATGTATATTAAGGCATACCTTTATAATATTTTTCCTTACTATTATATTATCAAACTCATGAGATTTTCCTCTATAACTTTCCTTAACTCTACACTTATAGCTATATCCTTGAATTTTATGAACTTTAATTAATATTAAAGTTTCATATTACGACATGTATACCTACATCCTAATTCTTCCTATAAGTGTTACTATACTTGTTGCCACATGTATCTCAATTCATTTTATGTTTGTCTTATGTAATATTTCATACATGTATAAACATACATGAAATCAATCCCATATAGACATACATTAGTGAATCCCATTGAGGGTTTCCTTCCTATACCATGTCCACCCTAATTTGTTTCAAACATAGTTAGATTATATCTATTATTGGAATTGGAACGTGTATATTGTCCATTTCCATTAACTTAAAAACATGATTATGCAGAATTTAGATTAGAGGATTTTAGTTATATGATTAGAGTGTGAATCCTTTCATGGTTGTACATAAGTCTTTAAATTCATAAGTTTTCAGATGTAACGTAGCTACTTAGACCATACTTGTATTAATTGAGTCTTATCTCCCATTAATATGTTACGACAAAGTACCATGAAATTATTTAAATTTTCCTTCGTTCAATGTTATAATTCATTAGTTTGGTGTACCATGATTGTTGTTAGTCACATGGGTATATTAATTTCATTAAAAACTTTCAGTTAGATCTCTCTTCATTCGACAGTTCTAATGAGTTTGTATTCATTCGAGTGAGACATCCTAGCTAGGGTTACTATCTTTGTATTTCCATTGTTTTACATTTCATTTGGTATTTTTCCTTATGAAGGTTTCAACTTTTGTTATTCATTGTCATTTTGGCAATGATAATGCCTTCCCTTTGTCGATTTTTCCTCATAGTTCAAATTTACAGCTCAGGTAATATCATGCACACATTGATTTTGTGTTCTTTATTTTACTTAATCTTCATATATTTTTTCCAAACTCATATTCCTTGTATAATTTATGAGTTATCCTGGTTGTATGTCCACAATTTTATTCTTCATTTTGCTTCCATGTGAAAGACAGAGGAGGTTTCCTCATGAACGTTCACCACAAAGCCATAAGGTAATACATGGTTCTTCGTAACACAGGTAATTCATGCAACTCTTCCTGCAGTTACCACATCTCCCTTCTTCTGCGTTTACTTAGGTAATTAGGATTTCTTCTTTTCATTGCTAATTATCCATTTAGAAAATCACATCAGTCTTGGTATGTTAATGACTGAGCTTTGCGTCGTTAAATTGAAGTCAGTCTTTAATAATTTACAAATGAATGCACTCTTAAATTGATTTAACCTTTTTTCCCCAATTTCCATACTGTTTTGTTGAGTTATGAAATTCGTTTGGTTTTTCTCAATTTTATAAACTCGTATTGATTCCTCAAAGATTTATTATTTAATTTATACTCTTTGCCTTTAATTTATCGTTCATATTCATAGTTTTCTCATTGTTATTTATGAGTCTCGTTGTCGTTTCCTATATGACTAGAATTTGAATGTTTTCATTTGGAACTCAAATTATAGAAATTGATATTGTTACAGTCAACTATGTATTATTGTATTGAGTATGGTTTGTTTTAAATTTTCTGAATTTCTTCCTTTCAATAATATCTCATCTCTGAGATAATTTCATTGAATTTGACATTATTTAGCTTATTACAGAGGTATCAAAGCTTTCTTTGATTTCCTATATATACCTACCCTTGATTTATTAGTTTAAATAATCATCATTTGCTATCAAATGATTTAGTTTAATTCCATTTCGTTTTCCATAAAATTGACAGCGTTGCTAAAATGAATTGAAATCCTTAATATCTATAATGTATTTATATTCTCTTTGTGCAACATAGTTTTTTTATTGACTTGAGTCTATCTTAGTTAATTTAATGAGAGTCGATTTCAATATTTACAGTTAATGGAATATATATTTTAAATTAAGTTCATTCTTTGTTTAGCCTTTCAACTTTCAAATATAGTCAATTCTAGTGTGCCATTGTTTTGGTTATATTCAACCATTACTTAACTCTTTGTATATATATATATATATATTCATTATGTTTGTTTTATCTTATAATTCACCATTTATAATTTGTATAAGACATTCAGAAGAATAGCTAATAATTTGATGTATTTGAATAATTTTGTTCTGTAAGTAATGGTAATTTGATAATTTCCTAGATTAACAAAATGTTTTATTACACAAGAAAAACCTCTTTTTCTGCTTCCGTACAATTAAAGAATTTACATGAAGTGCCCAGTATATGGTTTGCAACCAAAACTCAGGTAATGAATTTTCTAGAATTTCCATAATATTATATAATTATATTTTCATTATGAGTTTACCTTACTGAACTGAATGTCTGATTTTCTTTTTTCAATTAGAGAAGAAAATCCACTGCCTCATACTTGGCTAACAAGGTATATTTATATATTTAATTATGTTGACAATTATCAACATTCTGTCTATTTCTTTTAAATTATATTTGATATGAATCTAACCTGGCTATATATGGATTTTTGGTACAATTACTTCACTCTTGTTGCTTACACCACCATCATTTCAACTTTCTTTCGCAAAAAAATTGGCAATAAATTTTGTTTCATCTACCTACAGGTTGGTTGCTACCATATACTAAATTCACCCATCTAAATTAATTGATATTTTGTCAATGCCTATCTATTCAATTTGCAATTAATATCAGTAATATTCAGCTATCAGTCAATATTACTTTGACAATGATAACTGACATTGTACATGGATATTAATATATTTTTCTTGTCATGTTCATGAGATGAATTTAAATCCTTGGAACATTTCTATACATGGTATATAATTTATTTATCATATACAAAATGCATACCTATGTATGAATAGTTCATACCTTATTGTTTTTTAATCCATATTGTATTATGTATGTATAAATTGTTTCTCTATACATTGTCCTTCTTTATGTATAATGGTTTCAAGGTTCTTTTTCCACCATATTGTGAGTAAATAGATATATACATGGATTTCCAAATTTATGAATTTGTACAGTTTGAGTTTAAGTACATAATTTGTAAAAAATATTTTCTTCTTGATTTAATACAATAAATCAATCCCACTGTATAAATCTCTACTTCCTCTCTATTTACAAAATTAACTGGGCATTTCTATTGTTAATTACCATATTCCTCTTAACATATTTAGAATATTATTTAATCGTAATGATGTATTTTATATCTGAAATATATTAATTTATCATGAACCTAACATAAAATTTAAGCCCTTCTAATTGGGTTTAGACATTCTGGTTGTTGGTTAATTAATTTAACTAGTCTATGTAACTATACATAAACTTTAGATATACCTTCTATAGTTATTTTTCTCTTAAATACATTAGACACTTTATCCTTAAAGAATAAAATAATTTATCACATAAATTGATAATTCAGGAGACATAGCTTTCAACTTATATTCCTATTTGAAACACATTAACTCCTATCCATTCATCATCATAATAACAGAATAATAAGACAATATTTAATAACTATGCATACCAATTCTAGTAAAGAATATTTTCCTCCCAACCTTGAGCTTTCATCCACAGCTCCCCCCGAGCAGAGATCAATTCCTCCAAGGTGTAGAAAACCCCTTTCCTACCCAGGAATGACTTATTTAAGCTTTCTTTCTCTCAGCTTGTTTCCATAACTGAATTCAATTAAATCAGGATGTTGTTTTGCTTTAGCCTAGGCTTTACTTTTATTTTTTCTGCAAAAGCTCTTTAAAACTATCTTTTTCCTCTTTCTAGTTTTATTTCACCCCTTCTCATTAACTTTCCACTTTACTGAGTTATATTTTATATTTTTATCTCCAATCTGATATATTTATTTTATTTTATTTTCTACAAGGATTTTTGGAGATTTTGGGAAAGTCTTTGGATTTAATTCGATCCTCACGGACTTGAAATCCTGGTCTCCAATTTACTCTTAGTCTTTACACAATAATTAAAATTCCATAGTTATTAATTTAAAAAATAATATTTCCACACATATAGTTTTCCTTTAGGTCCACTTAAACTTTAGGATTTTCAACTTTCTAAATAAAAGTAGTAAAATAGGGATATTACATATTCCCCCTCTAGAGCAAAACATCGTCCTCGGTGCTGCAAAATATCAGTTCACTTCTCAAACAGTGATGGAAATTTATTTTTCATTTCCTCTTGTCACTCCCAAATAGATTCGTCAGGTGTAAAGTACCTCCATTTCACTTTCACCCTAGATACAGTTCTATTCTGGAGCTAGATTTATTCTCGTGATAGTATACGAAGTGGCGCTAAAATAAATTCCCCTTCGGTTTCCACCTATATCACAGTCCAATCAATTACATGAATAGGATCATGTACATACTTTTTCAATAAGGAAATATGGAAAACATTGTAAACCTTAATGTGACTAGGTAGAGTCAATTAATAAGCTATTGGACCCACTCTTTCTAAAACTTAAAATGGTCCATAGTAATGTTGTGCTAACTTAGCACTACTACCAGCATATAATGTACTCTTTCGAGGCTTAATCCTAAAATAAACATGATCTCCCATTTTGAGTTCTCTATGAATTCTCTTTTTTTCTGCATAGTGCTTTTCTCGATCTTGAGTTGTTTTAATATTTTGTTGAATTTTCTTCACAATTATTTCCATCTCTTGTAATGCATCAGGTCCAAGAATTAACTTATCTTTTGGTTGACTCCATCTAAGCGGTGTGTGGAATTTTCTACCATACAATGCTTCAAAAGGACTCATCTTAATTGAAACTTGATAACTATTATTATATGAAAAATCTACCATATGCAGAAAATATTCCCATTTTGTAAGTTTCTCCATCACATACATGTGCAACATGTATTCTAAAATCTGATCGGTTATTTTAGTCTACCCATATGTTTGAGGATGGTAAATGGTACAAAAGCGCAATTTGGTACTTCTTCATCAAAACAGAGTTTTCCAAAAGGCTGAAGTAAATTTTGCATCTCTGTCAGATATAATCATTTTTGGAATCCCATGTAATTTCACAATTTCTTTCATGAATACATTGGTTACTTGAGTTGTGCCAAAAGTAGATTTTACTAGTAAAAAGTGTGCTTCCTTAGTTAATGTGTCTACAACCACCATTATAGAGTCATGTTGATACTTGGTTCTAGGCAATCCTGTAATAAAATCTATGGAAACCACTTCCCATTTCCATTTTGGAATAGGTAGAGGGTTCAATAATCTTGCAGGATGTTGATGTTCCGCTTTTACTTGATGACATTCTAAACACCTAGCTAGATAACCAACAACATATTTTTTCATACCTGGCCAAAACATGTTCTTCCTTAATGTTAAAACCATTTTTTGATAACTAGGATGACCTTCATAAGATATTTTATGATACTGATCCAAAATTTACTATTTTAAAGATGTCACATTCGAAATATACAATATTTTTTTATAATAAACCAATCCTTTCTGGTTTTTATTATATCTCACAACTTACATTTTCTGCAATTTCTCTTGAAATTTCACATATTGTTGGTATTGCATCAACACTTCATGAATTTTTTATTCTATTTCAAATTTCACACTACTTCCAGCATTGGTCAAAATTTGATGAGAATTCCTACTCAAAGCATCAACAATATTAATTTACTTTCCTTTAATGTGTTTGATTTCCATATTCAACTCCCTAAGGAAAGATAGCCATCTAGCTTGTCTAGCATTTAAATATCGTTGAGTAAAGAAGTATTTCAAACTTATGTGATCTGCCATTACTATGAACTTCTTTCCCAACAGATAATGTCTCCACATCTTCAATGCATCTATCATAGAAGCTAGTTCTAAGGCATATACAATATAATTCTAATCATGCTTCTTCAATTTCCTTGACTCATATGCTATTACTAAATTATCTTGCAACAATACTCCTCCTAGCCCTTCCACACATGCATCTGTACATACAATAAATTCCTTGTTTGGATCAAAAATTTTCAATATGGGTGTAGTAGTTAATTTCAGTTTTAATTGTTCAAAACTACTTTCAGATTTTTCTCTCCATTCAAAATTTACTCCTTTTTTCTGCAAGGAAGTAATAAGATAGGCTAATGCTGTGAATCCTTCAACAAGCCTATGGTAGTATCAAGAAATACCCATAAAGGATCGTATGGATGATACATTTGTGGGTACAAGCCTATTCATTATTGTTTGTATTTTCTCTAGGTCTACTGCTAAGCCATCCTTTGAGATCTCATGACCCTAATACTGAATTTTATCCTTGTAAAATTCACACTTGCTAAGTTTTGCATATAATTTATGTTCTCTAAGTGTTTGCAGAACTATTATGAGATGTCCTCTGTTTTCTTCTGCATTTTTGGAGTACACTGAGATTTCATCAATGAACAGTAGTACAAACTTGTCTAGATACTTGTGCAGTACACTATTCATTAAACACATGAATGTGGCAGGTGCATTAGTAAGCCCAAAGGGTGGGACTACAAATTCATAGTGTCCATATCCAGTTCGGATTGTTGCTTTGTTGATGTCCTCATCTATAATTCTGAATTGATGATATCATGTTGTTAAATCCATATTTGAGAAGATAGTAGCTCCTCTCACTTGGTCAAATAAGTCATCTATCCTTGGCAGAGGACATCTATTATTAATAGTTAACTTATTCAATTGTATGTAATATATACACATTCTGAATGTGTCATTTTTCCTTTTAACAAAAAACACTGGGGCTTCCCAAGGAGACACACTTCGGCTTATGTACCCTCTGTCTAATAATTATTGTAATTGCAATTTCAATTCTAGTAGTTCAGGTGTACTCATTCTATAGGGTGCTCTAGAAACAAGTGTAGCTTCTAGTACTAATTCAATTGAAAAATAAATTTCTCTTTTAGGGGGTATATGGGGGATTTCCTCTCGAAATACGTCCTTAACTCTCTGATCACTAGTAAATTTTCTACAACCTCCTTTTCAGTTTGTTGTCCTAATTATTCAACTTGTATAGCATACACTTGACAACCCTTTATTGCTCTCCTTTTTAGCTGTAATGCAAATATTTGTCTGATAAATATTGGTTTTGGTTTTCCTTTCGCTATCACAACTCTTCCCTCACCATCTATACAATGTACTATTTTATCTAAGAAACTTACTATTGCTATCTGCTTCTCTAACTAGTCTATTACTACTAACAGGTCATATGATCGTAGAGGAAAAATATTTAAATGAATTTCATTTTCATATCCATTTAAATTTACAGTAGTTTTTGGAAGTTTATGGGTCACTTTTATTTTTGTTTATGTAGCTAACTGCACTAACCATGTTTGCTGAAATTTTTCTGATTTGAACTTAGAATTTTCCACAGTCCGTGGACTGACATAACTTAAATTTGCACTTGGATCTATCAAAATAGAAACAATTTGTTCAGCAATCATACCTTCAATTTCTATCATGGTCGATTGGTATTCAACTTGGTGATATTCAAGTCTAGCATTTTTCCTAGGAATGTTTCGAGCAATGTTGTTTACTGTAGTTGCCTCTCATAACACTTAAATTCTCTGAACTATTTTGTGAGAGTCATGTAACAGGTGAGGTTCTCCACATCCCCAACACTTTAGTAGTTATTTCATTTTTACAATACTTTCATTTTTCTTGTTTTTATCCATCTGCTTAGACCCAGTATGTGACTGTGTTTGTCAGTTTTACCCACTTTTATTAACTTTTTTCCTTTGGTGGTTCTTCCCAAAAATTTTCAGATATGATGGTTTTACTTTTTTTACATTTCAGTCACCCTTCCCCTTGTCTTTATTTTTCCAAATTTTTAGCTAATCATTTATGCCTTTAAACTGCTAATAGTAGTGTCTTGCTTCACTGACAGCTTCATCCATTGTTTTTCGATTGTCAAATTTGATTCTCTCTTTATAAACGATAGGTAGGCAGTTTAAAAATTGTTGTACTTTCACCTTTTCCTCTCTGATATAAGGCACATAGAGAAGCAAGTTAGTGAATTTGGTAATAAACTCATCAATTTTGATTTGTCCCCATCTCAACTCATGAAACTATTTGGCTTTATCATCATAATATCTCTCAGTTAGGTACCTAGACTTAAATTTGGCTTGAAAGTCTTCCCATGTAACAATTTTTTCATCCAGCACAGGTACCATTTTTGTTTCTTCCCACCAAAGGGTGGCTTTACCCTACAGTTTGTAAATTCATAATATAGCTTTTAGGTTACTTCCGTATTCATATACCTGGAAGTATTTAACCATATATAGAAGCCAAGATTCTGCATCCTGCTCCTTTTCACCATCAAAAGTGGGAGGTTTGATTTTTTGGAATTATCCTTGCAATTCCTTTTTCTTTCTCGAATGATGTCCAAATGCTTCCCCACCCTCACATCCTTCTGAGTTGGTTTTAGCTTCTTTCCTCTTTCTTCCTTGGTCTTCACTTTCATGACTATACCTTGAGGTTAACTCTTTGATCAACTTCTCTTTCTCTTCACATTGATTGCAACAATCATTCATTGCTAGTCCTTAGCTGAACCATTTCTCGTTGCATATATCTTATCATATCCAACAATTGAGAATTTTGATCTGGTGGGTTTCCCGCATCCCCAAGATCCACATACAACTCTCCTTATTCATTCATAACAATACTTTTACTCTTTCTGTACTTTGCTCACTGTATACATAAATTAATTAGTACATCATATTCTACAAGTAAAAAATTTTCTCTTATATTTCACAGCAACATATTTTTTTGTTTTTCTGTGTGGGGACACATAGGCTCAGTGTTTTCAACATGGGATCTGATACAATTTGTAACAACTCCACTTACCAATATTTTCTTTTTTAATATTTATAACCTTATATTTCTTTTTTTGTCATTTGATTATTTTAATTCCATCACTATATAACCTCTTCCAAAATTTCCTTAAAGGATTTAATTTTTGTCGTTAGTATCTTTATTAAGATATAATTATATTCACAACTATGCATATAATTACATCCATAGTAACATAATTATATTCATACATTCCTCCCTTTAATTTATTAATAACTTCTCCTCATCTTCACGGCATTCATATATTTATGTCAATGTATATTAAGGTATACCTTTATAATAGTTTTTGTTACTATTATATTATCAAAATCATGATTTTTTCCTCTATAAATTTCCCCAACTCTACACTTATAGTTATATCCTTGAATTTTATGAACTTTAATTAATATTAAAGATTCATATTAGGACATGTATCCCAACATCCTAAGTCTTCCTATAAGTGTTATTATACTTGTTACCACATGTATCTCAATTCGTTTTATGTTTGAGTCTTATGTAATATTTCAAACGTGTATAAACATACGTGAATGCAATACCATATAGACATACATGAATGAATCCCATTAAGGGTTTCCTTCCTATACCACGTCCACCCTAATTCATTTCAAACACAGTTAGAATTTAACTATTATTTGAATTGGAACATGTATATTGTCCATTTCCATTAAATTAACAATATTATTACACAGTATTTAAATTAGAGGATTTGAGTTATATGACTAGACTATGAATGCTTTAATAGTTGGATGCAAGTCTTTAAATCCATACATTTTCAGATGTAACGTATCTACTTCTACCATACTTCTATTAATTTAGTGTTATCTCGCATTAATATCTTATGATAGAGTACCCTGAAATTCATTAAATGTTCCTTTGTTCGATGCTATTATTCATTAGTTTAATGTACCCCGACTATTGTTGGTCACATGGGTATATTAATGTCATTAAAAGCTATCAGTTGGATCCCTCGGCATTCCACAGTTGTGATGATTTTGTATTCATTCTCGTCAGAGATCTTTGCTAGGGTTAATATCTTTGTATGTCATTTTACTTTTCATTCGACCTCTTTCCTTATGAGGGTTTCGGTTCTGATTATGCACTATCATTTTGGCAATGATCATGGCTTCCTTCTGTCGATTTTTCCTCACAGTCTGAATCTCCAGCTCAATTAATATCACCCGCACATTGATTTTGTATTTTTCATTTTACTTAATCTTCATATATTTTTACCGAACTCGTTTTCCTTGTATAATTTATGAGTTATCCCTGTTGTATATTCACAATTTTACTCTTCGTTTTTCTTCCAGGTGCAATATAGAGGAGGTTTCCTCAAGAATTTTCACCGCAAACCCATAAGGTAATAGATGGTTCTTTGTAATGCAGGTAAGTTGTGGAAATCGTCCCACAGTTACCATGTCTCCCTTCTTCTCCCTTTACTTAGGGAATTACAATTTCTTCTTTGCATTTCCAATTATCCATTTAACAAATCATGTGAGTCCTGATATGTTAATGACTGAGCTTTTTGTCGTTAACCTGAAGTCAGTATTTAAGAATTTACAAATGAATGCATTGTTAAATTTATTTAACGTTTTTTCCCCAATTTCTATACCCTTTCATTCAGTTATAAAATTTGTTTGGTTTTTCTCAATTTTATAAACTCGTATTGATACTCTCTATCTTTGATTTACCATTCATTCTCAGCGTTTTATTATTATCATTTATAAGTCTCATTGTTTTTTCCTATGTGAATAGAATTTGAAAGTTTTCATTCGGAACTCAAATTCTAGAAATCGATATTGTTACAGTCAACTATGAATTATTGTGTTGAGTATTCTTTGTTTTATATTTTCCAAATTTTTTCCTTTCAATAATAGCGCATCTCTGAGATAATTTTGTTGAATTTGACATTATTTAGCTTGAAAGAGAGGTATCAAAGCTTGCTTTGATTTCCTGTATATACATACCCTCGATTTTATAATTTAATTACTTATTGTTTGGTATCGAACGATTCAAGTTAATTCCATTTTGTTTTCCATAAAATTTACATCTTTGCGAAAATGAATTGGAATTCGATTCCAACCTTTCATTGTAATGAGCTTTATTGAATCCTTAATATCTATAATATATATATTATCTGTGTGCAACTTAGTTGTTTTAATGACTTCACTCTATCTTGGTTAAATTACTAAGAGTCGATTTCGATATTTCCAGTTAATGGAATATATATTTTAAATTAAGTTCATTCGTTGCTTAGCCTTTTGGTTTTCGAATATACCCAATTTAGTGTGTCATTTTTTTGGTTAGATTCGATCATTACTTAACAATATATATATATATATATATATATATATATATATATATATATATATATATATATATATATATATATATATATATATATATATATATATATTCATTATGTGTGTCTTATCTTATAATCCACCATTTATAATTTTTATAAAAAAATTATAATAATAGCTAATAATTTGATCTATTCAAATACTTTTGTTCTGTAAGTAATGGTAATTTGATAATTTCATAGATTAAAAAAATGTTTTATTACACAGGAAAGCAACTATTTTCCTGCTTTCGTACAATTCATGAATTTACATCAAGTACCGAGTATATGGTTTCCAACCCAAACTCAGGTAATGCATTTTATATAATTTCCATAATATTACATAATTCTATTTTCATTCTCAGTTTACCTTACTGAATTAAGAGTTTGATTTTCTTATTTCATGTACAGAAGAAACTTCACTGCCTCATACTCGGCTAACAAGGTATATCTATATATTTTATTATGTTGACAATTATCAACATTCTCTCTATTTATTTTAAATTATATTTGATCTGAATCTAACCCATCTCTATGTGGGTTTCTGGTACAGGTACTTCACTCTCGTAGCTTACACCACCATCATTTCAACTTTCTTCCACAAAAGAATTGGCAATAAATTTTGTTTCGTTTTTCGCTACCATGTACCAAATTCAACCATTTAAATTAATTTATTATTTTTCAATGTATATATAGACAATTTGAAATTAGTATCAATAGTATTCGACTGTCATTCAATATTACTTTGACAATGATAACTGACATTTTACATGGATATTAATATATTTTTCTTGTCATCTTCATGAGATGAATTTAAATCCTTGGAAAATTTCTATAAATTGTATGTAATTTATTTATTATATAGAAAATGCATACCTCTGTATGAATAGTTCATATATTATTGTTTTTAAATCCATATTATATTTTGTATCTATAAAATTTTTCTCTATACATAGTCCTTCTCCATGTATAATGGTCTCAAGGTTATTTTTCAACCATATTATGAGTGTGTATATATATATATATATATATATATATATATATATATATATATATATATATGGATTTACAAATTTATGAATTTGTACAGTTTGAGTTTAAGTACATTATTTGTACAAAATATTTTTTTCTTCTTTTAATATGATAAGTCAATTCCATTGTATACATCTCTACTTCCTCTTTGTTTACAAAATTAACTCGGCATTTCTATTGTGAATTACCATATTTCTCTTAAAATATTTAGAATATTATTTAATCCTAATGATGTATTTTATATATGAAATATAGTAATTATCATAAACCTAACAATAGATTTAAAGCCTTCTAATTGGGTTTAGACATTCTGGTTGTTGGTTAATTAATTTAACTAGTCTATGTAACTATACATAAACTTTAACTATACCTATTATAGTTAATTTTCTGTTAAATACATTAGACACTTTATCTTTAAAGAATAAAATAATTTATCATATAAATTGATAATTTAGGAGACATAGTTTTCAACCTATCTTCCTAGTTGAAGGATATTAACCCTTATCCAATCATCATCATAATAACAGGATAATAAGACAAAATTTAATAATTGTACATACCAATTCCGGTAAAGATTATTTGCCTCCCAACCTTGATCTTTCACCCACATCTCTCCCCCCCCCCCGCCCCGGAGCAGAGACCAGTTCCTCCAAGGTGTAGACAACCCCTTGTCTACTCAGGAATGTCTTATTTAAGCTTTCTTTCTCTAAGCATGTTTCCATAACTATATCCAATTCAATCAGGATGTTGTTTTCACTTAGCCTAGGATTTACTTTTGTTTTTTCCATAAAATCTCTTTAAAACTAGCTTTTTCCTCTTTCTAGTTTTATCTCCCCTCTTATCAGTAACTTTCCACTTTACTGAGATATCTTTTAGATTTTTATCTTGAATCTAATATATTTATTTTATTTTCCAAGGATTTTTGGAGATTTTTGGAAAGTCTTTAGATTTAATTGCATCCTCGTGGACTTCAAATCTTGGTCACCAATTTACTCTTAGTGTTTGCACAATAATCAAAATTCCACATTTATTAATTTAAAAAATAATATTTCCACACATATTATTTTTACTTTAGGCCCACTTAACCTTTAGGATTTGCAACTGTCTAAATAATAGGAGTAAAATAGGGATATTATGTTTGTGATGTAAAACACTCTAAACGAGTATATATATTAAATCTAGTTAAGAGTTTATGCAATGAAAATTAACCAATAGTAGGCTATTGGGTTTTTTGTAACCATGCCACTAAGAGGAAGATGATTTCATTATTTCGAGATATGTAACACCCTCCTCCCACATTTACATTAGGAATCAGCCAACCAGGGTAAACGTGCAATGAAAGGATTCTACGATATGATTCAGCCTCTTAGGTGATCTTAAGGAAGTGGAATTGATGGAAACACATCAAGCATAACTTCAACATCAACAAAAACACTCCCAGGTGTCATCCCAACCACTCAATTATCCCACCCCTGGATCCCATTGATTTTTTAACCCACTTAACCTCTGGACGCATGCACAAGCTTGCATCCATGCATCTAGGAGGCTCTAGATGCATGCAAAATCTTGCATGCCTGCATACAGGGAATATTTGTAGTATACATGTGCCATAGTCAGTGGGATTTAATTAACTTTTAAAGCCCATAATAATGGCCATTCCCCATGTTATCAGTCCAATAATTCTTAAAAGTTGTGAGATTTTTTATTTTCTGTTAAAGAATATTAGAGGTAGCCACAAACCTACTTTTAAGCCTTTGTATCTTGCCTTCCTAATGTTCAGAGAGGTCTCTCTCTATATGATTCATCTTTGTTGATTGTATTTGGTTTTAGCCTAGCTATGTAGGAAAAATTTGTTTTGGGTTTTGATTTGATTTTATTTGGTGGTCAAATCACTTACTTAGATGGATAACTATAGGTTTGAATCCCATTAGGAAAATGGAGTCAATGTGTCAAGCAGTCACATTCGGATCAAGTTATAAATGAAATTTTTATAGGGAAATATAGCTGAGTCACTTCAGATCTTCAAGGCTGATGGTGAAAATGGTTTTGATCGGGACAAAAGAGCAATTAAGGGTTCTTAAATCTGGATGATGAGCGAAAAGGCAGAGGTTAATCGAAACTAGGGATAAATTAAGGTTTCCCTAATCTGGATATCAGTGGAAAACATATAAATTATATTCAGTCAAAACAGAGTGCTATCAACATATTCTGAAATAAAAATTCCTGATTTATCATTTGAATTTTGAACACATTCAATTATTGATGGAAAACATAAGAATATTGACAAAGTAACAAGTGAAAATACTTCATTGTAGTATCTCAACACATGAATCTTGTAATATGCTTCTTTGTTTCCTTAATCCAGTCTGCTGACTTGAATTTGGTACAAAAAACCCTTAGGTTCAAAATAGTAAACTACAGAAATTTTCAACAATTCATCCACACTCAATACTTCCAAATGAGAATTATTTATGCAAAAACTCATAAAAAATATCCTAGAATAAACTTAAGAATTATTCATGGAAAGGAAATATCTTCATGTAAGAATATAGTGAAATATTTCTAACTAATGCTATTTTTCCCTTTTTTATTGAAATAAATGGTTTTCTGTCTTGATTTAGTCACTGCTTTATCTCTTTTCTATTCAATGAAGACTTTAGCTGGACAATGAAGTGTCTTTCACACTGGCAAATTCACTTTTTCTCTGATTTTGACTTTTACCTTTCAAATGATACACTTTCATCTGATTCTCTTTATCCTGATACTCTTTCACTGTAAAACTGTAAATGTTGATGTAAAAAAAACAAACTCTATTTTTTACTTTCACTGCTCTGTGCTGAATGTAATCTGATTTTACAATAGATCAGTTAATTTTCCCATAATTCTGCCTATGGTAGTTTTATTTTCATCATTTTTCTAAAGTTTTTATCAGCTTCAGTATACTTTGAGAATGTTGTTTTGTTCAAAAAAATAAGTGTTTTACTTCATGATGTAAATAAAAAAAATTCTCAACATGTTTGTAGAGCACCTTCCCTACTGGGATTCCCTACAAGGATGTATTGTTTACCTGCTCTTTGGAAAACTCTCTTATATTTTTGTCATAATCCTCCAGCTTCATTAATCTATCATCAATCACTAGAGGATTGGGAAGGCCTTTTTGCCTCAGAACATCAAACTTAATCATGAACCTTGTGATTTCAATTTCCATGTTCTAGCACTTCTCCTCTAACTGTGTCATCAAATTATTCTTAGGGATTACCTTCCTAACTTCTAGTATGGTTTATGTTCGGTCATTAATTCCATTTTTTTCTATCTCTTGTCTACTTTTTGAATTAAGAAACTTGATGATTTCTAGACCTTCATCAGGTTTCTTGCTAAGCTCTTCTTTTGTCTTCATCATTGCTTCTCTTGCTGATTTCAATAGATATTTCCACTCATATATCTCCTATATGCATGGTCAAGTATCATTGACAACTTGAATGATACTGGACCATAATTGTTGCTTTCCATGTGCCATTGGTTCCTTCAAAGTTATTTCTTTTTCCAACTTCTTCAATTGTTCATTAAATCTGTTGGATTTTTGTTCTTCATTCTTGGCATTTATTTGAGCAAGCTTCTATGCATCTTCAAGACTTTTGATCTTTTATTTTAATATTTTTATCTCATTGGTTTCAGTAGACATATATTGCATTACCTTTACTAATTTTCTTGCTTCATCTGAATGGTGTGCTACTATTGTTGAAGATTCTATGACTGGAGTTGTAGATGAAGTAACTGGAATTGATGTGGACATTGGGACTTTAGGAGCCAGTTACTCTACCAAAGTAGAAGGTGCAGTTGTTGCCACTACAGGGATGACAATGGCAGGAACTTCTTTTTCTTTGTTGGCTTCTTTCTTCTGGACCAATTTTTCCATTTCAATTTCCATTTCCTTTATTTGAGCTGTTAACTGTAAAATGAGACTCATCATCTCATATTTCTAATTAGTTTCCTATAGGACCTCCTTGGCTTGAGGATGCTCTATAGGGGGAAGATTTAATTATTTCTTAAGTGCAGCAATGTCTGCATTTTTCTTTTTTATGAATTCCTCTGTAGCTTTTATATTTTTAGGATCATATCCTACTTCAATCACTAGCTCTTCTAAATATTTGATTATAGTCCTTTGCATATAAATACTATTTCTCTAATTTGAGTTGATCTCTTACATTTACCAGATTATTTTGAAATTTATGTGCACTCATGGCCTTGGTGGTCATTGTAGAATAAATCATCTCTCATTCATGGTTATGAAATTCAATTTGATCCAGAGGATGAATATCCTGGACTGGAACTTCAAAATATATCTTTTTTTTATTCAGAGGATGATTTAGGAGTTTGAACTGTGGGCTGAAGAACTATCATTAGTACCTTTCTGTTATTTTAGTCAAAGGCTGAAAGTAACCTATTTTGAATGCTAGGAGTTTGGTTTAGATACTGAGAATATATTTCATTTTTTACTTCTTAATTTTTGGCTTTGATTTCATTGTATCTTTCCTTGATATCCATGCCCTTTTCTTCTGTTTTATTGAATGAAGAAACTTCTATACTATATTTTTTCTGAATTAGATGTGCCTTAGAAGTAGTGGGTTGTTGTTCCTCTTCAATTCTTGTGGGAGGTGCATTGTCTTTTTCCAGCAATTTCTGTATCAATCACCTCTATTGTTTCCTTTTCATTATTGGAAGGATTTAGCTTTAGCTTTTTACTGTATCTTAATTTGAATTTAGTCTCTGTTGTAGTCTCATCTGTATAAGATCCTTCCTCCTTGCTTCTTTTCACATTTCTGTCTTCTTGGGCTGGAGTTTGAAAAGTTTGACCAGTATCACTTTGCTTTGCTTCTCTGCCTCTACTAGTGTATTCTCAAACCATTCCGATTGATTTGAAAATTTCTCAATCTCAGGCTTATTTTCATGTACATATGGAGTTAATTTGCATTTAACTCTCATTTTTCTAATAACACCAAGGGGATCATAATACCAAAGGAAACTAGGACTGGATTTGAACTCCTACAACTATTTTTCTACTTTTGGACATGCCTCTCTGAATTTAGAAGCCTTCTTATATATTTTAGGGCAAATAACCTCACAAGGATGTATTTTGGCAGTTTATAATGGATAAACATGGATCCATAAACTCTTATTTTAGTGTGATTTTGGTACAAGTCTAGTCACTTGTCCTGTTGTGCTTAGACAATTGCAAAACCTTCTTGATTTCGTTACTAAATCTCGGCAACACACTGCTGTTTAGAAAATTTAGAAGGAGATGGATGAAGGAATATGTAAACTCTGAATAGATCAACTCATTGGAATCCTTCCTTATCAAGAAAGTCTAAAATATGATTGATTGTGGATTTCCTTCCACATCAAGCTTCTGAAGGCTTATATTAAAATTCTTAGATTGAAAATATAGGAACATGCGAAACAAGAACGAAGAGTACTTGAATACACCTTCAGAAGGAATTTTGACTAATTGCTCATGGATACTGTCAAAAATATATTGGGGAAAGTTAAAGATGGTAGCAGGAGGCTGACCAAGTGTAAAAGTAGACAATAAAGAAGCACTACAACATCAACATGTTAATTTGTAACGAAGCCAAGAATGAAAGACAACATGGAAATGATATGTCTTGTCCTTTTAGAGAATTTAGCAGATGAGTATGGAGGATTCAGTTTAGGAATTGCTACATAAGTAGGCATGAAGGTCTGAAAAATATGGAACCTCTTGGGGAAGTCCAGATCCAAGTATAACTTAGTGAGGGCTTCAATAGAAAAAGGAACATCATTTGGCTTAGACTGTATCTAAAGCATTTGATTGATAGAATCTGTTCTAATAGTAAACAAGACTTCCTTTTCAGGGTTTACTACACTCTTTCATCATAGCATAATTAGCAGAGTCTTATTACTTCTGGGCATTGATAAGTATGAGTAACAACATATTTAGGCAACTTTTACTCCCAGATAAACACTTCATCAATCTGATTTATGGATCTTTCTTTGCTCCAGAAGTGGAGCTCAAGAAGGTTGAACTTTGTCAATGTATCATTGATCTTGAAGTATACATCTTCTACTAGAATCTAATCTACATATACAACAAGGGGTTGCAGAGGATTTACTGTTAGGATGTTTTTGGAAGCCATTGATTTGTTTGATTAATCAATTTTATACTCTTATGACCTTTAAAAGAAATGATTTAGGCCTATAAGAACACCTCTAGAAGTTATAATAGTTTTGCAGAAGGATTTGGATACAATAGGGGTTCTATATTTTGTCTGCAAAAGAATAATTCTGATCAATTAACTTTAAACTATGATATCTATATCAAAAGAGCAAACTTAAGACCGTAGAGCTTCTGCAAATGATATCTAGGGCCTATAATGCACTCTCTATGATAAAAACCATCTCAAGACATCAATTTTATGAAAAAATTATGCCTAAGTACTGTAAGAGAGGTTTTGAAGGCAACAAAATGCTTTCTCAGGTCTCCATACGGCTTAAATTTCTTCAGATTACTCAATTTCTGGTTTTAATAGTCCAGGGTTTCAAAATTTGGGAAAATATTGCTCAGGGTTTACAGAATAAAGGTTTTTTGGTAAGAAAATGATTTTTGTTTAGGTTCTAAGGTTCCTAAATTATTCAATTAAATGTATATCTCTTTTATATTGATGAATGAGTCTTTTAATCTAAAGAATACGTGGGAAAATTGAAATTTTTCTCAGCAGGAGGGTTTTTAAGGTTGTAGAAGGTTTTCATAAGCTTTTACTGGCTTTTATAGGCACTCAAATATCTTCTTCACTGCTTGTAGCAGTTAAATTGGTGAGTTCAGTTTCTTTTAGGCTGGAAAACAAATTCGGTAGTGTTCTTCTTGGTCTGCAATGATTATTTTTCATGAAAACTGTAATAGAAGAGTAAAATGAATGCATTTGGGCAGTTTATAAATGTTTTTCATTGAACAATGAATGCATTGAATGACAATCAATTCAAATAGGAAGGTGGTTTGGGGGCGAGGGAGGGAAAAACTGTCAAGTGGTTTTCGCATGCTTCAAAGGTTGTAAGAAGAATTATATTGATCGGTGTGATCCAATGCAATTGAGACATGTGGCAAGGAGAGGAATTCTGCAAACCGAAGTTAACACAAGCTTTAGGGTCAATATCCTAAAGAATAGCGTTGCCCAAGTCCATATTCATTTAACAAACCTTATTTTTTCTTATTTCATTTTACATGACATTACATATGAAACAAATCTAAATATTTCAAACAATTCATAACAAATTCTATATCAAAACATACAGAGAATGCATTCCCTTACTCAGTAGCTGACATATTACTGCATATTTTGATGAAAATATTCACTGCAAATTCCACAATATCATCAACATGTTTTTACATCTAATCACTACCAACGTAACACTACAATGATTATCAATAGAATTCACACCTTGACCAATTTCAAGACTATTTCTTATGCTATCAATATAATTAGTTCAGACAACAGAAAAGAATTTTTTTTTTCAAATAAAATGAGAATCATACGTTGTGTACATATATTGAACGACCACAAACAACTTACTACTCAATTCTTCCTATATTTTCGTGCAATTATCTATTCTTTTTACATACATATCACCCTAATATATTATCTAAAGAGGAATATAATTATGGAAAAAATATGCCCCTCTACTTCAATTATCAATCCAAATAATCAAAGTCGAACAATACTCAACCAGTCTATCAATGTTTAATGAAAATGTGTTGAGAAACGCCATAAACCATTGTTCTCCTCGATCTTTGAAATGTCGTTCTTCCCTTTGGTATTGAAATGTTTCATTTTGTAACATGGTGTTCGCTCTTCATACACTATGATTTCCACCATGCCTACCCGACGAACAATATTTGGGCAATAGACGATCCTTGTCCATGATTAATAAAAAAAATGAAATTCCTATGATCGAATTCCACCGGAGGGTGAAATATATACACTCATCGATATATAAGATTTCAAATTTAAATTTAAAAATTAAATTTTATTGTAATGTTTCGATTTAAAGAGTTGGTCATGAATCACCACAACAAAGGAATTTGTTTTCTTGGTGGTATTCTTTCGTTTCAGGCCTGTAACCGAACTTGTGTATTTGGATTCATTTTTTCATTTCACGCTAGTAAATGGTAACATTGTGATTCCCATTTTGAATATTAATTTTTTGGAGTTCATGGAAGGTTTTATATTAATATTAGGTTTTACCATAGATTTTATAGATTTTGTAATAGTTGTAGTGTTTATATTAATTTAATAGTAATTATTATTATTATATTATTAGTATTATTACTAATATTGATAATATTAATATTAATATTAATAATCTTTAATAAAATTAATATTTATAAATATATATTGCTAACAAACCAACATTAATAAAGTATTGGTATATGAAGAACCACTTTGTTTTGTACTTTTCAAATGCCAACTAATATTTTTATAAGGTGGAAAACAACATGGATGGACATGTATCAACCAATTTATTAATGTGGTTGTGCTACTTGACAACCTACGTACATGAAGTTGATTAATATTAAAGCAATATTATTAACTAGCTTAGCTCTATTTATGGGTCTACCAAGTGCCAAGTAGGATGAATTTATTTTCATCCTAAAAGAGGTTTTATATAATTTTTTTTTTTTGTTTACAAACTCAAAATGTTTAATAGGGCATTACATGTTTTACAAGACATGAAAATATATTTACCATACTCGCATAGGGAGTACCACTTGGCATCATATAGTTCATAACAAAATTCTATTAATATTATTAAAGTTGATAACATTTAGAATAACATTTATATAATAATATTAAGATTACTAACATTTAATTAATATTATTAATATTATTAATAACATGAACATTGTTAATATAAATATTATTATCATTATATTGATAAATAATATTAATAATATTTATATTCTAATCATCAATAATAATATTATGTATAAAAATTAAATTTTAAAATTATACTTAGTTTAACTTTTTTTATTATTAATTTGTCTATTTTCATCAAATCATAATTAAGTCATACAAAAATAGTAGTCTTAATATCGTTGCATGATATAAGGGAAACCAAACCAAAAACAATAAATATACCTTAAAGTTCTTATGTCTATCAAAAGAAGCTAAATAAAAAATACAACATGATTGTCACTAGGCCATGAGAGATGTCTCGTGAAGTTCTAATAAAAGTTACAAAATATCAGTCATTTATAATAGACAAGCTCTAATTATAAAACATAAACAACAATAAAATAAAATTCATAGGGCATAAGGATAAAACTAAAATGAACTTGGGTGTTCATCATTCCTCAGAATAAATAGGAGGGGGAGATCGTGTGTGCTTGTCCCTATAGATGATTGTCTCTCGCACATAAGATGCATATCAATATGTGTCAATCCATCATCTAGGATGACAAGGATAGATCATAGATGCTTTTGGTCCTCATACATATTAGTGATATGAATGACGATCATGATCTTTTCCCTGATGACACAACCCAAAAAAAAATTCATTTGTCAATATAGAGTGATGGAGTGGAAGTATTATTTTTAGCAATCCCTAGTATGTCGAAGATCTAGAACAAAATCAAAGAATTTTTATTAAAAATTTGAGTTTGAATGGGAATTTCAGTTGTGAACCTCCCAATATTCGAGTAAATGAATTTGTTCTTGATTTTTTGAGGGTTAGATGAATGGTAAATTATAGCTACAAATTGGACGTGATATTGTGACTAGGGCTAGTAGAGAGACCTCGACTGCCTAATGCATGTCTAGGGTGCATGTGTTGTTGTGGAATGACACTAGGGAAAGGTTAGTTCTTGAGTAAAGGTGACAGAAGAGATAAGAGAAGTGAAAGGGAATGAGGACTAAAAGAGGTCTTATCCAAAGCATGTTGGAAGAAAAGTATCAACAACAAGAAGGTCAAGTGGAACCAAATCTAGGGAAATGATAGACATGAATAGGTAATAGCATTAGGAAAATAAGGGTTGTCCTCGATTTGAGGAAGAGACAGGTAATCTCCCTACAAACACTAACAATTTTCTATCTCTGCTTAGGGGAATAATACCAATTTCCACTAGAAAAATACTTGCACCATAACACTATAATTATAATACCATCATTAGAAATTAAAATTCCATTATTTTAATAGCAAGACTAGTGTAGAAATCTTCCAAAATAGCTTAATGGAATCATTCTACGAAATCTCCTACTAGATATTAACCAACTATATTCACCCCCACAAATATTTAAATTTTGCAAATTATACAACCAATTATAAAGAATAAAATCTAGAATCCTTGACCACGAAGGCATACACATACCTTCACAATTGCACCAAAATTTTGGGTGTAGGGGAGGAAATAACCCAAGAGAATCCAGATGTTGTAGCAAAATCTGTAGAAAATATGAGGGTGACTCCAATCATACCAGTAAAATGTGTTGGCCACTTAATTTTCCAGTTTAATTCTCTTCATCATCGTAGCTTTTAAAAATTTGTGATTTCATGGGGATGATTGGCCAGACCAACCTCATATTTATTGCCTAGGCTGCTAGTTGGTTGGTAGGCCTTCTCCCATCCCTCCTTGGGAACATAGTTCAATACTCAAATCAAAATACTCAATCTAATAATATTATTAATATTATCACTAATACATTATTAATAACATTAATATAATAATTTTGAAACGATCTTAGCTCGAGTATTTTGGTAAACAAATTGTTTCCCTAGTTGCATGGGTTGAAGTATCATGAGAAATGTTGTAACTAACCTATTTTTTGGAATTTATGAATTTGTTACATCTAGTGTAATAGTGATAATCAATCTTTCGAAGTTACCAATTCTCCAAAAAAATCACATTCCAATCTAAAAAATAACATGAATATAACAACTATTAATCGAATAAATCATATTATTTTAATATAATAATGTTATTAATAATATTTAAGTAATAATACTAACATAAATATTAATATAGTAATAATAATAATAGCTATTAATAAAAATAATTTAAATAATACATAAAATTAAATATTGTTATTAATAAAATTAATATTCATAATATTAGTATTGATAACAATAATATTTTAAGGATATTATTAGTAGCATCATTAATAATATTGTCATGTCCTGCTAGCACAGCCGGTTGAGGAGGGGCATTGTCAACAAGGCGACCTAGGATCAAACCTTGTCGGGGGGTGGTTGTGCCCTCTGCTAGGGGGAGGAGACACACTATAAACTCCAGTCAGTAAAAGGGTTGGTGAAGCCAAGGCCACATGTGATCCCTGGGTGACTTTGACATATTAGATGCCCCTGGGTCATGACTACTCAAGCCACAGTTCAAGGCTGCTAGAGGATCACAGACAACTTGATAGACAAAAAAAAAACATCATTAATAATATTAATAATGTTACATTAATACATTAATTATACTATAAAATCATTATTAATTTAATAATATTACTTTATGTAATAACTCATTATAATATTAATATTAATGTCATTTATAACATGTTCACTATGGTGGACTAGGTAACATTCAAGGGATATCCCCGATATGAATTACTAACTAGAACTCACACCATTTCGAGTGGGAGTCCCAATAGTGGGGTGTTTAATTATATTCCTTGGATTCAAAAACACAGTGTGGTGTACGTTGTATTTGGTTAAACCAAGTGTGTGACCGTATAGACAGTCAATATGACGCATGAGCAGTTCTATCTATAAAGGGAAAAGAAGTGTGCTCTTTCGAAACATGTAATAGCACGCAGCTTGAAAGGAGCACATGAGCTGAAAATACATCACACAAACTAACAAGTGGAATATTCCACAAGTTAAATGTGATGGGTTAAAACATGATCACTCATTCAACCAGATTCATACTAATGCAAACAAAATAGTTCATAAGGATATGCATAATTTAAACAACATACATCGCAAATATAACAATAATAGTCCTACTACATTTAAAATATATGCATGAAGGCATGTCAACTCTAATTTTATTATAAGTGAAAGTTCAATTTAGACATACAACATTATGAACCACTTGCCCCAATAGTGGAACATGATGTCGACAACACCTTCTCCTCCCAAATACGTATACTCCATTTATGTTATAGAGAAGTGAAGGGTAACAAAAAACTCACAATCCTTTTATAAACCTAAGCCTAGCCAAAATCTTGGCTCCCAAAATTCCTTTACAAGAACTACAAGGATGTATTTATAACCAAAGGCGGGGGGGTGACTCTTGGAATGTCCCCTTAGTGACTCTTGGACTCGCCTCATGACACATCTCATTACATATGACTCTACAAGTTCCATGATGGACACATGTAATTTCACTTATCCAATAATTACAGATAATAGTCTAATTTCTACTTATACCCATATCATAAAAAATAGGGTAGATAAAACTTAACAACCTAACAAGACAAAAAACTATGATGTTGGAGTTAGGGTGAAATAAAGCGAGGAATCTTGGACTTGGTGTCTCTCGGTCACATAATAATACTAAGCTTGGTAGTGTGCAATGGTCTGCCAAATGTGGGAGATACTATTAGGATGGAAGAAGAATGTTGCCTCCATAGTATACAAGTATAATTTCTTGGAACTGGTCTTCACCTGTTTATCAATTAGGATAAACATAATTTTGATATGAATCTTTGCACTGATGTAATTCTATAAGTTCTATTTATTGATCTCCATGTCCTCCCAGGTGGCCATCTACTATACCTTCTTAAGGTACTAATGAATCTCATGTCAGAATTGTCATTTTCATTTAGTCTCGGTGAGTGTACCAGTTGATGGGGTCCAATGGGTTCTCACAATGAAATACAAACTATTTTATATCTGTACAAATGAGGCCTAAATGTTTCCTATTAATTATCAAATATTCATGTCGTTATGGATCATCATCTGAACATTGGATTTCTCCAACTTCACCTCCGACTTCACCTTCTTCACTAGTGTAAGTGGTGTGGCTTTGTCTCGTATTGTCACCTCATTCCCAATGGTGATGGTGGTTTGTACATTCTTAAGAATCCTAAAAAATTATCTATTGTGTCATTGGAATTCATGTAACACAAACCAAATGAAAGCAATTCTAGAAGAAGCAGTAGTAGCAGGAAGTGGTACAGTGTGAAAAAAAGGAAAGATGAAGGTATCTGAAAATTTAGAAGATGAACACAACTAAAAAATGAAAGTAGATCCTCTCGTTTAGAAATTAACTTTATAAATTGAAGAAAACTGGGTACAAATGCAATAGAGAGAAAAGCAAAGGAAGAGAGAGAAGAAATAGTTAGAAGAATTAGTGCAGAGAGTGCAAAGAGAACAAGACTCGGAGGAAGAACAATAACTTAGAGGAAGAGAAGAAGAGGAAAGACAAAATCAACAAGAGGAAGAAAGGAAATGTAAAATTCCAGAATAAATGACACCTATACAGGTTGAAGAATAGATACAAGATCATCCAGTAGCAGACGCAGTGAGTGAATAGATACAAGAACAAGAGTTTGGTAGAGAACTTGAACAATTGAATCAAGTCACGCACTTAGATGTGGGACGAGAGCCACAAGATGAACATGTGGACCTAATTCCCAACACAAGTTAAGACACCTTTCAGACTCCACCACCTTCATATATAGAGAAATGACTGAGTAAGGAAGGTGAAGTAGTTCCCCTTGGGGATGATCCAATGATGGCTATGTAAAATCTATCATTTGATGAACTACATAAGAGGATTGTACAAGCGCAAATAAACCACTACTCAGATGATCATGCATTAATTGCATTCATGGGAGAAAGGGTGATCATGGAAGACATGATCAAGGATCCAAACTCCATTTGGAACCATACTGGTGCCTACGACGATAACCCTTTCTCTCATGAATGTAGGTGATGCATGATCATCTAGGAAGTGATTTCTTCATGCTTTTACCATCTTCTTTCATAGTTCATAAAATGAAAAATTGTACACATCCATTACTCGATCATCATCACTGGGGACTGCTTCCCCTTCCTTTCTTGAGGCTTTCTCTATGGCTAAAGGTGGTGCAGTCTGAAAGGTGGGATAATGTGCGATGGGAATAATGTCCACATCTTCATCTTGTGGCTATGGTCCCATTTCCATGTTCGTCACTTCAATCAATTGTTCAATTTTTTTAGCAAACTGTCATTCCTATATCTGTTCACTCACTCCTTCTGCTACTAGATGATCTTGTATGTGTTCTACAACCTGTATAGGTTTCATTTCTTCTAGCATTGCACCTTTCCTTTCTTCCTCTTCTTTCTTCTATCTCTCCTCTTTTTCTCTTCCTCTAAGATCTAGTTCTTCCTTCTCCACTTGTTCTTCTCTTTCTGTTCTCTGCACCGCTTCTTCTAAGTATATCTTCTCTCCCTTCCTCCACTCTACTCTATGTTTTCTTTGTCCCTTATTTTCTTTTATTTCCAAAGCTACTTTCTCAGTGAGAGGATATGCATTCATTTTCCAACTATGTTCCTCTTCTGAATTTTCAACTACCTTCTTCTTTACTGTATTGTGAACCAAGCCACTACTTGGTACTGCTGCTTCTTATGAAGCTATTATTGTCTACCCTAAATATTGAGAAGCCCCAACCATACTAATCAGTTAATGAGGTCAGGAGGAGTTATAATAGCTCTCCCATGGTTCCTCCTTTGGCCACTGAAATTTCCCAATGACCTAATTGAAGTGTACTGTCACAAAATGGTATTTTTAAATTCCCCTAGGATCATATAGATGAAAAATCTATCTACAAAACTCAAATCTGATTATGGCTTTCCCTTTAGCATCTACAAATTTGAGGATATTAATCTCGTACAATACGACCTGCAAAGGAAGAGTTGGCCATTATTCATTCTTCATCATATGCACTATTGTTGAAATTCTTGTTGATGTATGATAATATACCTCTTTCTCCCCAAGTTTTTGGGTGGCATACCTTGGAAAAATGTGTGGAGGGTTCAACCTGCTAAATGTTCTGATCATTGTGCCATCGAATAAGGCAACCCAACTACAATATATGATATCACCTCCATAGCTTCTCATGACATGAAAGGTGGATCCTCCTAAAAGATGAGTTTATAAAGTGGGAATATGAAATGATTAGTAAGTCTCTCCATGACTCTGCGATTACTACGATCTAATAGTAGTCCAAAATAGATATGTACGACATTTTCTCTTGGTGTCCATATCTAGTTCATGTCAGGGAGTTAATTCTTCTTGAATATTGCATCTAGTAAGTACACATACATGTAGAAGCACACTTTCTCACCCTTGGGTGGATTGCGAGTTTGTGTCACATGGACTCTTAGTTGACGAGTCAACATATCTGACCTATTGAAAGACTTCCCCTCCTTCACTACCTGGTTTTATAAGATATATCACCCCTTAGGAATGGTCACTCTGTCTGGTTGGCCATATATTCTACAAGCTAGAATGACCAAAAACCTATAGTATTTCCTCGGTGTCTTTGTCTTGTAGTACATGTGGGTGGGTGTTTATCTAAACTACGTTGCCTCCTTCACCTAACTCTTGATGATATCTCTTGTCTTCATGTAGGTGTGAATGTCATATAATATTGAGTCCATGTTCTTCACTGACACAGGAAGATGATACATCTTCTTGAAATGTACTGCCAAGAATGTAGCAAGATTTTTCCTGTTGGTGTTAACCAATGTCATATTTTTAACATGAATGTTTGAGACAACCTAGCTCATTACATCCACACATGGTAAATATGGATACCTTCATGAAACGTTGTAAAGCCTAAACTGGATGATGCTGATACACACCTTTCGGTCTTCTAAGTCTTCCTAAAATTCCTTTATAAAATAGTATTTGATCTACTGCCATATCCATTTTGATCCTTTCTCTATGGACATATGAGTGTTTGTATAAACTGGAAATTTAAATGAAATTTTCTCAATTTTTTCCCCAGTACTTCTTTCAACGATTTCCTTTGATGAATATCTCATAGATTCTATTGTGAAAGTGAATGTGGGAGAGATGCTCAACAAATGTTGTACCTTTGGGAAAAAAAAGGCACTAACGACAAGAAAATATCAGTTAGAAATAAAACTACTTTCAGGACATGTTCATAGAGCACTGGGAAACTAACTGGAATAATTATGAAATATTTAGTGGGAAGAGGGTCTTACTAGCTGAGGAAACTGCAGATTATGTAGTCCCAATAGTCAAGGTCAAAGCTTAAGGACTAAGACTACAAAATGTGCAATTCATCTTGGGTTTTCAGCTGGGAGGGACTGCACATTGTGAAATATTTGCTCTGTCATTTTAAGTCTTTCAACTAAATCCATACGACATTTGTTCCAAAAAAATTAGTAGCAACAAGAAATGGTCTGATATGCAACAAAGGAAAGAGAAAGGTAGCTAAAATTTTTGAAGAGGAACACAACTGGAAAATGAAAGTAGATCCTCTCACTAAAAATGTTGTTTTTGAAATCAAAGAAAATAGGTTACAAAGGAAACATAGAGTAGAGTGAAGGAAGAGAGAGAAGAAATAGTTAGAATAAGAAATGAAGAGAGTGCAGAGAAAATAACAAGAGTTGAAGGAAGAACAAGAGCTTAGAGGAAGAGAAGAAGAGGAGAGATAAAAGAAAGAACAGGATGAAAGGAAAGTTACAATGCTAGAATAAATTACACCTATACAAGTTGAAGAAAAGATACAGGATCAACCAGTAGTAGAATGAGTGAGAAAACAAATGGAGGAACGAGAGTTTGCCAAAGATCTTGAATAATTTATTGAAATGGAATTGGGACCTGAGCCACAAGATGAATATGTGGACATGATGCCCATTTCACCTTAGTCCACCTTTCAGACTCGACCACCTTCAACTATGGAGAAATCCATGAGCGAGTTACGGGTAAGAGTCCCCCTTAACGATAATACAGTGATGGATATGTAGAATCTTTCACTTGATGAACAATAGAAAAATATTTTACAAGCATGAAGAAACCACTACTTAGATGATCATGTATCACCTGCATTCCCAATAGAAAGGGTGGCCATGGCAGATGCCAACAAAGATCCAAAATCAATTTTGATCCTTACTACTGTCTGCCATGATCACCCTTTCTCTCATGGTTGTAGATGATGCATGATCATCTTGGTAGAGTTTTCTTCACGATTTTACAATCTTCTCCTATATTTCATCAAACAACATATTGTACATATCCATCACCAGATCTCCATCAAGGGGGACTACTTCCCCTTCCTCGCCCGAGGCTTGCTATACGACTGAAGGTGGTGGAGTCTGAAAGGTGGCCTAAGGTACGATGGGCATGATGTCGACAGCGTCATCGTGTGGCTATGGTCACACTTTCATGTCAATGACTCCAATCAATTGCTCAAGATGCTTAGAAATCTCTCGTTCATGTATCTATTTGATCACTCCTTCTGTTTTTTGTTGATCTTGTATCTGTTCCTCAACCCATAAAGGTGTCATTTCTTCTACCATTTCACCTTGCCTTTATGCCTCTTCTTTATTTTGTATCTCCTTTTGTTCTCTTCTGCTAAGCTCCCATTATTCCTTCAACTCTCGTTATGCTCTCTATGCTCTTTGGAATTCTTATTCTAAGTATTTCTTCTCTCTCTTCCTCTGCTCTACTTTCTATCACCTTTGTCCCTCGGATCATACAGATTGTAACTATTTTTTTTTGAACTAAAATATAATTATGGCTTTCCCTTTTTCATCTGTGATATTGGGATTCTTAATCTCATATAATATGACCTGCAAAGGAAGACTTGGACATGTTTCCTTATTTTTCCTATGTAGTGTTGCTAACAACATTGATGAGATATGATAACATACCTATTTCTTGACAATATTGTCAGTGGAAGATCTTGACAAAATATGTGGGGAATTCTTCCCGTCAAATAATCTAATCCATGTTCTATTTGATAATGCGAACCAATCTGTAATCTATGATATTGTCTCCATAGCTTCGCATGACATGCAAGGTGGGTCATCATGAAAAATGAGCCTGCAAAGTGGTAAGATGAAGTGACGAGTAATTTTCTACATGACCCCACAGCGACTACAATCCGAGAGTATCTTGCAATAGATATATACGGTAGTTTCTCTCAATTTCCATGTACATTTCATGCCAGGGAATTTTTCTGCATGAATATTGCATCCAGTAAGTACACATACATCTAGACACATGCTTGCTCACCCTTGGGTGGATTGCGAGCTTGCATCACATGGAATCTCACATGATGATTCAACATAACTGACCAGTTGAAAGTGTTGACACCTAATCCTATGGATGGGTGTGCATATGTATTTTTGTATATTATTTATTATTAGGAAATAAGGAAGGCCAAGAGTCATTGGGAGCTGAATCCCAATAGCCTCACCTCCCATCTATATAAGCATGTACATTCTTCAGCTAATACATATTCTGGTTTTGAGGAGTTACCTCCTGGTTTGACATGGTATCGGAGAGCTGGCCCATTTGGCATTTACGCTCTGTGGTGTAACTCCTATCCTTGCTCAGATCATATTTTTTAATAGTTTCTTGCTCATTAATGCTTGCTGGCGATACGCATTTCCCTGTTGCTTGACATTTTGCGGCTCCGGCTCACATGACCTGGGCCTCTGTCCCAATCTGAATTACCGGAGCTCTATCGTCCACGATCTGCAACTCATGTCTGTGATTCAAGTTCAAATATTTTTTGTAACGCCCTTTTGGGCCTCCTCTATTCTCCCTCTGTGCCCTCACCTTCACTTCTCCATGCTGCATCTATCTCCCACTCCAACGCGTCCCCAACCTGCATTTTTTACACTACACATTCCCCTCGCCATTCTCTCAATACATTACGCACCCTCTGCAACTATACATGCTGCACCCTCTCAACGCTGCTCGCTCCTTACCTTAACCAGCGCTCCCTCTCACACACGCCATCACTCCAGCATTCAAACTCATTTCCCATCACACTATCCCTACCCTGCGCTCTCACTGCTATCTCTCCCCATACGAGCGCTCCACATTACTCTCCACATTACATACCACTGTAATATCACCGCCATGTTCAATACACACGTTGAGGATGTTTAATACGCTGTTTTGTTAAATAACGCTCCCTCCACGAGTTTCTAACACCATAATACACACCTCTCCGCACTATTATATACGCCTTCTTGCTATTCAATACCGCTGTCATACAATTGCTATCCGTCGATATACATTTCCGCCCCACGTTTCATAATACGTTGTCATACATTTGCTGTCTGTCTACATATACCATCTGCATTTAATATAATACCAGTCGACTGCAATATATATCCAACGCTGTCTGTCCATATAGTCGACTCCATTTTATATCGTTGTCTGTCCATTTATATATTAAACGCTGTCTATTCCATGTATAACACATACACGCTCTGCTTCGTTTGTAATACCGCCCTTTCAAATTTTTTAAATACCGCTCCACGTTATATATATACTGTCCATTGTATATAGCAGTCCATTGATATTTAACGCTGTTCATTACATATGTAAAAGTTGTCCATTATATTTAACCACCGCCCCTCCATTTTCTTGTATTCATATTTAACCATCCGCCCCCTCCCATTCATAATTCTACCATTCCGCCTTTTAAATACCATTCCGCCCATTTTTAATACCATTTCTTACATTCATAATACCACTCCGCCATTCATAATTCCGTACTCTCCCTTCCATTCCATATCATCTTTTCACATACAAAGTTTTCCCCAAACAAAAAAAAATACATTTTTTTTTATGCAGAATCAGTTTATAGCAAAGAGTCTTTGTTTAAAATTCAGTCTTCAGCAAAAGTTTTCTGAGCAGATTTAGTTTCCAGAAAGAGTTTTTAAACTCAGAAAATTTTTTTCCAGCAAGAGTTTTTGCCCCTTTATTTGAAATATTTCAAGAGTTAGAAGTTTTTATAGCAGAATTTGTTTCCTCTTCAGAAGATTTTTTCCAGCAGTCTAATGCATTCTCTCATCTCAATTGTTGGGATAGTTCTCTCCGGCAAAGAGAACTATCTTGAATGGTCGCGGAAGATTAAACACACACTCATTTTTAATGAGTTGTGGAAAGGAATCTGTGAAGGACAAGCAGGAAATCCACCAGAGAAGCCCACTTCAGACAAAGAGCTTGCCATTTGGGAAAACAAGAACTGCAAGGCTTATGCCTTGATTGCAGCCTCAGTGAGTGAAGAGGTGAGTCGCCATATTTCATCATTCTCAAATGCCTTTTAAGCCTTGAAGAAACTAAAAGAACTCTATGACTCACATTCAGAATTAGAAAATGTTCAATTGATGGTTAAGTTGTTCAGTCTTGAAATGAAGAATGATGATCCCCTTGCTTTAGCTTCAGAAGTAAGATCTATAATGCATGACATTGAAAACACTGGTGTAAAGATGGACATACCTCTCATAGCATATGTTAAGGCATTATATCCGACTTACTCACATTATCTTGAGTCTTTGCAAGCAAGTGGAAACCTTGAGCATATCACCTTTGATAAACTTGAGAAAAAGTTTGCAGAAAGAGAGAAAGCTTTTGGGAAGATGACGGTCCCTTCATCTTCCGAAGAGGCTGCATACTTGGCACATAGAGAAAAGAGTCATACTCCAGATTCATCTAGAGGAAGAGGTGGCAGAAGAGGAAGAGGAAGAAGGAACTTCACAGAAAGGGGGGGCAGACAAGCTGACAAATCCAATCTTCATTGCACACGGTGCAATAGAGATGGACATGATGCATCCAAATGCAGAACACCATGGAACAAAATTGAGCAGCACAGAAATCAAGACAAACGTAAAACCAATGACAAAGACAAAGGTAAAGCACCTGAATCCGCTCACTATGTTCTAGAACATTGTAACAATGGAGTAACTGAAAACCTCTTTGATGTTTCATTTACTTCATGGAGAGATGATTGGTTGCTAGATTCAGGAGCAACATGTCACATGACATTTAGAAAAGATTTTTTTGAAGATTTCACTGACAAAGTTGATGGAGCAGTATATTTTGCAGATAAATCCAAACTCAAGCCATCAGGGCTTGGCACAGTCAGGCTTAAACTGCCTGGTCTTCCTGATCATATACTACATGAGGTTCTATACCTCCCGGAGTTGAAGAGAAACTTGCTGTCCCTGATCAAAATCCGGCAGCAAGGACACTCAGTTCACTTGTTTGATGGCAAGGCAGAGGTCAGATCAGCATCAGATCACTCACTTGTCATGGAGGGAATAGAAGAAGGGAGACTCTTGAAGCTGAAAGGTTCATCTGCTCATGCTCAAAACTTTGCATTCAGTTCACATCATGATGAAGGTGCATTTCCATCAAGTCTTTTATGGCATGCTAGATTTGGACACTTAAATTATGACAGCCTTCGTTTGTTGAAGAAAAATGGTGTTGATGGACTGCCTACAATTCCTAGAAAACCTAAGGAATGTGATGCATGTATTCTAGGAAAGCATAACAAACAGCCATTTCATGATTCACACTCAAGAGCACATAGGAAACTTGAACTTGTTCATTCAGATTTATGTGGCCCTATGCCTATTGCTTCTGCAAATGGAAACAAATACATGATGACATTTATTGATGACTACACGAGAATGTGTTGGATTTACTTACTGAAGAATAAGTCTGATGCTTTTCAAACTTTCAAGAATTTTCATGCATGGATTGAAAATGATGCACAAACACATATTGGCTCTCTACGTACTGATAATGGAAAAGAATACACTTCAAGCGAATTTGAAAATTATCTTCGTCAACATGGAATCAAACATCAAACAACTGTGCCATATAATCCACAACAGAACGGTGTAGCTGAAAGAATGAATAGAACTATTTTAAATATGGTCCGCTCCATGTTATTTTTCAAGAATGTAAAATTGATGTTTTGGGCTGATGCAGTTCTATGTGCTGTTTACATTAAGAATAGGTGTCCTTCAAGTTCAATTAGAAACAAAACTCCTTTTGAAATGTGGCATGGCCACATTCCTTCGGTAAAGCATTTCAGGGTCTTTGGGTCCACCTGTTATGCCTTGATACCCAAGGGTCAAAGTAACAAACTTGGTGCTAGAAGCAGAAAATGTATCTTCTTGGGGTACTCCAATACCTCCAAAGGATATCGTCTCTATGATGAAGCAAATAATAAGTTTGTGATAGCAAGAGATGTCATATTTCTTGAATCTTCCAAGAGTGACAAGGTTGTTGAGCGGCAAATTGATCGCCTGGATAGATTCACACATGCAAAGTCTTTCCAAGAATTTGATAATGTGATTCCACATCTTGAAGGGGGGATTTCGATATTGAATCAAACTGTGGAATCATGTCCCGAAGCACTCTCTCCCCCACATGAAGAAACAACCACGGATGACACATTGGATGATGTGATTGACAGAATTGGGAGATTGAATCTTGAATCAATCCCAACTCAGTCAAGTGACCAGCCAGGGCCATCTCAGAAAGGTCCCCCCAAATGGTTGACAAAGACACTGGAGGATGTTCATCCTGATGAGGTTGGAAAAACAGGAACAAGAAGTTCCACTCAAGAAATCGAAGGTGATGTAGATAATTATGATTCCCCTGTTGATATGGATATTGCTTATAATTGTGAATTGAGTTTGTCTACAGATCATGAACCAACTTCCTTCAAAGAAGCCGCTTCTCATGATGAATGGAAAGAAGCGATGCAGAAGGAGTATGATGCGTTGATAAAGAATGGCACTTGGAAGCTGGTTGATCCGCCTTTGGGAGCGAAACCAATTGGCTGCAAGTGGGTCTACAAGAACAAATACAAAGCAGACGGCTCACTTGACAAGCACAAGGCCAGGCTTGTGGCAAAAGGATTCGCACAGAAGGAAGGAATTGATTATGAAGAAACGTTTGCTCCCACAGCAAAATGGACCACCATACGGACTCTCTTTGCCTTAGCAGCTCAGAGTGGATGGAAAGTTCATCAGATGGATGTAAAAACAACATTCTTGAATGGAGATCTGAAGGAGAAAGTTTTTATGTCCCAGCCAGAAGGATTTGTGATAAAGGGTCAAGAACACAAAGTTTGCAAACTTGTGAAATCCTCGTATGGCCTCAAGCAAGCACCACGAGCCTGGTATGAGAAGTTGACCGAGCATCTTCTGAAACTTGACTTCAAACACTTTGATCTTGATGATGCAACTTTGTTTGTTAAGAAAGTTGGAAAAACAGTTGTATATCTTGTGGTATATGTAGATGATCTTTTGATAACAGGAAACAATGAGAGCTATATTGCATCCATGATGAAAGAGTTGAAGAAAGGTTTTGAAATGACTGATTTGGGTCATGTTCATTACTATTTGGGTATTGAAGTAATTCAACATCCTAAATTCATATTTCTTTCTCAGAAGAAGTACATTGGAGATCTCTTGAAAAAATTTGGCATGGATGATTGTAAAACCTTAAGCACTCCAATGGAGCAAAACTTGAAGCTCACATCTATTGAAGGGAAGGAATTTGAGGATGCAACTAAGTATAGACAGCTTGTAGGAAGTCTTATCTATCTGACCACCACCAGACCTGACATCTCATTTGCTGTTGGAATCCTCTCAAGGTTCATGCAAAAAACTTGTGAAGGACATTGGTCTGCTGCAAAAAGAGTACTAAGGTACTTGAAGGGGACTCAAGACTTTGGACTCAAATATACACAGGTAGGCGACTTCATCTTGACCGGATACTCTGATTCAGACTTTGATGGCGACAAAGAAACAGGGGTGTCTACTATAGGTTACACCATGATTCTTGGATCAGGAGCTGTCTCATGGAGATCACGCAAACAGTCAGTTCCAGCAGATTCCACGACCGAGGCAGAATATGTGGCAGCAGCTGAAGCAACAAAGGAAATTGTGTGGCTCCGGAAAATCTTGGAAGATTTGCGGATGAAACAAATGTATTCCACTCCACTCATGATCGACAACACTTCTGCAATAAAGTTGGCCAAGAACCCAAAGTTCCATAATCGAACAAAGCACATCAATACAAAGTACCATCTAATTCGACATCATGTTCAGGCCAAAACCATCCATCTACATCATTGTTCCACAAATGAGCAAACTGCTGACATCTTCACCAAAGCACTTGGAAAAGAAAAGTTTGAAAAGTTCAGATCGATGCTTGGACTCACCAACATCCCTTCGGATTAAAGGGGGGAATGTTGACACCTAATCCTATGGATGGGTGTGCATATGTATTTTTGTATATTATTTATTATTAGGAAATAAAGAAGGCCAAGAGTCATTGGGAGCTGAATCCCAATAGCCTCACCTCCCATCTATATAAGCATGTACATTCTTCAGCTAATACATATTCTAGTTTTGAGGAGTTACCTCCTGGTTTGACAGAAAGAATTCTCCTCATTCAATACCTGGTTAAATAATATATCCCACCCCTTAGGAAAGGTCTTTTTATTTAGCTGGTGAGAGATTCTGCCATCTAGAATGGCTAAAAGTTGATAAAATTTCTTGAGTTCCTTTCTCTTGTACATCTGGGTCTTCGTTTGTCTAAACATCATTGGATCCTTCACCCAACACTTGATGATATATCTTATGTTCCTATGGTTTTGAGTGGCATATAAAACTGAGTCCATGTTCTTCACTAGCCTAAGAAGATGATACATATGCTTGAAATCTACTGGGATGAATGTAGCAAGGTTTTTCTCGCTAGTGTTTCTCAATGTCATAGTGTTTATATCAATGTTTAAGATAACCCAGCTCATTACATCGACAGATGGGAAATATGGATACTTTCATGAAACCTTGTAAATCCCTAACTACATGATGATGAGATACACCTTCTGGTCCTCGAAATTTTAGTGAAAATCCTTTGTAAAATCATCTTTGATCTACTGCCATGTCAGTTTTGATCCTTCCTCTATGAACAACTAAGTTTCCACATAAACTGGAAAGTTGAATGGAATTTTTCCCAACTGATTCCCCAATACTCCTTTCAATGCTTTCGTTTTAGGAATATCTCTTATATTCCATTTTGAAAGCGACTGCAGGAGATATGCTTAACAACTGCCAAACCTATGGGACAAAAAATGCACTAACAACAAGCAAATATTAGTTATAAGTAAAACTACTTTCAAGGCATGTTCATGCAGCATAGCAGGAAACTAACTAGAAGAATTGTGTAATTTTTTATGGGAAGAGGGTCTGACTGGCTAAGGAAAATGTGTATTTCATAATCTTATAAGTCAAGGTGGATGCTTGGGGACTGAGACTGCACAATGTGTAGTTCAACCTTGGAAGTGAGCTAGGAGTTACTGCACATTGCACAGTTTAAATGGAAAAGGATGCAGGATGAGGTATGACACTACGTAATGCACAGTGATGCCAACCTTTACTACATATTGCATAGTTCCAGAGGCCAATATTTGAGCTTGGGTCTCAATATTGGGCAATGCCCAGTTGGGAAAAGTGAATTATTGCCAAGGGAAAGGTAGATCTTCCCAGGGGAAGTGTGAAAAATGAGAAGATATGCTAGATAGTGAAAGCTTGAGTATATATATGACTAATTGTAATTGAAACAGGACAAATTGAGTGAGGAAACTAGAAACTGACAAGTGAATTAGATTGGTGAGGAGAGTCACTGACCATTGGTGAAAATCGAAGAAACCGATGTGACACTTGTGAAAGGAAAATGAAAACTTGAGACAACACTTATACATGCTAAATTAATTTGAAACCCTAACATTCATGAAGAGAAACAAGAAAAAACACACATGAAAGCCATACGGAAAAAAGCAACAAAAATTCAACTAAAAGCAATAAATACAAAACTCACCTGCAAAAGAAACGAAAATCGTACGGAGGATTCCTTGATATCCTCGAGAATGTTATAGCTCCAAGGTTAAATGTCAAAATTATATCTAAGGGCACCGATTAAATATATCTTAAAAATTATGGTTTATGACATGCATGCCAAAAATCAAGGGAAAAGCAACACATGGTGATCGTGTCCAAAAATAGTAAGTGTGATTGCTTCTGGTTAATAAAAGTAGATCCTTACATTTTAGGGATGATTTTTAATTTTTTAGCTTTTATTCTTTTTCTAGGAAATCCTGCCATGTACACCACCAGGAAGGATTGGGCAGTCGCAGAGAACTAGCAACATGTGGCCCATTGGACTGCTTAGTTGTCGAGCTCAGTGAAGGATTCTCCAGTTTCTAGGCTCAATGTTTGGTTTCCTACCATGTGTGTTTAGTTTCCGAGCTGAAGGGTAGGTTTACGGTCATTACTACAAAATTCATAGCATCAAGGTTGAGAGTGGCTCCATGAATTGTGCAATTTGTGGAGGAAAGCACAAAACGACTTCATAATGGTTTGAGAGGAGATTATCTTGTGACTTAGAAAATATTTTCTAGGTGAAAATCAAGTGAACATGAGAAAAACTAAAATATAAACATCATTCAAAGCATATATACCTGTTAACAATGTAAGGTAATATCCTATGAAAGAAGTTTGGGCTCCAAAATATAAGTAATGGAAAAAATTTGGTGTGCGGTTGTAGCTTCTACAACATTGGTCAAACGTTGGTAGAACTCCATCTCTCTGAATGAATATTATCTCGTGTAAAAATTTTCTCAGCCTTTCCGAATTATTGTTCTATTCATTGATTATCACAACTCCCTCTCTTAGTATGTGTTAAAGATATTGGCCCTTACATCCTATTCATTGGTGGAACACTAACCAAGCCAAGTCACACTGAGTTATTTTGATTGGTGATGAGGATTATATAAGTGCACAAGTAAAATAAATTGTTTGAGTCTTTATTTTCATCTTTGGTGTTGATCTGTTGCCATCAAACTTGGAAAATACTCGAACGGAATCACTTCAGGAACAAAAACATTGCTCCACTGTCAGCGATCCTGGATATTACCCCACAAGAGTTTCTTGCTTCACCTCTCTGTGCAGGAATCCTTCTCTTCTTTCGCCCTGTATTTCATTTTTTCATTTTTCATTTTTTTCATCTTTCAAAGAACTATGCATAGGAACTTATTTATTTCATTGGGCAGGAGAAAGATCCCAACTTATTTAGAGAAGAAGAGGTTCTTCCTTTAGAGAAGTATGTTTCTATACACCTTTGACATACATGTTAAGGTTTTCCTCCCCTGATTAATCTACTTTACTAGAGTGACGAGGATTAACCAAATATATAAGAACTAATTAGAGTAGGCAGAACTAGTTAAAACTGAAACATCATGATTTCACTATGACTCTCTTTGGCAAGGAACATATTTTCCATCTGAGTAGCATCAACAAAAAAAAAATCAAGATTCATGCAAAGAGAGGGAATAACTTAAAAAACATTCCTGATAGAAGAACAAATTCCTCTCTGATTTCACCATGTTTTCTTCCAAATCGAAACATGGTATCATGCTATAAATAACCTAATACTGGAAAAAAATGAAGGAAATAAGTAAAACATAAAACAAATGAATGAAAGAAAATAAAACAAAACAACAAAGAAAAGCTCACAATATTCCTACTCCTAAACTAAGCAGAATGTAGGCAAGACTCACGTAAAGTGATACTTCCAATGTAGCCATCAGTGCATTGGTTGGCCTACATGGGTAAGGGAATACATGTGAAGAAATATTTTCAAGTAACACATGGAACAAAAAATATAAGACAATGTAAAGAAAAACACTTGAAGTTTGAAAGAAAATGGTGAAAAGTAAGAGCGAAAAGAAGAAGGAAGGCATTTCGCAGTTGTTTCGTCATGTCATGACATATTGCAAGCCAAGGGCTTACACATTAAAAATTTCAAACTGTGAGGTCAAGCAGAGATAGGGAAAGGAAAAACTTTTCTTTTGACCATGGCTCTCGCCAAATACAACTCCTCCAATGTTTTAGTGACAGGATCATGAAAAATAGATGGAGGATGTAAAAATTGTAAAAAAAAAGGATTTTCAATATGTGTAATGGAGTGATGAGGATCCTCAAAAGACTACAAAATATTTTAATTGGAGGTGGAACTGACCTCAAGGCTACGAGAACCTGACATAACCATCAACTCGGGTTGAAGTGCCTTGACATCTTTAGGAAGGTAGAACTCATCGAAAGATAAATCATCAAAGATCCGTGGCTTGGAAAAATCAGTAACAGGAAAATCAGAATCATGACCAGCTAAATCAATTAAAAGGTCATGCCAACCATAATAGAAAATTTCAAGATCTCAAATGGAGGTATCATCATTGTCTGATGAATCGTATAGAAGGGAAGATGGCAAACAAGAAATTTCACCCTTTGTGTTTCCATAAAGGTATGATTAGAGGTTGCTAAGATTACTTATAGAATATTCATTCCTTCCACATTTATATGAAAAAATAACATTCCACGAATTCTACAAATGATTGGAATTTTTAATAGTACTAGAAACTAAATTATCACATGATTCAACCGAAATGAGAGAATCACAGACAATGTCAAGATAATGTGGAAGAGTTTCGAAAGGAACAGAGTGATCATTCATCGAGGATTCTTATTCAACCCTTGACTCCTGCACATACTCATTGTAGATGACATCGTAGTTTTGCTTCTCAACAACAACTCTATTCAACATCTAATCCTAATGAACATCAAAGTATATATTTTAAACAGATAAACACACAAACTCACAATTTGAATGATCATAGGGGCCAAAGGATGGAAGATGAGGAGAAAACACTTCATTAGATTCTTTGGGATTGCAGTCCAAAAATGCACAAGGGTTTTGAGTATGTGAGATTGGAATAGATGGTGACAGTTCAACAGGAAAATTATGAGCTTTTCCCACCTTAACCTACGGAACTACATCTGTTTTATGAGAAGTAGACTGAGGGTTACTTGGAACTATAACACTCTCCATTGCAGATTTGGAAGACGTAGCCTCACAAGAAGCTAGGAGTAACTCGAGGAATTCTAGGTCTTGTGTATTTAGTGAAATGCAACTAACATGTATAAATTCTTTGGCTAAGATATCCCAATCCACTTCATTTCCTAGAAATTCACAACCAAGATGTATAAAGCATTAGTGAAAATGATGCAATGATTCATTGGGTAATTTTCACAATTCTAAAAATTTTTGGCACAGATTTTCTTGATCATATATGCTAAAATCATGGAAGAATTCTATTAAAAAGTGTTTTAAACAGTGAATGGAGGCATTGGTCAATGTGTGGAACCATTTCCCTACGCTCACTTTGAATGTGAGAATGAATAAACAACATCCAACATCCTTAAGGGGTATGTTACATTCTCTGAAAAATTGAAGAAAATGATCAATATACTCAAGCAAGGTTTTTTCACCCTTGCCATGAAATTTAAGATATGACAATTCATAAACAATAGCTGTCGACACTTGAAAATTTATATTTATTGAAAAACATGTTGAGATTATGACTTTGGAAGAAGTCATAAAATGAGTGTGTAAATTCAAAACACACTTCAATGGCTCAACCTTTCATCTAGCCCTCCTTCTAGCACCAGAAATGTTGATGGTGCTGGACTCGTCAAAATTCAGGGGATCTCCCCGATATGAAGTCCCAACTAGACCTCACACCGTTTGGAGTGGGAATCACACCAATGGGGTTTTAATGATATGCCTTGGATTGAAAAACACATAGAGTGGTGTATAGTTTCTTTCGTTAAAGCAAGTGTGTGACCCCTGGAAATTCAATATGATGCATGATAAATTATAGCAATGAAGGGAAAAGGAAGTGCACTCCTTGGAAGCATGTAATAATATAGAGCTTGAAACGAACACATGAGCTAAAAAGGCATCACACAAACTAAGAAGCAGAATAGTCCACAAGTTAAAGGTGATGGGGTAAAATGTGAGCACACATTCAACCAGATCTGTAAAAATTTAAAAAAAATATTTCATAAGCATATGTGTAGGTTAAACAACATACATCACAAACATAAAAAGAATAGTCCTACTACATTTTCAATATATGCATGAACATGTGTCATATCAGATTTTTTTATAAGTGAAAGTTCCATTCATACATACAACATGACAAACCACTTGACCCAATAGTGGAACATGAAGTCAAAAACACCTACTCCTTCCAAACAAGTGTACTCCCTCTATGCTATGGAGAAGTCAAGACTAACAAAAAACTTCCACGCTTTTACTAAACCTAAGCCTAGCCAAAATCTTCCCTCCGAAATCCCTTTACAAGAGTTATGAGGATGTATTTATAACCAAATTTTGGTGACTCTAGGCATATCCCCTTTGTGACTCTTGGACTCCCCTCATGACTCCTCACATTAGATATGATTCTTCACAATCCATCATGGACACATGGAATTTCACTTATACAATAATTACAAATACTATTATAATTTCCACTCGTACACACATAAGACAAAATAGGGCAGAGAAAACATGAGATCCTAGCAAGACAAAACACTATGATGTTGTAGTTGGGGTGAACTCTAGCTAGTAATTTTTGAATTGGTTTTTCTCGGTCATATACTTGCATGAATCTTCGTACTATGCGATGGTACCCCCAAACTAAGAGATAGTGTTAGGTTGGAAGCAGACTCTTGCCTCCATAACATCCATGTACAAACTCTTGGAACTGGTCTTCACCTCTTTCTCAATTAGGAGCAACATCATTTTAATATGAACTAGGAAAACATTCTAATTTTGTGATTTCTGTTTATAGATCTCCATGTCCTCCTTGTTGCCCATCTACTCTAGCTTGTTTAGGTACTGATCAATATCATGTTGGACTTGTTGTTTGCATTTAGTCTCAGTGAGTGTACCAAGTAATGGTATCTGGTGGGTTATCGTCATGAAATCCAAAATATTTTGTATCCATACATATCAGGCCTAAATGCTTTCGATGAATGAGGTTAGCTAAATTTTTTTCTAGATCAACATCTAAACTTTGGATTTCTGTAACTCCGCTTGTGGCTTCATATTCTTCACTAGTGTAAGAGGTGTGGCCTTGTATCACATTTTCCACTCATGCATGATGGTGTTGGAAGTTTGTGTATTCTTAAGGATCCTTACAAACTCTCTGTTGTGCAACTGGAAGTCATTTAAGGGGACAAATTCCTTATGTGCAGTCACAAACACCTCATAAAGGCACCAAATGATGTCTCCAACTGTGGATACTTGAGAAAGTATCACTACTCTTGTCTCCTCATGGTAGACCTATGTGGAAGGTGCATCCCATGCTACTCCACAAAGTTGTTCATTCTCTTGTTGAAGTTCCTCTATGGCCTATGCCAAATTCTTATTCTCGGACACCAAACAAAGTGTGTTAGATCTAAATGCTCTTGTGAAGGCCAAGCTCGCATTTGTAATGGAATTTGGATTCTTGTTGTGCTTCCCATTTAGATATGAATTAAGGCCTATCTGACCATCCTTCAGAAAATAAAACCTTTATTTTTTCATTAGATGTCATATTTTTAGGTTTAATATTTTCCTTAGGAAGGTTTAGAGATAATTGTGTATTTGTGCCTAATATTATTTATTTTTGAAAATATTGGGAGAATTATGCAGTTTTGGAGGAAGAGATAATTTAGGGACTTGCTCCCTAGTAGGAGGATCGATATTGGATAATAAATGAAGAAACTATCATGATTTTTTTATAAATTTTGGAGCTCGAATGATTTGGAAAATATAGGAATGTGTTTCCTATCATTTAATGCAAATTCCTTGCGTTGGGATCCAAATCCACTATTTGAGGAATTTTGGTGTCTGAATATTCCCCCTTTCAAGGAAAATTATTCCCCATCAATTTTTATAAGTACCAATTCTAATTTTCCTCTAGAGACATGTATTTCTTTGTCTTATTGTGGAGAAAATATTTTTTTTTTGCAACTCACTTTCATTTCTTGCGGTGATGTAATTGGATTTATTGAAATAATGAAGTTTGGTGCTATTTTTAGCTGCTAAATATTGGTTTATTCCATAGAAATTTGAGTCTCCTCAGGCCTATCCATCCCAAGAGGCTCAGAACCCTCTTGAAAAATTCTTTATATTATTTTCATTTCTTTTTCACTTGCATCTCTTGTTTAGGCATTTATTGTTTATGCTTCCTTTGATGTACATTATATTGGTTAAATGGATTAAGTGAGTTTCTTTGCAAGTTATTTATAGAGTCACAATATTGATTCATTATTATAACAACTTTGAAAATTCATCTTCATCATTGAGCTACCTGTATTGGGTTACTACTTCACGAATCTATGATTTATGGAAGTCCCTTTTAGAAAACTAGTATTAATTTTATGCCATTTTTTAGAACATTTTATTAAGATTCATTTGATTTTATTCCACTTGTATTAGGTCATAAAAATGTTCAATTTAATAAAAATAATTTCCACATTTCATTTTGAGCTGATTAGGTTAGGCATTTGATAGTTTAACTAGTTCACTAGTTCTTGAATTTCCAGTTTTTAGAACAGTAATTTTATACTAATTCTTAGCATGTGTTAACTATGGTATTTTGGAGTGATTACACATGGAATAGAGTTCTAAGTCATCATACTTAATAAAAAAAATATCCCACCCATTTTTAATTTTATTTTCTTGGTCATTCGGTGATTTATCTCCTCCTGTAGAAAAACAAGGCTTCTTGTAGCAAAACAGGATTTCTCATAACAACTTCCTATAACACTCCTATAACACATGTAAACTTTACCAGAGTTGCTCCAAAATCTTGGTTTTTTTCTCTTAGGCTAGAATAATGATCCCTAGGATCGAAATCCATGATTGAGGAAGAATAAACACCACTTAGGACATGCATTTTTACAAAGTATATTATGCCTATTTATTTGAATTCATGCTCTTAGGATTTGAATTACAAATTGTTGATTAATTTATTTTCAAAGTAATATTTCCATTTCTAATTTTTTTTAAAGATTTGATTTCATAAAATTTGCTCGATTACATTACATCAACTAAATAATTACACATTGTATGTTGCACATATAGTGTTGACACCTCTTAATTTTGTACTAACCTCCTGTTGATAATTAATGATGGTAGGCTTGGGAGTTACAAAATTCTTGTTGCAATGTTGAGGCTCATCACTTTTTGGTGGGAAGTATTAACATATGCATTGTTTTCTTCCATATTTTATTCATTTCCTTTATTTTTTTCAAAAACAAAAAAAAATCCATTAGGCATATTTCATTTCAACAAAAAAAAATTGCATTGCATTAGCATTCTGATTCAATTTTGTTTTATAAAAAAAAAGAAAAATCTCCAACACCAACCCCCCCACTTGATCGAGTGGTGTATTAAGAGCCACATAACCATCCAATTTTTCAGGTATAAGAAGAAGAGGTGGTCGAGAGGGTAGAATAAATGGATGGATATGATGACAATGAAGAAGATCATCTTGGATTTCCCATTCAAGATATTGATCTTGGTGTGCATAAAAAGAACATCCATCCATGTTCCATTCCTACCTTCCATGGTATAAGGTCAGTACATCTGGAAAGCTTTCTCTTTGAATTTTAAATCCTTTGTAGATCTTATATTTACTTACTAAACACTCAAAATTTAATAATGTTTCCAGTAAAATTCAAGGATAGAGCTACTAAATGGTTCATGAGTTTAGGAACTAATTCAATAAGATCATGGAATGATATGAAAAATATATTGAAGGAAAAATATAAATATCATTATCTTAGAGAATATATCTTAGGAATGAATAAAAATGAATATGAGAGCTTCAATATATAATAGAGAGATTTATGTATAATGTTAAGAGGGAAAAATTGCATCATTTAGGATTTGACACACTAAAATGCCTCTTACTTAGAACAATTAGGGATGAGTGGATTGATCTCCTTGATATCATGAGTAGAGGTGATATATACCACTTATCATTCAAATAAGTTTGTGAAACATGCAATCTCATATAAAGAGGAAGGGAAAGAGTAAGTAAATAAACATCGAGATTGGTAAGTCAAGATGAGCTTGGAAATTTTCCTGATAACTTTAAAAGGGAAATTCTTAACAATATAAGTGAAAATGTAGAAATGTTAATAATGAAAATGAGAAAAAATAATATGTTTATATTTGTGTTATCCATGAAGAACCATATACTATGAAATATTGTTCATCAATACCAAGGTTGAAGGAATTGTACCAAGAAGACAGTGCAACAATTCAATCACCAAAGAAACTCTATTATGTAGCTCCAAGAGGACCATCACAACATAGTCAACTTGGTATGGTTCAAGAACCCAATTCACAATTTCAACCCTATGCACATCCATCTCAAATTAATTGAACACACTCCCTCCTTGGCAACCTTGGCCATATCAACCCCAAAACCCATATTGGCAACAAGGTTGGAAAGGACCTTATGGGAAAAATCCAAAATATCCTCATTATCCTCTTTTGAGGCACCTGAGATTGGATCATTGATTGAGAACCTCCATGAGGCAATAAATAGGTTGGAAAAAAGAGAAAATAAGAGATAAAGAGAATATCCTAGGAGACAACCTTGTTTGAGGTGCCTAGGAAGACCTACTAGTTAAAAACCTAATTGAGGCAACTAGTAGGCCTAATAAAAGAGAAAAAGTAAATGAAAAAAAACAAAAGAAACAAATTATTTGCTCCATGTATCTCTCTCTAATGATTCTGAGTGCTCCCCAACCTTTGCAAGAAACACAAAAAAGTTAGCACCAAATTAAAAAGTTGGTCAAAAGTCTAATCAAGGGACGTCAAACATAAAATTTCTCCTCCTTTTCTTAGATGCTCCAAAAGGATGAAGGTTATTTCAATCAATCACCCTCATCCATTTCCAACATCCACCCATAATTTCCAAGAATTTTTTATTCATTTTACTCGCTGCCCTAAAATCCAACAAGAGGGTTATGTTTTTGCTACAGTAGGCCGAAATAGACATAGCCAAAAATTGTTTTCATTATTTATTGAAAATCATGCATCCATTGGCTGAGTTGTTTCATTTGTATATGCATATCGATGATGGTAACATGATAAAGCAGTTTCAAGAAATTTCAGTGCACATTATTTGAGATATCGACCTCCATCACCTACAACCTTTTTTATTTTTTCTAGGGATTCATGGATATAATGACCGATATTTTTTATGGGGATGGAAACATTCTGAAACAAATTCAAGTAAATTTAGTCTACAGTTTGAGAGTTATGGATAAAACATGTCTGCTATTACAGATTTTCATAAAATTCTACATGAACAACCATAACTGCTACAAAATCTCACCTACAAATCTCTCCTCCATCCTTCTATCCAAAACAACTCATCTACATACCCCTCACTCATATAACCATCTCTCTATGCATTCACATGACCTAAAAACCTAAATTTTAATCACTCTCTGTGGTGCTACATGAAGGACCTATGTTGCTATAGGAAGCCGTGTGGTGCTACATGGAGATTTTGGAAAGATATAGGAGGGAGGGTCAAGGGAAAGAGTAGTAACCAAGGGTCATGTGTTCTAAGAACATCATGAACAAGGTATTACCACCATTACCCATCATCCTCTCATTACTTTTCCATCTCACTCAAAGATATTTTCCACTGCAATGCTTCTTTTTGTCCCATATATAAAAAAAATTATGCAAAAGAACAGAGTTCCTTCCAATAATTCTTACAAGACCACACTACTCTTTGATAAGCCTATCACTATCCTAAAGCCTTACCATAGTCTCCCTCATCACCCCATGCAGATTCAAGGTCAAGAAAATACAAATAAGGGTTACTACAGGAAGGAAACATCTTCATGTAACAAACTTATGTAATCACCAAAACGCACTATATGGTTTTATTTGTAGAGACTCATATCTATATTTTACTAGAACGCTAGGCTTAAACACAACGAACTCTGACCAGAGATTGACTGGGAGGGAATTTACCAGATATGTCACCTCCTAAAGAGGATGAGATCTGGAGGCTACTGGCCCTGTCCAGGCTCTGTCTAAGAGTACAATAGAACACGACAAATGACACCGAGGTTGTCCAAGAAGGGGTGTGACTAACTGCCAATTTAAACCATAGACATACAAGTTTATGAAAACTTAGTAAAAATTTAACTATTCATACCATAAGCATACAAAGCTGAACACAAGAATCAGTTATATCCAAGTTCATAAAATTAGACTTCATACACATATGAAAACATCATAAATAAAAGCGATATAAATAAACGTGTACCATACACCCTGAAACGAGAGCCAAACTGGACCTGCTGCTTGGCAAGCTCCTTTGATGTCGTCTACTTCCACGCCTGAATGTGTTGTGCTCAAGCCGAATGCAGTGACTCACCGGTTAACCTCCCAGCCTACTCCTTGGGTACTCTCCTTCCCCGCGGACCCCCGAGCTGCAATGGGGTTGTACAAACAAAGGAAAATGCTAGCTGATAGAGGTGAGTCTCTCTTGGCTCAAGAGTCCCCTCTCTATAACACTCTGTCTCACCAAACTCAACTATAGCTCATAACCACTCAATTTTGACATAGTCTCCTCCATCCAACAATAGGGTAAAACCAAAAGTCCTTTTTCCCTTCCCTTTCCCTTTCTTTTATAGAATGTTTCATAGGTGACACTTGGAACTTCATGCATAAATAATTTTTTTTTTTTTTAACCCAAAATTTGATTATTCACCCACCCATGTGTCATCCTCTCATCAAGACTCTCCAAAATAATTTACTTAATTATTCATTTAAAATAGTAATTTTCCTCAACCCAATAAGACTTCCTATTTCTTCTCCTAGTTGTCTCTTGATTCCCCTTTTCTACTCCTTAATTTGTGTTTATTACTGCAGTTAATTGATAAGTCTAAGATTCGGTCCCCTAAACTACCTCAATTTGCATTTATGATGAATATTCTTATGTTGGCTCTTGCCACATGGAAGTTCTCAAATTTCTCAAATTTTAATTTATTAATCTTATTATAATTCACCACCCTCTTCTCTTAATGAAGTTTTTAATAAATCTTTATACTTAACTCTATGTCCCTCTTTTCCCCTTTTTTCCTAATTAAGTTACTCATATACATTATACATTTAATATTTTGTTTTAACAAGGAAAGGGTAGAGTTATCATGGTAATTAATTTATCTCTTCCTATTCCTCCCTTACCCTAAGTTTTATTCTTGATTTAATTCTTTTGGTTCTAACCTCATATATCATTTGTTATGAATTAGTTGGATTTCATATATTGATTATATTTATTAGTTTCTTTAATGATGTCGAGGGTCGAGTTTAGTCATGCCCTTCAAGAACTTCCATTCGAAGTTCCAAGGGTGCCATGCCTAAGAATTATTTTTGATGCCAAGGGTGCCAAGTCGGTCGTGCCCTTCAAGAATTTCCCTTGAAATTCCAAGGGTGCCACACCACTTGCCCTTCAAACATCCAGTGGTTATGAGGGGAAAATATATGTGCAACTACAGAGACCCTTATCATCTCGTATGTTGCCTGCTATAGTGAGACTAATGGTGCTGGGGATCAAGGAGTCCGCCTTGATGCGCGCCCCCCAGAAATCCTCGTGAGCGAACCCAATTTGGGACCTGCCCCCACGGCATCATGATCTTCAAGGCGAAGGTGTTTCGACCTTTCCAGCCTAAGTCATGGTGGGAGTGCTAGTAGGTGAGATCAGGGACACTGTCCCACCCCTCCCATGAATTTCCATCCAATTGTACAACCCCATCACCCATATGTGAGTCATTCAGCCAGGCAACTAACATGTTCCTACAACCATTGACATATCATCAGAGTGTGTATATATATATATATATATCAAGTTCCAACTGAACTTATAATTTCAAGACAAAATATTAATTCCTATCAAACCAGATGTTGTCAGCTCATCATATGCGAGTGCTTCTAGCGGTTTCCTGTAATACTCAATAATCATCAGTCACCAAGTTTCTTAGTGTTAGTCATCTTCATAACAAAATCATCAACATGACATAGTCGTCCACATCATTGTTTATTGTGAACCAAAAGTAATGTAAGTAGACACATTCATCACAACTATCGTAATCATAATGTCAATAGAAAATACATATCCATCAAAGCCACCATCATCCTAACACCGACTAGGAAATAAACACATCCACTAATAGTAGAGTGAAGTGTCAGTATCCTCCACTTGAGGTTCTCAAATAATAATGTGTGAGCCTTAAGGCTAAATCATTGTTAATGTCATATCAAGGTCAGAAATCTAGAGTGGGGCACTACATACACCCCCCCTTAAATTAAACTTCGTCCCGAAGTTTCAAACCATGGAAGTGGTGACATATCCATCAAAGGCGTCATCAGCGTAACATCAATAGAAACATATCTACCCATAAAATCTATCATCATCATGATATCAATAGAAAACATGCATATCCATTAATGATGTCATCATCACAGTATCAATATAGAACGTATATAACCATAAAATCTACTAATATTAGAGTCATGTGTCTGGATCCTCAACCTGAGGTCCTCAAAGAATAAAGTATGAAGGATCAGTGTTTATCAACCAAAGTGGGGCACTACATTCACCCCCTCTTAATAGTGGACTTCGCCCCGAAGTCCTTAGATTAGGAAAGGAAATGAAAACAGGGATGCATATCCTTCATATCCTCTATTAAAATCTTGCTATCCTCATTGTGCCAAGTATCCTCAATTTTTTTAAATCAATTAATTTCTCCCTGATTTTTGTTCATTAAGGAATATCGAAATATTTGAGGGTCATACTCAAAACATCTTCCCTCCTCTTTATGGTTCCCTTTATGTAAGAAATATAAACATCATAATTACTTTTTAACTTTGATTGCCTCCCTTATATAGTGTTTAAATGGGCTTGGGTGATTTTGTGTCGCATTCCTTGACAATCAAGCCCCACAATTTTATTTTATCATTCTTGATGCCAATGCTTTTAGGGCACACAACGTCATTCAACAATGTATAATATGTTTATGGATATGCCTAATACATTACATCAATATTTATTTTGTAACAAAAGTGGACTACTTGGGAGCCTTTAGTTCGTATCAACACCATCCCCAAGTAAGTTAACAAAATCTCTACAACTTACATATGTTTATTTCTCATATATTAACACAATTGATTTCTTATGAAATTAAAATGATCATAGTTATATATGTTTAACCTCTATCACCATGAATTATCTCACAAGAGAATGTACAATTAGTGAGTGACCATTAACTCAACCCACATGTGTAATGAACCTATGTCAAGGTGCATCAATTCTTCTTGTGAATTAATCTCAACAACATCACTTACACCACTTAGGTTTAATTAATAAAATGGCTTTTAGGCTAGAGATCGTCACATAGTAGATATCCTTTAACATGATATCATTAATGTCGTTATATGATAAAGCTCCAACAAAATAAATAAAACCATACAAATATATGATAGGCTCCAAAAACTAGCACTCAATATCAACCTATATCAAATTAGTAATAATCTTTTTTGAATTTCTTAGCTGTCACATATTTGAACCTAAGAGTATTGTAATTATCAATTTCAATGTGTCTAATCATCATTGCACAACAATCACCTAAGCTAAACTCCCTCGTGTATCATATGCATGGAACGTCTCTACTGTGCAATTGTTGAATAATAAGCAATTTTCATGTTCCCTCTTCTTCTCCCATTAAGGAATCGACATGAAAATTTTAATCAATATGTTGATTCCCTGATGTACAATGTACCAAGCCACACACACACACACACACATATATATATATATATATATATATATAGTATCTTTTTAATGTAAATGATCTCTGAGCCACTATTGGATCCACCAAGAAGTCCCTAGGTGTTTCAAATCACTTGTGATGGCTAAGCGTTCCAAAAACCATTATGTCATGAGCCATATTCTTTTATAGTAAAGGGTATGATCATATGAGATAGACTAACTGGGTGAAGGACCATGCACAAGACAACATGATTATGGCCTTCTTTGGAAAAGTCTTTAGTAAAACTATATAACTACTAATAACCTAATGTAAGAAAAGCAGTAGACTATCATCAGGGATTTCTCAAGATGAAAGGACGAAACACGCTTGTTACAGTTCTTGTCATTACTTTGTCTCGGATATTGAAGGACACTCTAACCCTCAAGAGTTCTTGTTTGATTTCAGGTGGATGATTCAACCTAGAAAGAATCACCTCCAAGTAGTCCTTGGGTTGACATATTTTCGATCCATATTCTTAGGTCATCATACTCTATTTCCATGAGCTCTAGACTCAACAATTTTTCTAATATGACCTATTGCTAGCAATCTATTGGTATTGTATTCCTATGTGAATCACTATCTTGTTTCATTGACTTTTATCAATTATATAAGGATTCAGTATATTGTTGCAATGAATTTTATCAATTATATAATGGATCTTGATCTGCTTTCAACGAGTGAAAGGTTTTCTTGCCATAATTTAGGAGACTAACAACCTTACCAAAGTAAACATCAATTTACACTCTAGTATTCATATCTCATAAGGAATTTACTACTTTAGTATTATTATTGAATATCGTAAATTATTTATTATCACAATTTGTATGATTTACTAACTTTTAAGGATATATCTAATATGCATGTATAATCACTTCTACTTTTAGATATGCATTAGCCATGCTGTACATATATTAAATTGATGTATGCTATGTGTTTCAATAGATCACTGATTCTAACCCTAGATTTATGGATAGCATAATATTAGACTATGCACCTTAATTTAAGTGAACCTATAATTACTTTGAAACCCCTTTTTTTTTATCTTTCATTTTCTTTTAAAAATTAATAATAATTAATCTATCACAAGTGTTTCTCCTTGTTACTTAATTTACAAATTAAGATATGGAAAAATTTGGCATAAAAATCATAACCTATATTTACCAATGTGTAATTAATAAACGTGAATAGGAAAATATGCTGCAATGACATTGAAAAATTCGATTATAATGGCACTCGGAAGCTCTGTCTGGACTATTTTATAATTTAAAGCAAATCGATGGTAATTCAGAAAATACTTCTTACCATCAGATCTTGTCTGAGAAATTTTATAATAAAATCGTTTGTCATTTCAGGATCATACATACCATTTCAAAAACAGCGAATCAGAATAAACGCACATGAAATGAATAACAAGATGCTGCGAGGTATAACAATGGTTCTTTTCCAGATCCAAAAGATGATGAAAAAGTTAAACTACAGTTTATAGCTGAGAGGCTCAAATATGCATTGAAGAAAAACAAAAAACAACAATTAGGCAGGGGATTAGTCTGCATTTCAAGAGATATGTCAAATCATCCTGGGGAGAAGATCATAAGTAAACAAAATGAGATGGAGTGAATGAACAATGTGCCTGTAGTAGATGTCGAGTACCAGGAAAGATTTGAAAGGTTTTAAAATGCCCTTAATTTGAAAGTTCCAGAAATAACATACGACAGATTTGAAAGGTTTCGAAACCCTTAATTTGTTACATCTCGTTCTTTGGAATGCTGTATATATCAGGTTATAAATCATGATATACGTAAACCGAAAATTCAGCAATTAAGGGCCAAAGAGCAGTGAGCCAGGCTAGGTCACAATGTCCAAAATAATTATCAAGCTGAATAACGGATCCTAAAGCTATCAAGGCAGTCATACACAAATTTTCTGGACATCGTTCAACTCCTACAATTTACTCTTATAATATACTCTTAAAAGGGAAAATGTTTGGTTTAAAGCATAAAGTTGAAGGAGAAACGCTGAGCATCTGTTATGTAATTCAATAACCATGGAAATAATCTTCCATTGCTCTCACTGTGGTCTTGTGATATAATCAAAAGCGCATCAAAATCCCTTGAAGATAATTCCAATCTTGATCGAGGGATTGTGGCTCTTTCCAAAGTATGATGATGTTTCTACTATTCCAAAAGGACATCTTTGTCGCATCAACAATGAAGATAGCAAAGATGTAGAAGACACAACGTTAGAGCAAGATGCCTTGACATGCCATGAAGGTGATTCTGGCTTCATTAATTAATTTGAACCTGGTAGATTGGAAATGAATGAGGTAAAACCCTTTGTTTCAAACCACAATTATGGCATTAACCAAACATTTCTTACACAACTGGGTGACAAACACATAAATAAGGGACAAGGCAGCTGTGAATTTCAAAACCTGTACGGTAACAAGGACAGAAACAAAGTCACTCTGTTCTTGGAAAGAGAATATTATAGATCCTCGCTTTTCTTGTTACTGTAAAAAGGATTCTGATCAATTTTGATCTGACAAAAATGAGTCCAACAGCTACCTTAATTCTCAAATGGGTGATAAATAATGAGTCCAACAGCAAAACATAATCCTGCCTCCATGTACATGGCAGTTTGTATTAAGTTTAAGTTGTTGGCATTTGCAGAGACAGGCTTGTACAGAAAAGTTGAATCCCAAGTTTATTAGTAAAGAGATCTCGAAGTAATCAAAGGGAAAACACTAAAATGCACACTTTAATGGCCCATCATATAAAACATTAAATAAACGAAGAAACTAAACTTCTCAGGCCTGCATACAAGCTACACTAGCGCAAGGATAGCCAGCAGTAATAGTTACCTAGAATACCAGAATGGAATGAAACTGCATATAAACTGTTTACAAAATGGGGAACAAACAAAAGAAACAACCCAACTTCCTCAGCAATTTAAGCAGTGCTACACAGCAAGTACAGTCCAATATAAATTTAGACATGTCATACAAAAGATTATCTTGATAACCATTGTATTGGTAAAAATGCAAAACCTCAATGAGTTAAAGTACAATGGTAAAAATGCAAAAATCAAGAAGTTAAAATACAGTAAAAGTAACATGTAATGTATCCAATCCCAATGCATTCGTCTAACAAAATCCTAATGCACTCTTCTTGAAAAACCTCATTAGATAAAATCTAGTTTAATACTCAAAGTTATCTAGAAATATAACAATTCTGGGGTAACAACTATTATTGGAATCTTGAGAAATTTTCATGTACTTTTCCATTAAATATTTATAAAACATTAAAAAAAATAAAGATTTTGTTATATCTTTTTTGTAATAACAGTTTTTTTTTTTTTTTTTTAATACACATCTCTAATCTTATCTAATTCCATTTTATTTTCTTAATATTTATAAAATCTCATATATATAATAAACATAGACTTTGCCATTAGAATTTCATATATAATATATTCTCGAGTCAATGATTAATCTACAAATTGAAATGCACGCTAGCATGCACCTGCTTTAAAATTGTGAAGAACTCTTCAATCCACTCCTGAAAAGTTATTAACTTCAATAAACTCAAAAATGTAAATGCAGTTCTTACTTTCACATCAATTTCCAGGAAACATACACAATCATCCGTTATTACAGTAATCAAGATACATGTACACTGCATCACATCTAATAGTGGGGGAAATTCAAAATTCTTCCATGCTTTTCGAAAAACAGCGCCATTTATATAATACAAAAGGCTTTTGGAGAAAAATTTGTAGCACATTAATACCTCCACTTAACTACTAACAATTTAATTAAAAAAAAATTGAGACCAGGTAAAACCATCTGTTTTATATATACTACAAACGGATTTTGGGGAAACATGTGTATCCCTATAAATACCTCCAATTAACAACGAACAATTCAATGAAAAAAATGAAACCTGGCGTAATCATCTGCTTTAACTGATGAAAATACCCGAACAACATAAAAGAATACCCTAGTAGAGTCAATTCCCTGCAAGATAAATTAGCAAGCACACTAGCAGCAAGAGAGGGAACATGCATATCATGCATCAAAATTATATGCATTATAATAATCCCTGATTTATACAATTCTTTTGAGTGAATTCTGTGTAAGCTCGTGAAATATTTAATCTTCAAACAAATGGCTGTCAGTCACAGAAGTCAAGATTGAAAAGAGCACTTGCCCAGTGAAGAAAACATAATGTTGCCAGAGAATATTGCTTCTTTATTTGCAACTCGAAAGAAATGATGAGAGGGTGAAGACTTTTTCAAGGAGTCAAGGAGGTTCGAAGATAGCTGGTGATTTACTGGTTAATCCGTTCACATGACAATACGGACTATTGTTGAGATAGCTGCGTATAAATTCATGAGCCTGTATGTTGAATTAGTTGTGAAGAAGATTGGAACAAATCCTCAAAAATGCGCAAAATCCTAGAAAATCAAATAAAAATCAGGCTCAGAGATTTTTCCGAATTTTGCAGAATGCAATAATGCTAATTCCGATTTTGAGTAGCAGTTGGCAGCTATATCCCGCATTTTCCTGCATATTCCACTGCGTCAGGTTCGCCTAGTTGTTGCGAAGAACGGACTAACACTCCTAAATATCTCCAGATCTTAAATTAAAGCCCTATCTCCAGATCTTTAATTAAATCCCTAACCTTCTCCTCCTCTAAATACCTCCAGATCTTAAATTAGAGCCGTAATCTTCTGCCAGAGCTCTTATCCATGTAAAAGGAAAAATTGTATGTATGTAATATCTCCAGATTTTGAGCTGTTAACCAAATCTTCTACCCGAAACCGAGTCTTATGTCAAAGATATTGCCAGAAGTCGAATTTGTTTGATTTGAACGGAACTTGTTTTTATGTTTTTTTTTTTTATATATATTGTATTTTGGAATATTTTAAACTATGATGGCTACGCTGAATTGCGGCCTCTTTTTCTACCTGCACGATGTAAGCAGAGCATTGAGCTTTGTAAAATGTCGAAATCTGTATAATTTAATTGTGTTGGGGCGAATGGAAATTATTAGCAATTTAATTTATATTTCGGTTCAAGTTTTTTTTTTTTTTTTTCTTCTTCTTCTAGCTATGAATTTTAATATCGCCATTGGAGTTTTCTTTTATTTGTCTGGTGGCAGCGTAGGAAATTAAAACTCCCAAACCATAGCTCCAGTAGCTTCATTTAAAATTTTTGACATGGCATTTTGAAAAGAGAAAGGCTGTGATTGCCACATGGGTGTAATCAGTGGATGAAATCCACGACTGCCAGAGACCGTTTTGAGGGTGTATTGACTGCCAGAAGACTGTTCGAGGTATGTAGACTGCCAGAAATCAGTTTTAAAAGTGTAGGACGCAGATTATGTTTCTGTGGGTATACGGAGGTGATATATACAACCAAATGCAGGGATTCAACAGTCCATTCCAGAATTTCCATTGCAGTGATACGACATCAGACAGCAGAAGGCTAAAATTATTGTTATTCCTCTTTGAAAAACACTAAGTAAATCTTGAAAAATCATCTTCTCAACATAATGCAATATTCTCTGATATGTAAACACAGAATGCGAAATTTCTCTGATATTTAAAATATCATAAAGAGAATTGAGGGACCAAAAACTATCACCACATTTAAAAAAAAAATTATTATTGTAAACTGCAGTGAAAATGTTATATTATTTTACAGTTTTAAAAAGAAGGGATTTTTATGTCATGAATATTTACAATTCTGATAAGTGTCACAGATTCTTGTAATTTTATGGTGAACTGCAGGAGAAAGTCATAGAAGCATAAGATTGGATGGCAATTTAGATAGAACACACTCAGAGGAAATTGGGTATTTCAAATGGGAAAGGCTGGCCAAGGGTAAGCAAAATGAAGAGCTCGGAAAGCAGCTTATATTGAAGAGAGAAAAAGAGATTAAAATTCACAGACGAAGTTCGAGTATGTGCTGAAGTAGAAAGTGGAAAACAGTTTCTTCTTGTCCTCCCACATCCAACCATACTCAGATCAGAGAATAAGAGAATACAAAGAATCAGAAAGGACGTTAAAGTGGGAAGAAAGGCTAGATAACCAACTCGTGATTTTTCTCTCCTTCCTCTAACAAAGAAAAATATTTATGGTGTCCTATGTAACTATGACAAAGAAATCAGCCTTGGTAGTTTGAAAGAGAGTCCATATTCCTGCGTTTTGAGAAATATTTTCCGACGTGGTTCAGTGACCACATCTGCATAATCAAAGGAGGTTCTGATTCCTTTACTTGAATCAACGAATTAATTGTGATTTTTTTTTTTTTTTTTTTTTTTTTTGAAGGTGCAAAAAAATATACAAGAAAACCTTCATACTTTATGGGCCTATAGGTCCTAGAGGTTGAACCTTGCTCTGATACCAAGTGTAGAGACTCAAATCTATATTTTACTAGATGAACGCTAGGCTTAAACACAACGAACTCTGACCAGAGATTGACTGGGAGGGCATTTACCGGATATGTCACCTCCTAAAGAGGATGAGATCTGGAGGCTACCTGGCCCTGTCCAGGCTCTGTCTAAGAGTACAATAGAACACGACAAATGATATCGAGGCTATCCAAGAAGGGGTGTGACTAACTGCCAATTTAAACCATAGTCATACAAGTTTTAATAAAAAAAAACTTAGTAAAAATTTAACTATTCATACCATAAGCATAAAAAGCTGAACACAAGAATTTGCATCAGTTATATCCAAGTTCATAAAATTAGATTTCATACACATACATCCATTTAACTGGTGAATTCTAAATAAAAGCGATATAAATAAACGTGTACCGTACACCGTGAAATGAGAGCCAAACTGGACCTGCTGCTTGGCGAGCTCCTTTGATGTCGTCTACCTCCACGACTAAATGTGTCGTGCTCAAGTCGAATGCAGTGACTCACCGGTTAACCTCCCAGCCTACTCCTTGGGTACTCTCCTTCCCTGCGGACCCCCGAGCTGCAATGGGGTTGTACAAACAAAGGAAAATGCCAGCTGACAGAGGTGAGCCTCTCTTGGCTCAAGAGTCCCCTCTCTATAACACTCTGTCTCACCAAACTCAACTATAGCTCATAACCACCAAATTTTGACATAGTCCCCTCCATCCAACAATAGGGTAAAACCAAAAAATCCCTTTTCTCTTCCCTTCCCCTTTCTTTTATGGAATGTTTCATAGGTGACACTTGGAACTTCATGCATAAATAATTATTTTTTATTAACCCAAAATTTGATTATTCACCCACCCATGTGTCATCCTCTCATCAAGACTCTCCAAAATAATTTACTTAATTATTCATTTAAAATAGTAAATTTTCCTCAACCCAATAAGACTTCCTATTTCTTCTCCTAGTTGTCTCTTGATTCCCCTTTTCTACTCCTTAATTTGTGTTTATTACTGCAGTTAATTGATAAGTCTAAGATTCGGTCCCCTAAACTACCTCAATTTGCATTTATGATGAATATTCTTGTGTTGGCTCTTGCCACATGGAAGTTCTCAAATTTCTCAAATTTTAATTTATTAATCTTATTATAATTCACCACCCTCTTCTCTTAATGAAGTTTTTAATAAATCTTTATACTTAACTCTATGTCCCTCTTTTCCCCTTTTTGCCTAATTAAGTTACTCATATACATTACCCATTTAATATTTTGTTTTAACAAGGAAAGGGTAGAGTTATCATGGTAATTAATTTATCTCTTCCTATTCCTCCCTTACCCTAAGTTTTATTCTTGATTTAATTCTTTTGGTTCTGACCTCATATATCATTTGTTCTGAATTAGTTGGATTTCATATATTGGTTATATTTATTAGTTTCTTTAATGATGTCAAGGGTCGAGTTTGGTCATGCCCTTCAAGAACTTCCATTCGAAGTTCCAAGGGTGCCATGCCTAAGAATTTATTTTTGATGCCAAGGGTGCCAAGTTGGTCGTGCCCTTCAAGAATTTCTCTTGAAATTCCAAGGGTGCCACACCACCTGCCCTTCAAGCATCTAGTGGTTACAAGGGGAAATTATATGTGCAACTACAGAGACCCTTATCATCTCGTATGTTGCCTGCTATAGTGAGACTAATGGTGCTGGGGATCAAGGAATCTGCCTTGATGCATGCCCCCCAGAAATCCTCGTGAGTGAACCCAATTTGGGACCTGCCCCCATGGCATCATGATCTTCAAGGCGAAGGTGTTTCGACCTTTCCAGCCTAAGTCATGGCGGGAGTGCTAGTAGGTGAGATCAGGGACACTATCCCACCCCTCCCATGAAGTTCCATCTAATTGTACAACCCCATCACCCATATGTGAGTCATTCGGCCAAGCAACTAACATGTTCCTGCAACCATTGACATATCATCAGAGTGTGTATATATATATATATATATATATATATCAAGTTCCAAACTGAACTTATAATTTCAAGACAAAATATTAATTCCTATCAAACCAGATGTTGTCAGCTCATCATATGCAAGTGCCTCTGGTGGTTTCCTGTAATACTCAATAATCATCAGTCACCAAGTTTCTTAGTGTTAGTCAATTTCATAACAAAATCATCAACATGACATAGTCATCCACATCATTGTTTATCGTGAACCAAAAGTAATGTAAGTAGACACATTCATCACAACTATCATCATCATAACGTCAATAGAAAATACATATCCATCAAAGCCACCATCATCCTACCACCGACTAGGAAATAAACACATCCACTAATAGTAGAGTGAAGTGTCAGTATCCTCCACTTGAGGTCCTCAAATAATAATGTGTGAGCCTTAAGGCTAAATCATTGTTAATGTCATATCAAGGTCAGAAATCTAGAGTGGGGCACTACATACACCCCCCCTTAAATTAAACTTCGTCCCGAAGTTTCAAACCATGGAAGTGGTGACATATCCATCAAAGGCGTCATCAGCGTAACATCAATAGAAACATATCTACCCATAAAATCTATCATCATCATGATATCAATAGAAAACATGCATATCCATTAATGATGTCATCATCACAGTATCAATATAGAACGTATATAACCATAAAATCTACTAATATTAGAGTCATGTGTCTGGATCCTCAACCTGAGGTCCTCAAAGAATAAAGTATGAAGGATCAGTGTTTATCAACCAAAGTGGGGCACTACATTATTGATCATCCTAGAAGATAGGAAAACTTGTGAGGTGACATGATGAAGAGGCCATCGCACTCTAAGAAGGAATTTCACTAGCATCAACATATTAGATATCAGAGAGGCACCTACACACACATAAAAAAGTTACCAATCAAGGTATAATAAAATTCTAAAGACATGCACCAGGAGCAGAAAAAGGGTGAACTCCCTCTGATATCATGATGTATATGGCCCACATACAACATGTAACCATCTCTAGGAAATTCATATCACAAGTACATATAGGTATGAAATATTATTGACCTCTTCTATTGAGCATGTTATGGTTAGAAATTTATTTTCAATGCATGAGATATGAGGCTTTATAAGCTAAGTATGGGTCAACTATCTCGGTGACCCTCAACCAGTTAACTGAAACCAACTCCCTCACTCATGAAATGTGGAAAATCCAAATTAAAGAAAGTGATAATTACAAAGGAATTGGACCATATCAACAAGAACACCGATCCCACTACCATATAAAGAAATAAAATAACAATGATTAAATTCAGATGTATCGATGTTCATTCCTAAAATGGTTAGAGAGGCTCATTAAGGCATCAAAAGTCAAGCTAGATGCTACTAGGGATTATCTAGGATGCTACATAAGAGATATATATTTTATTTTTCGGTGCTACAATATTAGGCATGGTTTCTATAAGGGAAACATAATTTCTACAAGAAAGGACATATATTCTACGGGAGAAGACAAAGTGCTACAGGAAATTCTAGTGAGCCACAAAAGACCCTGATTTTGAGCAATTTCAACCCGAAATCCTAGGATTCTAAGGACAACATCCAAAGGAAGGTTAAATACATATTTCGCCTTGCCATACGTACACAAAAAGGCTACAGAATCTTCAATTTTTTTCCAGTAATAAAACCTATGGGACACTTCTTATAAAATTTTATGAATAAAAATGAAATTTGGATGTATTCTTTGATTCAGACATCATAAGAAAAGGAATTGAAATTATTTTTAGAAATAGAGAATTTCCTTTCCCACAACGAAGAAGAAGAAGAAGGAGATGAAGAAGTTTGGGATGAATAGGAAGAGGATGGAGAAAGAGAATATGTATGAAAATTCCTTGTGAGGTAGCTTCAGATGTTAAGGAGGCCATTAGGGCCATGAATGATGCACATATAGGTCACTAATTTTCTCAGAGGATGAGCAACAATTTTAGTAGGGGGTATGTTTGTCTTGCAAATTAGACATAAGTTAAGGCCCCTATGGCCTGCAGGTTTTAACGCTATATAGAAATTATCTGTAAATGAATTCTTAGAAAATTAGAAAATAAAAAAATAGCGAGAGCATAAAACATAAAACATAAAACATATATACACAAAGTGTTCTCCCCTCGATGCCAAATCAAGCCTACCAGCTTGATTTTTCATTATATTCCTTTTATAGTTACAACAGATATATAAATTTCGAAGCATTCATAAACCCCAATCAATTAGCAATGAATTAGAACATAGCCATAGTTCCCTTGACTAGATCTATAAAATACCACGGGAAAAAAAACATCACACCCCAAAACCATGTGCAAACCCATGAACAAAACCATAGGCAGGTTTTCCCACCTAATATAGGTTCCAAACAAATTTTTCCCATGGTGCTTCCCCAGAACCCATGTAGGGGTCTATCCTACACCTGCAAAACCCCTAGATAGGGAGAATTCCCCCCCCCCCCCTACTATGCTTGGGGGGCAACTGCCACACCTATACCCCCCCCCCCCCAATCACACTTTCTTCTAGTCATGGAAAGAATATAGAACAAACCCAACATTCTCCCTCTTGTTTTTTCATTTCCATAGGGGGCCATAACAGAGCTTAGTCACTAGTCTAGCCCTGTAGTGCCCATTGTTTCTCTACACAAAGATAAATTTTCAGTGCGCATAGAATTTGTCAATGCATCTGCAACATTCTTCAAAATATCCACCTTTACCAGCAACAAATTTTTATCCTCAACCATATCTCTCACAAAGTGATACTGAAAATCAATTTGTTTTGTCTTTGAATGATAAACAGGGTTCTTAGCTAAGAAAATTTCACTTTGGCTATCACAATCTATCCTTATAGCTTGTTGCACCAACCCCATACTTCAACACAATATCTCCAACCAAACTACTTCCTTGATTGCATGAGTGGCTACAATGTATTCTACTTATGTATTTGAAAGAGAAACTATAGATTGTATTTTACTCATCCAATTGACTGAACCTCCAAATAGGATTAAAAAATACCTAGTTGTAGATATTCTTTGGTCGAGATATACAACCCAGTTTGCATCAACAAAACCATGGATGTCCAAAATTTTGTCCAAAACTAGTCTTCCCTAGTGACACAAATCATAATCACTAGTGCCACGCAAATATCTAAAAACCCTCTTCACTATTGTCCAACGCTCTTTCACTGGTTTTGACATAAATGCACTTAATACTCCCACTGCATGTGAGAATTATGGTCTAGTATAGACCATTGCATACATCAGGCTACCCACTGCACTTGCATACGGAACATGGGACATATACTCCTCTTCTTCTTGTGTATTGGAACACTATTGAGCAGATATATTTACACCTACGGGAATTAGAACCTCCACTGGTTTACTATCCTGCATATTGAACCTCTACAATATTTTATCGGCATAGCTCGTCTAATTAACCAAAGATTACTCTTTGCCCGATCTATCTTACTTTCCATGCCCAAAATATAGTTTGCAACACCAAGATCCTTCATGTTGAATTTGGAGAATAACTGGGTCTTCAAATCCTCGATAATTTCTTTGTCATTTACAACCAACAACATATCATCCACATACAATACCAAATAAATAACATGGAAAAAAATTAATTTAAAATACACACAATGATACTCTTTGCTTCTGGTGAAGCCAAGTCCCTATATATACGTATCAAATTTCTAATACCACATCCTTGGTGTATGTTTTAACTCTTACATGGATTTTTTTAACCTGCATACTAGTTCTTTATTACCCTTCAGCGAAAAGCCTTTAGGTTTCTTCATGTAGATCTCCTCTTCCAAATCCCCATGAAGAAATGTTGTCTTCACATCCTTCTATGCTACCTCAAAATAAAATGCAACACCAACAAATACAATTAATCTAATAGAAGTAACCTTGGAAATAGGAGAAAAAATATCACCAAAATCGATTCCCGACATCTGGGAATAACCTTTTTCTACCAACTGAGCTTTGTATTTCTCCACCTTTCCTTCTGTAGTCATGTTCTTCTTAAACACTCGTTTTCTCTTTATGGGCTTCCTTCTAGCTGACAAATCCACCAAATCGCATGCCTCATTTTTGTGCAAGGATACCATTTCGTCAGTAATTGCCTCCTTCTAGATTTTTCCATCCTCTCAATCCATCGACTCCCTGATAGTTATGGGATCATCATTAGTGATAGTTAAAGAAAATTTTGAACAAAAAGCAGATGGACTTACCTTTCTAGTTTCCTTCTTTCATGAATTGATCTTCTCACAACTAGAGTTTGTGGCTCTTCCTCTTTCGAGTCTTGTTATGTTGTAGCGTCAGATTCATCCTCCTTTATCTCAAACTCTATCTTCTTAGGTTATTTTGGTAGGACTTCATGTTTAACAGAATATTTCACCTCTCTTAACACCACACCTTGGTTGTACACAACATTCCTTGTTTCAGGGTTCCAAAGCTTGTAACATTTTAAACCATCCTTATACCCAATAAAGATACACCTTTCAGATTTATTATCCAACTTAGTCCTTTTCTCCTTTGGAACATGTATAGATGCATCACTTCTGAATACTCTCAGATGTGAAGTAGAGGGTTTCTTACCAGTCCATACCGCATGTGGATTATTATCCTCCAATGCTAATGAGGATGATCTGTTGACTAGGTAACATGTAGTCTCCATTGCCTCTGCCTACAATTCCTGTCCTAACCTGGTACCACTGAGCATTCTTCCTTCCTTTTCCATCAACGTTTTGTTCATTCTTTTCACAACTCCATTTTTATGAGGTATGTATGGAATAATATTCTACTGTGATATACCACACTTCTTATAGAACTCTCCAAATTCCTTCTTGCATAACACTTTGTCATTATCTCTCCTCAGCACCTTTATACTTTTCTTTATCAGAGCCTTAAATTATTTAAATTAGAATTTATATTTCTTCCTTAATAAATATATCCATGTATTTCTTGAGAAGTAATCCATGAATGAAAAATAGTACACAGACTTACCTAGTGATGGAACCGACACAGGTCCAAACACATCACCATGCACAAGCTCTAATACCTTGTTCACCCTCTTAGCACCAGAAGGAAAACTCACCCAATTTTGCATCTCATATACACATTTTTCATAGAAATAAAAATCCATAGAGAAATTAGACATATCTTATAACATACCATTGCGATGCAGTATCCAAAAGCCCTTGTCTCCAATATGTCCAAGCCTTTTATTACATAGCATGTCTTTTCACCAGAGGCTTCTAGGTTTTCCACTTTAGTTTCAGGAACCACATAAATTTTGCACCCATCAATAAAAATGCTACCCTAAAGATAGTACAAAGTTCCAATCCGAGATCCCCACATTAATACTAGTGCTCCCCAAAGCATCTTGCAGGTATATTTATCAAACACTATTTTTACACCTGCATCATCCATCTTGCTTACAAAAATCAAATTCCTGGCCAATGTAAGAATATGTAGAACACTAGTAAGTGTTATAATCCTTCCACCTTCGAGCTTCAACTAGGATTTTCCACTTCGAGAAATTCTAGCATTCCTATCGTCCCCTACGAAGACATCACCACCATCATACTTCTCATACCCACAGAACCACTCCCTATGGGGAGTGAAGTGGAGAGATGCACCTCAGTAAATCAACCATGCCTCACGATCTACATGTGTGTTTGAAGAAGAAGCCAAATACACATCCCCACTTTTATCTGAGGTGGTTTTTTCCTCTATAGAAGGAGCATCATCAGATCCCTTTCCTTTATTAGGATATTTAGATCTGTAGTCCTTTTTGAAGTTCCCTTCATTTTCACATTTCCACCACACCTTTATAGCATTTGCTGGGAATTTATATCTCCCTCTAGATTTATATCCCCCACTCGAAAAATTATTTTTTTTTCTGTTCTGAGATCTTCCTTGTACAGATAAGGCATCTCCATTCTAGCCCTCCATATTTCTCAGTCTCATTTCCTTCGATAGCAAGGCTAAGACAATTTCATCAAAATTCAAGGTAGTTGTATAGTTACCTATTGCAATAACCAAAATGTCCCATGAAGCTGGTAGAGAACACAACAAACTGGTGCACTTAACTTCATTTGATATTTTAATATAAACATATGAAAATTGACTTAGCACAGTATTGAAGGAATTGAAATTCTCTATCATCAAGTCTCCGTCCTTACTTCTTAGGTTATACAACGTTTTCCGTAAGAACAATTTATTCACCAGAGAATTAGATTGGTACAAAGTCCCTAACCTGACACACAAAGTATTCATTGTAGCTTCCTGAGATACATTCAACAATAACGAACCTGAGATACACATATGTATTATTCTCTTTGCCTTCCGATCCAACTTCACCCAGTGTTCATTTGACATTGTCGTTGGTTTAGTACTAAGATCTACCATGATGCACTAATCTTTATCCACTAGCAGATCCTCCATCTTGAGCTTACAAAACTCAAAACTTTGAGCATTAAATTTCTCGATCTTTTAAAAAATAGAAAATAAACAATAGCAAGAGCATAAAAAATAAAAAATATACACACAGATATTTTCCCCTGGATCCCAAATCTAGACTACTAGCTTGATTTCTCATTATATTTCTTTCACTGTTACAACACATATATGTTGAAGCATTAATAAACCTTGGATTAAAACATAACCGTATTTCCCTTGACCGAGCCTACAAAATACTAGGGGCACAAAATTGTCATGACCCAAAACCATGTGCAAACCCATGCACAAAACCATATGAGGGTCCGCCAACTTAAAATAGGGACCAAAATTCTTTTCCCAGGGCGCTCACCCAGACATTCTGCAGGGGGATACCCACTCCCTACAAAACCCCTAAACAGAGGGGGATGCTTCCGCCCCCCTTGTGACCCCCCTGCTATGCCCAAGGCATGCAAAGGGGGACTATCGACCCCATCTTACCCCCCACTTCACGCCTACTTATAATCGTGGAAATAATATAATAGAAACCAAACATGGACATCCTTCAACAAACTAAACCTCTCTTTTTTCATTAGATGGAATATTTTTATATTTAATGTGTTCATTAGGAAGGCTTTGAGATAATTTCATATTTTTGAATAATATTGTTAGAATATTGGGAAAATTATGAAGATTCAGTACAGTAAATAATTTAGGAACTTTCTCCCTACTATAGGAAGATCAAGATTTGATTATAATTGAACATAATATCATGAAGTCATAGAAATATTCTTGAGCTACAATAATTAAGGAAATCTAGGAATGTGTTCCCTGTCATTTAATGAAAATTCCCAGTGTTGGGAAACATATCCACTATTTGAGGGATTTTCGAGGGACAAGGTTCCTCCTTTCAAGGAGAGTGTTATGTGGATAAGACCTTCTTGCAGACAAGAATGATCTCCCTAGTATCCTAAGGATATCTAGAAATAAACAACCAAATGCAAACCATTTTTTGTAGATAATTTTTTATTCAAAATTATTAATTAAAAAGGTATGGGGACATGCCCCTACCTAAAGTCCAATGATTTTTGTAATCTTCTATCCAGTCACTTCAGCATGAAAGACCTATAATCAAAGACAAATAAAAGGATTAAAATCACCTGCAAGATATAATAATTTATAAAACACTAATCTATCTCAGTGATCAAGGAATTTGAAAATAGAATTACTCAAATAGATATATGAACAATTCAATGATAAAATGGAATCCATTTGTATCAACTTGTATAAAATAAGTAACCTTACAACATTTCGCCTTGATGTTATACAGGTTCTTCCTCAGATTGATAAGCCCTCTTCTCTCTGAACTAGCATGAAGTTATAGACATGAGTGTGTAATCATTCTCATATCCAAAATGACTAGTATAAAGAGTATGCTCTCTTATGAAATTCTTCAGTAGCTAATATGTATGTCTAACCTTTAGTCTCTCAATCTATCAGCTACCCTTGAGACTGCAACATGAGCTCATTTTTTATGGAAATGGAGGTAGTTTAGTTCCATGAAGAGGGGGATGGATTCCTCTCATGAAGGGATTTGAGCTCCAAATACCAAGGGATAAACTCCATGAGTGAAGGGATAGAGCTCATGAGTATAGGATGACGCTCGAACTGCCCTTGCCGCTAGAAGCTTCCAGTTGGGCTTCTAGAACTTACTTTTTCCTTTATTTGACTATTTACAGGGGTTCACAGGTTTTATAAGCAGAACGTGCATGATGTGATGTAGGCTATAGAACAATAAATCATGGTATGTAGGCAATGGCTAGGAAAAGAGAGGAGTTGGAATTTTTAGGGTTTTAGTGAGTTTCTCTCCAATTCACAAGTCTTGGTTTACGAACTTTGAGGTTTTGGACCTCTAAGGGAGCATAATATAGGTAATGATGAACCCATATAGACAATTAAATTTCATGGTGAAAAAATAACATGTAATAGATTACCCCCTAAATCATGAAATATGAGGTAGCTCTGAAGAGTGAAGTGCTTTATCTTTCTGAGGATTGGATTGTGGACAGACTAGTCAAAAACCTATTAAAACATTCAAATCATATATATATATATATATATATATATATATATATATATATATATATATATGTCATCACTAATGTAGGCATTCCCATACTCAGATCAAAACTAACTACATGTTCTGATACATAAATGATTTTAGAATTACATCAATAGTAGACACAATATGGATGCAGCCATCTGTCATAAGTGGTCTACTGTATAATGAATACTAAAACTCCTTGCAGTCTAGATGGTAGAAACTAGATCTAGGGTCTTGATTTCTACTTCCTGGACTAGTACAATTCTATACATGTGATTGATTGTGTCGAAGTTGAACATGGTAGAAATCACTTGATTACTAGTCAATGATGTGAAATGTTAACAAGTGTGAGAGAAACCACTAATAATGAAAATATTTTTCAAATTACTCAGTACAATCCACGAATTTTGAATGAATTATTTGCAGTCGACCATGTCACAGAATCATTCGATCGAAGGTCAATGATGCAACCTATCATCGAAGGTGAGAAGCCTGCCATTAGGGCATGCAGATATGAAGGTACTGATAGGATTCTAGATCAACTTTCTAGATGATGAGTTGTCATTGATAGAACGTGAGCCGTCGTAGGAAAGCCCATGATGCAAAACCATTAGATCAAGCTTTGAAGAAATGTTTGCAAGGACTGACTCAGGGACGGTCAATGCGAATGGAGACAAATGTTTGCAATGAATGGTTTATTTGAATTGTTTCTTGAACACATAATGACACTGTAGATGATTTGGTAACAATTGACCTAAAGCTAATACCCAGAAACTGGTTGAAGGCTTTCAATGTGGTTTGATTAACTGTTAGAGAAAGTGTTAAGTCCCTATATTAATAGTGGAGTCCCTTATTATGTTAGTGTAGCCCCCATTATTGTTATTTTTGTACCCTTGTAACCCCCATATTTTTATTATTGTGCCCTTACATTATTATTGTTAGGTCATCTAGGGTTACATTGTGGCCCCACTAGGACTACATTGTGGCCCATCGACTCCTATATATAGAACGGAGGTTTTTTCATTTGTATCATCCAAGAATTGTTCATTCATGTAATGTATTGGAGGTTGTCCCCTTGAAGTGGCTCATTTCTAAGGTGCTGATATCTCTTTTTATTTTTATTTTTGGAGCTAGTTTCACGACATTTGGTATCAGAGCTTTGAATTCTAGGGTTTCTCTGCTAAAAACAGGTAATCGTGGAAGTTTCTCTATAAACTCTTTTCTACGAAGTTTCGGAAGCTGAAATTTTTAGAGTGCGAAGAAGAAATCCTGAGGAACATCATCACAAAATTTCAAAGCTTGGTTCACAATATTTTCAGAGATATGATCTATGGAAGTTAGAGATTTTTGCAGGCTACTGAATTTCACTTAAAAAATCATCAAAATTAAAACAACATTCAAAATTTGCAGCAAAATCCTAGTACATCTGATACATTTAGTTGGAAAATTGATTACTTATAGTATAAAGCTCACTTATATCTTTGTAAGAATTATTTTAGAGCTTGGTAAAAAGATCGCTTATATTCCTGAGACTATTTTCCCAACCCCGATATGAGTGTGACAAAAGTGTCGTGTTCAAGAGTGGTATACTTCTTTTTGAAACAAAGTGTGACAAGTGGATTCATTTTCTCTCTTTTCCCCATCATTTTTGGCAAGTACCTCTTTATTTTTGACAAGCTTGAGGAGGATGACATTTTCTTGTTGTGTAATCTCATCCTTCAAATGAATCCAAATTAGTACTAAAATTGAACCCTAAGAAGGAGTTGTTCATTCCTATTTTTAATTGACAGGTCCTTTACTGTTAAGTTTTAATGAGTCCAGTATAGGTGAAACTCGATGTTTTTCAGTTTTCAGGGAGTTAGAAGAAAAACATAAGAAAACTCTGTGGGTGTACTTTTTCATAAATTTAGTCTCTCAAGCCCGAAAAAGGATAAAATAATATGGGAGAGAACTTTGTTCACCATGATTATTCAACATATACCTCTTTCGTAAATAGTACATTTCACTCCGGAAAAGGGGTCAACTTATACTAAGAGGATGACCGTTCATTTCCTTTAACGAGTTCGAATAGTCAAGTACTCGACAATCTTTCCATGTTTAGAGAGTATAGAAAGGGCTTAAAAGAGAACTCCAGGGTTTCACTTTTTCATAATTTTCGAGAGATCAAAAAAGTGATAAAAGTGTACTCATCATCGAAATAATTATTTTCACCAGAGAAATCTGTATTCTGCACAAAAACTCGAAAGATTAAACATACCTATTTCGAATAAGTAAAAACATTTGAAAAATATATTTTAAAATTGGAAAATAAATAAAATAATATTTTATTAATTCAAAAAATATTATAAAAAGTGGTTTAACAAAGTGATTTTCACCTTTTGTATTCAGAATTTTAAATTGAGAGCTTTTGGCAAAAAATGTTCCGGAGGTGATAATGGGAGAATCGACCACTCAAATTGAAAGTCGTCAGAATTGGCCACGGTTTTCATGTAGAGAACGTGTGGACATATGCACTGTATTTGCATAAAAACTATGGAGGTGTTGTGAAAAAATAAAAATTTATCTTTTCTAACAAAAATGGTTAAAGATTCACACTCTAAAAGCTTCTAATCTTCAAATGTGTGGATTTGTAGACTATTCCACAATGCTGGAGAGGAGAGAACATGAGCACAAAGATGTAGCTATGAATGATCAAGACACACTGCGTGTGCTGAGAGATTACAGATTGTATAAATCCTGGGCAATTCAAGGCATGAGGGCACAAGTGGAACTGATGACATGGCTGGTGAACAAATGGGATGTTCAAGACCAGTGTTTTATCATTAGAGATCATCAACTCGAACTTGAGCTCGAACATATTTACTTTCTCACTGGATTGTCTGAAAGAGGAGAACATATTTCTTTGTTTGGAGCTAGGTAGGGTGGCCTAACCGTTGCTAGTTACAAGCAAGAATTTTGCAATGAGACAGAAGATCCAAAGGATATCCGTATTGACATAAACACTATCTTGTATCTTGATATTAAAGTAGTTACATTCACAGTAACTAGATTGTGTGGAAGTGCGACTCCACATGTGGCCACCAAGTCTCAGATGCAGAACCTAGTTGAATGTTTTTGAGGTAACATTTTCAACTGGTGTGAAGGGGTACTGGCCAACATGAAAGGCCAATTGACCAAGGAAAAAAATTCAAAGTTGAGAAAATTTTGATATGGTGCCATCCTGATCTCTTTTGCTCTGGAGAGGATACCATTCCTCGCCCTTCAACTTACACCTGTTGATCGTGGTGAAATTAGAGAACCTCGTATGGTACGATGGGTTGCATGGATGGCCCTCCATGGTGGAAATGGCAGCATGGTGGTTTGGTTTATTCCTGCATATTTTATGTGGCTTTATAACCAAATATTCACAATTGATGATTTCCCATATGCAGGTACCGATTTTAGAGGTGATCCCGAAATTTCCTTACCTCCAGGGGAAAAATGGGATGAATCAGGCAAACAAATAATTTTGATGTGTTTTAACTCTAAATTTTATTTTATTTTAAATCTTCCAATACTGATAACAAAAATTTAAATGCAAATGTTGGTCCATGAAGGCCAACTACACTCTGCTGCTTTGAAAGGTGGCAAACAAAGCCCTTCGCACAGACACAAGATCAGGCAGTAGAAATCCTTATTGACATGGAGCACAACCTAGAGAGGTTGACTGTGGATATCCCTAAGAAATCGACGGATGACATTCCTCTTCGTCTCTAGAGACATGTTACTGGTGTCCCTAGCTGGTTTAGGGGATTCCTACACAAGGTGGAGCATGCGATAGTTTACTACCATGATCATCACCATGGATAGTAGATGATCATCGTGGATTGTCATATTTTTTTTTTGTATCAGTATCTTGCAGATCATAAGGTTTTTTAAACCTATGATCGCAGATGATGTAATATTTTTTGAAAACAAAAACTCCTATCTATGATATTACAAATTTCTCTGACTATCTTGTTCAACATGTATCGAACGTTTTTTTGTTTTACTATTTTAACATTGTAAATTTCTATTTATAACACGATTAGCTAATGCATCAACCAATGTGTTTTAATTTCTTTAAATGTGTTGATATTCGATGTAATCAAAATGACTTTCCAAGAGATGAACCTTCAAAAATAATCTTAATAACACTGGATTTTTAATTGCGCATACTCTGTTTAAATGTAATACAATGAGTTCCAAATCTAGCCTAATGATCAAAATATGAATACCAAATGAAATGGAATTAGATAATAACTCAATCACTGCTCTATATTCTGCAATATTATTCATTGTTTGATCAAGGCTTACCCATGCATAGAAACTAACTCATCGAGGCTGCGGAAGAAATATTCTATAGGCTATGATAGGCACAATCAGCAAAACCAATGTACATTTGAAGGGATGTCTATATCTGCAATATCAAGAGTAATCAAGATAAGCAGTGATAGTAGTAAAAGAAAACTTGAACTAGACACACTCATCTAATCTAAGGCATCTAACTAGAAAAATAACTAATATACAAGTGAGACCTTCACACAAGAGTCAAGCATAATATCTCTTCAGATAAAGTCCATTTCTAGGTTTACCTAAATAGACCCCATCATAATCAGTCAATTCATAAGCCCCTTGGCAAGAACTCGCTTGACAATGTAAGGACCATGCCACATTGGTTCGAATTTCACAGCTCCTAGCTTATTGTTAGCTTGATCATATACGAAGACTAGGTAACCTTCTGAAAAAACACAAGGTGTAACACTTCGATCATACTAAGCTTTAACATGTTTTTTATGAGCATTGGCTGCTAACGCAGTGGTGTGCCGAGTCTCATCTAATTGTGCTAAGTACAAAAAGAATTTTTCCTCTTCAAACTTAGCTGGTAGTAACTCTATGGCTAATTAGAGTGACAATATTTCTCATTCAATGGGTAACATAGCTTCCAATCCGTAAACCAGTTGAAAATTAGTGAATCATGTTGCAGTTTTTTCTGAGGTTCAGTATACCCATAGCGCCAACAAAAGAATGGTATTCCAATTCGATTTGGGAGTTCTAATTATCCTTTTGATCATGATGGTTAAAACTTTATTAACAACTTCAACCTGACCATTAGCCTACGGGTAATATGGTGTAGATTTATCATGGCGCAGGCCAAGTTGATCAAAAAGTTTGGTCATCATTATATCTTGAAAATGACTTCCATGATCAGTGATAACAGCTTGGGGTACACCAAAACGAGCAATCACATGATTGAATATGAACATAGCTGTAGTTTTTTCATCTTTCGCGAATGTAGGCATCACCTCGGCCCATTTAGTAAAGTAATCTACAGCAAGAATAATATACCCATGCCCCCCCGGGCGAGTGAGGGTTACATGTAATGAAATCAATGCCCCACTTTGAAAAAGGACCGAAAACAATTATGGGGTGAAGAGGACCTGGTGGTGCATGCATCTTTCGATCAAATCTCTGACACTTGTGGCATTTTCGAATCAGGAGAATGCAATATTTGAATAATGACGGCCAAAAATAGCCAGTGCGCAATATGTTTTGGGCTATGGCATACCCAAGCATATGACCACCACATGCTCCAGAGTGGCAGTCATTCAGAACCCTTTCAACTTCTTCATGAGTTAGGCAACGTTGAAAAACAAAATCCGCTCCCTGACGATAAAGTGTGTCTCCAACAATATTGTATTGATGTGATTGGTAACAGATCTTTCGTCGATTTAAATGTCAACGTTAAAGATGAAAGGTTTGGGTCTAAATATAAATTATGATATCTCCATACCATGGATCTAACGTACTGAAAAGAAACAAAGATTCATCTACAATGGGATTCTCTACCATAGTTTCCATCTCAGTATTGGGAAAGTCATGCATCATTTCTGCGAACACTAAGGATTTATTTGATTTAGATTTTTCAAATTCCAAATCAAACTCTTGTAGGATGACAATCCATTTAGAGTATTTTTCCCCAAGTAATTGTTTTTTCAAAATGTACATCATTGTGTTGTAATTAGAAATGACAATCGTCTTGCATAATAGTATGTAATGACGAAATATTTGGAAAAAATGAACTGCTTCCAAGGCCAATTTCTCCACATGTGAATATTTACTCTCCATTGGATCGAGATTTCGACTTAGATAGTAAATCACATGCTCATTTTGAAATTCATATTCTTGAGCTAATACTATTCCAATGGTGGAATTAGAGGTTGTTAGGTATAAAAAATAGTCCTGGTTGTAAATGGGTGGATGCAATAATGGGGCATGGGTTAACACATGTTTCAAAGCATCAAATTCGATCAGTAATCTCATCCCTAATAAAAGGAACATTTTTTTTCAACAACCTGGTAAAATTTTTTGTTAACTCAGCATAGTTCGGGACAAATCTACGCATAAAGTTTGCTTTCCCTTGCAAACTTGGAGTTGGAAAAGTGTGGAAGGAGGAGGTAAATTAATGATGGCCTCAACCTTCGAGGGATCGACATGAATGTCGGATTTGGAAACAAAAAATCCTAATAAGTGCTCAGATTGCACACAAAAAACACACGTGTGGATTCAAACGAATCCTGTAATGTATACATCTCATTAAAATTTCTCATAAATGAGTAGGATGATCTTCCCTGTTCAATGAGTGAGCAGATAAATCATCTAGATAAGGTTTCATAATGTGTTAAATCTCATGAAAAGCGTAAGACATTTCCCTTTGAAAATTTTCCCCAGCATTCTTTAATCCGAAAGGTAGTTTACAATAAGAAAAATTTCCCCAAGGAGAAATGAATGTTATTTTTGGTTGATCAGCAGGGATTATGTTTATTTGATTGTATCCGAAAAATGCATCCATAAATGAAAACATTTCATTTCCAGCACAATCATCAATGATTTGGTCGATATAGGGAGTAGGATAATTGTCCTTTGGACAAGCTTTGTTAATATCCCTATAATCGACACATACTCGTATAGTCCTTTGTTTTTTGGTAACAGGAACTATATTAGATACCTAATCTGTTAAAGGAATTGGATAAATAAATCTTGCTCGTAGCATTTTTTCATCTTTAGATTTTATAGCAACAACTTTTCTTGGATGTATCAGACATAATCTTTGCCTAATTGGTTTACAAACCTGGTATGTCTTTATTTCATGAATGACAATTTTTGGATCAATTCCTGGCATATCTTCATAGGACCGGGAAAATAGGTCTTGGAATTCTTGAAATAGGGCTTTATATATATTAATTTCATCGATTGTACATGAAGCACCTATATGAATGTTTTCAACAACTCCAAGTTTAACTAATATCTCAATAGGAACAATGGTATAAATGTTTCCCAAATTAATATCAGAATCCAAATTTGTAATTGTGATGGGATTCTCTGGTTCCATGACATAATCAACTATAAAAATAGATGAAAAATAATTTTCAAACCTATCAGGTTCAGGTAAAAATGAAGATCTATGATGTAGAACATCCTAGGGTAATTCATCCATAGACAAAAATTATCGAATACTTTCATCAGTATGAAAGACGTTTTGAAAAGGATCAGAAATTGATGTCAAGGATGAGCTTGATAGTGAAGAAGATTCTTCATTGATCACATTCATTGGATCAAAATCATTTGAAGTTGTATTATAGAATGACTGTAATGCTTGATATGCTATCTCAAAAGGACTCAAAGGCATCTCGCCATTGAATGAATCCATTTCTGACTCTGAAGGCACTATCCAAGGATCATCAAATGGAATAGTGCCTCATGAAATCATATTGATATTAGAAGTAGTATGCGGTATGTTGGATGGAGGTACAGAAAAAGTTCCCATTAAATTAGAATCTTTGATTAAACCTACTCAAACATCTTCATAAGGGATAGTCAATTTTCTAACATGTTGGATACCATCTGTAGAAGTTGGGTCAGATGAATAATATGAGAGCTAATCAATATTCACAATATTTCCTTGATGATGAAAAATGATTAACCGAAAGATACATGGCATGATAACAGTAATATAATAAGACCAACTTCGACCCAGAAGAAGGTTGTAATCCAGAGGGGAATCAATGACTTTCACATCTAAATTAATAGTTTTACCTTCGACCTCTATAGGTATATCATGAAAAATTCCATATGGATGGAATCCTCTTCCTTCAAAAGCTTTAAGGATTGTTGGAGATTGGTTAAGTGTCAGAGAACCAAGTGATTTCCAACAATTTAATGAAATTATGCACATGGATGCTCCCTCATCAATTACAGTATGAAAGAAACGTCTGTTTTTTACTAATACTAGAATATCAAAAGCCATTTGATGAGGGAGTCTTGGTGTAAAATTTTCTAAATCGAATACCATAAGGTTCGAATCCTGAATAACCAGTATTTTTCGGACCATACTAGGGTTGACTAGGTATCTGATACGTGTACCCAGGGTACAGTTGAGGCTGGTATACTAGATTTTGTGCTACAGGTCCATATTGATACTTCCCTTGGTATGGTTGATAAACAAACTGAGGCTAGATTGTTATAACTGTACTTGTACCAAGTTGACCTGCAAGCATCTGAACAATAGTATGAACTTGGGTCTAGGTTCTGGTGCAAAAACTACAGGTATTTGTTGTGATACTTGAGGGGCTATAGAAATAGGAGCTAAAGAAACTCCAAGAATGGGTGTGGTAGCTTGAACAGAAGTTGGTGCAATAGTTTGTGGTGAAGTTCTAGGTGTAATCGGACTAGGCTACTGAACTGTACTAGATGTAGGTACCTGTATAGTAGGTTTGACATGTTGGACAAGTTGTTGGATTTGACTGTAACCAATTAGTTGTCCAGGTTGATAATATGGTACTTCCACATTAGGTTACAAATTCTGTTGAACTTGGGATGGATCCCACACCGTATTTACTACGAGATATGAAGGTCCCATTGAAGGTTGTGCATAAGAAGGACCATAACCAGGTTGATAATTTGGAACATATGTTTGATAATTAGCTGGATAATTCCCACCTCCTTGAAACAATTGTTGTTCTAGGTACTGACCTTGAGGTTGATATTGACCCTGCGGTATGTATTGACATTGAGGTATGTATTGTCCTTGAGGTTGATATTGAACTTGAGGTATGTACTGTCCTTGAGGTTTCCCCCCTAGGAGGTAAGTTACTAACTTGAGGTTGTGCCCCAAGTGGTAAATTACTACCTTGAGGGTCAAGGTTTGGAATGTTTCCAGACATCATGTAAAATTGTTCCACGTTCAAATTTTTCATATTTGATTCATTTGGACCAGATGATGGTATAGGTTTGTCAGGAGAAGGAGCTGCCCCTGAAAAAGTATCAAAAAGAGACTGGTATCCCACAAGGATAGATGGACCAGCATACAAATATGTTTCTGGAGATGAAAAAAACATGGATGACTCACCATACATGTTTAATGGAGGTATATAACCTCTTGGTATAGCATAAAAAGGAATTAGGGGTGGCGAATAGTTTAGACCAGTATTGTGTAGAAAGTCTGTCAACTGAGAATACTAAGGATATTGTTTGAAAGGACTATAATAAATTGATTCGCTCGGCCTAAGATATAAAGGTTCCTAATGTGAAGGAAGAACAACTTCTTCTTCAATGTCAGTAACTTCTTTAATACTAATGAGATGAAGAGGAAGATTTTCAGTGATACGCTACTTCAATCTAGGTGAATCAGGACAATGAGGGGTTGGAGCAATGAACTCAGAAGTAGTCTCTGATATAGCAGGTTCAATTTCTAGTTTAGAAATTTCAGGATCAGTAGCTGATAATTCACTAGTTCTAGAAACAAGTTCAGCTAGTTCAGAAATTGAAACTCTTATTGGAGTACTTTATGTTGTTCGAGGTTGATCTACATATTCAATATGAACAATTATTGATGTTTCTTCATGTTCAGTTGATCCAGTCCCTAATGTTTTTCCTTTTTTATGTTTAAGTCTTTCTAACTGCCTTGGTGTGTACTCAGGGGGTTTCCCCTACATTCTACATGATTGTCTAGGTAATCTAGCTAGGATTTACAAATTTTAACACATGAAATCAAAGAAAATTTCAATAAAATGTCCTAAATTCTCTACGGAAACAATCATATTGATAACACGACTACAAAATCTAAGAGAATAATCCAGACAGAAACAGTGGATTCCCACACTAAAAACACTAGTTGGTGATGTAATCTAATGTCGTAGAATTTTAATGCAGAAATGGCGGTTGGAACAATTACCCTAACAACCTACTTAATGAAACAATTTGGTGCAATTTTCTCCACTTAAACCATCTCAAAGTGAAGAGAACCCTCCGAAAATTCCAAGTGAGTCTAGTCAATGTCTGCTCTAGGTACAGTGGGACCTTCCCTTCACCATCACCTTGGGAAAAAATCCTAAGGTTTTTAGCCACTAAAGTCACCAACGGGAACAAATGTACTTGGGGGAATAGTCTACAATTTGATATACACGCAAGGGCAGAGTAGCTAGCTCAATCCCCTTGAAGGCTCCTTGAGATAATCCAAGTTTTACCAACAAGTGACCCAAGGATCCTAGACAATGGTCTATCTCAGGTTTACAGTTTTTAATACGTGCACATCAGTTATATTTCTCAATGAGATAGGTATGATTACCTCACTAGTTCAGACATGATCTCGTGCCTGAATATTTTAAGAAGAACTTCCTGAAGCATACATGCTACAATTGGATTTTTGATACTACAAGATTACTACTTGTTCATTTTAACTGTCTTGGAATGTTAATTACAACCTGTTCCAAGACACTTTCCTAAGATATGTTGGTGGAAAAGAGCCCTAGAAAATGTAAAAATATCTATATTGATTTTTTTTTTTTTTCTCAATAAGACTAATTCTATTAAGAAAGAAACATATAGTACAATGAGAGCTTGCAAAAGCAGAGCATAGAAGCAAGGGGCCGGCAATGAAACATTATCAACCTCGGACCCCAAAATCAACCATGGAATGAACAAAAGAAAACAAGGATGACATAAAAAGGAGAGCGAAACAAAGGAAGCTACCCAGAGTGGGTAGAGAATTCCAGACGAACTTTTTTGCCTTTCTTTTTAATGACTTTGACCCAGCCATTATGATTTGGCTGGGAAGGAACCAATTGTAGATTATTTTGCACTGTAGAATGAGTCTCCTTGTCTGAATCGGAGGAAGAAGACTCATGCAAACGTTTCTGTGGGATCGGAGGGGCAGAGGGATCCCCTGGGCTAGCCAAGGGCGTGACCTGCGGGTGCACATCTTTCTCTCCTTCCTCTTCCAATTCTTCCTCATCCGAGCTCGAGGACGCTAGATCATTCATGGGAGGAGGATCGCATGGTTTCCAGCTCTTGGACTTCGGTTTGCTATTGGTTTTCTTTTTTCTGTCAGGGAAGCTGGTGCATGTGTTCTGAAGATGCCCCGTCTGATGACAATGTCTGCACCGGAATGCAGTGTTCTCATAATCCAAGGTTTGTGTCCAGTGAAAGTCCCCAACTTTGAGGTTGATCTGATCAGGCAGTCCTTTGCTTAAATCTATTTCCGAACAAATTCTGCCATAGGTATAGATTCCTTTGTCCGCTCGAGAGGAATCTGTAGCCAGGAAGCGGCCCAAGGCATTTCCAATCCCTTGGAAAACCGAGATGTGCCAGAGATGAGCCGGAAGGTTCGGAAGACGGACCCAGATGGGAAGCTTGGTGACAACTGCTGAAGAGGGGTCGAAATCTGGGAACCAAGGAGTGAGAAATAGTCCAGCTGCTCCCCAGAACCATGGGCCTCCTATTAAGGCTTTCTGATAATCTTCGCTGAATGCAAACACTACTATGAAGAAACCCTTTGAACAAAGGATGACTTGACAGGTGTCTGTCCAATTAGCGTGGATCCATTGATATAGATCTGTTGTTCGAGGCAAAAGGCCATTGAATCTGCAAATGATGGCGGACTCTGCATATATCTGAATTTGTTCGTCCAACGATGGATTGGAGATTTCAATAGAGGGGACTTCCTCCATTTTGTCCACAAGGAAAGGCTTGGGAGCCTCAGCTGAAGTAGCAGATTTCTTGGGCGGCTGTGCATGAACCGCATCCTTATAGGAGGAGGCAGGAGTGGAGGATGGCTGCCCAGGTGCTCCGCCTCTAAGTCTCAGGGAAAGCACAATCGAAGTGTCTCTATTAATGCTGTAATAAGAGAGGGGGAAAGGGTTTTCAAGTTGTTTACCTTTGTGAAGCAACCTTTGGAGCTCCGATGGAATCCCCAATCTGCGTTCGAGATTGTTTAAGAGATCTTGCACTAAATCCGAAGCTTGCACCCAATGCAACATGGTTCTGCCAGATGAAAGCGTGATCTGGATCTGGAAAGAAGAGAGGTGATTGGCCAAAAGAGCAGCCGGTAGAATATCGAAACCCTCCTGCGTCAACCTCCTATCCGGTATGCCTTGCTTCTTCGAGAGGCTGATACTGAGTCTTTGCAAGGGAGGATCCAGGCTATTATTGAGAGAAGCTGGAGCGATTTCAGAAGATCTGCAAGGCTGCATAGCCATTCCCTGACCAGAGCCGTATAAAATCTGCCCTTGGACGCGGCAGAGGAGGCCAGCATCAGGAATAGTCCTGTAAAATAAACCTTGGAGTGCATAATGTCGGCAGCCAAGTGATGAGGAGGCTAGGTAGCACAGCCAATCCATCATGCCGCAAAACGTCATCCGGGAGACAGTTAATCGAGCATTCCCATCCTTCAGAATTCTGCGTAGAGCTTGTGAGATAGCGACCAGGAGAGCCGCGGACTTGTCGGTGCCGTGGGAGACTGAATGATCGCCGGGAGACCAATAGCGGATATCCACGAGGAGCTTCCAAGGGAACCTGGGTGCCGGGGCGATAGTCTCAGCAGCGCTGGACGAGATCAGAGAAATCAAGGCGCCGTCACAGGAGCATGTTGCAGAAACCCTAAGAGCCATCGCTGCTCTCGTATCGAGGGTGAAGTTTGTGCCCTAAAATATATCTATATTGATTTTAATTTAAGTGATGTTTTTAATTTGGTTGTTTCTTAAGACAAAAGGTATTGAAGTGAAACTTTGATGATGTTTTATGACCCGACTAAAAAATATGCTAATATGCATCTAAATGAAACTGAAACTCTTTTCTTTTCAATGAAATCTATCTAAAAGAAAGATTTGAGAGATTTAGATAACTTTCAAAGAACGAATTCTTTCTCTTATAAAAAAAATATTGGAAAAGAAGATGATTTATTTGAGAACTCAATTTCATAAAAATGATCAATCACTCATTTGAAATGAAATCCTTTAATCAAACAAATCAGAAACTAAAAATCATTTAACAAAATTTTTTCCAAAAAGAAAACTTTATCAAAAACTCCTATAAAATTCAAAACTAAAAGAAAACACCAAGTTTGAACTCTATCTAAAAGTTTTGAGGACATTTTTCTTAGTTTGTGATCGAACCAAGAAACCTTCTGCTTATCTTAGAAAAAAAAATCAAAACATCTAGAGATAATTCAAGCCTTAGTAAGCTTAAGACTCTTTTGAATTTGCAAATGAAAATAAAACTCAATTTTCATCAAAGCAAGGGTTGCAAGAATTCAATGGCTTGGCAAGAAAATAACAACATACTAGTAAGCTAAGGTAGATGATGGTTTCTAATATGGAGTGGTAAGAAAGTAGAGCAAACACTCACTCATAAAATGAAAATCAGATGAAAAACTACTCAGAGATAAGAAATGATCAAAGAAATTAACACAAGGCTTTCACAGTCATGACAAGTTGGAGAAAATACAGAGAATCTGGTAATCTAGCTCTGAAAATAGAATTTTTAATTTTCAAAAAATTTCTAGAAGTCTGCATTTTCTAATGGAGCAAGGTGCGGTACTGCACTATTCTGAACTGAAAACTACCAATGCTACCACTCTATTTTTAAACAAAAATTGTGGAGGCTAGGAAAAACATAGAAAAAATAGAAATTCAGATTTACTTGTTCAGGGATTCTAATAAGTTATATACCCAACCTAGTTTTACACTAATAAAAATCAGAAAAATTGTTCAAAAGTCAAACTAAAAATAAAAAAGGAAAACTAAGTTCATTTTCCCTAGTATGGTCGCCATTTTGTTATGCGGATAAATCCTTCTTGCAGACAAGAATGATCTCCCTAGTATCCTAAGGATATCTAGAAACAAACAACCAAATGTAAACCATTTTCTCTAGATCATTTATTATTCAAAATTATTAATTAACAAGTATGAGGACATGCCCCTACCTGAAGTCTAATGCTTGTTCTAATCTTCTATCTAGTTGCTCCAAAAGAGGTCACTTCAACATGAAAGACCTACAATCAAAGACAAATAAAAGGATTAAATGCACCTGCAAGATATAATAATTTAGAAAATACTAATCTATCTCAGTGATCAAGGAATCTGAAAATAGAATTACTCAAATAGATATATGAACAATTTAACGAGAAAGTGGAATCCATTTATATTAACTTGTTTAAAAAAAGTAACCTTACAACCTTTGGCCTTGATATTATATAACTTCTTTTTGGGTCCTAACAATCATTCCTCCTCATATTAACAAGCCATCTTCTCTCTTAAGAAGCATGAAGTTATAAACATGAGTGTGTAATCATTCTCATATCCAAAATGACTAGTATAGAGAGTATGCTTTCTTATGAAATTCTTCATAAAATAATATGTATGTCTACCCTTTAGTCTCTCAATCTACCAACTACCCTTGAGACTGAAACATGAGCTCAATTTATGGAGAAATGGAGGTAGTTTATGTTCCATGAAGAGGGGGATGTATTCCTCTCATGAAGGGATTTGAGCTCCAAATACCAAGGGATAAACTCCATGAGTGAAGCGATAGAGCTCATAAGTATAGGATGAAGCTCGAACTGCCCATGCCTCTAGAATCTTCTAGTTGGGAGAATATTCCTCTAGTTGGGCTTCTAGAACTTACTTTTTCCTTTATTTGACTGTTTATGGGGGTCCGCGGGTTTTATAAGCAAAACATGTGGGATGTTCCATAGGCTATAGAACAATAAACCATGGTATTGCAGGCAATGGCTAGGAAAAGAGCGGAGTTATACTTTTTAGGGTTTTAATGAGCTTTTTCCCAATTTCCAAGACTTGGTTTAGGAACTTTGGGGGTTTTGACCTCTAAGGGAGCATAATATAGGTAATGATGAACCCATATATATAGTTAAATGTCATGGTGACAAAATAAAGTGTAACAAGAGGTATTCCGCATAAATTTTTATAAATACCAATTCTAATTTTCCTCTAGGGGCATGTATTTTTTAGTCTTATTGCAGAGAAAACTTATTTTTTGCACCTCCACTTTCATTTCTGGTATGGGTGTACTTGGATAGATTCAAATAATGGAGTTTGGTGCCATTTTTACCTTCTAAATCTTGGTTTCTTCCATATGAATCTAAGTCTCCTTGGTCTTGGGCATCCTAGGAGCCTCATAGCTCTCTTACACAATTTCTTTACGTCCTTTCAATGTCCTTTTCTCTTGCATCTCTTGTTTATGCATTTATTGTTGATGCTTCTTTTGATGTACGCTATATTGGCTAAATGGTTGAAATGAATTTTTTTGTAGATTACCGATAGAGTCACAAGCACTATGAATGCATATAATAAATTTTAAAACTCATCTTAATCATCGAGCTACTTGGATTGGGTTATAGTTCACGAATCTAGGATTTCTAGAAGTCCCTTTTAGCAAAATAGTAATAATTTTATGATATTTTTTAGAATTTGTTAAAAATATTAATTTGAGCTTATTCCACTTGTATTAGGTCAGAAAAAAATTAAATTTTACAAAAAAAATTACCCGATTTCATTTTCACTTGATTAGGCTAGGAATTTGATACGTTAACTAGCTCAGTAGTTCTTGAATTTCGAGTTTCTGTAGGAATATACAGGGTAAGTTCTGTAGATCACAAACCAAAGGTCAACTCTCAAAAACAGATCACAAATCAGTAAACCAGTATTATCACATGGTTAAAACCCTTGAAGGGGGAAATAGTCCATGGGCTGAGCCAACGCGGCCACTTTAAGAAATTATTAATATAAAAAGAAAAGCTACATATGTTTCTCTCATAAACGGTTACCAGAAAAATGACCCTCCATGCTCTTTGAATATATATCATGGACCAATTGGGTGTTAAGCCATGGATCAAGTGTCATTAATACTAAGGAGAGAGTGAACCGTTGGATCACTACAAATCGTGATTGTCAGATTATACGTTACAAATGTACATAGTAAAGAAACACACTTTACCTAACTCTACAATAGACTAAGTTATTTTTAATTATTTCCTATTTGTCTAAGTATCCTAACATCCCCCCTTAAGAACAACTTGGGATAGGATTGAAGGATTTACAAAGGTGACACAAAGGGAGCCTATATCCTATGTGTAGAAATATCCTAACATCCCCCCTTAACAACAAATTGCGATAGGATTGAAGGATTTAAAAAATTGACACAATAGGAGAGGGAAGGAGGCATTAGAGCCTATCCCCCCTTAATGAAAACTTTCCTTAACTCCAAGCATGGATAGAAGTTTTGTAAACTTCGCTTCTGTGAGTGCCTTTATAAATATATCGGCTACTTGATCATTGGTTGGACAGTACTACACTTCAAGAACATGATCATGAGTGAGATTTCTGATGAAATTTATGTGGAGTTCAATGTGTTTCAGATGCTGATGTTGAGCTACATCTTTACATAGCTGAATGGCACTCTAATTATCACACCAAAGTGTAGTTGGATGTTGTTGATGAAGACCAAATTCAGACAGGATCTGATGAAGCCAGATGGCTTCCTTGCTAGCTTCAATTGCACCATGATACTCTGCTTCAGCTGAAGAAAGAGAGATTTCACTTTGTTTCTTACAATACCAAGCTATAGGTCCTCAACCAAGAGTGAATACATATCCTGCAGTAGACTTTCGATCTTCAGGGTCACCAGCCCAATCAGAATTAGTGAAACCAATCAATAATGGAGATGCTCCTGCACTGTAATGAATCCCAAATTGAGCTATACCTCAAATATATCGAAGTATTCTTTTAGCTACTTTATAGTGACTTTCATGAGGTTGGTGCATAAACCGAGCAACAAGACCAATGGTAAAGGAAAGGTCAGGACGAGTATGGGTTAGATACAAAAATTTACCGACAAGTTGATGATATAAGGTAGCATCAACTTGAGGGGTAGTACAAGTGACTAAAATCTTGACTCCAGATTGAAAGGGAGAAGGGGCTGGCTTACAGTCTTCCATGTGAAAGTGGTGTAGAAGATCACAGGCATACTTGGACTAAGCAAGGGTAATGCCTTCTTTGGATTGCAAGACTTGAAGACCAAGGAAATAATGAAAGTGTACTAAGTCTGTCATTTCAAACTTATTTTTGAGGCTACACTTCACATGGTTTATATGGTTTGGATCAATACTAGTAAGGATATTATCATCAACATAAAGAACAAGGATGGTGAAGGACTTACCCACTTTCTTGGTGTAGACAGTGTTGTCAGAATGACACCCAGAAAAGCCATTATCTAATATAAATCTATCCATTTTGGCATAGCAAGCCCGAGGAGCTTGTTTGAGACCATAGAGAGACTTCCTAAGGCAACAAACAAGGCTAGAGTCATTTTGGATAAATCTAGGGGGTTGTTCCATGTAGATTTCTTCATGAAAATATCCATGTAAGAAAGTGGATTCAACATCTATCTGATGGTCTTCCCATTTAAAGGAGGAAACAAGGGAAAGAACAAGGTAGATAGAATTCATTTTTGCAACAGGGGAGAAGGTTTTAGTATATTCAATGCCTTCAACTTGTGAAAATTCTTTAGCAACAAGACGAGCTTTACGTCTATCCAATTTTCCATCTGGCCCAAACTTTTTTTTGTACACCCATTTGCATCTGACAAGTTTTCTTCCTTTTTGAAGAGGAACAAGATCCCAAGTATCACTCACCAATAAGGAACGATATTCTTCATTCATAGCTTCTTCCCAATCTGGATTACCGAAATCTTCTTCAAGGGTTTTTGGATTAGGATTTTATGGAACTTGAGCCAATAAGGAAGAGGCTCTCTCAAACTAAGAACGTGTACGTCGTTGATTTACTGGGTCACCTGCAAGAGAACCTACTGCATCCAAAGTAAAGAGGACCCATCTTGGAAGCTATGGAGTAAAAAAAATAATTTCAAGGGGTGGAGGAGAATTTTCATCTGAACTAGAAGGAATTCTATTAAAAATAGAAGAGAGGGAGAGAGGTGGCACATATGCCGAATCAGGCTCGCGGGCCCAATGTGACACAACTGCCGAACTAGGCTCACAGGCCGATATATTTTCGTCAAATTTTACATCTCTTCCAATGATTATATTTTTTGATTATGGTTGAAGAATTTTATATCCTTTGACATCTTCAGAATATCCAAAAAAAATTCATTTTTCACTCTTAATTTATAAGGCTTTATGTTTCGCATCTGGAATATGGGACCAAGCATCACTTCCAGAAACACGAAAGTGACTTACATCTCATTTGATTGAGCTCCAAGCTTCTTCTGGAGTTCTATTCTTTAAAACCTTAGTAGGAGTGTGATTTACTATGTAATTTTCACAGTTAATTGCTTCTGCCCAAAAATTGACACTAAGTTCTTTAGATAGAAGCATACAATTAGCCATTTTTTTTAAGGTGCAATTCTTCGTTTCAACTATACCATTTTTTTGTGGAGTATATGGAACAATATGTTGCAATTGAATGCCCTGATCAATGAAGAAGTTGATAAATTTTTTGTTAATATATTCTCCTCCAATATTTGATCTTAACTTAAGAATTGGATGTCCATATTGTTTCTCAACAAAGGCCTTAAAGGCCAAGAACATGTTAAAAACTTCACTCTTGAGTTTTAAGAAGTATACCCAAGTGTGTCTAGAAAAATCATCAATGAAAGTCAAGAAGTACTTGCAACCAGAGAAAGAAATGACAGGAAGTGGACCACATAAATCACTGTTCACAAGTTGCAAAGAGGCTGAAGCATGCCAAGAGGCATGTTTTTCAAAACTATCCCGATGATTTTTTCCGAGTACACATCCGGAGAAAACACCATCTCTAAAAGATACCATAGGAAGACCCATCACCATATTTTCCTTACATAGAGTTTGAAGAGAGCGATAGTTTAAGTGACCAAATCTCTCATGCCAAAGTTTCCTCACATCATCGTTATGAAAAAAAAAATGGAGGGAAGACAACATGACCCAAAGTTGTCAAAATTATACAAGCTTGTGGAATCATCAACAATGGCAGTAGGTAAAATATGTATAGGATATTTGAGGTCCTTGATTAAAACATCATGAGGTGAGAATTATACTATTTTTGCTTCACCTGAATGAGTTATCTAATAAACAACGAGAAGGTTGCATGATAAGATAGGAACACATAGTAAATCATTAAACTGACCATTATCTAGATGAATGGTTCCACATCCTACAACATTAAGAGATCTATCATCACCAACATAAATAGGTTTGTTGTAAGAAGCTCCAGAATCAATGAGCCACTCATGAGAATGAGAAGAAGAAGATACATTTAATGCATAACCAGATCTTGATGCTTGATAACCACAAGCAGAAAGTGCCATTCCTGAAGATGAAGATGAAGAGTGCTCCAAATTGATGTCGTGATTCTTCATTGCTGCTTCTAAGGCTTACATCTTCTTAAAACATTTGGACTCTATATGGCCATCACGATTGTAAAATTTTCAATGTCTATCTGTCTTCTTCCCTTTTTTTATTTGCCTTATCATTTTGGTGAGTTTCTTTTTCAGTTTGCGGCTGAAATTGCTTAGGACCCTTCTTTGGTTTTGGACCATACTTTTTAGGATACTGCTTCTTGGGATTCTTTTGATATGGTTGCTATTGGGCCGCTAAGGCTTTCTTAGAAGCATTTCCAGAAGTGATAAGATGAAGGTGTAATATTTTTTCTTCTTCTCTTATCAAACAATAAAAAAAGGCATCAAAAGAGGGGTTCTTGTAGGTGGTTCGTAGAAAAATGATGGCTTCTCTAGTGGAATGTAAGGTGGAAACAATTACAGAGTATGCAGGGCCAAGCTTAGCAATAATGCAATAGATGAGGCGACAATATTCCTTTTTGACCTTACAACCTTCAACAAGAAGTCCAAGGATCCTTAATTTGGAAAAAAATTCTTGAATAGAGGAGAAATTATTGGGGTCCAAAGTAAGCAAATTATTTTCAAGTTGGTGGGCCCTAATTTTATTTTGAATGCCAAGGACAGTATTTAGCTTATCCATGGCTTCATGAGGGATGTCAATGTCAAGGATATGAAATCAAATATCTTGAGCAATAGACATTCATACAAACCCTCGTGCTTGATCTTGTTTATTTTCCTATTTAGCGAATTTATCATCAAAAGAAGGTTTAGTTTCTTGTCCTGTGGCTCTTCTATAAAGCCCTTTACTTCTAAGTATATCTACCGTGTGAGGTAGCCATTGGAAATAGTTGGTGCTGTTAAGAATAATTGGACATGCACTTTCAATTTTTAAATAAATGAAACTAAGAAAATGTTGAGAATAACTACTCCAATGGATAGATCTCGAAAAAATAGGCTGATTAAAAAAACGGCTTGAAAAATAGCTTCCGGATGAAGGAGTTATGTCGTTTTGAAAAAACTGAGCTGTAAATGTTGAATAGTTACAGGAACGGTTCGCAATTTGATGATGAAGTTCAACTTTTAAAAAAAATCCCACCACTTTAACAAAAAAAATTTACAAAAGAAGCTTGAGAAAGGGACTTGAACTGAGGACCTCTATTCTCATAAACTAACTTCTCACCAAGTGATATAGTAAAAGGATTATGTAATTGTTTGAAAGGAGGAAGGTTTTTTTTTTCCTCCAACTCTTCGGTGTGCGTGCTTTTTCCTGCACAAAAAACACAAAAAAACAAGCAAAAAAAACAAAATAAAAGCCTTAAGGTAGAATGTTATATTTTCGGTTAGCCTTACCAACAACTATCTATTTTTTCACTATTTTTTATTTCTCGAGATCGCACAAAGATGCGGAGAAAGAGCATACGTAGCAAAAAAATCCATTTTTTTCTGTTTCTGATTTGCTGAGATCGCACACAGCACAAAGAAAAGAGCATATGCAGAGAACAGGGTATACATATGGCAAATAAATAAAACCTAAAGACCAAAATAAACAAGGGGAACTAAAATAAGCATAACTATTAACATATAAAATTGCAAAATAGATACTTTATACCTCCAGATCTAAACTGACATAACTTGGGCAACCGGAAACCTTTTTACATGAAACGAAAGGCATACCTCACTATAACATATGCTCCAGACACAACAGATCAGTTCTCCAAGCCCAAAAAATCTTCAGAAATACTAGATCTACAAAATAGCAGTTGCATGCAGTCAAAAAAGCTTCAGCTTTTGATCAACAACAGATGTGGCCCTCAACATAACTCTAAAACCATGTAGGAATATACAGGCTAAGTTTTGTAGATAAAAAAATAAAGGTTAGTGCTCAAAAATAGTACAAACAGATCACAAATCAATACACCAATATTATCACGTGGTTAAAACCCTCGAAGAGGGAAACAGTCCATTGGCTGAGCCAACATGGCCACTTCAGGAAATTTATTAATATGAAAATAAAAGTTACATATGTTTCTCTCATAAATGGTTACTGGACAAATGACCCTCCATGTTGTTTAAATAGATATCATGGATCAATGAGGTGTTAAGCCACATATCAACTATCGCTAATACTGAGGAGAGAGTGAACCGTCGGATCACTACAAATCGCGAATGTCAGATTATAAGTTAAAAATGTAGATAGCAAAGAAACACACTTTACCTAACTCTACACTAGACTAAGTTATTCTTAACTATTACCTATGTGTTGAAATATCCTAAAAGTTTTTAGGCTACTAATTTTATGTTATTTTTTAGCACGTTTTAATAGAGGCATTTTGGAGTGAATACACATAGAATGGGGTCCTAAGACATCTTACTTAATAAAAAAAATTTACCATTCATTTTTCATTTGATTTACTTGTTCATTTGGTTGATATGAAATACAACTCAATATTTTCCAAAGTGAATTGATTGTTAACTTGATCGCTTAGTTGGGAAGAGTGAAGGAAAGAAATTGATTTTAGGAATTAATCCAGAACTTGAGAAGCACAATTAAACATGAATTTTCAGCAAATAATAGAGATATAAAACGATAGGAATTGACTACGGAGTTCATCCCTGGTGGAATATGTCTTCGGGTCCGCATTCAAGATGGGTGTCCGTTTTATTAAGGAATGATCCAAGGAACTATTTACACAGAAATTCACCGGACTAAATGTGCTTGCAGGCACCTCTAGTATTTGTAAATATAAACATCTCCCTCCTATCTTTCCAGTGCCTATCTCAACACCGAATACCACCCCCAGATGTCCAAGTTATACTAAAAACAAAACTTCCTCTCTCTTACAAAATTCTGAATACAAACCTTCAAAATCACTCCTCCTCCTCATCATAAGCAATAGGTGTAATTTATAGTACAATGCAGGTTCAATCTCAACTTATTGGTCCTATTCATAGCAAATGGTTGAATGAATTAGGTGGATCAGGTTCTCAATATTATAAAAGGGAACACCTTATGGTTTTGTTACATGGTGGTTACATTAAGCATAGAACACATATAACAACAAAACCCAAATATAAAATTTGGACTAAAATTAGCCTGACGGTTCTACAAATGATGGAGTGGTTGACTGACTACATTTGACAGGTTGTTTTGGTAGTGTGGTGACTGACAGTCACCTTACATGTTAGGTCTCAGCAGTTCTGCAACTGTGCGGTGACTCTCGCATGTGACAACTATCTGCGGTCAACTGCGCCCGATGGTTGCAGTCTTCGAGTGGCCAATTGCACAAAGTGAATGGTAAATGTTCACATGCCACCTGCAAATTAACTTTGCTCATGTCATCAAGATCTGATGATTAGACTCATATGGTTTATTACATATGTTTATAACCATAGTATGAAATAATTACATAGTTTTAAAACAATAGGTTTGTATGTGCTAGGTCTCCACCATAGATTTATGTGCTTAGGTTTTAAGTCTTTAGGATTAGGTCCAAATGGTTTTAGAACTTATGATATTTAACCACATAATCACCACCAAAGGTTTTAACCACATGATTTAACCACATAATTACATAACCATGAAGTAACTTGCACCATGAACCACGTCATGACTGAAGACTCTCGTCGAATCACTAAAGAAACTGAACACTGAACGAGACTTCTTTGTCGATTTGAACTAATGTAATATCCTCCTAGATAAATCCTCTCCACTTGAAATATTTTGGACCAAAAAAAGTTTGATTTAAGAAGATATCAGGTGAGGGTACAACTCTGTCACTCTTTCGATCTCCATCAATCTTACCCTACTAGGATTCATGCCCTTGAGTCCCACTCAAAGATATTCAACATCTACATGCCTTGAAGAGAGAAATTTCCTATCCAATACGGTATCTTCCTACTTCTCATTCATATACTCAGGTGAAAATTCATCAACGGCAGGAATCTGTGTATATTCCTTTGCATCAATGATCATCAGACGTTCATACAACTTCAGATTTCCTACATTTACAACTAAATAAATATGCATGTAAGGAGGTAAATCTAACCGAAATGCATTATTTCCAATCTGTTCCACAATATTGAAAGTACCATACCTGATGGGTTTTAATTTATTACCTTCACCTTTCAACTTGTGTTTACTAATATACAACCATACTTGATCACCGAATTGAAAATGATGATCCACTCGATGCTTGTCTTGGCGCATTTTATACTTGGCCTGACTCTTCTCTAATTGATCCTGCACTACTTCATGTATCTGTTCTATCCATTGAATGAAATTAACTGCTTTATTTGAGTCGTCCTATCTGCCCACTTTATCTTCTTCACCAAACATGAAATCCATTGGTGAGTTTGGTAGATAACCAAAACATGTTTCAAATGGTGATCGCTTAGTCGAAGGATGTAAGGCTCGATTGTAAGCATGTTGCACACAAGGTAAATACTCATCCCACAACTTAAGATGTTTGCTGCAGTAACCTTAGAGCATATGTATCACCATCCTATTCACCACTTATTTTTTCTCATTGGTCTATGGATGAAAAGCTATGCTCTTCTTCATCTTTGTGTCCATGATTCCCCACAAAGTGGACCAAAAATATCCTACAAAAAAAGTGTATCGCTTGGAAATGATGGAAGTAGGTAACCCAAAATGAACCCATACATATTGAAATAATATCTGTGCAATATGTTCAGTAGACACTTGATTTTTGCATGGAACAAGAATGTGCATTTTTCTTAAATGGTCAACCACAATATTCATGCAATCATGCTCTCTCCTAGACATAGGAAGTCCTCCAAAAAATTCTGTGGGTATGTTGTGTCATGGTCAAGAAGGAACGAGAAGTGGAATATAAAAGCCAATCTTTCGATTGCTTGGTTTTCTTGTCGAAGACATAACACACCCTTTAATGTACTTAACAATTTTTCCATACATATGAGGCCAGTAGCAATAACTTTGAATTGGCACCATTTTCTTTCTTATGCCAAAATATCCGGAAATGCGAGAAGAATGTGCTTCCTGAATAACATGTGCCCTTTCTGTCTATGGTATGCACAACTTACCCACATGATATAACAGCTTCTCATGAACATGAAAATTGACTTCTTCCACCTGAGTACCATGAGTTAGTGATTGATAAATATCTTTTAAATCAACATATGTACTATATTGTTATAAATAAATTTCATGTTTTAAAGAACTATTCTACAGCACTACTGAATCATTCAAAGATGGTTTAGACAAAATATCAGTTACTTTGTTTGTTACAACTTTATTGTACTTAATAAGTAAGCGAAATTGTTGAAGAAACCCCATCCATATATAATGGCTATATTGTTGCAACTTAGTAAGAGACTGAAGGTATTGAAGTGGCTGATGATCTATGTGAATCACTATTTCCTTACCGATTAAGTATTGTTTCCATTTCTTAACACTTTCAACCAAATAAAATAGTTCGTTATCATATGTCGGATAATTTGTAACTTCCTTATAAAAAATTTCTGAATGAAGACAAATAGGTTTCCCTTTTTGAGGTAAGACTTCACCCATTTCATAACCACTAGCATCTATTTCAATTTCAAACGGCTATTGAAGATCTTGTAAAGCTAAGATTGGTGTTGTGATCATTTTTTTCATAAGTGTATTAAAACATTTTTTTTTCCCCTTCCCACTGATAGGAAACTTTAGAACCTATTAAAGCATGTAATGGTGATGCAATCAAAGAAAACTGAGAAATGAATTTTCTCCAATATTGAACTGCACCTAAGAAACTCCTAACTTCAGTCACAGTCTTTGGTCTTGGCCACTTAACAATCACATCAATTTTAGTTGGATCTATTTTCAAATGACCACTTCCAACTATGTAACCAAGATAAATCAACGAATTTTTCCCAAAATCACATTAGGACAATTTAAGGTACAAATTTTCCCTTTGCAACACTTCAAACACATGTCTAACATGCCTAACATGTTCTTCTGTACTGGAACTGAAAAGAAGGATATCATCTAAGTAGATTATGATAAATCTATCAATGTATAGATATAATAAATCATTCATAACCTCGATGAATGTTGTCGTATCATTACACAAACCAAAGGGTGTCACTAACCATTCAAATAGCCCCTGCCTAGTTTTAATGTAGTTTTCCATATGTAATTTTTCACAATGTGAATTTGATGATACCCACTATGCAAATCCAACTTAGTGAAATAGACAACATTTTTTGACTGGTCAAGTAAATCATCTATCCTGGGAAGAGGATACTTGTTCTTGATTGTGATTTTATATAAGGATATAAAGTCGACATAGATTCTCCATGTCCTGTCTTTCTTAGGAACCAAAATTATGGGTGAACCACATGGACATGAACTGGGTCAAATGAAGCCTTTTTCAACCAGCTCTTGGATTTATTTCTTTATTTATTCATTCTCTATGACTGACATGTGATACATTCTGACATTAGGAACATGGGCATCAGACATCAATTGTATCTCATGATGTATCTCCCCATTTAGGAGGTATTTGTCTTGGTTATTTAAAAAATAAAATAAAATAATCTACCACTTTAACCAAACTATTTTTAAACTAAGAGTCACATCCTGAAAAATCATCATGTTGATCCTTATGTCATTATTTTACAACCATGAGTACATATCTTTTAATTGAACTTGTTAGCCTCTTCATATGATTAGCAATAATTAAATCTAAGTGTATTTCGATTTTATCTTCCCTGAAAATGTATTCAATCCCATATTTCTTAACATGACATTTATGCTCTTTCCTATGAAACACACCATCACGATTATAGAGATAATGACTTCCTAGCACTACTCCACATATGTATAATGGAATAACATCTAAATCCAGTTCATCAATGTAATTAGCTCTGATGGAAAATTTTAAATGACACTACTTTGTGACGTTAATCTGAGTCTGTTATTTTAGCCAACCTAATGGGTATTGTCTTGCATGATTCTATGTCTCCAAACACAATTTCTTAAATAATTCTTAAGATATTAAATTTTCTTGTGATCCACTGTAAAATAATGTCTCTATTTCTGTGTGCTAAGAAGATATCCTTATGTGAAATAATTCAACTCTTTTATCCTCATCTAGATGATTTATGTTTGAAGAAGATGCAGAAATATTAGAACTTGAACTAGTGTGAGAAATTTTACTTGTCAAAACCATTGCATTTATTTTCCTTTCATCACCTGAGTTAGAGCCCAAATCTTGTTGGATTGTTTTATTGGGCTTCTTTTCGCCTTTAATTTTCTAGAACTTATTTGGTATGAGTTCTGTGTGAAGCTTCCAACATCTGGCTTCATCATGTCCGATCATCTGGCAGTGAGTACAAGTAGCCCTTTCACTTTCCTTCTGAGTTGTCGATGTTTTCGTTACCTTCAAATTGTTCTTCCTCTTGTTGCCTTTGGATTCCTTGATTTCAAACTGTTTGGATTTTTCTGTGAAAATTTGAACGGTCTTCCACCTGATTCAATATGTATGGCTTGAAAACACGCTTCATCAAATTCAGTTGGAATAAACATCTATAACCTATGTTGTAAATAATAACGTAAACTTCCAATTTACTTTAATAAAGTTTCACATGTATCCAATGGAATACCAAGCGCCAAAGCTTTCTTCCTGAACTCCTGAGAAAACTCTAGGAAATTATTCCCTTTACCTTGCCTCAAATGTTTTCAATCAATAATAGCTTGTTGCATGTATCTGAAAGCATACATTTTTTTTCTAAAAGCTTTTAAAAACATAGACCATGAAGATATGACTTTACCTTTCCACTTTAAATCTAATTGAGTTTTAATTTCCCACCATATTTAATTTGTTCCCCCATTCTAAGTGTAGCTAACTGGATTTTTGTTCTTTCATCAGAAATATTCTGAATTCTACAATACACTTCTAACTGTTTAATCCAGTTATCTAACTTTTTAGGATTCATTTTTCCATCATAAATAGGTAGTTGAAAGTTTACATTAAGTTTCAAATGAGATTATTTCTGAGGTTTCTTTTCTGTTTCAGAATCTGAACTAGAAGAAGAAGAATAAGATGATGAAGATGATGGGGGAGAAGGAGGTTTATAAACTTTTCCTTTTCCCTTATCCTTATTCATATCTTTCGAAGAAGAAGATGCATATCTCACCTTCTTATATTCATAGAGTTCTCCCAACATCCACTTCATGTTCAAAAACATTTGTTGAACTTGTTCCTCACCCATGACCTTCACTTGAGGAGTTTCAACTACATCAGATCCTCCCATTGTTGATTGTTGAGCTACATTCATGTTCCCAACTTCTGAGTCTCTCTCCTCGGGCGTTCCTTCTCCATGTCGCCAGATGTACTTGATTAAAATTCACTGGAAAAAATCCTACAAAACAAAACCTAATTTGATACAAAAATATATGCTCAAAAATAGATCTGAAACTGGACTGAATATTTTCCAAAGTGAATTGAATGTTAACTTGTTCACTTAGTGTGGAAGACTGAAGGAAATAAATTGATTTTACGACTTAATCCAGAATTTAAGAAGCACAATTAAACATGAATTTTTAACAAAGAAAAGAGATAGAAGAAAACAAACATTGATTACGGATTTTGTCCCTGGTGAACTACGTCTCCAGGTCCAATTTGAATATGGGCGTCGGTTTTAATAAGGAGTTATCCAAGGAAGTATTTAGAAAAAAATTCACCAGACTGAACATGATTGTAGGAACCTTTGGTATTTGTCAACAGAAATATCTCCCTCCTAGCTTTCCAACTCCTGTCTTGGTTCCCAATTCCACCTCCAGATGACCAAGTTACCTTAGAAAAAAAATTGTCCCTCTCTTATAGAATTCTGAATAGAAGCCCTGAAAATCACTTCTCCTCCTCATCATGAGCAATAGGTGTAATTTATAGTACACTTCAGGTTCAATCTCACCCTCTTGTGCCTCTTAATTGAGAATGGTTGAATGAATTAGGTGGATTAGGTTCTAGGTCTTATAAAAGTGGAACACCTTGTGATTTTGTTACATGGTGGTTACATTAAGCATAGTGTGCATATAAAAACAAAACCCAGATATAAATTTTTGACTAAAATTAACTCGATGGTTCTGCAAATTATAGAGTGGTTGATTGAGTGCATGTGACAGGCTATTTTGGCGGTCTGGTGACTAACTTCCACCTTGCAAGTTAGGTCCTGACGGTTCTACAAATGTGGGGTGACTACTGCATGTGACAACTGTCTACGGTCAACTCTACCAGACGGTTGTGTTCTTCAAGTGGCCAGCTACACAAACTACACGGTAAAATTTCACATCCCACCTACAACTTAACTTCACCTACGCAGTCAAGCTCTGATGGTTAGACTGATATGGTTTATTACATAATTTTTTAACCATAGTCTAGAAGAATTACATATTTTTAAAACCATAGGTTTGTATGCTCTAGGTCTTCACCATAGGTTTATGCGCTTAAGTTTTAAGTCTTTAGGATTAGGACCATAGGGTTTTAAAACTTCTGATATTTAACCACATAATCACCACCAAAGGTTTTCACCCCACAATTTAAGCACATAAGGACATAACCATGAAGTAACTTGCACCATGAACCACATCATGGCTAAAGACTCTCATCGAATCACTGAAGAAATTGAGGATTGAACGGGAGTTCCCTGTCGATTTGAACTGATGTAAGATCCTCCTGGATCATTGATGATTTATCTACTCCTGTAGAAAAATATGACTTCCTATAGCAAAACATGACTCCATGTAACAACTTCCTGTAGCACTGCTATAGCACATGTATACTTTTCCAGATCCACTATGGAAGCTTGGTTTTTATCTCTTAGGCTTGAATAATGACCCTAGGATATAGATCCATTATTGAGGAAGAATAAACACCACTTGGGACATGCATTTTTACAAAGTAGATTAGGCCTATTTATTTGAATTCATGCTCTCAAGATTTCAATTAAAAAATTTCAATTAATTTCTCTTCAAAGTAACATCTTCATTCTCGAGTTATATTAATATTTGAATTCATGAAATTCACTCCATTACATCGAATCAAATAAAGAAGGACACATTGTATGTTTCACATATAGCTGCGACATCTCTTATGTTTGTACAAACACCAGATTGATAATTAAAGTTGGTATCCTTGGTGGTTACAACATTCTTATTCCAATACTGAGGCTCATCATCTTCCACGATAAACCTTTCTCTCATGAATTTAGGTCATGAATTATGATCTGGAAAGTTCTTTATTTGTGCTTATACAATTCTCTTCTACAGTTCATTAGATGACATATTGTACACATCCATCATCGGATGATGGTTAAGGGGGAGTACATCCCCTTCCTCACTCGGGGATTGCTCTGTGTTTGAAGAGGGTGGACACTAAATGGTGTACTAAGGTGTGTTGGCCATCACATCTACATCTTCATCTTATGGCTCATGTCCCACTTCCATGTATGTGACTTCAATCAAGTATTAAATATCTTTAGAAAACTTTCGTTCTTGCATTTGTTCGCTCACTCCTTATGTTGTTGGTTGATCTTGGATATGCTCTTCAACTTGTATAGGTGTAGTTTCTCCTTTTGTGGCACATTTACTTTCTTCCTCTCTCACTTCTATATCTCCTATTATTTTCTTCTTCTAAGCTTTCATTATTCCTTCAAATCTTGTTCTTCTCTATGTGATTTACGCACTGCCTCTTCCAAGTATTATTTCTCTCTCTTCCTCTGCTCTACTCTCTATTGCTTCTTTCCCATATTTTCTTATATTTCCAAAGCTACTTTATCAATGAGAGGATTTGCTTTCATTTCCCAGCATTTTTCCTCGTTTTGTTTTTTAGCTGCCTATATTTTTCCTTTCTCGACCAACATACGGCTTCCTACTATTGCTTCTTCTCCTATAACTATTGTTGCCTGTGGAACAACTTGAGAAGTCCTTATTGATCAGTTCATGAGGTCGAAAATAGTTATAGAAATTATTCGATGGTTCCTCCTTCAGCCACTCTTATATTCTATTGACCCAGTTGAATTATAATCTCACATAGTTTTTTTTGCAAATTCCCCTAAGATCATACAGATTGTAACTTGTTTTTTAGAACTTGAATCTGACTATGGCTTTCCCTTCGACATTGGAAACTTTGAGACTGCTAATATTGTATAATATGAAGTGAAAAGGAAGAATTTTCCATGGTTCCTTATTCATCCTATGCACTATTGCTAACAACCCTCTAGAGATATGATAAGACACCTCTTGCATGACAAGTTGGTCAGTGGCATATCTTGGAAAAATATACAGCGATTTCTTCCTACACAATACTATGATCATTGTGCCACCCTATAAGGCAAACCCATACGAAATATTTTATATCACCTCTATAGATTCTCATGACATGCAAGTTGGGTCGCCCTGAAAGATGAGTCTGTAAAGTGGGATGATGAAGTGATCACTAAGTCACTCCATGACTCCACGATGAATTCATTCTGAGAGTAGCTTTCAATAGATATGTATGACAGTTTCTCTCAATGTACATGTCTAGTTCATGCAGGGGAACTAATATTTCACACAAGTAAGTATGAAAACATGTAGAACTGTGCTTTCTCACCCTTGGGTTGACTCGGATATTTTGTCAGATGGAATCTCTCTTGATGAGTCAATATATCTAACCAGTTGAACGACTTCCCATAGTTCACTACCTCGTTCAGTAAGATAGCCCATTCGTCAGGAAAGGTCTCCATGTTTGGTTGGCCATAGATTCTACAAGCTAGTATGACCAGAAGTGGATAGGGTTTTGTCAGTGCCTTTGTCTTGTACATGTGGGTGGGTGTTTGTCTAAACTTTGTTGGCTCCTTCACTTATCTCTTGATGATATCTCTTGTGTTTGTGTAGTTGTGAGTGGCATATAATAGTGATTCCATATTCTTCACTGGCCCAGGAAGACAATACATCTACTTGTAATATGATGCCAGGAATGTAGAGAGCTTCTTCCCACTAGTGTTTCTCAATGTCATAGTTATCACATCAATGTTTGAGACAACCAAGCTAGTTAGATCTAGACAAGAGAAGGTTGGAAACCTGCATGCAACCATGTACAACCATGACTCCATGATGCTAAGAGACAACTATCAATCCTATAAGTCACCCCAAAAGTCCTTTTTAAAATCATATTTGATTTGTTTCCATGCCAAATTTGATCCTTTTTCTGTGAACAACTAAGTGTCTGCATAAACTGACAAGTTAACCAAAAATTTATCAATTGCTTCCCTAGTACTGCTTTCAATTATTTTCTTTGATTCAACTATCTTAGATGCAATTGTGAAAGTGAATGTTGGTGGGATGCTAAAAAAATATTGTACTTTTGGGACAAAGACACCAACGACAAGAAAACATCATTTATAATCAAAACTACTTTCACAAATTTTCATTTGGTACATCGCAAAACTAACTCAAAGGATTATGCAATTTTTAGTGGGAATAGGGTTTGAATAGCTTAGGAAACTATCCATGATGTAGTCCTAGCCTTCAGGGTCAAATTTTGAGGACTGAGAATCTACAATGTGTAGTTCAACCTCAAAAGTGAGCTGGGAGATACTGTGCATTGTGTAGTCTCATTCGCTAAAGATGCAGGATGAGGCCTAGAAAGCAATAGAGAGATCTATTACAACGCATTAGGTAGCTCCAGAGGCCAATATTAGAGCTTCTGACTCAACATTGTGCAATCCCCAGCTGGGAAAAGTGAATTATTCCCAAGGGAAAGGCATATTTTCCCAAGGGAAGTGCGAAAAACTAGCAGATCTGAGAGATGGTGAAATCTTGAGTGCATATATAACTAAGTATGATTGAAACAAGAAAAATCGAGTGGAGAAACTGAACAAATGATAATTTAACAATATCGATGACAAGAATCACCAAAACATCAACCATAAGTGAGAAATGAAGAAACCAATGGAACATTTGTGAAAAAACACTTATAAAGGATAATGAAAGTTAAAATACCAGAATGCATGGAAATTTACATGAAAAACAACACTCATGCAAGCCAAATGAAAAAAAGTGACAGAAAAGGAAACTAAAAGTGATAAATAGAAAACTCACCCAAACAAGTGACAACAATCGTACCAAGGTTCCTTGATATCCTTGGGAATTCTAGAGTTCCAAGATAGAATGTGAAGATGAGATCTAGGTGCATCGATTAAATATATTTTAGAAATTAGGGTTTATTATGTGGATGCAAAAAATCAAGGGAAAAGCAACACATCGTGACATTTTCCAAAAATAGCAAGTGTGCTTCCTTCAGGTTATTAAAAATAGATCCATTTATTTTAAGGATGCTTTTTTACTTGTTATTTTTTCTTATATTTTAGGGAAAACCTTCCATGTGAATCACCAGGAAGGACTGCACATTTCCAGAGAACTAGCAGCTGTCGGCTCAGTGCATTACACAATTTCTGAGCTTAGTGAAGGATAGGGAAAATTTTAAGAAACCCCCTAAATTTATATGTATAATAAATAGGTGAATCCCCATGATACATGGGAAAAATGGAAGGCAATTTAATTAATAATATAATATGTATATATAATTTTTTGGCGAATCTCTGACGAGATTATATTATCTTGTAAAATCATGGCGAATCACCAGTACAAATGGCGAATCAATAGTACAAATTGGTGAATCGTTGTCTAGTGGAGTTTGGTGTGTTGGTTCCAATGAAGATATGGTAGTTGAACTAGGAGTTGAAGGAAGCGAACCACCGAGACCAAGCATGGCACATGGTGACTCATGAGGGATGTAGTTCTCGTGCAGTTTGGAAAATGCGTTCTAGCTCTAATAAGCGTAGTTTTGTTGCTCATGCTACTACTAGCATTGATATTGAGGTTGGAGAGGATTTTGAGGAAACATGGAAGGTTGAGTGCTTTTTTCTTCAAGCACTCAAAAAGGAAGAAGATATATTGATTGATTGAAGAAGATAACAAGGAAATTCAACTCAAAAAAGAAGAAATGATTGATATGGCCAAATAGCGAGACACGCTGAATGTGGACGCTATGGTTCAACAAGAAATTGCCACCATTCATTAGAAAGGAAAGGATAATAAGGACTCTTTAACATTGGATGGAATCAGGGGCTGAAAGAGAGCTCATGTCTCTGAGAGCTTGGATTCTAACAAAGGATTCCCACAAGTGGAACGTGAATTGACTTTGGTTCTTGTTGAACCAAATCCCAAGGGTTGGAAAAAAGTGCAAAAAAGGAAAAAAAAATGAAAATATTAGCTCTAGTTGTCATACTTTATTTTCTTTGTTTCTTTTGATGTTATTTTCCCTGCAGTTCTTAGTCATAAAAAAAATATTTCTTTTTCCTTCTATTCATTTTAGCTTCATCATGTACTTTCTGATCCTATATGAACACACATTATGTGTGTCTACAAAATATAATTTTTATACCATTAACAAAATTTAAGGTTTTTTTTTTTCGAGGGAAAAATAAAAAATAAAAAAATAAAAGAAAAAAAATAGAGTTGAAGATGAAAAACACTTTATATTAAAATATTTTGTGTACACCCATATTACATCACAATTTCAAAATATTTGTCACAATGCCAACATTCTTATCTTTCTAGTTTATCAAAATTATATGAATCTTAGAATGTTTTTTTTACTATTTAACAAAAAAACTGAATAATTCCTTATCTTTATTAATATCTAATGAATAAAATATAGTTCCAATAAATATTAACTACCATCATCAAACCATAACCATATTATAATAAAATTTCTAAAATAATAAAATTACTAAAATAAAATTATATGACAATATTAGTAAAAAGAAGTCCACAAAAACAACATAATTAATTTCAATGGATATTTAAATAAAACGGTCATCATCATCCTCAAATATTTAAACCCTAATCCCCACATACCACCATAACATAATAGAATTTACTAAAATAAAATATTACATAAAAGATAGTCTAAGTTGTTTGTCATTATCATAACTGGTCTAACATTCTTTATAAAAGCCTAATGGTCGCATAATTGGACCCCCTTATGACAAGTTTTCTCAATTTTATAATTGTTATTTAGTGATTAAATATCATTTTAAAAGGGAAGCAACCTCCCACGTATCCTTTACTAGCAAGCATATTTTTGTTACAATGTCATAGTCTATCGCACAAATATAAATACTATTTGTACATTCCTCTGATTAGGAAGTTTATAATTTATTTGTCAACCGCCATTTTAAACAAATTTATAATTTATTTATCAATCGTTGTCACAAACACTGAGACTATGCTCAACAGATCATCTTATTCATTCTAATTATTTTATTGGAGCAAATTCCATTCAAATCGAAATGTCAAAAACAAACAGTCAGCTATTTATAGTGGGATTTAGAGGTGGAGAACACATCTCAAGCAATTGCCTGCCAACAAAAATTCAAAAGCTTTGTTGATCTCTGAAAATGGCAACTCATGGGTAATAACTCCTCCACTCTGATCTCCTGCAACCACATGTACATATTCAGAAAACAATGCAAGAGCAAACCATGACTAATTTGTCATCAAATGGAATTGAGAGTTATGTTCTAATACCTTATTCATAAACATTTCTACCAGGCATGGAAGTTTGAGTTTTAAACATTTCTACCTTATTCATGGAATTGTAAGTTTGATTTTTATAATCTACACTATTCAAGTGCTCCGGAGCTTTTCAGGGCATTGAATCTATTTATACATTCAAAAACACATTTTAAAAAACAAAAATTCACAATCTCCGAAACAAAAAATATCACGAATTCCAACCAAAAAGTAATAACATGAAATGGTTAATATCACAAATTCCAACCAAAAAGGTAATAACGTGAAATGATTAAGATACACCCCATCGAAAACATTATTGCAAACATCCCAATTTTATCACTATTTTTTGGCCTATTTGGTGGTATCTTAATTTTGCCAATTTTTACCAATATTTTCTCAATTTTTATGTTTTTTTACCAATATTTTCTCGTTTTTTATGTTTTTTTTGGTTTTGTAAAACAATTACTGATTTTATCCAAATGTTTGCAACATTGACCGAAAGCATAAGATATAGTTAAAAATTGGAGAATACCTATGCTAATTAAACTAGAGATTTGAAAACTTAAGAGGAGAAATAGAAGTTCCAAGATGATGGAAGCCAATAGATATAATGGGACAAATAATACATCAAAATTACAAGCAACAGGAGGAACCCCAAAAGGAAATTGTGCTATACAATGGATGCAAACAATGATCTGGGTCTACTCATATTGGAAGATGAGCAAATCTTTCCAGAATGAAGAACAACATAGGTGGTTGCAATAAAATTTGAAGAAAATGTCTTCTCAAAGAACTGGTTATCAAAATAAAACCACCTAAAAGCCCAAAAGGTAGACCACAGTAAAAGTATTAGAAAATAGCCGAGCATAAAGTAAAAGAAAGTGAGCTCCTAGCCAACTCAGGGAAGACTCAGACATGATTTTTGGGTTATGTCACTTACAAGAAACTGAGGTAGAAATGCATATCATAATCAAAAACCCTTTTAACTATGAGATCAAATGTCATTTTTATTTTCTTTTACATGATTCAGGGGATCCATTTCCATTTTATTTTCTATCCTGACCAAATGTGCCTTTCTCTATTCGTGAAATATGGTACTTAGAGATAAATCTCAATATTTTCTCATCCCATATTGGCCTGAGGCTCTCTATCCACTTTATTTTGCTATCCTGACCAAAGATGCCTTACTCTATTTTTGAAAGAAGCACTCAGAGACAAATCTCAATCTTTACTCATCCCATCTTATTGGCCTGAGGCTTTCAGGGGTATCATTTCATAGTCCCAAGCCATCCCCTCTGATTAGGTCAAAAAGTGAAAGGAAAAGGCCCAAAATACTTCATACCATAGATTGGTTTGGCCTTGGGTCTCTTCTCAACCTCCCTCCTCAATGGCCGACTGTTATGATCCATGCATATGAAAAACTGGCACTCGACTCCACATATTATTCACCACCAAACACAAACAAACCAGTTTTCAAGACAGAATTTGGACCAAGTCTTGGAATACAACATATTTTCCCAAGGTCGCAACCTTCATGTATACTAACATGACAAAACCTATGCATAAGTAGGATACATTGGGCCTTTGAGATGCAAACTCTACCAGACCGCTTAGGGAAATATCAAGAATCAACCACTTGTTTCTTCATTGTGACATCTCTGGATGCTACTGAGAGTCAAGACACGGTTCCAAAGATGAGAAGCATTAGGAAAATATATGAGATCTAAAGTTTCATTAGGCGCTGGCCCAAGGAGCTTTTAGACTTGAACTTATGAGCATGCCATGGGGACATAACACTTGGTTTCATAATATGGAATACATGCAAGGGGCATAAAAAAACAAGTCTAACATAGAATCGAAAGAAATATAAAGGTGACCATTGAAGTAAAACCTTGGGGAGAGGAGAGTTGCAGATCTCACCTGCGCATGGCCAAAAACTGGCAGAATGGGGCATCTTGGTTAAGGACTCAGTATAGATCAACAAGGAAAAGATAAACATGAAGGAAACATAGAATCCCCCTTCATTCCTCCTCCCTCAAATTCAACTTTGACACCATCTCCAAAGGCAATCCCAACAGACCTGGAATTGAGGCTTCATCAGGAGTCATGAGGTGAACTTTGTCCATATGTACACCCATAACATTGGCATAATCACAAAAAATATGGCCACAATTCTGACTGTCATGAAAGACATCCATACTAGAATAAATTTAGGGATCAAACATGTGACCGTAAAAGGAGTTTCTAACATAATCATCAATATGCCGCATAACTAAAATCCATGGGAGTACCTGATCCATAAATGGCTTTTGGTTACTCCTCTTGCAAATACAACTAGATTAAAAGACTACCTGCAAGAAGTGGATTTCAATCATTATCTATGGGCTGAAAATAAGGCTGCAAATATATTGGAAAACATCAATGCAAACTCTAAATGGGGTGATAAACCCCTATCTTCCATTAGGGTGATCTAGATGCAGGAAAGGGAAAGGGAATGAGCTTCATTTCTTTATTGATGATAATAGGAAGCTTCATGTAAGCAATGGTAGTTCCATTTAGCGTAGCTTGGCTTCACCACGTGAATGCCGCCTCATCATGAATGAGGTGATGACACAGAGTAGAGAAGCTTATTGATGGGGAGAGAATGACCTGATAGCAGAGAACCTGGGAAGCAAACCTCAGGTTGGGATGGCCAGAGTTGACAGTATTGACATTGCTTGAAAGGGAAAGATGAGACACTATATTAAAAAAAATTACATCGCAAGGAAATTAATTAAGCATCCTAGAACAAGAAAACCTTCTAGTACTTTTCCTTTTGTAACCCAAAATGGGAATTTATTCCCTGAAACCCCTACCATGAAGTCCCAAAGATCGCCCCTTGCCCACACCCCTAACATGATTTCCCAAGGATTGCCACTTGCCCACTACCATGACTTTCCCAAGGATCACCCCTTGCCCCTTTTATTATTTTATTTTAAAGTATCTATCAATTCACCCTCCCTGGTCAGAGGACATTAAGGAATCACCATCACATTTATCAACAGTTCATTTATATCACGTAGGATTTCCCACTGTAGCCTCTCAGCCCTAAGCTAGAATTTTATACTCAGAATTTCTTGAAGATTTCTCATGGTCTCATTATCCATCTTGACCACATACAAAACTGTTATCATGGCCTCAGGTCTCCCCTCAGTTGAAAATGCACTTGCACAATCTACAGATAAAGACAGTCACAAGATTCTACACAGGACAAGATTTGTTGGTTTTGCTCCCTCTCAGAGGTGAAGACAGGGACATTTATTTTGAATAGGTTAGTATAGCTCATGTTAAGAAATTCATTTTTCTGCAGATACTCCATATAGCAGGATTATAGTAGCTTGAGGACTAAATTTTATTTTATTTTCCATCTTCTTTGAGCTGCGGTCTTTATGAAGATATTACTTTTATGAAACTCAGTCCCTCCCCTATGATAGTCAATGTCACAGAACTTCATTATGGTAATTTTTTATATGACCTATGCAGGGTGAAGAATTTATGGGACACAAGAAAAGTTAAATTTCCCAAGGGATACATGTATGGTTGTAATTGTATGGCCTACAGTAATATATTGAAAATATTATTGTTTACCACAAATAATGAAAAGAAAGTCAATTTCTTATATTACAAGAGAAGTGACTGACTGAATCATTTTCAACTGGCAGATACAAGGAAATCTTTGACTGTACAATACGAACTGAATATTTCTCAATCAATTGCAAGATATGAGCCAATATACATGTAACACATGTCACTAGTGCAGAAGCCAATAGAAATACAGATCCACATCGACTGGACTAGTGCCTCTTTGGCATTCACAGCTATTATTTCCATTTTATAAACAAGTTGTTTGTGTAAGTAGACAAACTCTGTTAGTATAGAAGCTACATCCAGGACAACATAATTTTTTTTTTAAAATTGATAATACAAAGGTTTATTATTGAATGACAAGTTCATAAGCTTCATTTGGAAATTGCAAATTATATGTGATTACAGGCCCTAGGGGCCCTGCCAAGGTTTGAAAATTGATAATACAAGGATTTATTATTGAATGGCAACATCATAAGCTTCGTTGTGAAAGGAAATTGCAAATGATATGTGATTATAGGCCCTGCGAGGGTAGAACTATATCAAACATTTTGATCAAGTACATTCTCTTTCTGCTAATATGAATAGTTTATTTGTTTACTAAGTTTGATTTTACCATATTGCAGACAATAATACCAATTTTGGTAAAAATATCCATGGCTATTGACATTTGGAAGTTTTAAGAAGCTGTTCAGTCATATGGAACATGTTTCATGGTGGAATCATATCATATATCAAATTGTTTGATGATATCACTATATCATGACACATGTTTGATTTTGCCATCGGATCATGTAAATAACATTTATAATTTTAGCCACAATTGTAGATTTGTGTCAAAAAATAGATGGGAAACTTTCAATCAACTTAGAAACAAATACAGAGTGGTCACAATTATTGAACTTCACGCTGTAGAAACATCACAGATTCAGGGTGTTATTATCACATCCACTTAATACACTATTATTTTACATAAAGCACTTGACTCCATTAGTAAATACAAGTCAAAGTGAAGCCCTTTAACACTTCTCATTTAGAAATTCCTATTAGCAATGTCATTAATTGTTCATTTATCTTTGTACATTTTACAAATTTACTCAATTGAAAGATAAACCACAATTTAATGTCCCCAACAAATTATCAGCACCTTGTTCAAACTAAATGCACACTGGTTTATTTATCACATAGAATAAAACCATTCACATGTGAATTCACATCTCAAGAAGATCAAAACACATGAATACAACAGCTTGTGTAAATTGTTTTTTTCTACTATTTAATTATAAGTTAGAAACTTGCAATATTAAAATATAATTCCTCTTAAAGTTAGAGTGGCTGAGAATCAACCGAGCTGTGGTCTATTAGCTGCATGGAGCTGTTGAAATCCTGACAGGCATGCTCCCTCCTTGCGTTTGGTTTGTGTATGTTATTGACATTGATGTGGCCTTCATGCAAGTATCAAGATTACAAAATGTAACATTCTTCATTCAAGTAAAGGAAGGTGAGACAAATTATTCCCAGGTCTACCATTTATCCAAAAGATGGATTCCCACTATAAAAAATTAAAACCAGCTGAAGGAAAATAATTTAGACTTTGAGCTTGCAAAGCTTAAGGCTCATGCATAAGTCCATGCTTATTTGGTCCCAACATTATTGCTAGGGCTTGAAAGGTCAGCATCACATTTTTTTATCAAGATTCAACCATTTAAAATATTGCTCACAGCTGGGTTCTAGTGATCTAGTGTAATTTCCAAACATTTTATCTTACAAGTTATGAGATACATGAAAGTTCTGAACATACCACAAAAAATGCAAGGGAATTTGCTAGTGTTTCCTCAACAATAAGATGACACACAAAATTGGATGCTAACACTGGCTGATAAGCCATGTTTGGAAAAAATGAACAAAATTAGTTGGACTAGTGTCTCTCTGGAAGACATGGCTATAAATGTGATTAGTAATTTTGACTAATTGATGGATATTTCAAGCACAATAGTTACAAACCAAGTATTCACTCTAATCGGATGGTTAGCAGTAGCACCAATTTAAAAGGACAATGACTAAGTAAAATATGTTATTTATAATAGGTGTGAGGTCATTAGAACAATCAATTAAGCATGGTTTCATGATGAGAAACAAACCTTTCCCCATGCATTAGGTAATCACATTGGAAGTTGCAAGCATGTAAAATTGCCAGGGGATTACTCCATACTGATGAACACTATTAACCAATATAATCCAAGCTATGAAGATGTGCAGACAATTTAATATCAAAGCATCCATGAGTCAAACAAAGATATCCAGAGGTGAGAATATTAGATATCATCTACTACCAATATACTCTACATGTACATTATTGCTGCTACCATACACCATTATTGCTCCTGCAACTATTGCCGCCATTCACGACTGCAGTTGGCACATGATCATCTTGTGGTAGCATATCTCTCATATTTGTACAAATTTTATTGTAATTTTTTCATGTACATCTTCTGGTAGCATATCTCTCATATTTGTACAAATTTTATTGTAATTTGTTCATGTACATCTTCTAGTAGCATGTCTCTCATATTTGTACAGTTTTTTTTTCACGATAGAATATGAATTTTGATGTTTTTATCTACCAAAAAAAGGTTCTATTTATTCCACCTGTGCTTTCAATTCCATTGATTATGAACACTAAATAAATTAATTGCATTCCTTTCCAACATTCATAAATAACTTACCACACCCACTCATAGAAAATATATCTATGCTCATGGGTTATTTATTCATGTCACAAGTGAGATTTTTCTCTCCAAGACTATGTTGTGAGTTGATTGTCCAATCCTTCAAAAACAAAAATCAAGAAAGTGTAAAAACTGCACAAAAAAACATTTATATTAGGGTAAGCTCATAAATTTAACAAAGAATTGCTTTTTTCCTCTATAAAAGGATTTGCTCACGGGAAAAGTTTTTAGCACTTAGTTGTTTGACATTCAGGATAATCTCTTAAGTGCCCTATATTCTCACAGCATGGAATTTGAAACTTGTAGCCTTGCATCACAGAACTTGAAGCTAAGTAGGCACAAGTGTTGTTAGCAATAAAGTTGGATCTTTACTAGTATAATAAATGATCTAACATTATCCATATGACAACATATTCATTGGGTAGGTATGTTTGTAACTAATTTATATTTACGATTTAATTTCATTGTTTTCGGCTTTTATATTTGATTCCCTGTTGGAACCTGTGTCTCTTGTCCCCTAAAATTAGGGGGTATCCTAACTTTCCCTGAACTTGGACCCACTCAAGATTTTCTGCAACATATATACATGCTGTCCAACGCATGCTCCTATGAAAGTCTTTCTCCGAACTTGCAGAGATGAGATCCTGTGAATGTGAACCGTAGGCTCTTATTTTTCTAACCACCTTGTAAGAAATCTTGTAGTCTCAAACTAGATACAATTCTGGGAGTAAGGCTCTAAGGGGAAAGCTATAAATAAATACGCTTACAAATGATTAGAATTTTCTTTTCAGAACAAGTATGCTTGTATTGAATCTTGAAGCATAGTATTGAGTCGGAGACTCTGTCCATGGATGTTATTTTTGTGGGTAGACAGGATACAAAATGAAAACAATAGTTGGACTGCTGGAACGTTGATCCAGTGCAGTAAGCAATAGACATAAATTATATTTGATTGAATAATTTTCTTTAATAATCACAATAGTTTTCAATCTATTTTAACTTTTACTAATAAACATTAACTTTGTGAACATAAACATAGGCACAAAATATGTAAATCACCACTAATGTTACTAGCACAACATTTCTTGCTCTAATTCAATATGTTACTCTTATAACAATCTTCGAGTAGGTTCCCCTTGAATAAACAAGACATGTAAATCATTGCTAACGATTATCCAGTGCATTTTGTCCTCAAAAGGCACTGAAGCCAAATGACAATTCTTTGTGGAGTCTATTTTTGTTTGGTCACTTTTATAACTTTAGGCAATAAATTGGCTAAAGGAATGAAATGCAGTGGCTACCTACTTGCATATTTTCACCCTGTTAAGAATATATTAATGTCTTTTTGCCCAAACTTCATCTCCCTTTCTCTGATTTTGTAAAAGCTAGGACTATGTATAATGTTCTAAAATTGTATAACCTATGTATTTGGAGTATTCCATCATATCTTTAATCTGAAAAAAGGAAATTAATAGATTTTCATTTTCTCTAGCCAAAGATATTAACTTTCATACCTCGCTGTGTGATTTATTTACCTTCCATTCTATTTTTTTGTAAGTCATCAACTATGGGCTTGTTTAATCCACATAGTATTGGATGAGACTACATCATTTAATTATCTTGTCTCCATCTCTGACAAACTCTTTCCCGTGGTTGATCATACAACATCTATTGAACTCGACTAGTCCGTATTTAGGAAACAAATATTTTGTTAATATTGCAACTATGTACTGGTTGAACTCTTTCTATCCTCGAAAACTGAATATATCCAATTCAAAAGAACTTCAACCTGACTTTATGCAAAAGGAAAAATTCTATACCAAAGTAGCCTAAAAAATTATTCAATATATCCAGGGTATATTGTTGGCTTATAATTTGGCCCTTCAATCACTAACGTGTGAGGTCTAGTATACTTTTGACTACCGACATTTTACTCATTAAATTTGGAGCCCCAAGGCAGCAAAGGGGGTTGTGAGACCTTTCCAGCTGACTTACAAAGGAAATGTCCTAGAAATAGAGAAAAAAAAGCCATGAAATTCATCACACCAAAAATGTTCATAACTTAATAAAGGAAACAAGCCCTAAAAGTTATCTCAATTGGTTGAACCATCCACCCATGCACCCAAGGCATCTTGTAGACAGGAAGGCCATAGGGCACATTCAAATTCAGTTGAGCCCCTCAGGATTACTAGCTGCTATTCTGGCTAATAGTTGAGTGAACCTCCATCAAGATACTTCAGGGAAGAGGAGGGGATCCCGCAAGGTTTTCCATGGAAAAAAATAACAAAAGACACCAATAATATGGGAGCATCTATGACCATCTAACAACTTCGTTAATATGATAAAGAAAAATGCATGATGATGACGAAATAAACAACTAGAGACATGCCATGCAGGAATTTCAACAACATTTCATTATGTTTTCTATCATAATCTTCTCACTAAGTACATAGCTGAAATTTCATTTATACTGTTCAAAACTCTTTACATGATCAGACGGTTGTAAACAATTTGACATGGTTGCATATGGCTCTATCTTGTCACAGATTCCAAGTTGCAGTGGTAGTGCATGTTTGGTCATTGTTTCTTTGTAACTCTGACATAATAATTATAGGGAAGCTTACCCAATTTTGCACAAGTGAAAAAACCCATCAAACATATATACAACGAATGAGATCTATCTAATTATCAAGAAGAAAATGCAATGGATGCTTAGATAGCATAAATATTTGACATGGCCCATATAGCATTGTCTTGTTGCAAATTACTAGTCATGGTGGCAGTGTGTGCTTGGTCGTTGTCACTCTACAACTCTGACGCAGTCACAAGGTAACTTTAACCAATTTTGAGTAAGTGGAAAACCCATCAAACATATACATATGGACTGAAATCTATCTAATTGTCAAGAAGAAAATGCAACCGATGCTTAGATAAAATATGACAACATGACTTTATACCAAAATTTGAATTCCATATATAAGCCTCAAGGTAAATAATCTTCAATCAATGACATTAGGCCTGACAAAATTCCATTTACATATGGATAGAAATAAAGAATGCAATATATGAATGGTAATCAGCGAGGAAATGCCAAGATTTTATTAAGTTTAAAAAGATTAAAATTCAGCTACTATAACTACACTGTTTCACAAGCCATTAAAGCCAACTGGAAATACAAGCAGGAAAATATAGAAACCAAAGGTCCTGTACTGCTATCTCAAGGTCTTGGTAATCATTGCTCCATTAGCTGCTTTCTGCAGCTACGTCCCCGTCGCTAAGATATATATAGCTGTCTTAAGATCATATCATCTCCACATGTTTATTAAGGTCGCAATATACCTGTCTAGAATTGTCATCTTGGGGAGGGACTGTAGCTTTGGAGGTAAGAATTTTATCATGCATGCCAACGATTGCAGAAAACATTTGATATTCCAGCAAAGGGTGGCATGCTTTAGAGTTTATTCTGTCTTGAAAGCTGAAACCACTTCCCACATTTGACATTTTGATTTTAACTACGAACTTGTGAATCTCAGGATTTAACCTGCAACTGGATAGTTATTATGCACCATGTTCTCACTGCAGTTTATGAGGCCCACACTGGCCATTTAAACATGTGCACATCCTACTAGCATACATGAAATTTTGCAGGGATTCACTGAAAACTGTTTTGAAGATGTTTTTCATATATAAGTTGGGCAGTAACAAGATCAAAAAATGTAGAACCTACAGACTTGAATATCGTAGTCTCCTCTGCTCGACTCCTCCCACCCTTACTACCCCTCACTAGCTCTGCCAGAGTACCCACAACATCCTCGGGCTGAAGTAGTCCTCTGCAAAAAGCCCCAATTAATTCTCCATTCTCTTTCAATGCGGCCTCACAGTCTACAAAGACTCTAGCCATTGTAAGAGCTTCATCATCACATTCCCTCATCTATGGAGCAAAGGATCCCACAAGATCCAAGTGAGTCCCAGGCTTCACAAAGGCACCATGGATTAGTGCAGATTCTGAACTTGTGGCACAACTTATCACATCTGCAGACCAAATAATGGCATCCAGATCATCTCCCCCACATACAATCTCAACTGAACCCAACCCGACTCTGAGTTTTTCAACTAGGGCTTGGGCTTTGGAAAGGGTAATGTTCCATATTATGACTATTTTCAAGTTGGGTCTCACAGAGAGATGCGCCCTTATTAAATAAGGGGCAAGCTGACCAGCACCCACCATGGCAAGAACATGGGCATCTTGTCTTGCAAGATATGATGCAACTAAAGCCGATATACATGAAGTTCTGCAGTGGGTAATCTCTGTTCCATCTATAAATGCCAAAGGGCTTCCAATGAATGATTCTGAGAGCAAATATGAGGCATTTATGCCAAGCATACCCATGTGGGTATGTGAGGAAATGCAGTGACTAGCTTGACTCCTATATAGGGGGTTGCGAGGGATTGAGACCATGCAGGCATCATAAGAAATTGGCCAGGTGGTGCGTTTATATTGGTGTTGTCATTGATACAGAGATTTTGACATTGAGGACAATTGATTGTATCAATTGAGATTGATGATTGAAGATGGTGTATTAGAATTGATTCAGTAAGCAATTTTCTTACCTGGTTAGAATCTATGATAATATATTTTTGCAGATGTTGCTGGTCATTTTGGTTTTGTAGATGGCCCATATTGAATCCCTCCATGTTCACGAGTCCTTCCCTCTGCTAATATGCTTTTGGATCACTACATAGGAGCGTCTAAAATCATAAATCCCACTGTAAAATGTCAAATTAATGTCAATTTAGACAATTTAAATTAAGTTTGCAAAGATAACACCTAAATGGCAGGAGTTTTAAACTGCAATAATGACACCAGGTTTAACAGCTAAATGGTAGGATTTTTATACTTCAATATTGACACCAGATTTACTGCCACTATGCCCACAATTTGGTGGAGTATGAGAGCGAGCTTGTACATGCGCTTGAGGTCGAGTGCGTAGGCTATGGTGAGTGTTATCTCCCACAACACCAATACCATCTCTACTATATACGAACTATGGAAGGGCCCTAACACCGAACAGACCAGAGAGGGTCGGCCTCGCTCAGCCAGCAAGAAGATCGCTATCCAGCCACCTCTCCTAACCATTGAAAAAATGGGGGCAAATCACTCTAACCCCTCCTTTCGACCCTGTAAATCTAGGTGAATGCCATGGAAATCTGCTCCAACCAAAAAAAATCGGGGCGAATTTCATTTTTCCAGTTTTATACGCCCTTTTTTTGGTGGGCTAATATTTAATAATTAATTATTTTTAAAATATTTATTGGTCTAAATTTATTAAACTATATAAAATGGGTTTTATATAAAAAATTCACCCTATTAAAATTGAAAATCCCTTAAAATTTGCCTTTGGGCTAAAATTCGCCCCTAAAATTTTCCCCGGTGAAGGATTGTGCAGTTTCTTGGCTCAGTGCTAGGTTTCCTATCATGACTCCATAGTTTCCAAGCTAAATGTTGGGTTGCGAGTCATGACTTTGCAACTCATAACATCAAGGCCAATATCGGATCCATGAATTGCACAGTGTTTGGAGGCAAGCCCAAAACTGCTGCACAAGTCTTAGACAATAGATTATCTTGTGAATTAGAAAAAAAATTCTAAGTGAAAAGAAAGTGAACGCAATCAAAACTAAAAGATAAAAATAAATCAAAGCATAGATACATAATAGTAGTGCAATGTAAGCTCCTATGAGAGAAGATTTGACTCCAAAATCTATGCAATGGAAAAAATTTGGATGGTGGTTGTAGTCGCTACAACATAACATTAGAATTAGTATTAACAAAAATAACAATAACAATTAATAACTTCATATTTTAATTTCATAAGAAACACTACTTGTCAACAAACATTTTCTTACTTCACACATTGATGAAGATATCTCCACATTAATTTTGACGATAGATGATATAGTAAAACACGATCACCCATAGGGAACAATGGTATACCATTAAAAAATATGGTTAACGTATTTCCAATGATTGACCACTTGACCATGCTTGTGTATGGTTAGCCATATTTATAATGTTATTAGCATTAATAATATTAACCATGTTAATAACAATATTAATATTAATAATATTTTTAATGTTATTAACGATATTAATGTTATGATTATTAGTGTTCCTTTTGTGTAAGGAATGATATTACTATAGTTTATTTTTATTATTATTGATAGTATTAATCATAATGATAATTTTTATGTTATTAATGATATTTTTATTTTTAAATATACATCCTTGTATTTCATTATCAAAAAGATGTACATGAGGAGCATATGCCAAAGAACGGCCAACCGAGAATGTTTACAACAATAGACGAAAACATAATTCGTATCAAAAATCTGTATCTAACAACAAAGGATTCGTTAAGAGCTGCAAAGAACATATAGAATAATTCCCTCTATTTCCCCAAAAAACCAAACTTCCATACGCCATAATAAGCAAGGTTAGAGTTCCACTGAGAGCAAAACATCCAGTACCCAACAACATATTGCAAGCCTCACAACATAAATATACAGTAAAAAAATTCTCAGAATGCCACCAACATTGGTAGTAAAGCAGGAACACTTTCAAATGCGTTGTACACATAATTTAAACCCCCACCATACAAAAACAATACTACTAGGTCTGGAAAATACATAAAATAAACTAAAAGCCTCCAGATACATCACTACAAATAAAGAAAAAGAATAATGAAACCAAAGCCTAGGTTAACAATTAAAAAACACACAGATAGTCGGCCTCACTTATCATATCCATATGATTCATTACTAAATGAGAACAAGGGTGGACTGTTCATACTATTAGCAGGAGGATTAGCGAGGTCACCCGAGTCTAAATCGGAAGTTAGGATGGACTCTACTCGCGCAAGACCTCAATCCACATTGTTCAATCAAAACCGAATATTGCAAACCATTCTCCATATTTCTTCTAGAGACGAGAAGACATTATTACTCTCAACATTCGTTTAATTGAACAAAAGGCGTAGGAATGTGGTTTTCTATTGATTTGATGCCAAGGAGCTTAAGAAATGAAACCTTCTCTTATGAAAACGACCAAGTTTTGGAAGCCACTATGTCTTTGAACCAACAATCTCAGATTTCGATTCATAAGGATGATCTCAAAACTCCACACATTCCATCTCCATAATTAATTGATGGACTTTCATAAGCTAACAGAGTCATAAGAAAAGGGACACAACGTTTTCTTCCCAACATTTTCTCCACCTCCTCATCAACTTTCCATCTACGTCAACAAAGCTATTGAAACGAAATCAAGACAACTAGCAGATATACCACGACCTAAAAAGCAGAAAAAGGAAGGAAAGGAATACCCTGAAGTCCTGACCTATTGAAAATAATGTCACCCACATAAAACCATTCCACGGGATCCAAACCCAACCAATTAATGTTATTAAAATTAATATTATTATTATTATTACTTTTAATGCTATTTCTAACATTATTAATGTTATTAAAGTTATTAATAGTAATAATGTTGATATAAATATTAATGTTGTTGTTAGTATTAGTATTTATGTTAATTTTAATGTTAGTAATTAATATAATTTTTTTCTAATGTTAATTTTCTATAACTAATTCTAATAATATAATTTTGATATGACTTTATTTTTATATTATTCACATTATAAATTTAATAAATTTAATTGTTTTTGCAATCTAATGAATATTAAAATCATCATAACATGACAAAAAATAAATGGCATCGCAATATGACAAACACTAAATAACGTCCGAATGTGATGAACAATATCGCAATGCTATCAATAATCAACATGTCGCAATGTATAGAATAAAAAATTGTGTCACAATCTCATGAACAATAAACAACATTGGAATGTGGCTAACAATATAACTTTAAAATTATTTGTGATGTGATGAACAACACATGGTGTTATAATGTTTTGAAAAACAAATAACGTCACAATATGATGAACAACAAACAATATTGTAATGTGATGAATACTAAATGTCACTAAAATGTGAAGAATATTAAACGTCATTAGAGTGTGCCAAAAAACCGACACCATTACAATATGATGAAAAACAAACAACATTACAATGTGATGGAAAACAAACTCTATTGCAATGTTATAAATAATATTTTTGTTCATAATGTGACAAACAATAAATTCCATTCCGATGTGAGGAACAACAACCATCATCACAATGACGAAATTCCATAATGTTACAAATAACCAACATTATCACAATGTGCGTAGTAACAAAGAAAATCATAATGTGATAAAAAATAGATTTCTTTGCAATGTGATGAACAACACACACTGTCATAATGTCATGAATAATGTCACAATGTTACAAATAATCAACATTGTGGAAAATTGATCAATATTAATTATCATTTCAATGTGCCAAATAATATATGGAATATTATATTCCCATATGCATTGCATCATGGGTTTACCAAGTTTGATATACATTAACATAGTCCTAATTGAAAATCATGTTCAAATATGGTCAACTCTAGTCAACATGGAAGACATGGACATCTCTCAATTACACAATAGTCAATAATGGTCACATTGGTCAGCCATTCTCATATCACTGACTATAGTCAACATCAACACATAGTAAACATAGTTATCCATAGTCATCACATTCAACACACTCAACCATAGTAAACAAATCCAACATATAAAACATGATCAACCATAATTAATCATAGTCAACCTACTCAAACTTAGTCAAACATGTTCAAACATGCTAGAAATAATCGAAAATACTTAAGCATGGTTACCATAATCAACCATGACCACCATCACCATCCATGGAAATCCACGGTCAAAAAATTTATCAATCATAGTCAACATGTTCATCGATATTCATTTATTATTAATCATTTCCAACCACAGTGAACCATGTTCATTGATAGTCAACCATAATTTATCATATTCAGCGATTCTCTTATAACATTGCTTGTGGTTGAACAAGCCATCCATGGTCAAACATGGAAAACAAGTTCAACCACATCACCCAACTTAGAAATGGTAAAAATTGATTAACATGATCACTACTCATCAAACATAGTTAAGTATAATCCATTATTTTCAATCCTTGTCAACAAAGGCTTGCTATGGTCAATCCTCATGAACTCTTTGTCAACAATCATCAATCCTCATCGACATTATCATCCCTGCTCAACTGTCATCAACCATTGTCAAACATGGTTGTTGAAAGTCAATAATGACCAACCTTTCTCAACAATATGTTGGCCATAGTGAACCATAGTTAACCATAATAAACCATAATTAACCTAATTTAGCAATAGTAAAGCATCATACAACATATAAAACATGGAATCCATGCTAAACTAAGGTCAAATATGATCAAACCATTTCCAATAATGGTCTCCATGGTTAGCATGGTTAATAGTGGTCACCCATGGGTAATATGGTTGAACATGTTAGACCAATCAACATGGGTATCATGGACAACCATGGTTTACCACAATCATCTATAGTAAACACTAATAACCTTAATCAACCATATACACCCACAATCAATGATATGTTGACCATATTCAACCATGTTTGACCATCTCAACTATGGTAATACATGGTTGAAGAAAATTAGGAATGGATGTACCTGGTCAAATATTGCTAACATCGTCAAACATTGTCAGTCATTGTCACCCATGTTCAACCATACATAGCCTCAGTTAGCCATAGTGAACCATGTTCAACCTTGGTCAACCATGATCAACCATGATCATCTCTAGTCAACCATGGAACAACCTATGATCTACGCACTCGTGATGGCCAACCATGGTTAGTATGGTTAAACATGTCCAATAAAGGTCCCTACTGTTGAACATTATTAACCGTTATCAACTGGGAGACCATAATCTATGATACATATATATGGTGAGCCATGGCCAAACATGTCAAATCATGTCCATCCATGGTTAGCATGGTCATATCATGGTCACCATGCCCAACCATGGTTGACCCAACCATACTCAACCATGGTCAACAATCATCGACCGTGATCAAACATGGAAAACCATGGTCAGCCATGGTCAACCATTCTTAATCATAATCTATTATAGTATATGGTTAACCATAGCCAAATTTTGAAACCGCATTGACCCTAAGTCACCATGGTCGTCATCCTCATCTGTAGTCTACCATCATCAACCATGATCAAACATCGCCAACCATTGTCAATTATATTCAACCATTTTCAATCAAAATCCCTCACAGTAAAATATAATTTGATGTGGAAAATCACAGTCATCCATAGCTAACTATATGTCGACCATAGTAAACCCTCCTCAACCATAACTTGAACAGATTTAGCCATAGTAAACCGTAGTCAACAATTGTCTACTAATCTTCTCGTCACACATTAGGTTTTAACTATGACAAATACATTAGTAAATGTCTTTAATATATGTCAATCGACAATACTTTATTTCTTTTATACGCCAATCATTATATCAATCATATTTACTACTATAGTTGTGCTAACTAAAAATAGCAATAAAAAAAAACGTAAATCACCTTATACCTTTATACTTATAAAGAGCATTCACATGCTATATTTCCCTAAAATAATTTAATTCATTCCTTCGATGGTTTAGTAATAATGTGAAATTAGACATTTTCAAAACGAAACTTATTAATTAAAAATAATATTAAAAACTATTAATTTTAAATTATAAATGGTGTAAAAAAATTTCGGTGAAAATCACATAAAAGAAATTTTTGTCGACGCGTTTCGAACCAGCCAGTGTGGTTCATCATCATGACAAGATGAGAAATCTGATCAGGAAACCAGTTTAAATAGAACATGACCGCTCCAACTAGCTGTTGGAAAAACGTCTAGTTTGACTAGAATAGGAAAATATTATTTATTTTTATTTTTATTTTTATTTTTTGAATTTTTTATTTTAAATTTTAAATTTGATTATAATTTTATTATAAATTCTATATAAATAAAAATCAAATAAAAATAAAATATAAAATCAAATCAAATCAAATAAATAAATAAAATAAAATAAAATAAATAAATAAGTAATAATAATAATAATTGATCAATTAATTTAATATTATTAAAGAGGTAAGATTAAAATATATATATATATATATAGAATAAATAAAAATAATAACTAAAAAAATAAAAAATAAAAAATATAAATAAATAAAATAAAATAAAATAAAATAAAAATAAAAATAAAAATAAAAATAAATAAATAAATAAAATAAAATATACTGTTATACATTATTTAAACTGGTTTCCTGATCAGATTTTTCATCTTGTCCTGATGATGAACCACATTGGCTGGTTCGAAACGCGTCGACAAAAATTTCTTTTATGTGATTTTCACCGAAAAATTTTTACACCATTTTATGGATCACAGAAGCCAAATTCCTAATATTAAATTATAAATATTATTTAGTAATAGTAATAAATATTTAAATTATTTTTATCTTATTTTATAAATATTTAAAAGTTAAACAATTTCAATTCTCATTCTCTCTCATTATTCATGGTTATGATGTTTCATTCCTTTGCACTAAATTTATAACATATTTTATGTTTATGTAATTCTAGTATTACGGTATTAATATATTTGTCATTTTAATGTTATTTAATGAGTTTTTAGACATTTTGTTAATTAAATCTTTAATTGAAACTATATATTATGATTAACAAAAATTTAAGGATAAATTTTTTTCTTACATTTTATTTTTTTTACGTAGGTAATTTTTAATAATTTTATTTTTAGGATTTGAAGACTCTATTAAATTAAGTGAAATTTAAAATATATTTACCTTTAATTAATCTTAGATATAAATATGCATTAAATGGATAATGAACACTAAAAGCATGGTAAAATCAAAATTTATGTTAAAACAAATGCAATTGTGATTATATTCGTTTAGCACGTAGTTTCGTACCTTTAATCAATGTGTATAAGTGGGATCCATCCAAGAGCCTTAGTTAATAATAATTAATGTTGGGACTTACTTTAAGACATGTTTAAGGTGTGTACTTCCTTTGCTTGAGCTGGGTGGAAGTGTGTAAGTTAGTTAAGGAAGTTAAATTTTATTCATACAATGGTATTTCCAAGAAATGAGTATTAGTTAATAAAGTTATCGTCATTGTTCATCCTATTTGTGTGGGGCAGATAGTATAACAATATTTTCAAAAATGATTAGGCTATAAAATATTCCCTCTGCAATGAAACTACATGGAGGTGAGGGATGAGGTGAAGGTGGTGTTGATACGCTTTTCATATTTCACTCTATGAATGTGAGGGATATACTGTAACGTGACTGTCCAATGGTTAATCTACACAATGTGTCATATGGAATGAAACTACATGGAAGTGGGGTGTAGGATCAAGGTGGGGATGAATATGAGTTCCTCGGGTGCAATTAATTCGAAATACAATACAAATATCATTTCTTCTATATTTTATTATTGTGTTCATCCATTGTTATGCATTATCAAATCATCACTAGCTGAATTTCATATATATATATATATATATATTAAATTTTTTAATTTTATTTTTCTGGTTCTTAGTAATATTTAAATATATTTATAAATATTTTCAATATGATTATAAATATTTTTCTTCTCATGTTTCAAAGCACAAATGCATGAAATATATTATTTGAATTATTGAATACATGGAGTAGCACATGATTATGCATTGATAGTGTTATACGTTATTTTGTCACATCCAATCAAAGTGAGTCTCCTAATTGGATGAATTGACATCCTATTCCCCTTGCCATCATCTTGCACAAATCCCTAAGCATGTACCTTTCATCCCTCAAAATCTCAACTCGAAACTGCCCTTTCTGAGCCAGTTTTAGGACCAAGGATCCCTGGAAGCCTACTGGAGTGCATTCTCCTATAGGTTGCTCCACTATAGCCAACTTTGGTCGTGAGAAGGTTTCCCTCCTTTACACCCATGTTTTTTCTATAATTATGGGAGAATGATAGGGGTTCTGTGAGCTTCATCTTCTAGGAGTTTCTAGAATTTGTTTCAACTAGTTAACTTAGATTGACATTGGGATCCTATCCTACCCTACTTTAGAGTTTTCACCACTTATCCTTTGATCTTATACCTCTATTACAGGTTGATCTAAAACCTTAGAATGAAAATTGGATAAGAACTCCTTACTTACACCTCTCTCCTAGATATTTATCCTCTCATATAAAATGGGTAATGGTTGAATTTGGAGAGTGATTACGCCATTATGCCACTGTAGTAAGTTGTTATCATCTCAGGCATAGGTTGACTCGAGGTGCATATTGTGACAAGGAAAGGATGAGTTAACAACATGGAGGAGCTCTTCTACAGGATCAACTATCACTTACTGTTGTAATCTCCTTCCATTAATATTAATGGAAATAATTCTCTACGTTCCTATATGTGATGTTTTTATTTTACTTGTTTCAATACAACGTTGGTGTATTGAATAGAGTATTTAGATGATATTGCATGCATATCCTAGTTCCTTTTCTTGTGTTATCTAACTGTGTAGGATCTAATTTTGGAAATTGAAGCTGGAATTGGAGTTTCCAAGCTAAAGAGGGAGTGAAGTGTGCGACACACTCTAGGTAGGCCTTACTCCATCATCTATTTACTTTAAGGAAAATAATTTTGTTCCTTGTCTCTCTGTTGTGCTAGGTTGACCACCAAACGTAGGGGAGGTACCTGTGTCCCCCATCATAAAAATTGTATAAAAAATTACACTACAAGGAAAGGACCCTCTAGCGGATATTTTTGAGAAAACCCTTATAAAAATACCCCAAAAATTCGTTTCTAGCAGAGGTTACTAGAGGAGGTTGGTAGGTGGAGCTTTTTTTTTATGTTTCTTGTCTGGTACATTTATCATCCTAAACCGCATGGGCCCATTCAACAAGAGAAAGCACTGGTGCCTACAAATAAATGGCACACTGAACACTATGCACTCCATCTAGACCCGCTCGGTGCCTCTTATTATTGTAACACACCAGTGTTTTACAAAGCTTCTGCACCAGTGTGTCATAAAATCCCATGCCAAAATAGAAACTGCCTGGTACGATCTTAAGAAACCACATCGGCATGCCTATAAAACCCCGCGCACTGTAACAGGGTTAAATAAAAAAGAATTACGGTAAAAAAATTGCATTTTTCACTTTTCTCAGTGCTCCAGAGCTCTCAAGCACTGGTGCAATTTATCCTTTTCTGATCCGCCCTGACATCGGTGCTCCCATTGCACCCATGGCATGCACTGCTATTGGTGTGCATTGTCCACCAATCTCGAACTTGAATTTTGCAAAACATGGGGAAATTTTTATTTTGCAAACTCTACAGCCAATATGCCTCCTCGATTGCCAAATGTACAGGTATTTTTCTTGCTTTTCCATAATTAAGCCTTTTAGCGGATTAGAATTTCAAATTACCTTAAAATTAACCAGTTAAAACAAAAAAAAATTGTCACGCAGTGCGCTCGAGCGGTTCGGCTTGCCCCGGTTTACGTTGATACTTGTAAATTTAGAGGTCCCACCACAATCGGTGCTTACGGTATCTACAGTTGTTCTGGGGCAGTACCGAAAGACACACCGTGTTATTTTAAAATTTTAAAAAAAGTACGGTGCAGTCGGTTACCTGACCGCACCATTTACCATGTGGAATAGCGGTAATGTGGTGCGCTGATTTAAATATCCACCCCAGGGTGGGTATTTTTGTCAGCAAACTACATTCCACATTTTGACAGGGTCAATGGTGTGGTTTGGTAAAACACCGCCCCGTTGACTATGTAATGGTGTCAAGAGGTCAGTGCACTGACTGAAGTATATGCCCTGGGGCATAGAGTTTAGTCAGTGCACCGTACTCCCCACACAATCCATAGTCAATGGTGTGCTGAAAATTTTAAGGTGCACCACAGCTGGTGCACTGAATATCTTTTGGTGCACTGCCGTCGGTGCACAACAAAAGAAGACACACCGGTACATGCATGTTTTTGTGGCTCACTGACTATTTTTTTTCCAAAAAAAAGTATATATGGATATTCTTAAATAAATGTCTCATTTAATAAAAAAATTGTATTTAATATGTCAATCATTCAGAGACGTGAAAGGAGAGAAGAGTGGGAACAAAAACAACAATAGACAGACCAATATAACATGGTTTTCTTGTGTGAGGCACGAGAGAGGGAGAGAGATGCGTACCCTCACCCTATTACATCAGCTACCGAGGGGCTCCTAAGGTAGGTAGGCCTCCTCAAGTTCTATAGGGAGGCTACTTCCCTAAAGGGCCATGGTGTGTTTTTGAGACATCTTATATGCAGGTGGAATGCCCACCAATAGGCTTTTCAGGTTGCTCCTAACTAGTGGTACGCATCCACTGAGGAGGACATATATTTCATTACAGGGCTATTGAAAAGAGGGGTGGATTTTCCCTCGTTCATAGAGGTTCCATTTGGCTATGTAGAAGGGAGTGATTTAATGTACTCCCAGAGATACATTAGTGCAGATATACTATCTCCTTCAGATTTTCAGGTCTCTAAAGGTCAGTTACGTATTAGTGCATTTGGTAGTCAGGAGGTGAGGTGCCTCTCACTTCTAATTTCAACCATTTCACACAACACCAGTGACGGGAAATAAATTAGTTGCTCGCTTCTATATTATGTTGATTCTTTAGTACATGAGCCATGACTTTTGAAGTGGTGTGCCATTTTTTTGCAACAGTTCTGTACAACCTTAGGTAGATGTCATGCTCATGCACAAGGGAGGGTAAACTTCCCCTTTTCTTCAGAGCTTTTTTGTTTATTTCTTTAGAGGTTTCTAGAGGCGAGGCCTACTTTTATTTGGCAGCCTCGTAAGCTGATTTTGGAGGCACATATGCACATGTGGGGATATATGATGCCCAAGAGGGGCAAGTCTAAGTTTTCTGCAAGGATATCACATGATGCACTAGAGTTGCTAGCAAGTGTTGACAAGAATGCCTTCATTATGGTCGCATTTCCTTATGCTGGTTTGGATTGGCAAGGGTGTGCCAACATCCTCTTCACAGATGATGAGCCGCCGAATGATAGAGGTAATATTACTATTTTATTTAAATTTATTCTGACATGTTCTTTAACTTGTTTTTATTAAATTGTCTAATAAAATTGTCTAATTATTGTTGCATACTTGTATATATTTTGCAGACATTCGGTATTTTGACAGCGAGGAATTTCCAGCACCACCACATCATCCAAGTGTGGATCTTGATGATGATCAAGATATGCGAGATATCGAGGATCATCAGGAGGTTGGTGTAGAGATACCTAATCCTACTAGTTCCTAGTACCACCTTTTGCCAGGCGCAATACGCTTGATAGTAGATTCAGGATGGAGTTGGGTGACCAACTCACTGCATTGATTGTTGACGCGAGAGTCAGGCCCTCTACTATGAGAGACGTACAAGCCAATGGCAGGCTACTACATATGTGGAGAGGCATGTTGTGTGACATGTATATCTTGATGTGGCATCTCCCAGGAGCTACAACCTTAGTTACGTGGATGAGAAGGAGTGTTTTACGTTATAGGTGTGGTTGAGACGTAGCACATGATCGACAGTCCGTGAGGAGCGATGCATCATCTGATGATCACTCACCTCGCACGACGCCAAATGAGCAGCCTCCACTAGCATTGAGCAATAGTCATCATGGAGAGGAGGCTTGACCATCGACCACGTCCAGTCAGCAGCCTGCAGCATCCAATAGTACTCATGATCATGAGCAGGCTAGACCATCAACGATGTCGAGTCATCACGATGAGAAGCCGGCAGTTGATCCTGATCAGCATGACACACCAGTACCAGATCAACAGGCACATTATGATCAACATGTAGCTGAGCTTGTCGAGGCGGCACCATTGACTGAGAAAGCCTGAACTAGTACTTCTATTGGTGATGTACCACCAGCTGATACATGACATTTATATTATAGTTGTATATTTTTTACATTATTCAGTTATATATATATAGACACACACACACACACATATATGGTCCATGTATTTTATGTTCATGTTGCAGTTGTACTTAATTTACATCTTGGTGATCATTATCATGTGTATATAGTTAGGTCACGTTAGATATGTTCATTTAATGTGTATCTTGCAGATAGATGTGTATGTGCTAGAAGTTATTTCACATGCGATGTATATTTGAAGTTTGTGTTGTGATTATGTTATATAATGTTAATTGTCTTTTTTTAGATGATCATGATCACGATGATGTTAGCTAATTTGAATGTGTTTTTAATCAAACATGATGTTTGTACGATGGTTATCATGAACGTGATGTTTATTAAATAATTTAATATTAAATGATCATGATATTGTAAAATTGTAATACTTGTAATTCTAATTTTATGTAAAATTCTAAAATTGTAATTGTATTTGTATTAATTGTAATTGCAATATTTAATTTATTGTGAAATGATTGTAATTGTAATTGTATGTGAAATTGTAAAATCATAATTCTAATTGTAATTGTAATTCTAATTCCAATTTTAATTCTAGCTATAATTTTAATTGTAATTTTATGTAAAATATTTGTAAAATTTTAATTTTATCAATGTGAAATGATTTTATTAAAATTTTTAAATTTGTAAATTTGTAAAATTTTAAAAAATTGTAAAATAATAAATCTATAATAATATGAATTATTGTAACATAATAAAGTTTAGAAATTAATGCAAATAAATTCATGTACTTTATAATTATCATTATTTTATTATGATCTTACATACAAAAAAATAAAGTTTATATAATACGTCATTTTTTTTAGATCAACATAATTCCAAATTATCAAGTGAAATATTGATTTTAACATTAAGACAATGAAAATTTCTAATTAATTCAAAATAAATATTATAATGTTTCAAAAAACTATCTTAAAAAGTATAAGTATTGATGAAATAACACATGTACCATATCACTCTTGGTTCTCATGATCACCCTCATTATCTTCCAGATCCCATGGCATGGTAACACTATTGTTCTCAAAAATATGTTTTGATCTAGGGTCATGTCTCAATACGAACCACCAATCCGTATCCAACACCTCTAAGTAAAAAAAATACCTCGTTGCAGTGTTTGGGGAAAACATAGGGCTTCTTAGCTTCATCCCACACCTTTCTAGTGTTGATATGTATCAGCCTAGTATCGTGATCTTCCTTTAGATTATTCTTATCAAAGGTGTCCCACCACTTGCACCTAAAAATAACACATTAGAAAGAAGATAAATCCACTTCAATGATCTCTTGTATCTTTTCAACGTAACCTAACATCCCTCATACGAGGTTTTGATCATGGTGGCTAGATCGAGTAGATTAATCGAACTCGACTTCCACTCGACAGTCGTGTGTGATGTTTCCAGCATCAACATTTTATGTGCAAAAAAAGTGTCCATATGCCAACATATATGGGAAAAAATGCATTTCAGCATAATAAACAATAAAGTTTCTCCCTGCAATTGAGAAAAATCAACAATAAATTTTGGTACACACCTAAAAGTAATTTTGGTGCCTTAAAATGGACTTCTTATTATCAGTGCTAATGTACAAATCACTGCACTGGTGCCTTTTCGTTTCTGTACACCGGTGTCATTTTATAAACGGACGGGCTGGTGCGGTGCTATTAAGTGATGCACTAGTGATGAATAACCACAAATAAAAAAAACGCAACTCTATTTTTTTTAAGTTAAAATAAACAGTAAATTGAAAAATGGGTAGCCAAATATTTTTGAAAATCTAATTTCATAAAACAATTCTTTAAATACTAAACATTTTTCATTATTTCACTATTTTTGCAAAAAAGTTCAGCCAGAGATTTGCAGGAGACATACCTGAAGCAATAAAGAACGAGAGCATTGTGGAGCAGAAAAATATGTTTGAAGAGAAATATTCAGATAATCAGAATTCCAAACCTTTGGTAATTCAAACCCTGTAGCATTGAATTTCAAATGATCTCGGTTACCCGACCGCACCGTTGACCATGTGGAATAGCGGTAATGCAGTGCGCTAACTTAAATATCCACCCCGGGGCGGGTATTTTTGTTAGCAGACTAAATTCCACATTTTGACAAGGTCAACGGTGTGGTTTGGTAAAACACTGCACCGTTGACTATGTAATGATGTCAAGATGTCGGTGCACTGACTGAAGTATATGCCCCGGGGCATAGATTTTAGTCAGTGCACCGTACTCCCCACACAATCCATAGTCAATAGTGCGCTGAAAATTTTAAGGTGCACCACAGCTGGTGCGTTGAATATTTTTTGGTGCACTGCCGCCGGTGCATGACAAAGAAGACACACCGGTACATGCATGTTTTTGTGGCACACCAACTATTTTTTCCAAGAAAAGGTATATATGGATATTCTTAAATAAATGTCTCATTTAATAAAAAAATTGTATTTAATATGTCAATCATTCAGAGACGTAAAAGGAGAGAAGAGGGGGAAAAAAACAACAATAAATAGACCAATATAACATGGTCTGCCTGTGTGAGGCATGAGAGAGGGAGAGGGATGCATACCCTCACCCTATTACATCAGCTACCCAGCAGCTCCTAAGGTAGGAAGGCCTCCTCAAGTTTTATGAGGAGGCTACTTCCCTAAAGGGCCATGGTGTGTTTTTGAGACATCTTATATGCAGGGGGAATGCCCACCAACAGGCTTTTCGGGTTGCTCCTAACTAGTGGTATGCTTCCATTGAGGAGGACATATATTTCATTACAGTGCTATTGAGAAGAGGGGTGGATTTTCCCTCGTTCATAGAGGTTCCATTTGGCTATGTAGTAGGGAGTCAGTTAATGTACTCCCAGAGATACATTAGCACAGATATACTATCTCCTTCAGATTTTCAGGTCTCTAAAGGTCAGTTACATATTGGTGCATTTGGTAGTCAGAAGGTGAGGTGCCTCTCACTTCTAATTTCAACCATTTCACACAACACCAGTGACCGGAAATAAATTAGTTTCTCGCTTCTATATTATGTTGATTATTTAGTACAGGAGCCACGACTTTTGAAGTGGTGTGCCATTTTTTTGCAGCAATTATGTACAATCTTAGGTAGATGTCATGCTCATGCATAAGGGAGGGTCAAATTCCCTTTTGCTTCAGAGCTTTATTTTTTATTTTTTGAGAGGTTTCTAGAGACGAGGCCTACTTTTATTTGGCAGCCTCGTAGGCCGATCTTGGAGGCACAGATGCACATGTGGGGATAGATGATGCCCAAGAGGGGCAAGTCTGAGTTTTCTGCAAGGAAATCACATGATGCACTAGAGTTACTAGCAAGTGTTGACAAGAATGCCTTCATTATGGTCCCATTTCCTTATGCTGGTTTAGATTGGCGAGGGCGTGCCAAAATCCTCTTCACAGATGATGAGTCGCCGAATGATAGAGGTAATATTACTATTTTATTTAAATTTATTCTGCAATGTTCTTTAACTTGTTTTTATTAAATTGTGTAATAAAATTGTCTAATTATTGTTGCATACTTGTATATATTTTGCAGACATTCGATATTTTGAAAGCGAGGACTTTCCAGCACCACCACATCATCCAAGTGTGGATCTTGATGATGATCAGGATATGCAAGATATTTAGGATCATCAGGATGTTAGTGCAGAGATACCTACTCCTACTGGTGCCTAGTACCACCTTTTGCTAGGCGTAATAGGCTTGATAGTAGATTCAGGATGGAGTTGGGAAACCAACTCACTACATTGATTGTTGACGCGAGAGTCAGGCCCTCTACTATGAGAGACATACAGGCCAATGGTAGGCTGCTACATATGTGGAGAGACATGTTGCATGACATGTATAGCCTGATGTGGCAGCTCCCAGGAGCTATAACCTTATTTACGTGGATGAGAAGGAGCATTTTACGTTATAGGTGTGGTTGAGACGTAGCACATGATCGGTAATCTGCGAGGAGCGATGCATCATCTGATGATCATTCACCTCGCACGGTGCCAACTGAGCAACCTCCACTAGCATTGAGCAATAGTCTTCATGGAGAGGAGGCTTGACCATCGACCACGTCCAGTCAGCAGCCTGCAACATCCAATAGTACTCATGATCATGAGCAGGCTGGACCATCAATGATGTCGAGTCATCATGATGAGAAGCCGGCAGTTGATCCTAATCAGCATGACACACCAGTACCAGATCAACAGGCACATTATGATCAACATGTATCTGAGCTTGTCGAGGGGGCACCATTGACTGAGAAAGCCTCAACTAGTACTTCTATTGGTGATGTACCACGAGCTGATACATGACATTTATATTATAGTTGTATATTTTTTACATTATTCAGTTACATATATATATATATATATATATATGGTCCATGTATTTTATGTTCATGTTGCAGTTGTACTTAATTTACATGTTGGTGATCATCATCATGTGTATATTGTTAAGTCACGTTAGATATGTTCATTTAATGTGTATCTTGCATATAGATGTGTATTTGCTAGTAGTTATTTCACATGCGATGTATATTTGATGTTTGTGTTGTGATGATGTTATATAATGCTAATTGTCTTTTGTTAGATGATCATGATCACGATGATGTTAGCTAATTTGAATGTGTTTTTTACGCAAACATGACATTTGTATGATGGTTATCATGAACGTGATGTTTATTAATTAATTTAATATTAAATGATCATGATATTATAAAATTTTAATACTTGTAATTCTAATTGTATGTAAAATTCTAAAATTGTAATTGTATTTGTATTAATTGTAATTGCAATATTTAATTTATTGTGAAATGATTGTAATTGTAATTGTATGTGAAATTGTAAAATTTTAATTCTAATTTTAACTGTAATTCTAATTCCAATTTTAATTCTAGCTATAATTTTAATTGTAATTTTATGTAAAATATTTGTAAAATTTTAATTTTATCAATGTGAAATGATTTTATTAAAATTTTTAAATCTGTAAATTTGTGAAATTTTAAATAATTGTAAAATAATAAATCTATAATAATATGAATTATTGTAACATAATAAAGTTTAGAAAATAATGCAAATAAATTCATGTACTTTAGAATTATCATTATTTTATTCTGATCTTACATACAAAAAATAAAGTTTATATAATACGTCAATTTTTTTTAGATCAACATAATTCCAAATTATCAAGTGAAATATTGATTTTAACATTAAGACAATGAAAATTTCTAATTAATTCAAAATACATATTATAATGTTTCGAAAAACCTATCTTAAAAAGTATAAATATTGATGAAATAACACATGTACCATATCACTCTCGGTTCTCATGATCACCCTCATTATCTTCCAGATCCCATGGCATGGTAACTCTATTGTTCTCAAAAATATGTTTTGATCTAGGGTCATGTCTCAATACGAACCACCAATCCCTATCCAACACCTCTAGGTGAAAAAAATACCTAGTTGCAGTGTTTGGGGAAAACATAGGGCTTCTTAGCTTCATCCCACACCTTTCTAGTGTTGATATGTATCAGCCTAGTATTGTGATCTTCCTTTAGATTATTCCGATCAAAGGTGTCCCACCACTTGCACCTAAAAATAACACATTAGAAAGAAGATAAATCCACTTCAATGATCTCTTGTATCTTTTCAACGTAACCTAACATCCCTCATACTAGTCTTTGATCATGGTGGCTAGATCGAGTAGATTGATCGAACTCGACTTCCACTCGAAAATCATGTGCGATGTTTCCAGAATCAACATTTTATGTGCAAAAAAAGTGTCCATATGCAAACATATATGGGAAAAAATTCATTTCAGCATAATAAACAATAAAGTTTCTCCCTGCAATTGAGAAAAATCAACAATAAATTTTGGTGCACACCTAAAAGTAATTTCGGTGCCTTAAAATGGACTTCTTGTTATCAGTGCTAATGTACAAATCACTGCACCGGTGCGTTTTCATTTCTGTGCACCGGTGTCATTTTATAAATGGACGCACTGGTGCAGTGCTATTAAGTGATGCACTAGTGATGAATAACCACAAATAAAAAACGCGCAACTCTATTTTTTTAAGTTAAAAGAAACAGTAAACTGAAAAATGGGTAGCAAAATATTTTTGAAAATCTAATTTCATAAAACAGTTCTTTAAATACTAAACACTTTTCATTATTTCACTATTTTTGCAAAAAAGTTTAGCCAGAGATTTACAAGAGACATACCTGAAGCAATAAAGAACGAGAGCACTGTGGATGAGCAAAATATGTTTGAATAGAAATAATCAGATAATCAGAATTCCAAACCTTTGGTAATTCAAACCCTGTAGCATTGAATTTCAAACGATCTCGTGATTAAATTTTATTGTTTTTTTACTTTTTCTACAATTTTTTTTTACACAGTAAGTAAAAAAATTCAATGTTTATTGTTTTTTTGAATTTTTCTACAGTTTTTTTTTACGTTGTAAGAATTTTTTTTTAATTTCTTATTCATTTTCAGAAACAAATTAAAAAAAAAAAATCCATTTTTAGCCTAAACCCTACATTCTTTTTGTTTCCGCCCTTTCTTTTCCCTATCTCTGTGATTTCAGAATTAGGGCTTTTCGTTTTAGATTTATAGGGTTTGTATCGGTATATATAGGCCTAAGACATCTAGCCCATGGGACAACTTGCATAGTCATATCCCAATCTATGTTGGCCCTTGCGTTAATTTAAAAAACCATAATTTTTTTATCAGCGCACCCGACGTAATCTAGCGCGCAAGTGCGTTGTATTATCCCAACACACCGAGAATGTACTGTGTGATAAAATATTTAAAACAAATGTTTTTAATTAGTGTGCTATATGTAAAATAGGGCACTGGTGTGCTATTTCATTATGGCACATCACGAACGTGATGTTTTGCAAAATATTGTTTTATTGTATTAATCGGTGCACCATGTAACATATAACACACTGCATCGGGTCTCCTAGTTGACAAAGAGCAATGTATGGTGGTCCCTTGTTTACTCGAGGCATTTATGCTAAAAAACTAACACTGAACGATTTTTATTATTTTCTCTATCTAAATCCATGTGGTGGTTAACATGTAACACACTGGTGCTCCTTTTTGACATAGAGCACCGAATGGTCTATTATATTGTTTTTGCGGTGCATTTATGAGACCCCCAGGCACCGACATCGGTGCATACACCATGAACAATGCACCGGTTTCTTGAGATTTTTTTTTTTAGCTAAAAACTTGACAATATATTTATAAATATATTAATAAATGATATGGTATGGGTTTCAGATTGATAAATAAATTCCCGACAAGATATCAATTAACAAAAATATTGATAACACATCAAGAAAAGAAAAAAAGGAAATTTCTTTGTAAATTCTTTACAAAAAATATTATTATTGAACTATATGTAAGTTTAACTAATATGTATTGTTTACTGTGTATCATGCAGAGCCACAAAATGACGATGCTCTATAATATTATTTTTGATCCAATATGAGTTTATTTTTTTAATTTTCATTAATAATATACTTAAAATTATTAGATAACATGTTTCAAACAATATATTAATTCACATATATTTAATGTTCTACAAGGACCAACAACTTAGAAAAGGAATGTTGTTTTAAGAAAAGAAAAAAATAGAACATGCAAATAAAAATGAATTTCTCCTTCATTCATCTGGAGTGGTGTGAGAGGTTAATGAAAGGGGGAAATTTTTTTACAAAATTTTAAGGGATCTAGTGCAACGAATGTATATACATTATTTCCACTTACAATACAAAAATCAATCCAATGATTTCAAGAACCAAATTTTATCTAAACTACAGGAAGAGTTTCCAAAGAATTGGTGAATGAGACATGTGAGCCTTTTATTAGAAAAAACCTACAACAACAAAAAAGAATGAATGAAAAAATAATATTCCTTCAAATATTTGTCTAGAATTATTTATAAATATCACTTTTGTTATATTTACTTTTCATATATCAATATAAAAAATTTTCATATATCAATATAAAAATTAAATAGTTTACTGCCATGTTACATTTTCAGGAAGATTATGAAAATCTCAAAAGATGAATGAGCTGATATAAAAAATATGCCAATAGGAATGTCCAAAATATGTACAAGGAGATGGTGAAAGAAATGGACAAAATTTCATTGCAGGAGGAGCCATCTCAACAAAAACGTGCTTCAAATGTAATATGTAATCATTGAACTTTTTGATCATTAGGTACAATAAATAAACATTTGGCATTAAATATTTTTTTTGAAGTATTTTCTTGTAGAAAAGAAAAGAAAATGGAACCCATTGAGCACACAAAACAGGACGACAAGGAAGAAAAGGGTTGATATGTAAGTTTGTGAGTAATTGTCACTTCCTTATAACAACTTAACTAGATTTCATTTTTGTATTTTTTAAGTTGTTTTACAAAAATCATCATTGAATGTATTCAAACACGTACTAACATACAAAGAAGAACCATCAGACAAATTGATGGAAATTGGGTTAAGTATGGGTTGTGAGTATATGTTGGAATATCAGAAATTAATTGTGGAATTTGTAAGCATCTATCAATCTTGTTTTACTTAGCTCCGTAAATAATTAATAGAACAAAAAAAACTTTTATATTAAATATATGATTTGTTATGGGGTATAAATCTTGTAGGAAACAAAATATGGAACAACACGAATAGATGAAATCTTGAAAGATGGCATGGTACATGGTTTTGAAAGAATGTGTATAATTTATGAGTCAATTGTTGCTATGGTACGTCATTTCTTTTCAATTTACATTGATGTATATTATTTAATATTGAAATATTCATTATTCTCACCAATGTATATACACTCATTACAATTTATTTTTATGTTTGTAGACGGAAGGTGAAGAAGAAGAAAAAAATCAACACCGTGAACAAAACATTCCTGAAAATAACCCAAGTCATGGAAGTAGCTCTAGCAGTGACAACAATTCAAGTGAAGAATGATGATCACTATGTTTGGATATCAAAGAAAGGCGTTGTATTTTTTGAAATATTTGTCTGTGAAATCAAAAATTTTGTTTGATGTAATGGTCATAGTGTCCCAATTGAAAGGCAACTGGATACCAATAACTATCCCATTTTGTATGACAAAGACTGTCTTATATATATATATATATATATATATATATATATATATATATATATATATATATATATAGTAAAATATGTTTTAATTTATTCTGTTGTGTTCTCCATTATCCCTATGAAATGTAACACCAGTAATTAAATTTATGGATGATTAAATATTATAATGAAGAGATGTGAAATTTTATGATATGATATAACAAATTAATCCAAACATCACATTCAAATGCACTTATAAAAATTTAATTCATATGAAAACTGTTATAAGATATATATGTGTCAAATTTTGATGAATAATGAATTTTTAAAAATCACAATAATTATGATATGATATAACAAATTAATCCAAACATGACTTTCAAATGCATTAATAACAATTTAATTAATATGAATATTGTTATAATATGTGTCAAATTTTGATGAATAATGAATATAAAAAATTCACAATAATTGTACTCTCACAGGTCGATGTTTCTCAAAAATACAAAATGAGCATCGGTGTGTGTCAGTTACTGTACACTGGTGCGTTTGTATGTTGCAGTGCACTAGTGCATTTTTACAACCTATGGGCACCGCAAAAATAACAAAACCAACTAAAAATCTCAGTGCGTTTATGCGATACTGCGCACTGGTGCGGTTATGTGAGACTACACATTTGTGCATTTGTATGACCTATGGGCATCACATAAATACCAATACCAATTATAATTCTCGATGTGTTTGTCTGATACAGAGCACCAGTGCATTTTTATAAGTATATGTATCGGTGCGTTAAGGAAACCTATGGGCACTGCACAAATCCCAAGACCAATTAGGATGGCCCCATGCACTGTATCACCAACACTGCACCCGGAATGATTTTATACCTTGATGGCCTAGTGCATGCACCTTCGAACACCCTCGACCAACTTCTAAATGACATGCATCAGTGCGTTTAAACCTTAGTAGCGCACCGATGAAAAAAACATTTGTAATAACCTCCGAACGCCCAATTTTTTTAGTTGTGTTGAATTTCTGTTAAAATCTCCGCCAAAACCTCTGTAACCATAAATGGATGTTGTAGAAAAATCTTTTTTGACAATTTTGGCCAATTTTATAACACTAAAAACCTCCTTTATAACCTCCACTAGAGTGTCTTTTCCTTGTAGTGTTAGCAACCATATTTGGGAACACCGTATTCCCTTGATGATTTTCCTTGTCCTTTGTGTTTCATTACCTCCATGAATGACCTTTCTTGCATCATCCAAACAAGAAAAGAACTAGGAAGTGGCTTCATTCAACCATTTTTTTCCATTTTTATGGCAAGAACCTCTTTGCCAATCCCAACACTCCCCAAGTGCCTCTAACAGAGTGTTGCACCTCACCCTAGCCCGCTCTTTCGTAACATTGCAAAGCACCGGTGCCCTCTTTGCACCAATGTTGGTCCTTGTTTTTGTACAAAATTTTCCTTTTTGACCCTCTCTTTCGGCAGCCTGCTTCCAGCTAAGTCTCCTTGAGACTTCAATGTCTTTTGGTCTCTCTAAAACCTCCATTTAGTCTGCATTTGTATTTGTTTTCCTTTGATAAGAATTGGTCTCAATTTTTCTTTGTTCTTATAATTTGGTCACTGAAAAACTCTTATTCTTTGATTGTTGATTGCTTGGATGAATTGTTGTTTGAGTCCTCACTCTGAAAAGTGTAATTGAACATTTGTATCTTAGTTATCCTCATTTTGAAAATTAAGTGTGGTGAAAATAATTTTTTTTTCATTTGGAATTTAGGGTTTTGCATGTACATTAGATTAGGAACATTTTCATCGAAAAGAGAAATTTTGTCTTGCATCCTTAGCTAGATTTTCATTTAAAGATAAAAGATTCCTATTTTCTCATGCTATATTTTCATTTTAGAATATTCATGTGAAATTCGAGGTGAGCCCTACAACTGTAACTTAATAAAAGATAAAGAGTAAAATTTATTGAATCAACCTAAGGAGAATTTATTACATTAATAAAAACATTTATAGTTCTATGCTAGAGGCATGTTCCGGAATCATTAAACGTAGGAGCTTTTATTGTTTTCTAGTGTTGCATCCCGAGGAGTGAAATCCCTTTCCATGTATGTAAGTGTATAGGATCATTCTCCACATAACTTTGGGTGTATCAGATGGATCTCCATGCAAGAAAAGTATATGCGAATTCTATAATCAAATGCTTAGACATTAGAAAACACTACTACATACTCACTCCCACATACGATCAACTATATTTTTGGAGTCTCAAATGGGTTGTTATCCATTCATAGGTAACCGAGTTTGCTTCCTTGTATACTGTGATAAACTAAACACAACATTTAAAGAGATTGGATACTTTACGTTAAGTCCTTGGTTCACCAAGGTGTATATTACAGTTCATGGTTGCTTGGTAATCCTTTATGCCTATATTACCATCTTTTTAATTTATTTATTTTTGTGTTAATAAAATTTATTTTCCAATGTGGAATAACAAAATCCTTTTCCCCGTTGTTAGCATAGAATGTATAATAAGCATCATCTACCTTTAGAGGATAATCCTAACTGACATCCAAAACATAATAAAATGCAAACTACCGAATCAAGAACATTAAGCACTACTTTTGTCCCTCCTCCTGATATCGAATTTCTAGAATCATATTTCCCTCTGAGTTCTAAACCAAACGTCACATCTACCTTTGTTGGTGACGTCGACACGACTAAAACAGAATTCCCTGAAACTTTGTTACCTAAGTTCAATGAACATGACCTTCCTGAGTTAGACACTTTTTTTCCTAAGGTCATTGAACCGAGGAGCCTGAGCCATTCTTGCCTAATTTAGCAGGACCTTCCTCTTCTCTTACTTTGTCTCAAATAAAACAAATATATCTTGAGCCCGATGGTGAACACATTCCATACGAACTTTTGAGTATTGAAGAGATCCCTTGAGTGTCACAATTTTGGTCATAAAGCTATTCAATGTGTTGCATATAAAACCATCATGACAAGAGAAGCAAGAAAGATAAGGGTTGAAATTGGAAAAAAGAAGAATACTTATAACAACTTTTCTCCTCTTCAAAATGAAGTTTAATGTGCTTATTGCAATAACTTTGGCCATGAGGAATCTGAATGCAGGAGAAAAGTCCAGCGAAAAGAGTAGCATCCTTCAAGCTCCAAAGTATGGAAAAAGAAGGAATTACAGGTTAAAAATTGTGGCATAGCTTTATTTGTAGAAGGTGAAGAAAATCAATGGTACATTGATAGTGGATGTTCAAAACACATGACAGGTGACAAAAAAAATCTTCTTTCATATAGTGCTCTAGAAAATGAAAAGAATGTTACAGTTGGAAATGATACTCCTGCTGTCATTAAGGGAAAAGGGTATGTTTTTGTAAAAGAAAAGGTGAAAGCTAATAATTTCATGTATGTGGATGGATTAAAGCATAACTTGTTGAGTGTAAGTCAAATGTGTGATCAAGGAACTGAAGTTGTCTTTAGTTCAAAAGAATGTGTGGTTCATGATCTTGAAACAGGTAAAACAATTATAAAAGGAAATAGAACTCCAAGCAACCTGTATGTATTGAAGAATTGAAAAGAACAATGTTACTTGAGTAAATCTTCAGAAAACTGGCTATGGCATAGAAGGTTGGGGCATCTGAGCTTCTCTCAAATCAACAAATCAAGTAGACTTAAACCTGTTCATTATCTTCCCAATATTACTCTACCTGAAAGTATCATATGCAAATCTTGCCAATTTGGTAAGCAAACCAGAGTGCAATTTAATGCCAAGGAAGGATCATCAAGTAAGCCTCTTGAAATCATTCATACTGACATATGTGGACCTGTGAGGAAAAAGTCACCACGTGGAGAACAATACTATATCTTATTTATTGATGATTTCTCTAGAATGTGTTGGATTGGGTTGATTAAACACAAAGATGAAGCATTTGAGAAATTTCAGATCTTCAAAGCACTGGTTGAAAATGAATTAGATCTAAAAATAAAATGTATTAGATCTGATCGAGGAGGAGAATCTACATCAGATGAATTTCTTGAATTTTGTGAACATGGCATAAAAAGACAGTTTTCTGTAGCTGGCACTCCACAAAAAAATGGCGTAGCAGAAAGAATGAATAGAATAGTTCAGAAAATGGCTAGAGCTATGCTTGATGATTTTGGAACACCTGACACATTTTGGGGAGAAGCAGCACATACAGCGGTAAATATTCTTAACAAGGCACATGTTCATGTAAATAGTGATAAAACTCCATATGAACTCTGGTATGGTAATCCTCCCATTGTGAAGAATTTTAGAGTTTTTGGAAGCAAATGCTTTATCAAAAATAATGATGAAAAACTTGGCAAGTTTGAACCCAGAGCAGATGAAGGAATAATTCTTGGTTACTCCTCTAGGAGTAGAGCATATAAATGTTACAACAAAAGACGTCAGAAGATTGTTGAATGTATTGATGTTGTGATTGATGAGTCTCCTGCAGCTCCAAAAGAAGAAAAACAAACAACATATGAAGATGATGATGACATATATCCTTCTACGTCAAATAGAAATGATATAGACAGTGAACCCAATGAAGAACCCGAAGATGATTTATCTGAAAAAACTCCATCCAGATTTGTTCAAAAGAATCATCCAGAATCTCAAATTTTGGGAGAAAAGGAATCTTGTTTACAAACAAGAAGGACTCTTGTGGGATCTTCTAGCTATTTGGCATTTCTTTCCACTATTGAACCACATAATGTCAATCAAGCTAGCAAATATGATTGTTGGATTCAAGCCATGAATGAAGAGCTTGATCAAATTGAAAAGAATCACACTTGGGAATTAGTACCAAGACCTCATGACAAAAATGTCATTGGAACTAAATGGATATTCAAAAACAAGTTAAATGAGAATGGGGATGTTATAAGAAATAAAGCTAGACTTGTTTGCAAGGGGTATGCTCAAAAAGAAGGTATAGACTTTGAAGAAACTTTTGCTCCTGTAGCTAGACTTGAAGCCATAAGAATGTTTCTTTCTTTTTCAAGCTTCCAACAAATCAAAGTTTATCAAATGGATGTTAAATCTGCTTTTCTCAATGGTGATCTAGAAGAAGAATTTTATATAGAACAACCAGAAGGATTCATTTTTGGAAATGATGAAAAACTTGTTTGTACACTTAAAAGGGCTCTATATGGTCTCAAACAAGCTCCAAGAGCATGGTATTATCGTCTTGACAAATATCTTCATCAACAAGGATTCTCAAAAGGGTCTGCTGATAGCAACTTATACACAAAAAATGAAAATGATAAACTATTGATTGTGGTTGTATATGTTGATGATATCATTTTTGGAAGTAATGAAGAATCTACGAGTCAGAAATTTGCCTCTGTTATGCAGCAGGAATTTGAAATGTCTTTACTTGGGGAACTAACATTCTTTCTTGGCTTGCAAGTACAACAAGCAACAGATGGCATATTCTTATCAAAAGAAAACCTGTAAGTACACCAATGATAACCAGATGTAATCTCAGTTCTCATGATGATTCTCCCACGGTGAATCAACTAGAATACAGATCTATGATAGGAAGTCTACTTTATCTCACTGGGACTAGACTAGACATTATGCATTCAGTTGGGATTATTGGAGGATTCCAAGCTAATCCAAAAGAGTCTCACCTTTAGGCTGTCAAAAGAATATTCAAATATCTACAAGGAACTAAAGACTTTGGACTATGGTATCTAAAGAATGGTGATCTCACTCTTCATGCTTACATTGATGCAGATTGGGATGGAAATGTTGATGATCAGAAAATCACTAGTGGTGGTGCATTCTATATGGGGCCCTGGTTAGTATCTTGGTTCAGCAAGAAGCAAAGCTCTATTGCCTTATCTACAGCAGAAGCAGAATATGTGGCTGCCGCATCATGTTGCACTCAAATTCTTTGGATGATGCAAAATTTACAAGATATTCAAATCAAATGTTCACCTCCTATCTCCATTATGTGTGATAATACAAGTGCCATCAGTATCTCAAAGAATCCTGTTATGCATTCCAAGACCAAGCACATTCCCATCAAGTATCACTTCTTACGTGAACAAGTGCTGGAACAAAAGGTGAAATTGGAGTATGTTCCTTCCAAAGAACAAGTTGCTTCTATATTTACCAAACCTTTACCCGGGGAAGCATTCGAATATCTCAGCAAAAGCTTGGAGTAGTCTCTGCCATGCAAAGGATCAGATCTGCTTAAATTCAAAAGATTAAATTGGATACACGGATTTCATGAAGGACAGTCACGTATATACACGAGTTTATACACAGAAAACAGCGTATGGGTGTTTGCTGACAAAATTTTTGGGTCAGCATTCTTCAGCACAGCTGCGGTGCTGTTTGGTATCTCTGGTGGTGTTCCAGTTCTCATAATTCTATTTCATTATCTGATGTTTTTGATGAAGATGCCTTGATGATTTGTTGTTGAAAGTGTTCAGGATGCACAGGCTAAGGGGGAGTATTGGTCATGAGGAAAGGATGCATTGTTGGCATTCCCATTATTTGTTGTGATCTTATCTTATGTTTGAGATTCTTTGGTCTTGATTGTATAAGTCATTTCTATAATTTGATGAAAAGGTCATGTTAATAACTTTGATGTAAAATTGTAATATTCAGTCATGTAAGGACTTGATCAAATTTGTAAACCCTCTTGGTTGAGTAGTTGAGTCAAAATGTGTAAACCCACTTGGTTGGGTACTTGAGTCACATATGTAAATCCATTTGGTTGGATCATTGATGTATGAATGAGTCCTTGGTGATAGGAAAGGTCATAGAGTCATGTACTTCATTGAAAAATATGTTTGAAGATTCATCCTGAACTCAGGGGGAGCATGGTAACTTTAGTACACATCAGATCTACAAAGCTCTTCTTTCTACAAGAGAAGAAAAACCTTGTTTTTGTTGGAAAAATACTGAGAGGGGGGGGAATCAGTATTTAGGATTTACTCAGCATCTTTTTAATTTTTCATTCTTTAATAACCCATACGCTACTTTACTGAATCAGACTCGCGTATATACACGAATACCCTTTACTGAACTCACGTATTCCCAGAGATATTAATAAACAAACAATTCTTCACTTAGATCCTTGCATGTATTCATTTATCAGATGTTTATATAGCATTAGACATGTGCAGTAATAACAGAATGAAACATCACACAAAAGCATCACACATGAACACCATGATTTTTAGGTGGAAACCCAAGTCGGGAGAAAACCACCACTTTCGTTGTCTTAGCCTTCAATATTTTATTATAGAGAAAAACTTCTTACAATAATGTACTGGTGTAGACTTATACCAGTACGCAGGCACCCACCTGCAGAAGGCTACAACCTTCTCTCGTTTACTAGCCTCACCTGGAAGGGAGCTTCAACCCCCTGCTCTCGTTTACCAGTCTCACTTGGAAGGGAGCTTACTACCCCCTGATATTAGCACCAGCCTCTGCTAACAGAAAGCTTCTATTATTAGACTGAAGGCTTCAACCCTCAGATCCACTGCAGACCACGTTTCATCAATTTTCAAACTGGATCCAATCGCTCCAACACAACCCTTCACTATTCAACAAACATACTTTGCCCAATACTACAAACAGAACAGTGAACCTACTGAAACCAGAATATCAGAGTTAACCCAGACTTCAAAACAGACCTTCAGAAAGACATTCAACTTTGATCAATCATCAGTTCAGATATGATACACACTTTTCTTTGGATGGATCCGCGTATATACGCACTTTCACTGAATTTCTTCACTCCCTGGTTTTGCACTTTATGAGCGCTTTTTCCCATACGCGACTTGTCACGTTATTTTCCGCGTGCATACGCGACTTCTCCTTGACAAATCCACGTATGCCTTGAGACATAATATTTTCATCACATACTGAATTCCTTTCTTCATCACCTTCTGAACTCACTGTAGATGCATCATTTGACAAGTTCATCAAGACATATTCTATCAAGCACAACTTCATCAAGTAGGTTGCCATCATATTCATCAATTAGGTTGCCATCAAGGAAAACACATTGCATCATATTGCCAACAATCTCCCCCTTTGGACTTGATGGCAAACCATTATGGTGTTTGATCACCACAACAGAATCTCCCCTTATTCAAACACCAAACACCATGTCTCTCCCCCTTTGACATCAAGGGAAAAGGGCGGATCAAAACGATCATAAAGTAATTCTCCTTCATCAAAGCACTATAGATCTGAAGTGCACTGAAGTTACCATGCTCCCCCTGAAAATGTGCGTCCAAGTAGATTTTCTATATGACCAAGGCTCCCCCTTTACTTGTGCATCCTGAACACTTTCAACAAATCATCAAGGCATCTTCACCCAAAATCAGAGAATGAAACAGAATAGAAGAGATGAAATACCAACAATGACTCCAAACAGCATCAGAGATACCAAACAGCACTGTAGCTGAGCTGAATAATGCTGACCCCAAACAAAAATTGCCAGCAACCAACCATACACGGCTTTATGTGATGCAACTCGCGTATATACGCGACTGTCTTTCAGGAAACCCCCGTATACAAATTAATCTTCTGAATTTAATCATATCTGATCTTCTGAGAGGTAGAGACAACACCCAACTTCTATCTGAGATATTCAAATGCTTCCCTAGGCAGAGGTTTGGTAAAGATATCAGCAGCTTGTTCTTTGGAGGGAACATACTCCAACTTCACCTTTTGTTCAAGCACTTGTTCACGTAAGAAGTGATACTTGATGGGAATGTGCTTGGTCTTCGAATGCATAACATGATTCTTTGAGATACTGATGGAACTTGTATTATCACACATAATGGAGATAGGAGAAGTACATTTGATTTGAAAATATCCCAAGGTTTGCATCATCCAAAGGACTTGAGTGCAACAAGACGCGACAGCCACATATTCTGCTTCAGCAGTAGATAAGGCAATAGAACTTTGCTTCTTACTGAACCAAGATACCAACCGAGGCCCCATATAGAATGCACCACCACTTGTGCTTTTTCGATCATCAACATTTCCATCCCAATCTGCATCAGAGTAAGCATGAAGAGTAAGATCAGCATTCTTTGGATACCAGAGTCCAATGTCTTGAGTTCCTTGCAGATATTTGAATATTATTTTGACAGCTTGAAGATGAGACTCTTTTGGATTAGCTTGGAATCGTCCAACAATCCCAACAACATGCATAATGTCCGGTCTAGTCCCGGTGAGATAAAGTAGACTTCATATCATTGATCTGTATTCTGGTTTATTCACCATGGGAGAATCATCACGAGAACTGAGATTGCATCCGGTTATCATTGGTGTACTTACAGGCTTGCATTCTTCCATGCCATACTTCTTCAAAATTTGCTTAAGATATTTTGCTTGTGATAGGAATATGCCATCTGTAGTTTGATGCACTTGCAAGCCAAGAAAGAATGTTAGTTCCCCAAGTAAAGACATCTCAAATTCTTGCTGCATAACAGAAGCAAATTTTTGACTCGAGGATTCTTCATTACTCCCAAAAATGATATCATCAACATATACAATCACAATCAAAAGTTTGTCATGTTCAATTTCTGTGTATAAGTTGCTATCAGTAGACCCCTTTGAAAATCCTTGTTGATGGAGATATTTGTCAAGATGATAGTACCATGCCCTTGGAGCTTGTTTGAGACCATATAGAGCCTTTTTAAGTTTACAAACAAGATTCTTATCATTTCCCAAAATGAATCCCTCTGGTTGTTCTATATAAACTTCTTCTTCAAGATCACCATTGAGGAAACCAGATTTGACATCCATTTGATAGACTTTGATTTGTTGAGAACTTGAAAAAGCAAGAAACATTCTTATGGCTTCAAGTCTAGCTACAGGAGCAAAAGTTTCTTCAAAGTCTATACCTTCTTGTTGAGTGTACCCTTTGCAAACCAATCTGGCTTTGTTTCTTATAACATCCCCATTTTCATTTAACTTGTTCTTGAATATCCATTTGGTTCCAATGACATTTTTATCCTGTGGTCTTGGTACCAATTCCCAAGTGTGATTCTTTTCAATTTGATCAAGCTCTTCATTCATGGCTTGAATCCAACATTCATCTTTGCTAGCTTGATTGACATTTTGGGGTTCAATTGTGGACAGGAATGCCAAATAGCTAGAAGATCCCACAAGAGTCCTCCTTGTTTGTACACCCGATTCCTTGTTTCCCAAAATTTGAGATTCAGGATGATTCTTTTGAACATATCTGGATGGAGCTTTCTTTGACAAATTATCTTCAAAATTCTTCATTGGATCCACTGTCTATATCATTTCCATTTTATGTAGAAGGACAAAAATCACCATCATCTTCTTCTGTTGCTTGTTTTTCTTCTTTAGGAGCTATAGGAGACTCATCAATGACAACATCAATACATTCAACAATCTTTCGAAGCCTTTTATTGTAACATTTGTATGCTCTGCTTGTAGATGAGTAACCAAGAAGTATCCCTTCATCTGATCTAGGTTCAAACTTGCCAAGCTTTTCATCATCATTTTTGATAAAGCATTTACTTCCAAAAATTCTGAAATTCTTTATAGAGGGAGAATTACCATACCAGAGTTCATATGGAGTTTTGTCACTATTTACCCGAACATGTGCCTTGTTGAGAATATTTGCTGCTGTATGTGCTGCTTCTCCCCAGAACATGTCAGGAGTTCCAGAATCATCAAGCATAGCTCTAGCTATTTGTTGAATTGTTCTATTCATTCTTTCTGCTACGCCATTTTGTTGTGGAGTGCCTGCTACAGAGAACTGTCTCTTTATGCCATGTTGTTCACAAAATTCAAAGAATTCATTTGATGTATATTCTTCTCCTCGATCAGATCTAAGACATTTGATTTTTAGATCCAATTCATTTTCAACCAGTGCTTTGAAGATCTGAAATTTCTCAAATGCTTCATCTTTGTGTTTAAGCAACCCAATCCAACACATTCTAGAGAAATCATCAATAAATAAGATATAGTATTCTTCTCCACGTGGTGACTTTTTCTTCATAGGTCCACAAATGTCAGTATGAACAAGTTCAAGAGGCCTACCTGATGATCCTTCTTTGGCATTAAATTGTACTCTGGTCTGCTTACCAAATTGGCAGGATTTGCATATGATACTTTCTGGTAGAGTAATATTGGGAAGACCATGAACAGCTTGAAGTCTACTTGCTTTGTTGATTTGAGAGAAGCTTAGATGCCCCAGCCTTCTATGCCATAGCCAATTTTCTGAAGATTTGCTCAAGTAACATTGATCTTTGCAGTTCTTCAATACATATAGGTTGCTTGGATTTCTTTTCCCTTTTATAATAGTTCTACCTGTATCCAGATCACAAACCACACATTCTTTTGAACTGAAGACAACTTATGTACCTTGATCACACATTTGACTTACACTTAACAGGTTATGCCTTAATCCATCCACATACATGACATCATTAGCCTTCACTTTTTCTTTTAGAAACACAGACCCTTTTCCTTTAATTACAGCAGGATTATCATTTCCAAATGTAACTTTCTTTTCCTTTTCTATAGCATTATATGAAAGAAGTTCTCTTTTGTCACCTGTCATGTGTCTTGAGCACCCACTATCAATGTACCATTGATTTTCTTCACCTTCTGCAAATAACGCTATCCCACAATTTTCAACCTGTAATTCCTTCTTTTTCCATACTTTGGAACCTGAAGGAAAATGTTGTTTTGGCTGGACTTTTCTCCTGCATTCAGATTCTTCATGGCCAAAGTTATTGCAATAAGCACATTCAACTTCGTTTTGAAGAGGAGAAAAATTGTTATAGGTGTTCCTTTTTTTTGGTTCAAAATCCATCCTTTTCTTTCTTGCTTCTCTTGTCATGATGGTTTTATATGCAACACATTGAATAGATTTATGACCAAAATTGTGACATGAGAAACATTGTCCATTGAAGTAGAAATTTCTGTGATCATGAAATCTTCTATTTGAATTTACCTGTTGATTGTTGCTTCTTTGAGAGATATCCCTGTTAGTGTTCCTTGTATTGTGAAGATCATGCTTTACCTGTGAAGATTCTTTATTCCCTCGTTGAGTGGCTAAATGTAGTAAACCGGTTGTAGCTGCTTTTAGATAATTTGGTGCTGAAGCCTGAGAGGATTCTTCGGTATATCCAAGACCTGTCTTACTCAGAGGAGATCGTTGAACCTTGATAATCTCATCTAAGGTTTCAGATCCTTTAGCAAATCTAAGATTCAGAGTCTTTACTTTCTCAAGTCCTTTTCTTAGACTTACTACTTCACATTCTAATTTTTCATTATGTTTCTTTGCTTCTTCATTCTGCATTTTCAGAGTCTCTATGATTATTTTACTTTCTTCCAAGCATATTTTGAGTTGATTGTTTTGATCAAGAAAATCATTGTCATCTAGAGCATCCATAAAAGCATCCTTATCGTTTCTAGAATTATTTTCAAATGCCATGAGAGGTCTAAGATCTTGTTCACATTCTTCCTCACTGTCAGATAACCCATCACTATCTTCATTTGTATAATATCTTTTCTTAGTGCTAGACCTGTTCTTATTTCTTCTTGCTACTTCTTTCTCTTTAGCAGATGTTTCTTTATAAGGACATTTTGCAGCATAATGACCAACTTTTCCACAATTAAAACATTTGAAAGGAAGCTTACCTTTGAATCTTCCGGTTCCTAGTTGGAGTTTTCTCACAAAGTTTGCCTCATCTTCTTCTGAGATATATCCTGACCCTTCCGATTTTTTAACTTCTTTCCCTTTTGTAGAAACTTTAAAAACAACTTCTTTGACTTCAGATGGTCCTCCTCTCCTGATTTCGTATGCAGTCAATATGCCATGAAGTTGCACCATAGTAAGATTTTGAAGGTCCTGTTTTTCTTCAAGAGCAGAAACTTTTGACTCAAACTTGGCCGTTAGTGATCTCAAAATTTTCTCAACCAAAGTGGATTCGGTTATTGTTTCTCCTAGATTTCTCATATGGTTTACAACATCATCAACACGTAAAAAGAAACCAGCAATATTCTCATCACTATGCATTTTTAAATTTTCATACTCAATTCTGAGAGATTGAAGTTTTGCACTTTTTACCTTTGCATCACCTTCATAGCTTAGAATGATTTTGTCCCATATCTCCTTTGCTGTATTTAGCTGCATGAATTTGACAAATTCTGCTTTAGTTAGACTTCCAGTTATCGCATTGACCGCTTTTGCATTTGATTCATAATTCTTTCTTTCAGTTGGATCTGTTGGTGTAGCAGCTGGATATTGATATCCTTGTTCAACAATGGCCCATATATCTGCTCCCATAGACTGAAGATAGGATCTCATCCTTATTTTCCAGAATATTAAATTTCTTCCGTTGAAGAGCAGAGGTTTGATAGATGCTGTTCCCTCGTGATTGCTCATCCTGCTTGATCTTCCTTCTAGCGGTTAAGCCTTTTCAGAAGGACCTCCTCTGATACCAATTGTTGGAAAAATACTGAGAGAGGGGGGGGGGGGGGGAATCAGTATTTAGGATTTACTCAGCATATTTTTACTTTTTCATTCTTTAATAACCCATATGCTACTTTACTGAATCAGACTCGCGTATATACGCGGATACCCTTTACTTAACTCGCGTATTCACAGAGATATTAATAAACAAACAATTCTTCACTTAGATCCTTGCATGTATTCATTTATTAGATGTTTATATAGCAGTAGACATGTGCAGTAATAACAGAATGAAACATCACACAAAAGCATCACACATGAACACCATGATTTTTAGGTGGAAACCCAAGTCGGGAGAAAACCACCGTTGCCATTGTCTCAGCCTTCAATATTTTATTATAGAGAAAAACTTCTTACAATCATGTACTGGTGTAGACTTATACCAGTACGTAGGCACCCACCTGTAGAAGGCTACAACCTTCTCTCATTTACCAGCCTCACCTGGAAGGGAGCTTCAACCCCCCGCTCTCGTTTACCAGTCTCACTTGGAAGGGAGCTACTACCCCCTGATATTAGCACCAGCTTCTGGTGACAGAAAGCTTCTATTATCAGACTGAAGGCTTCAACCCTCAAATCCACTGCAGACCACATTTCATCAATTTTCAAACTGGATCCAACAACTCCAACACAACCCTTCACTCTTCAACAAACATACTTTGCCCAATGCTACAAACAGAACAGTGAACCTACTGAAACCAGAATATCAGAGTTAACCCAGACTTTAGAACAGACCTTCAAAAACACATTCAACTTTGATCAATCATTAGTTTAGATATGATACGTGCTTTTCTTTGGATGGATCCGCGTATATACGTGCTTTCACTTAATACAACCCGCGTATTCCTTCGTGCAACTTTTCAAGAAAACCCTAACAGGTCATACGCGCCTTTGTTGAAATAGATCCGCGTATATATGCGCCTTCAGTGAAACGAACCTGCGTATAGATTTATAAAAGATAAACTTTGCAGAACAGACCAGATGTATGAACTTACCCAGATTTCTTCAACTTTTTTAACATATTAGCGCCAGGTCTTCATTACTTCTTTTTAGATCATCCAAGAGTTTTTCCATTTCAAGATCTAGAGATCTTGAACCTTCATTACGTTCATAGATACATTCTATAATTAGATCTATCAATTAAGAGCAAAGTTCCACCATACAGATATACTTCAGAGTGAAGTATTCATTGAAGCCCAGACCCATGCACACCCTTTGCACAATGAATTTCTTCTCCTTATATAGGTTTACCCTTTATCAATACCATGAGTCAAAACCACATTACTTTCGATGGTATTCCTGGGCGGGGTCACATAAACGAATCATTACTCAATACAATGGGTCAATACCATGGTGGTTACCCCTGGTTTTGCACTTTATGAGCGCTTTTTCCAATACGCGACTTGTCACGCTATTTCCCGCGTGCATACGCGACTTCTCCCAGACAAATCCGCGTATGCCTTGAGACATACTCTTTTCATCACATACTGAATTCCTTTCTTCATTACCTTCTGAACTCACTGTAGATACATCATTTGAGAAGTTCATCAAGACATATTCTATCAAGCACAACTTCATCAAGTAGTTTGCCATCATCTTCGTCAAGTGGGTTGCCATCAAGGACAACACATTGCATCATATTGCCAACAGTTTTGGTTTCGATTCGCCCTTTTCCCTTGATGTCAAAGGGGGAGAGTATCATGGTGTTTGAATAATGGTTATAATCAATGTATCTATCTATTGTGGTAATCAAACACCATTATGGTTGCCATCAAGTCCAAAGGGGGAGACTGTTGGCAATATGATGCAATGTGTTGTCCTTGATGGCAACCTACTTGATGAAGTTGTTCTTGATGGAGAGATTGTTCGCAATATGTTTCGTGTATATTACTATATTGAATTGGTTGTCCTTGATGGCAACTCTCTGGCAAATGATGCAGCTAATGATTGTATGAAGAATCTCAGAAATCCATCAGCAGTTCTATACAAGCAGATTGACTTTTTTCATATATAGAAGAATGTATACGTGGGTTTGTAAAATCCAAGTCGCGTATGTACGCCGATAAGTACGTCCCAAGTCACGTATTCCCTTTTGCGCTCCAAATATATAATACCAAAGGGCATTACCATGGTTTTGGCACACAGTATTGAGCGTTTTATGGTTTATTTGATTTCGTCCAAGAATACCATTGGAAGTTGTGTGGTTTTGGATCATGGTATTGGTAAAAGCTAAATCTATTTAAGGAGAAGAAGATCATAGTGCAAGGTGTGCATGAGTAAGGGTTGTTGATGAATAAATATCTCTAAGGAATATCTGCATGGATGAACTCTGTTCTTAATTGATAGATTTGAATCTATGATGCACCCATGGATCTGATGATGGTTCAAGATCTCTAGATCTAGAAATGATGAATCTCTAAGATGATCTGTAGAAGAATAAATGGTGAAGATCTGGCGCAAAGTCCGCTGAAGACAATGAAGAAATTCGGCTAAGTTTATAGATCTAATTTTTTCTGCAAATTTTTCCATTTACAGAACTATCTGCTAGTTTGTCTCAGCAAAAGCGCGTGTATACGCGGGTTCACTTCATAAAAGCCACGTATGGAAGTTAGGGTTTTTGAAAAATAAAATACACAGAAGTATACGCAGGTTGGTGTGGAGGAAAGCGTGTATGTATGCGGCTTCAGTAAAGAAAAGTAGCGTATGCTATTTGAATTAATGAATGTTCAGGGTTGAGGTTGTATCTGCATATCTATTCTGAAGTCTGGGTTATTTTTGATATTCTGGTTACAGTGGTCTCACTATTCTATTTGAAGTTTTGGGCAAAGTATGTTTGTTGATGTTAAGTGAAGGGTTGTGTTGAAGATGTTTGATCCAGTATGAAAATTGATGAAACGTGGTCTACAGTGGGTCTGAAGGTTGAAGCCTTCAGTATGAAAGTAGAAGCTTTCAGCCAGTAGAAGCTGGTGTTGAAATCAGGGGGGTCGAAGCTCCCTTCCACAAGAGGCTGGTAAACGAGTTCAGGGGGTTGAAGCTCCCTTCCAGTTGCAACTGGAAAATGAGAGAAGGTTACAGCCTTCTGTAGGTAGAAGCCTGCATACTGGTATAAGTCTGCATCAGTACAATGTTGTAAAAAGTTTTCTATATAATAAATATTGAAGACAGAGATGACAGCAGCAGTGGTTTCCTCCTAAATTGGGTTTCCACCTTAAATATTGGTGTTCATGTGTGTGTTGCTTTATACTTCTGATTACTGCTCATCACCATTGATTATCTAGCCTTATTCATATCTGATAAATCTGTTTAAAAGACTGTTCCTGAGAAATTCTCTAAATCTGAGAAATAAATTAGTATACACTAGTTTCCTTCTATATTTCCACGTGTATACACTAGTTCAGTTCATAAAAACCGCGTATGGAAATCTGCTGAAAGAAAAGGTTGAGTTTATTTTACAAACTCTAAATACTGATTCACCCCCCCCCCCTCTCAGTATTTTTCCCAACCCTATTAATAATAATTTTTTGATTACTATTATCTGCTCTACATATGTTATTATTCCACGTAGAAAAATATGTTGTAGTGATCACATTTTCTGCCTATATACATAAGTCTGATATCGGGAAAGCAATGTTGAAGGAAGGAGATATGCCTTGTACATTACACATTGCACTATGTATGTGATTTATAAAGTAACAAATAAGTGTCCCAAACCTTGATAACCATCGAAATATATATAAAGATGCAATCATATGGATGTAATAAACTTTTTTTTTTAATATTATCCCTTCCGATTATGATGCAATAAACCTCTAAAAATCTTATCCTTTCTAATATACAATGATCCATAACATCTACCATTATGCTTCCTTCAACATTGCTTTCCCGATATCATACTTATGTATATAGGAAGAAAATGTGATCGCTACAACATATTTTTCTAAGTGGAATAATAACATATGTACAATAGATAATAGTAATCAAACAGTTATTATTAATAGGGTTGAACTTCACCACTTGAGCAACAATGTTTCTAAGTGGTGGACTCCCTTCCTCATAGTCTTAGATCAAAAGATGGTCAATTCGTCAGTTTAACTTAATTTTATTGGTCATTAAATAGGAGAAGGTGTTCATATTTTGTATTTTTATTGCAAAATATGAAGGTGACAACTAATAGTGTCAAAAAGAGGGAGAAGTTTGATAGCTAGTTTTAGCGATTGAATTTCTCACTCAATGGGAAGGATTTCTTCCATACAATAAACCAAATGAAATAGTGTGAATCTAATAACACTCCTTACTATGGTTTGGCATGCCCATAAGGAAGCATAGAAAACTAAATGAAAGTCTAATTTATGGACCCCTATCATGCATTGAAGCATAGCCTTCAGAACTTTGTTGATAGCGTCAACTTCTCCATTAGCCTAATGATAGTAGGGCTTGAAATTTTCATGTGAAAGTCCCAATTTGAAAATTAAAACGTTCATAAAATGATTCTAAAAATTCTTCTTGTGATATGTAACTATCACTTCTAGAACACCAAACCTAGAAATCACGTGGTTAAAAGATAATTATGTAGTCATTTCACCAATATGATTGAATGTAGGTATTTCTTTGGCCCACCTAGTAAATTAGTCAATGGGGACAATGATATAACCATGTACCTCGGTTGAATTATTGTTACATGTCATAAAGTCAATAGCCCATTTTGCAAATGTACCAATGTTGATAATAGGATGCAGTGGAGAAGCTATATCATGGACTTTGCAATTGTATATCTAGCAATAATGACACTTCTGCACTACAAGGATAGAGTCGCGGAAAATGTTCGGCCAAAATTAACCAGGGAATGGGATATTTTGCATGGTAACATAACCAGATAAGTGTCTACAACATGCTCTTGAATGGAAATCATTCAAAACTTTCTCAGCCTCCTCAAGGGTGAGGAACATTCGTAAAATGATATTGATAGCATGATGGTAAAGGATGTCACCAATAATCAGATAATTTTGGGACTGGTACTAGATACATTGATGTTTGGAGAGAGAGGTATTAAGTCGAAATTTTATGGTTTTGAGATAAATAAGGAAATATCCATACCTTGTGTCAGATGAGGATATAAAAAAAAATGACTCGTCAGGAATGGAATCTTTCCATGTATATTCCGCATCAAGTGAGGGAAGATCGAAAATTAGTTTGGAAAAAACTAGTGATTTATTTGACTTGGATTTGGTGAATTCCAAGTCAAATTCTTGGAGAATAGTTTTCCATTTCGATTTGTTTCCTCCCCATAAATTGGCATGACAATATATATGTGTCATCAAGGAATAATCTGAAACGATCATATTTTTCTAAAGCAAGATGTAATAAAGAAATCTATGAACAATTTGAACAACCACCAAAGCCAACATTTCGACATGAGTATACCGGATCTTAGTATCATTGAGGTTCCAACTAAGATAGTAAATGGGATGTTTAGTCCCAATGTATTCTTATTGGACCAACATTGTAGCTATAGTACAGATGGCAGCAACAAGATACAGGAAATAGTCATCCTAATATTCAGGGAAATATAAGAGAGATGCTTGAACTACTACATATTTCAAGGCATCAAGCACTTTCTATGTAGTGTCATCCCAAAGGAATGGAATCCATTTTTTTATTAAGCGAGTAAATCCTTTGGCCCACTGGAAATAATTAGGCAGGAATGTGCTGAAAAATTTGGCTTTCCCTTGGAGTCTTTGTAACTGAACTAAGGAGGAGGGTGCAGGAAAATAAACAATTGTCTCGAATTTGAGAGGATAATTACAAATTCCTTGCTTGGAGATAAGAAAACAAGGGATTCGACTAGAACAAACAAAAAACACACATTTTTGCGGGTTAATTCAGATGTTATAGTGCCTACAATAAAGAAAAATGACTCGTAAAAGTAGAGGGTGATTAGCTCGATGTCTAGGATGAGCAGGGATATCGTCCAAATAGGGTTGCATGATATGCTTAATATCATGAAAATCATAATCCATCACACATTAAAACATGGCCCCTCATTTTTGAGACTGAAAGAGATATTTTTATAAGAGAAAGTATCCCATGAAAAAATAAATTTTGTTTTGGGTTGGTTCACTGGTAGAATTTTGATTTTATTTTAACTCGGGAACCCATCCTTAAATGAATAAATATCACAACCTACACAATAATCAAAAATTTGGACGATAAATGGGGTCGAATAGTTGCCTTTCAAAGAAGCTCGATCAACATCTCAATAATCGAAACATACTCGAATCATGCCCTATTTATTCATGAGAGGGACTACATTTGAAACCCAATCGATTAAAGGAATGGGGTATATGAGACCAACATGGTGAAGATTTCAACCTAAGCTTTGGTCTCGACAACCTTCTTAGGATGGACCACATAGGGGTGTTGTCAAATGGGTTTAGCATCAGGATACATTTTAATTTTGTACACCACTATGTTGGGGTCAATACATGGAATTTCTTCATACGTCCAGGAAAAGACATCTCGAAAATCAATAAAAACGGCTCGTAATGTCTCAAATTTACATGAAGAAAAATATGCTCTGACGTAAATATTCTCGAATATTCCTAATTTGATAGAAATATCGAGAGGATTGGTTTATTCAATATTTAAGAGGTTATTTTTAGAGTCAGTCTCTAGAATGGAAAAAAAAATTGCAGAGGATTCGACTAAATTAGGTACGTATAAACTGCCTATATTATCTTCTATGGAATCAGGAAAGGAGGAATGATGGTGATGCTCGTCCCATGGTGCATATTCTGAAATAATTATCTCCATGATGATTTCATCAGGTGATAATATACACAAGAAAGGATTAGAGAGAATGAAATAATCCAGGGATCGATCTACCCATTTTATGAAAGAAAAGGTATGAGCCATACAATAGACCAATGAATATTATTACCATGGAGAGTGACCTGAATCATATAATATACCTAAGATGGAAGTAGATGATAATAGCTTTCATGAGAGAAAAGAAATAGGTTGTAATCTGATGGGCCCACACATCCAATAGATAACAACAAAGACTTTTTTTGGGTGGGGTAGTTTTGTAACACCTCAATAGTAGACATAGTTGATGGAGACTAAGCCAAATCTTCAACCACATTGTAATTTTTAGAAAATCTTGAACCAGGGTTGTAAGAGTACTTATAAATAACACCCTTCAGAGGCTTGATATTCAATTCTAAAGGAGGAACAAAATAAAATGAGGTTGGTTCTGAACCAGTAGATTGATCAGTATCTTGACCATTCGGTGGATTAAAATTACCATCAAATCTTATTTTTGAGGAGGAAAGCATCGAAACCGTGTTGGAGAAAATGGGGTCACGGGTGATCCATTTGGATCAAACATGTCCATGAACAAGTAGCTTAAATTCAAAGGCCCAAAACTTAATTTCAAGTTGAAGATCTCGTGTTTCTAAATCCAATAGTGTAGACAACACTCAATTCTGAGTTTGTATGAAGGCGTTAGGAGTAGTCAAAATTCGAGAGTTGACTTGGTGATGTGGCAGACTAAGGAGGATGCAAATTAGAATTTTTCTGACGATCAAATTCTAGCCAACTCTGGTCGGATTCCAGGCCAAATTGTGGGATACTTAAATTTACTCCCTTGGTCAAAATCTAGATTTTTCAAAATAAATAGTTGGTTTTAAAAGATTAAAAAAACATATATTAAAATAGTTTTGGTGGGGCACGCCCCTTGTCAGACACCATGAAATCCAACCGTATAACAAAAAATGTATTGAATTGGGGGTGGGAAGCAGTCATGACCCCATCGCCCAACCACCCACTACCCAATGGATATGTTATAATAAACATATGGGTTGGGCACAGGTTGTCAACCCCGTCGCCCCATCCCATATCACACTCCATTCCACACCATAACAATACAGATCCAAAGAAATATGTGGGGCAGGCTGCCCCATGTGGGCCCGACCCCCAACTTTCCATTTTAAAATAAATGCAACAGTATTAAGAATATATGTCGGGTTCCAAAAAAAATAAATTTGTTGGTATTTAAAACAAAAACATGCCTAATGTGGGAGGGGACGGGGTTTGTCCATGCAACCTCCTCCCTCTTAACCTGATCGCTTAACCAACTTGCCCAAAAAACTCCATTGGAGAGTCCGCCAAACTTTGTGTATATAAACCTAGATTTCATAAGTGCACCCATGGCAGGCAGCGAGGAGCAGGCACGTAAATTGAGACAGTGGAACCAGGAGCATTGTGCGAGAGGGGACGAAACCATCATCTGAGCCATTTTCCAGAGGGGTTAGATTTTCACTTTGTTAGATTCAAGAAAATTTTATATGGATTATGCACTACTCAACACCACGAATCCAACGGTGTTGTCCATTTCTTCATTGGAGGTCTGAAATTGTTAGGCACTTTCAGCTATGGAGGTATAAGGGTGTAGTTTCTCATTTTATACTTGTACTTTCATTTTTTTCCACTTAATGAAAAATGGCCTCCCCGCATTTTGAGTAGGGCCCGTAGACATAGTCCCTCCTGGAAGAACTCCGATATCAATTATGTGTCTTCATGCATGATGTTAATTGCTTCTCTCTTCTTATGTTTATGCCTTTAAATTTCTTGTTTTAAGCTCCAATTTTCACATGTCATTATTTCACACATCTGAAGAAAAATATTTTTGGATCAAGTGGTATCAGAGTAGGTGTTTGTAGATGTGAATTACATGCTTGTGTGCTAACTGGAAACAAGCTACGAATAGGCGAAGAGACACTACAATATTTTTTATCACGAAGTGTGACGTGCACATCAGAGAAGGAACATGGATGGCAAAGTTTCAAATGAAGAAGAGCTCAACTTCCGAAAAACCTTCTACACCATGGTAGATTGGGTTGAGAAATTGTTCTCTATAATTTAGATACTAGACAAAGTGGGGGAGGATGATTCAGAAGTACAAGGTTCAGGGCATGGGGGTAATGGAGATACTGGAGGAGATCCACCTCTGTCTCCTAATTAAAAATTAGATAGAGCAGGCATTTCACAATATTAACACACAAAACAAAATATATCTATTACTCTATATTTAATCAAACGAATATATCACAATATTTATAGTGCTACTGAGATCCAACTAATTCCACTCTTGGAGGGAGAAGCTGAGGGAATCTCTCAACATCCTCCAACAAACAAAACCAATCCCTAATGTTTAGTATGCATCATAAATGAGGCATTATCTCAAACACCCCCCCAATGCCTACATTATAGAACACTTACAATACTAAAATCACAATTACAAAATTTGTATTTGTCTTTTTCTGGCTGGTCTTCATCAACAATTCTACCCACTCTGCGGTCTTCTGGATTCTGCTCTTTCTTTCTTCACATCTTCGAGCTTACCTTTCAACCCATTTAAAGTACACCTTCTTCTAACCATCAATGCTGAATTTGTAAGATTAAAGATTCTCGACACCCCTGAAGAAGAGTCTCGACATTGAACTACCCTATGTAAATATTTCCATCTGTGAAATAACCCCGAAGAATAAATTTCAACAGTCGTATAGGAAAATATTCTAGGTACAGAATATGATCAGCGATCAATCCTATAAAGTGACATTTACACACAAGGATCTCAATTTATAATTTTTAACCGATGCTCTTGAAGCCCTAAGGAACAACAAGACTCATCAGCGTATAACAAATTCACACAATCAAATTAGCCAATTGTTCTCTCGGCACCGAAGAACGTCAAGAACGACTAATTTAAATAATGCTAAATTGTTCAATAATTGGTTCTACACTACACAAATATCACAACAACAAATTCAAAATTCCACATATGAACAAGCTACACACTCCACAAAACTTCAAACACCAATTTGTAGCTACCATTCACCTCCATAAACTTCTCTATCTTGAACGCCAAAGCATCCTCTCCCCAATCTTCACCGTTTTTAATGGGAGCTTTTCACTCTTCAAGGAAGCGTTTTACAACATTCTTAGCATATAAGTGTGCTTCTGCAACCTTCATTTTCCTATGGAGTTCATCTCAATATCCATACAAAGTGTGATCTCCATGCAATTGTGTTGCCAGTTGCACCAATTCCATCTGAAAATCATGTAAAGCCACGTCTTCCTTTGCCTCCGTTGGTCTTACCTTCCTTGAGGAGTTTCTTGAACAGAGGATGATTTATATGCAGTGCCGGTATTATGAATCGCTGCTGTTGTTCTCCTTTACTGCCCATGTACACAACAACATAACCCTTGGAAACGTCCTGCTTTACTATATTGATCCACGTACTTGTTACATTGAGCTAGACCAAAGTCTGTTCCATTTTTGCAGGTCCCAGTCCATCTAGAAGGAATATCCCCCATATCCATGTCAGAGAAGCTTTCAGATTCCAGCCATACCCCTGAATCCACGTTACCAATGATGACATCACTCCCAAAAGTGGCTCTATTCCACAGAGAATTCGGAGAAACAATTTCATTGTCAGTTTTAGTTCCATCTTGCAATCCAAGGAATCCCATTGAACGAGTGGAATGCAAAATTATTCTTTGGTTGGAAAATACAGACACAAATTACGGGAGTTTTTACGGAGCAAGAACATGGTCTTCTTCAAGAGCAGCATCAAAACCATTAGCACTGATCCCAGAAGCTAATGATGAGACTAAGCTACCAATTTGGTGTTCATATTTTCACCATGGTGTCTGCCTAAATACACCACATAACACTTCTTAAATTTGAACCTATAAATAATGATAACACCACAAGTACAATTGAATTTTTTTTTTAGCGTCCATCGCTTCTGCTACGCGGTGCACAATTATTTCTAAGAATTTGTTTTTTTTTTTACACAACACTTTAAACTGTGTGTGCCCGTACTGCTAAATTCAGCCAATGGATCCTAATCACACACCAAAAAAAATGAAAACAAACACACAAATTTTTTTTACTCAGAAAATAAATTCACTGAACTATCTACTCTCCTACAACAACAGTTTGACAATCATTGCTCTCACATCTTCCTGGCCAACCCATGAGGGATTTAAGCCAGTAGAGACTCTGATACCAAATTAAAAATTAGATAGAGCAGGAATTTCACAATGTTAACACACAAAACAAAATATATCTATTACTCTATATTTAATCAAATGAATATATCACAATATTTATAGTGCTGCTGAGATCCAACTAATTCCACTCTTGGAGGGAGAAGTTGAGGGAATCTCTCAACATTCTCCAACAAACCAGACCAATCCCTAATTTTTAGTATGCATCATAAATGAGGCATTATCTCAAACACTCCTCCAATGGGTGAAACATATTCCTCATCTTCTCACCATCATCATAGGAATTCTGGAAATGCATCTAATAAACCTTTGTTCAAGTTAGATGTCAAATTTTATCTACCTATGTATAATGGTGAAATTAATGCAGAGAAACTTAACAACTGGATTAGGCAGCTTGAAATCTACGACAGGATTCAACAGATTATGGAGGATGAGGCAAATATCTAGTTGGCTTCTCTTCGATTGAATGGCACAAATCTCATCTAGTGGGAGAGAAAACTTCAAGGCAGCAGTAATTTGGTTAAACCTTCTTTCCTCCTGGTAAAATTTCATTGCTTCACTTAAATATCAATTCTATCATTTGGGTTATAAGAAAAAATCCCTGATGGAGTGGCAGTACCTAACGCAAGGTAAAGGAGAAAAAGTGCAAAGCTTTACCGAGGAATTTAGAAAACAAGCACTAAGTTTGGGAAATCACCATTCAAAGCTTCAAATGGAAAATTCAAAGGGAAAAGAAAGGGAAAGGAAAATAAGATGACATCAGTGAAGAAGGATGAAGGAGAAAAGACTTATTGCACTCACTACAAAAACTAAGGTCATGACAAAGATCACTTTTGGAAGCTATACCCAGAAAATAAGCTGAAGAGATATGGAGGAAAGGGTAAGAAAAAGACAGTAGCAACCGTGTAGCAAGATCTTGGGTCTGACTCTGTGGATGAGGCATTGATCATAGGAGCAGGCACAAAAGGTACTCATTCTCTTCATGTTAATTTTGAATCACATGAAAGCACTAGTTCATCAGATGAGCCTCTTCCTAATGAACCAAAGAGATTTGATTTTTTTCATATTAGAGTTTTCATAAATCACACAAAAGTAGAAACTTTATTTGATTCAGGCTGTCAAGCAAATTTAATCTCAGAATACTTGATTAAAAATTTAGGCTTAGAAGTTAAGCCTCATATGAAATCTTATCCATTTGTATGGATACATGAAAAACTAAAACTAAATGTAACCAAGCAATGTAAGGTTAAATTTGCAATTTCTTCTAAACTCGTGGATGAAGTAGAACTAGATGTCACTCCATTGGATATTTGTGGTATTGTGTTAGGGAGTCCCTAGCATTATGATAGGAAAGTAGTTTTCTTTCGACATGAAAATAAATAGAAAATAACAAAATATGGGGTAGAGTATATTGTAAGAGCTCATCAAACCAAAGTTAGTGCCAATATTGTAAGTGAAGGACAAATGAAGAGATTGATGAATTCCAGCAAGGGGTGTTTGCTCATGGTTGTGAGAGCAAAAGATGCAGAAATATATGATGCTTTCTGAGGATGTGATTCGACTCATAAACAAGAATTATGTGATTTTATTTCTAACTATGATGAGTAATTTTAGGAACCCAAAGGATTTCCTCTGAAGCAAGAGATCCATTTGCAGTATGATGCTCCATTGCCAAACATTTGTATGTATAGGATTTCATCTATTGAGATGGAGGAAATCAAAAGGAAAGTACATGAATTTTTAAACCAAGGGGTCATTCGGCCAAGTACTTCTCCTTGCGACTCGTCAATCATGTTAGTACCAAAGAAATATGGCACATAGAGGATGTGCATGGATTATCAGGTTCTAAACAAAATCATGGTGAAAAATTGATACCCTCTCCCTCACATTGATGATTTTTTAGATCAATTAAAGAATGTTATCTATTTCACCAAATTGGATTTGCGTAGTGGATATCACCATGTCATAATTGCAGAGCAGGACATGTGGAGAAATGCCTTCAAGACCAAACAGGGGTTGTTCGAATGGATGGTGATGCCATTTGGATTGTTCAATGCTCCAGTCACATTCATGAGGTTCATGAATGATATTTTTAGGCCTTTCATTGATGAGTTTGTCCCTGTGTATTTCGATGATATTCTTGTCATTAGTAGGACTTGAGATGAACATGTATGCCATGTAAATAAAGTGTTTGATGTATCAAAGAGGGAAGAATTGTATGTAAAATTTTGAAAGTGTGAGTTCAGGAAAACCTCTTTGGTTTACCTAGGTCATATTGTCGGTAATGGTCAATTCAAAATAGACCCCTTCAAAGTTGAGTTGACTGTAAAATTGTGTAAGCCTACCTAAGTAACAGAGGTCCACAGTATTATAGGTGTAGTACAGTACTGGAGGAGATTTATTTCCAAAGTCTTCGTTATTTCCTCACCCTTATATGCACTGAAAAGTATCAAGAAAGCATTTCAGTGGGGAGGAAAGCAGCAAAACTCCTTTGAATCACTGAAAGAGAAAATCAGCACTACACCAGTCCTAGCTTTACCCGATCTCAAGTAGCCTTTTCAGATCGAAAATGATGGTAGTTGGTACGGCATGGGAGTTGTACTGTTGCAGTAGAAGAAGTTGATATGTTACCATTCAGAGAAGTTCTCCTAGGCTATCATCAGTTACCCCACTTATGACAAGGAGCTATATGTGTTAGTCCAAGGTGTGAAAAAGTAGAAACACTACCTAATCGGTAAGGAAACCATCATCCATATGGATCATTAGCCTTTGAAATACCTTTAGTCAAAAACCAAGCTACAAAAATCTCATCATTTCATGTGGATGGGGTTTCTACAGCATTTTCATCTGGTAATATAGTATAAGAAGGGCACTAGTAACAAAGTAGCAGATATGCTCTCTCACCCTCCTATTTTTGTTGTTATTATTTTTCATAATGATTCATTGTCTTTTGAAAGTTATGCTAAAAAAAAAGCTAAAGATGATGAATTTAAAGAAATATATGCAAAACTAACTCATTTTTCACAGGTGGAAAACTATCATTTGCAGGGGAAGCTATTGTATCACCTTGGAAAATTGTGCATACCCACAGCAGAAAGGGTATATGTAATTCAAGAGGAGCATACCTCTCTTGTGTTTGGTCACTTTGGTGTCGAAAAAACCTTATGTCATTTTAAAAGGTTTTTCTTTTGGCCCCTTACGAGAAACATTGTAACCCATTTTGTAAAACAATGTGTGATGTGTTCTGTTTCAAAGCCCTCTAATAGAAAACTCGGGCTCTACACACCACTCCATATTTTGGGTTGTCCATGGGAAAGTGTGTCAATAGACTTTGTAGGAGGTTTTCCTATATCTATAAAGTGTCACGAATATTTGTATTTTGTCATCGACCACTTTAGTAAAATATGCCTATTAATGCCTTGTAGAAAGGAGGTCACTACTAAGAAGACTTCTTACCTTTTCTTTTAGTAAGTTTGGTTCCAGTTTGGGTTGCCCATATCGATTGTGTTAGATTGAGACTCTTGCTTCCTTCGAGAGTTTTGGACCAGCTTGTGGCATATGATGGACACAAAGTTGAAGATAAGTACGTAATTCCATCCACAAACAGACAGACATACATAGGTCGTCAACCATACCGTGGTACACTTGTTGTAGGGCTATTGTAGCAAACATCCAAAGTTGTGGGATGAGCATCTCCCGTATGTGCAACATGCCTACAACTGAGTAATGCATTCCTCTATGTAGCGTTCACCATTTGAGACATGCTTTGGTTACTTACCAAAGGACCCTTTTGACATGATCTATGGAAGGCATGGAGATGCTAGTGGATGTGATGATAGTGACAAAGCATAGTGGTTCATCCAATGGATACAGACAATTCACCAAGTAGTGCAAGAGAAGTCTTAAAAGATTCAGTCTTGATATAAGGACTGACATGATCAACATCGAGTGGACCATCAATTTCAAGTTGGTGACAAGGTGTGGTTCCATATCAGAAAGGATCGAATTATTAGAAAATTATATATTACAGAGCAATTCAACACATAAAATATGTGGAAAAAACAAGCACACAAAACACATAATACAAGAGAGACATAGATATACATGGTTCACCCAGTTTGGGCTACGTCCACCCTGAACAACCAGTCCTTCCTTTCTATAATCCAGCAAAATGAAGAGACACAACCTACAACAAATCCGCTATAATATCTTTTGTTCTCTCTCATAGTCTCTCTATCTGTTTCTCGCTTTGATAATACACATCCAATTCACAGCTGCAATATAATACCCTCATACAAGCGAGGGGTTGCCTTCTAGGGAAAAAAACCATAAACTAAACATAACATCTATCATTAGATCATTTGCCAAATGAACAACCCAGATTGACTAGAAATGACTATACTTTTACAAGGAAATTTTATATCTGTTTTTAGCTTCAGGGGTGCTACACCCGAAACCCCCTGCTAGGGGGGGTGGCTCCATAAAGTTGCAGTCAACCCCCCCTGGACCCCCCAGGAAGCGTTAATTATGGATGGAATTTCCACCCCATTAAGGTACATGGGCCCAACGTTGTGATACAAAATAAACAAGATAATCAGGCTCCACACCCAACACGAATGAACGGGGAAGGGAAGAAATTGCGATCAATCTGGTATGGTCCATTTTGTTGGAAATACTAACACTGTTGGTGAATCAGTATTCCTTTCAATTAGTATTATTATTAATCTTTCAGAGCATTAGTTAATCTTAAATTATTATCAATGTTTGTACAATGATAGCAGTAAACAAAAGGAACACAAATGCACATAGTTTTTAAGGTGGAAACCCTCTGTGGGAAAAAAACCACCTGAATTATTTTATAATAATTCTTTAATATTCAACTCCAATTGAAAATAAAGCTCCAACCTCCTAGAATCTAGAAAATCATTCTTCTCCATGTCCCATTGGATGGATTCTCCAATGCCCAAGATTCTTCAGTAGTCGACTGAACAGATGCCCCAACACCCAATGAGCTATAACTTACCTGAGCACCACCCTACCACCTTGAATTTTTCACAGGCTTGAACCTATTGATGACTTCAAGCACTAGCCTAGCACCACCCTACCACCCTATAGAAGAATAAAAAAATAATGGACTCTCGTACCAGGGAAAATCATCCACTTTACAATGATATAGAATGATGTAGAAGAAGACACACTAGACGATAACCCTAACTATGACGCAACCACCTAATGATGATCCTAGACCTCCCGACACTACCTCTTCAAATCTTGGCAGATTGACATGTACAATTTTTATAATGATGATTTTACAATGATTTAGTACAATTATACCTTTACAATGACTGTATGCAGTGATGCCCTCCTGAAGACTTCATGTAGTGGAATTCTTGCTGTTGTTATGCACCTATATTTCTACTCTTGTCATGCTACCCTTTCTCACTCTTCAAAACATTAGATTATGCATTGATTGTTATCTTGATGAATATATAATACGTGCAAAAATTATTGATGGAAATACCCATGACATGATAATATGAAAACTTACCTAATCCTCCAGAGCATATGTTAGTGCTAAACAAGAAAGGGAAATTTGAATACGAATAACCTAATGCAATTAAGATCTAAAAACACATATAAAAAATATATTTGCCTGGAGCTTACCTCTGGTACACCTTTCTTTGCTTTGTTTCCTTATAAAGTATAGTCCTTTGCAGCCCTTGACAACACATGATATAGCTTTTTCTTGCCTTCTAGGAGCTCGATATTGAATCTGGTGTATCTCTGCTATTTCAGATCCCCAATATGTGATTTTTGGTCCTGTAGTATTTCTCTATTTTTTCTTTCCAATGCCAAAGGTTAGACCCAATTTGGATTCTTCAAGGAAAATTTATTCCCAATCTCTCACAATGACCTAATTATGGACTAGTTTAGTAAAGAACATGTGTACGATGTACCACATGTCACTGTTTCTTCACTAAAATCTAAAATTGATGTACATAAAACTACATTCCATGCCCTATCCACCAATTTTTATAGAATTCCGATCTGATACTCAGAGATAGTGTTATGACAATTTTCCCAAGGTCACCTCTTTGAGATGAATTTCAGGAGCCTACAAAATCTCTAAATTCCACGGATCATATCTCCAAAAATATTGTGCACCATTCTCTGTAACTTTTTCAAGACTATCCTAAGGATTTCGGCTTTTCCTTGTAAAAATTTCAGCTTTTGAACCTTCATATAAAAAATGTTATAGTGAAAATTCCACGATGACCTATTTCAAGTAGCAAGATATTTGCATGAGGAGGATATGAGGATTACAATTTATATAAATGCTTAGGTTGAGAGGGTTTTCAACAAGTGAACATGGGAGGGATTTAGGAGCTTAAAAATTATTAATTATTGACTTTTAAATGACCCATGCAACAACCCGATGGGGTTTTAGCCCACTAAATGGGGTTACAAACTTCAAACTTGAATATCTCTCAAACAGTGAAGAATTACATGGCGTGCCATATATCAACAGAAACATCTCGACAAGTAGAAACCATCAAAAATATTATCGACCTAGAATATAGTAATTTGTCAGGTCAAAATTCCCATGCAAGATCTAGGTAGCCCTCGGTGTTGTTTGGGTTGACATCAATGAAAACCACTGATCAACACATTTACCACAGTGGAGAAGATTGTGAATAATGCTTTCCAAATCAGTTTTCCTATATACATGCAGATGTACTCGGTCACAAATGTTGAAAATCTCAAACTTTATGAACCACTATCGATTATGGACAATGAGGAGGTAGGATTAGTTCCTACACTGGATAAATTTGCACCAAAATATCTCGATGAACTGCCACAGGACATCATTATCGATCAAAGAACCAGGAATTCATGATGAGGAGATGTGGAGTATCTCTCTGTTGGTTTCAAAGGGATCCACCCAAGTAAACCTAAATGGCTTCAAAGGAGAAGGTGAGGAAACAATTCCGTGACTTTCTTATTGATTGATAAGGCTTTTGGGGTCCAAAATCTCTTTAGTGGGGAGAAATGATCCAGGTTGATCGAACAGGTCCAAGAACAAGTGGGTTAAGTACAAAGACTCAAAAATAAAAGTGTCTTGAATGTGGAAAACTTAATGTCAAGTTGAAGATCTCATATTTTTTATTCCAATGTCACAAACGACACTTAATTCTGAATCCGTATGAAGGAGTTAGAAGTCAAATTTCAGGGGTTGACTTGGTGATGTGGCAGACTAAGGAGGACACAAATTGGAAGCTTTCTGTCCACCAGGTTTTGTCCAACTACAGCTAGATTCTGAGTGAAATTGTGGGATGGTTAAATTGACTCCTTCGGTCAAAATCTATATTTTTCAAAATTAGAAGTTGGTTTTACAAGATTAAAAAATATATATTAAAATAGGTCCTGCGGGCCATGACCCCCGCCAGACCCCACGAAATCCAACCGTATAACAAAAAATGTATTGAATTGGGGGTGGGCAACAGTCATTACCTTGCCTCCCAACCACCCACTACCCAATGGATATGCTATAATAAACATACGGGTGGGGCGTGGGCTGTCAACCTAGCTGCCCCATCCCATATCACACTCCATTCCATGTGATAACAATACACAACCAGTGGAATATGTGGGGTGAGCTGCCCCATGTAGGCCCGACCCCAAACTTTCCATTTTAAAATAAATGCGATGGTATTAAAAATATATGGAGGGTTCCAAAAAAAATAATTCATTGGTATTTAAAACAAAAGCATGCCTAATGCGAGAGGAGGCAGGGTTTGACCGCCTGACCTCATCCCTCTTAACTGGATCACTTAACCAACTTGTAAAAATGACTCCATTGGAGAGTCCACCAAAATTTGTGTATATAAACCTTGATTTCATAAGTGAGCCCATGAAAGGCACCCAGGAGCGGGCATGGAAATCGAGACAATGGAACGAGGAGTAACGTGCAGTAGGGGATGGAACCATGATCTGAGCGATTTTCTAGAGGGGTCAGAATTTCATTTTGTCATATTCACACAAGTTCTATATGGATTCTGCACTACATGAAACCAAGAATCCAATAGTGTTGTCCATTCTTTCATTAGAGGTCTGTAATTTTCGGGCACTTTCAACTATGTAGGTATAAGGGTGTAATTTCTCATTTTATACTTGTACTTTCATTTTTTTCCACTTAATGAAAGAGGGCCTCCCCACTATTTGAGCAGGGCCTACAGACGTAGTCCCTCCTAGAAGAACTCTGATATCAATTATGTGTCTTTGTGAATGATGTTAATTGATTCTCTCTTCTTATGTTTAGGCCTTTAAAGTTTCTTGTTTTAAGATACAATTTTCACATGTAATTCTTTAACATATCTCAAGAAAAATATTTTTTGATCAACAGGAAATAATACGAGTCTCCTGATTGGGAAATGAGTCGAAGAAAAAAGTAAAAGTGGATGATTTAAGAAACTAATTCACTTCAGTGCGGTGTGGACAATCATGGGTAAAGTGATTGGATATCGAGGCTTTCATTTCACATCAGAACACAATTTTTTTTTGTTTAGCCTGTGGTGAGGAATATTTATTTTCTTACCTTTAACATTCTTATTTCTTCCAATTTTCTATTGAGATTTTCCTTTATAATATTAAATGGAATTTATCTCAGAAGTAGAAGCCAAAGGAGGGTGGGATTGAAGGTTTTGGGCGAGTGCGATGAGTGCTATACCAAATGGTTAACTCGTTAGATGAAAATTGGGAAAACCAATAATTCCATCAGTGAAATGAGATTATTTACTGAGTGGAAGAGGAACAATGTTTGAATGTTATAGAGCATTTGGTATCTTATCATAGAGCATTCCCAATTGGGTATAAACTAGATATAAATATTGAGCACAAAAAATCACTTTATCCTTGGTCATGACTTCACCCTTAGCCACATATTTTTTTATAGGATATAATAGATATTTGACGAACCATTCTTCCAACAACTGATCGGTAACAAAGGTCTCAACCAACCTGTGACAATGCCTCCACTCATGAATTTGATCTGAAATGTGAGTGGAATCTGATTTTTTGAAGTTAGTTAATAGTTTCATTCCTATTTCATATCTGCTGGGAAACTCGAAATGTGAAAGGAAGGTTGTTTCTAAAGTGCTGAAATCATGTAATGATTATGTAGGTAACTCAATATACCATTTATATGTGCTACCTATAAGCGTTTGCTAGAAAAAACATAGTCGAATGGAATCATCATTGAGGGAGTTAGATAAATACCATAGATGGTACATCATGACATGCATTGACGAGTCTTATCTAGGATTCCTATTGAATTTTGGGATATTAGACATCCACTTAGTGGGAATAAACGACCACCGTGATGAATGACTGACAGGTTCATTAGTAACAAGAGTTTAGGGAGGTAAATCAAGAGTATCAACAAAAGGTAAATACCGATTAAATTCATGAGGAGGGTGACCTAGGTAAGAACTATTATGCTGAGAAATGGGTACATGCATTTCTAGATAAGGAGGGTCCTCATAATAAGGAGCCTCGTTACCAGGATAGGAAGGGTTATGATAACTAAGATACAGTTCAGTTTGTTGCCCATTCCCCAGATGGTGATAAAAATGCTGGAATGGTTGGGTATGGATTCGCTGACCTTGAAAAGCAAGTGATGAGGTCCATACTACTTCCCAATAGGATTCTCTATTGGCCCATGGTATGGTGGGTTCAGTTGAGACTCCACCAAGTTTTGAAGAATTTGACGTACTGTAACTTCAGGATCACTTTGCACAAGAGATTGAGAAGATGAGGCACCTTGTATAGTTTGAATAAGTGGTACCTAGGAAGAACTAGATACCATTGAAATAGCCTGCAAATGTTGGGTCACGTGTGTTTGATCTTTTTGTGGTGTTAACAGATAGATAGGAATTTGTGATGACGATGGTTCACCTTGAGGATTTAGTAAACGATCCCAGTTCGAACCAGGTTGAACATGGGAAGTACGTTTCCAAACACTACCATCCATTCCAAGATAAGGCATACCATAATTAGGCATATTACCATATTTAGGTATACCAATAACATCTTTCCCCCTTGCATAAGGAGGAGAATATAATGGAGGGAACTACAATCCAGATGGATGGTACCCAAAATAAGGGGCGTTAGTTTTTTAAAGGTAGGTTTTTCCACTAATATAATGACAATCTTGTTGCTCTATTATATGTGTAGCTTGATGAAGAGGAGAAGACTGTGCGGTACTCATAAGAGAAATACCAAACATTATTCCCAAATTAGATTACATGGGAGATGTCTAAGGATTGGAAGCTACACTAGAAAAGGTACAAAATAATTACTGATAACTAGGTCGGATAGACACTTGACTTCCTAACCATAGTGATTGACAAGGGTTGGGAGATTGATTTGGCTCAAGACATGATTGAAAATCCAAAAAAATATTGTTGCAAAAGTTACTTGGGTCAGCCTAATGAATTAGGTGAAAGAGATTGTATTGGAGTTTGAAGAGGATGAAAAGGCTCAATTTTATCAAAATGAATTCCTTCCTAATGAATAGGAGAAGAAGTAAGAGGCTCTTCTTGAGGGATCTCTTCAATACTCAAAATTTTGTATGGAATGTGTTCACCATCGGGCTCAAGATATATTTTTTTTATTTGAGACTAACTAAGAGAAGAGGAAGGTCCCGCTAAATTAGGCAAGAATGGCTCAGGCTCCTCGGTTCAATGACCTCAAGAAACAAAGTGTCTGACTCAGGAAGGTCATGTTCATTGACCTCAGGTAACAAAGTTTCAGGGACTTCTGTTTTAGTCGTGTCGATGTCACCAACAAAGGTAGATGTAACGTTGGGTTTAGAACTCAGAGGGAAATATGATTCTAGAAATTCAATATCAGGAGGAGGGACAAAAGTAGTGCCTAATGTTCTTGATTCGGTAGTTTGCATTTTATTATGTTTTGGATGTCAGTTAGGATTATCCTCTAAAGGTGGAGGATGCTTATTATACATTCTATGCTAACAACGGGGAAAAGGATTTTGTTATTCCACATTGGACAATAAATTTTATTAACACAAAAATAAATAAATTAAAAAGATGGTAATCTAGGCATAAAGGATTACCAAGCAGCCATGAACTGCAATATACACCTTGGTGAACCAAGGATTTAACGTACAGTATCCAATCTCTTTAAATGTTGTGTTTATTTTATCACAGTATACAAGGAAGCAAACTTGGTTACCTATGAATGGATAATAACCCATTTGAGACTCCAAAAATATACTTGATCATATGTGGGAGTGAGTATGTAGTAGTATTTTCTAATGTCTAAGCATTCGATGATAGCATTCGCATATACTTTTCTTGCATGGAGATCCATTTGATACACCCAAAGTTATGTGGAGAATGATCCTATACACTTACATACATGGAAAGGGATTTCATTCCCCGGGATGCAACACTGGAAAACAATAAAAGCTCCTGTGTTTAACAATTCTAGAACATGCCTCTAGCCTAGACCTATAAATGTTTGTATTAATGTTATAAATTCTCCTTAGGTTGATTCAATAAAGTTTACTCTTTATCTTTTATTAAGTTACAGTTGTAGGGCTCACCTCGAATTTCACATGAATATTCTAAAATGACAATATAGCATAGAAAATAGGAATCTTTTATCTTTAAATGAAAATCTAGTTAAGGATGCAAGAAAAAATTTCTCTTTTCGATGCAAATGTTCCTAATCTAATGTACATTCAAAACCCTAAATCCAAATGAAAAAAAAAATATTTTCACCACACTTAATTTTCAAAATGAGAATAAATAAGATGCAAATGTTCAATTACACTTTTCAGAGTGAGGACTCTAACAACAATTCATCCAAGCAATAAAAAATCAAAGAAGAAGAGTTTTTCAGTGACCAAATTATAAGAACAAAGAAAAATTGAGACCAATTCTTATCAAAGGAAAACAAATACAAATGCAGACTAAATGGAGGTTTTAGAGAGACCAAAAGACACTGAAGTCTCAAGGAGACTTAGCTGGAAGCAGGTTGCCGAAAGAGAGGCTCAAAAACAAAGGAAAATTTTGTGCAAAAACAGGGACCAACATTGGTGCAAAGAGGGCATCGGTGCTTTGCAACATTACGAAAGAGCGGGCCAGGGTGAGGTGCAACACTTTGTTAGAGGCACTTGGGGAGTTTTGGGCTTGGGAAAGAGGTTCTTGCCATAAAAATGGCAAAAAATGGTTGAATGAAGCCACTTCCTAGTTCTTTTCTTGTTTGGATGATGCAAGAAAGGTCATTCATGGAGATAATCAAACACAAAGGACAAGGAAAATCATCAAGGGATTACGGTGTTCCCAAATATGGTTGCTAACACTACAAGGAAAAGACCCTCTAGTGGAGGTTATAAAGGAGGTTTTTAGTGTTATAAAATATTCCAAAATTGTCAAAAAAAAAAATTCTACAACATTCGTTTATGGTTACAGAGGTTTTGGCGGAGATTTTAACAGAAATTCAACACAACTAAAAAAACTGGGCGATCGGAGGTTATTACAAATGTTTTTTTCATCGGTGCGCTACTAAGGTTTAAACGCACTGATGCATGTCATCTATAAGTTGGTCAAGGGTGGTCGAAGGTGCATGCACTAGGCCATCAAGGTATAAAATCGTTCTAGGTGCAGTGTTGGTGATACAATGCACGGGGCCATCCTAATTGGTCTTCGGATTTATGCGGTGCCCATAGGTTTCCTCAACACACTGATACGTATACTTATAGAAATGCACCGGTGCTTCATATTAGACAAACACATCAAGATTTATAATTGGTATTGGTATTTATGTGATGCCCATAGGTCATAGAAATGCACAAATGTGTAGTCTCACATAACCGCACCAATGCACAATATCGCATAAACGCACTAAGGTTTTTAGTTGGTTTTGATATTTTTGCGGTGCCCATAGGTTGTAAAAATGCACTAGTGCACTGCAACATACAAACGCACCAGTGTACAGTAACTGACACGCACCGATGCTCATTTTGTATTTTTGAGAAACATCGACCTGTGAGAGTACAATTATTGTGAATTTTTTATATTCATTATTCATCAAAAGTCGACACATCTTATAACAATATGCATATTAATTAAATTTTTATTAATGCATTTGAATGTCATGTTTGGATTAATTTGTTATATCATATCATAATTATTTTGATTTTTTAAAATTCATTATTCATCAAAATTTTACACATATATATCTTATAATAGTTTTCATATGAATTAAATTTTTATAAGTGCATTTGAATGTGATGTTTGGATTAATTTTTTATATCATATCATCAAATTTCACATCTCTTCATTATAATATTTAATCATCGATAAATTTAATTAGTGGTGTTACATTTCATAGGGATAATGGAGAACACAACAAAATAAATTAAAACATATTTTACTATATATATATATATATATATATATATAAGATAGTCTTTGTCATACAAAATGGGATAGTTATTGGCATCCATTTTCCTTTCAATTGGGACACTATGACCATTACATCAAACAAAATGTTTGATTTCACAGACAAATATTTCAAAAAATACAACGCCTTTCTTTGATATCCAAACATAGTGATCATCATTCTTCACTTGAACTGTTGTCACTGCTAGAGCTACTTCCATGACTTGGGTTATTTTCAGGAATGTTTTGTTCACAGTGTTGATTTTTTTCTTCTTCTTCACATTCCGTCTACAAACATAAAAATAAAATGTAATGAGTGTATATACATTGGTGAGAATAAAGAATATTGCAATATTAAATAATATACATCAATGTAAATTGAAAAGAAATGACGTACCATAGCAACAATTGACTCATAAATTATACACATTCTTTCAAAACCATGTACCATGCCATCTTTCAAAATTTCATCTATTCGTTCAGTTCCATATTTTGTTTCCTACAAGTTTTATACCCCATAACAAATCGTATATTTAATATAAAAGGTTTTTTTGTTCTATTAATTATTTACGGTGCTACGTAAAACAAGATCGATAGATGCTTACAAATTCCACAATTAATTTCTGATATGCCAACATATACTCACAACCCATATTTAACCCAATTCCCATCAATTTGTCTGATGGTTCATCTTTGTATGTTAGTACGTGTTAGAATACATTCAATGATGATTTTTGTAAAACAACTTAAAAAATAAAAAAATGAAATCTAGTTAAGTTGTTATAAGGAAGTAACATTTACTCACAAACTTACATATCAACCCTTTTCTTCCTTGTCGTTCTGTTTTGTGTGCTCAATGGGTTCCATTTTCTTTTCTTTTCTACAAGAAAATAATTCAAAACAAATATTTAATTCCAAATGTTTATTTATTGTACCTAATGATCAAAAAGTTCAATGATTACATATTACATTTGAAGCACGTTGTTGTTGAGATGGCTCCTCCTGCAATTTAATTTTGTCCATTTCTTTGACCATCTCCTTGTACATCTTTTGGACATTCCTATTGGCATATTTTTTATATCAGCTCATTCATCTTTTGAGATTTTCATAATCTTCCTGAAAACGTAACATGGCAATAAACTATTTAAATTTTATATTGATATATGAAAAGTAAATATAACAAAAGTGATATTTATAAATAATTCTAGACAAACATTTAAAGGAATATTATTTTTCCGTTCATTCTTTTTTGTTGTTGTAGGTTTTTTCTAATAAAAGGCTCACATGTCTCATTCACCAATTCTTTGGAAACTCTTCCTGTAGTTTAGATAAAATTTGGTTCTTGAAATAATTGGATTGATTTTTGTATTGTAAGTGGAAATAATGTATATACATTTGTTGCATTAGATCCCTTAAACTTTTGTAAAAAAATTTCCCCCTTTTGTTAACCTCTCACACCACTCCAGATGAACAAAGGAGAAATTCATTTTTATTTGCATGTTCTATTTTTTTCTTTTCTTAGAACAACATTCCTTTTCTGATTTGTTGGTCCTTGTAGAACATTAAACATATGTGAATTAATATATTGTTTGTCACATGTTATCTAACAATTTTAAGTCTATTATTAATGAAAATTAAAAAAATAAACTCATATTGGATCAGAAATAATCTTATCGAGCATCGTCATTTTTTGGCTCTGCATGATACACAGTAAACAATACATATTAGTTAAACTTACATATAGTTCAATAATAATATTTTTTGTAAAGAATTTACAAATAACTTGTCTTTTTTGCTTTTCTTGATGTGTTATCAATATTTTTGTTAATTGATATCTTGTCGGGAATTTATTTATCAATCTGAAACCCATAGCATATCATTCATTAATATATTTATAAATATATTGTCAACTTTTTGGCTAAAAAAAAAAAATCTCAAGAAACCGGTGCGTTGTTCATGGTGTATGCACCGACGTCGGTGCATGGGTGTCTCATAAATGCACCACAAAAAAAATATAATAGACCATTCAGTGCTCTATGTCAACAAGGAGCACCGGTGTGTTACATGTTAACCACCACATGGATTTACACAGAGAAAATAATAAAAATTGTCGAGTGTTAGTTTTTTAGCATAAATTCCTCGAGTAAACAAGGGACCACCATACATTTCTCTTTGTCAACTAGGAGACCCGATGCAGTGTGTTATATGTTACATGGTGCACCGATTAATACAATAAAACAATATTTTGCAAAACATCACGTTTGTGATGCGCCATAATGAAATAGTGCACCAGTGCCCTATTTTACATATAGTGCACTGATTGAAAAAATTTGTTTTAAATATTTTATCACACAGTACATTCACGGTGTGTTGGTATAATAAAGCGCACCTGCGCGCTAGATTACCTCGGGTGCACTGATAAAAAAAATTATGGTTTTTTAAATTCACGCAAGGGCCGACATAGATTGGGATCTGACTATGCAAGTCGTCCCGTGGGCTAGATGTCTTAGGCCTATATATACCGATACAAACCCTATAAATCTAAAATAAAAAGCCCTAATTCTAAAATCATAGAGATAGGGAAAAGAAAGGGCAAAAACAAAAAGAATGTAGGGTTTAGGCTAAAAATGGATTTTTTCTTTTTAATTTGTTTCTGAAAATGAATAAAAAATTAAAATAATGATAATTCTAAAGTACATGAATTTATTTGCATTATTTTCTAAACTTTATTATGTTACAATAATTCATATTATTATATATTTATTATTTTACAATTATTTAAAATTTTACAAATTTACAAATTTAAAAATTTTAATAAAATCATTTCACACTGATAAAATTAAAATTTTACAAATATTTTACATAAAATTACAATTAAAATTATAGCTAGAATTAAAATTGGAATTAGAATTAGAATTACAATTATAATTACAATTTTACAATTTCACATACAATTACAATTACAATTACAATCATTTCACAATAAATTAAATATTGCAATTACAATTAATACAAATACAATTACAATTTTAGAATTTTACATACAATTAGAATTACATGTATTACAATTTTACAATATCATGATCATTTAATATTAAATTAATTAATAAACATCGCATTCATGATAACCATTGTACAAACATCATGTTTGAGTAAAAAACACATTCAAATTAGCTAACATCATCGTGATCATGATCATCTAACAAAAGACAATTAGCATTATATAACATCATCACAACACAAACATCAAATATACATCGCATGTGAAATAACTACTAGCACATACACATCTATCGGTAAGATAAACATTAAATGAGCATATCTAACATGACCTAACAATATACACATGATGATGATCACGAACATGTAAATTAAGTGCAACTGCAACATGAACATAAAATACATGGACCATATATATATATATATATATATATATATATATATATATATATTGTATATACATATATGTATATATATATATATATATATATATATATATATATATATATATATATATATATATATATATATATATATAACTGAATAATGTAAAAAATAAACAACTATAATATGTACATCAACAATAGAAGTACTAGTTGAGGCTTTCTCAGTCAATGGTGCCGCCTCAACAAGCTCAGATACATGCTGATCATAACGTGCCTGTTGATCTGGTACTGGTGTGTCATGCTGATCAGGATCAACTGATGGCTTCTCATCGTGATGACTCGACATCATTGATGGTCCATCCTGCTCATGATCATTAGTACTATTGGATGCTGCAGGCTGCTGACTGGACGTGGTCGATGGTCAATCCTCCTCTCCATGATGACTATTGCTCAATTCTAGTGGAGGCTACTCATTTGCCGCCGTGCGAGGTGAATGATCATCAGATGATGCATCGCTCCTCACGGACTGTCGATCATGTGTTGCGTCTCAACCACACCTATAACATAAAACGCTCCTTCTCATCCACGTAAATAAGGTTGTAGCTCCTGGGAGATGACACATCATGATATAATTTGTCACGCAACATGCCTCTCCACATATATAGAAGCCTACCATTGGCATGTATGTCTCTCATAGTAGAGGGCCTGACTCTCATGTCAACAATCAATGCAGTGAGTTGGTCGCCCAACTCCATCCTAAATCTACTATCAAACCTATTGTGCCTAGCAAAAGTTGGTACTAGGCACCAATAGGAGTAGGTATCTTTGCACCAACCTCCTGATGATCCTCGACATCTCGCATATCTTGATCATCATTAGGATCCACACTTGGATCATGTGGTGGTGCTGGCAAGTCCTTGTTGTCAAAATACCCAATGTCTGCAAAATATATACAAGTACGCAACAATAATTAGACAATTTCATTACACAATTTAATAAAAGCAAGTTAAAGAACATGTTAGAATAAATTTAAATAAAATAGTAATATTACCTCTATCATTCGGCAACTCATCATCTGTGAAGAGGATGTTGGCACACCATCGCCAATCCAAACCAGCATAAGGAAGTGGGACCATAATGAAGGAATTCTCATCAACACTCGCTAGCAACTCCAGTGCATCATGTGATATCCTTGCAGAAAACTCATACTTGCCCCTCTTGGGCATCATCTATCCCCACATGTGGATATGTGCCTCCAAAATTGGCCTACGAGGCTGCCAAATAAAAGTAGGCCTCATCTCTGGAAACCTCTCAAAAAATAAACAAAAAAGCTTTGAAGAAAAAGGGAAGTTGACCCTCCCTTGTGCATGAGCATGACATCGACCTAAGGTTGTACATAACTGCTGCAAAAAAATGGCACACCACTTGAAAAGTCGTGGCTCCTGTACTAAATAATCAACATAATATAGAAGCAAGAAACTAATTTATTTCCCGTCACTGGTGTTGTGTGAAATGGTTGAAATTAGAAGTGAGAGGCACCTCACCTCCTGAATACCAAATGCACCAATACGTAACTGACCTTTAGAGACCTGAAAATCTGAAGGAGATAGTATATCTGTGCTAATGTATCTTTGGGAGTACATTAAATGACTCCCTACTACATAGCCAAATGGAACCTCTATGAACGAGGGAAAATCCACCCCTCTTCTCAATAGCCCTGTAATGAAATATATGTCCTCCTCATTGGACGCGTACCACTGGTTAGGAGCAACCCAAAAAGCCTGTTGGTGGGCATTCCACCTGAATATGAGATGTCTCAAAAACACACCATGGCCATTTAGGGAAGTAGCCTCTTCATAGAACTTGAGGAGGCCTACCTACCTTAGGAGCCCCTGGGTAGCTGATGTAATAGGGCAAGGGTATGCATCTCTCTCCCTCTCTCGTGCCTCACAGAGGAAAACCATGTTATATTGGTTTTTCTATTGTTATTTTTGTCCCCCCTCTTCTCTCCTTTCACGTCTATGAATGATTGACATATTAAATACAATTTTTTTATTAAATGAGAGATTTATTTAAGAATATCCATATATACTTTTATTTGGAAAAAAATAGTTGGTGCGCCATGAAAACATGCATGTACCGGTGTGTCTTCTTTTGTCGTGCACCGACAACAGTGCACCAGAAAATATTCATCGCACCAGCTGTGGTGCACCTTAAAATTTTCAGCGCACCGTTGACTATCGATTGTGTGGGGAGTACGGTGCATTGACTAAACTCTATACCCTAGGGCATATAGTTCAGTCAGCACACCGACCTCTTGACATCATTACATAGTCAACGGTGCGGTGTTTTACCAGACCACACCGTTGACCCTGTCAAAATGTGGAATGTAGTCTGTCGACAAAAAATCCCACCCCAGGGTGGATATTTAAGTCAACGCACCGCATTACCGCTATTCCACATGGTCAACGGTGCGGTCGGGTAACCGATTGCACCGTACTTTTTTTTAAATTTTAAAATAACACGGTGGGTCTTTCGGTACTGCCCCAGAACTAGTGTAGATACCGTTAGCACCGATTGTGGTGTGACCTCTAACTTTACAAGTATCAACGTAGACTGGGGCAAGATGCATGGCTCGAGCGCACCGCATGACAATATTTTTTTGTTTTAATTGGTTAATTTTAAGGTAATTTGAAATTCGAATCCGTTGAAAGGCTTAATTATGGAAAAGAAATAAAAATACCAGTACATTTGGCAATCAAGGAGGAATATTGGCTGTAGAGTTTGCAAAAGAAAAATTGCCCCATGTTTTGCAAAATTCAAGTTGGAGATTGGTGGACAATGCACACCAATAGTAGTGCATGCCATGGGTGCAATGGGAGCACCGATGTTAGGCTGGATCAGACAAGGATAAATTGCACCAGTACTTGAGAGCTCTGGAGCACTGAGAAAAGTGAAAAATGCAGTTTTTTGACCGTAACTATTTTTTATTTAACCCTGTTACAGTGCGCAGGGTTTTATAGGTGCACCGATGTGGTTTATTAAGATCGCACTGGGCAATTTCTATTTTGGCATGGGGTTTTATGACACACTGGTGCAAAAGCTTTGTAAAACAATGGTGCACTGCAGTAATAAGAGGCACCGAGCGGGTGTGGACGGAGTGCACAGTGTTCAGTGTGCCATTTATTTGTAGGCACCGGTGCTTTCTCTTTTTGAACGGACCCGTGTGGTTTAGGATGATAAGTGTACCAAACGAGAAACATCCAAAAAAAGCTCCACCTACCAAAATCCTTTAGTAACCTCTGCTAGAAACGAATGTCTGGGGTATTTTTATAAGGGTTTTCTCAAAAATATCTGCTAGAGGGTCCTTTCCTTGTAGTGTAATTTGTTATACAAGTTTTATGATGGGGGACAAAGGTATCTCCCCTAGGTTTGGTGGTTAACCTAGCACAACAGAGAGACAAGGAACCAAATTATTTCCTTAAAGTAAATAGATGATGGAGTAGGGCCTACCTAGAGTCTGTTGCACACTTCACTCCCTCTTTAGCTTGGAAACTCCAATTCCAGCTTCGATTTCCAAAATTAGATCCTACACAATTAGATAACACAAGACAAGGAACTAGGATATGCGTGCAGTATCATCTAAATACTCTATTCAATAGATCAACGTTGTATTGAAACAAGTAAAGTAACAACATCACATATAGGAACGTAGAGAATTATTTCCATTAATATTAATGGAAGGAGATTACAACAATAAGCGATAGTTCATCCTGTAGAAGAGCTCCTCCATGTTGTTAACTCATCCTTTCCTTGTCACAATATGCCCCTGGAGTCAACCTATGCCTGAGATGATAACAACTTACTATAGTGGCATAATGGCGTAATCACTCTCCAAATTCAACCATTACCCATTTTATATGAGAGGATAAATACCTAGGAGATAGGTGTAAGTACGGAGTTCTTATCCAATTTTCATTATAAGGTTTTAGATCAACTTGTAATAGAGGTATAAGATCAAAGGATAAGTGGTGAAAACTCTAAAGTAGGGTAGGATAGGATCCCAATGTCAATCTAAGTTAACTAGTTGAAACAAATTCTAGAAACTCCTAGAAGATGAAGCTCACAGAACCCCTATCATTCTCCCATAATTATAGAAAAAACATGGGTGTAAAGGAGGGAAACCTTCTCATGACCAAAGTTGGCTATAGTGGAGCAACCTGTAGGTGAATGCACTCCAGTAGGCTTCCAGGGATCCTTGGTCCTAAAACTGGCTCAGAAAGGGCAGTTTCGAGTTGAGATTCTGAGGGATGAAAGGTACATGCTTAGGGATTTGTGCAAGATGATGGCAAGGGGAATAGGATGTCGATTCATCCCATTAGGAGGCTCACTTTGATTGGATGTGACAAAATGACATATAACACTATCAATGCATAATCATGTGCTACTCCATGTATTCAATAATTCAAATAATATATTTCATGCATTTGTGCTTTGAGACATGAGAAGAAAAATATTTATAATCATATTGAAAATATTTATAAATATATTTCAATATTACTAAGAACGAGAAAAATAAAGTTAAACAATTTAATATATATATATATATATATGAAATTGAGCGAGCGATGATTTGATAATGCATAACAATGGATGAACCTACTAAAGAAAATATGATAACAATGGATGAACATAATCAAAAAAATATAGAAGAAATGATATTTGTATTGTATTTCGAATTAATTGCACCCGAGGAACTCATATTCATCCCCACCATGATCCTACACCCCACTTCCATGTAGTTTCATTCCATATGACACATTGTGTATATTAACAATTGGACAGTCACGTTACAGTATATCCCTCACATTCATAGAGTGAAATATGAAAAGTGTATCAACACCACCTTCACCTGATCCCTCACCTCCATGTAGTTTCATTGCAGAGGGAATATTTTATAGCCTAATCATTTTTGAAAATATTGTTATACTATCTCCCCCACACAAATAGGATGAACAATGACGATAACTTTATTAACTAATACTCATTTCTTGGAAATACCATTGTGTGAATAAAAAAAATTAACTTCCTTAACTAACTTACACACTTCCACCCAGCTCAAGCAAAGGAAGTACACACCTTAAACATGTCTTAAAGTAAGTCCCAACATTAATTATTATTAACTAAGGCTCTTGGATGGATCCCACTTATACACATTGATTAAAGGTACGAAACTACGTGCTAAACGAATATAATCACAATTGCATTTGTTTTAAGATAAATTTTGATTTTACCATGCTTTTAGTGTTCATTATCCATTTAATGCATATTTATATCTAAGATTAATTAAAGGTAAATATATTTGAAATTTCACTTAATTTAATAGAGTATTCAAATCCTAAAAATAAAATTATTAAAAATTACCTACGTTAAAAAATAAAATGTAAGAAAACAATTTATCCTTAAATTTTTGTTAATCATAATATATAGTTTCAATTAAAGATTTAATTAACAAAATGTCTAAAAACTCATTAAATAACATTAAAATGACAAATATATTAATACCGTAATACTAGAATTACATAAACATAAAATATGTTATAAATTTAGTGCAAAGGAATGAAACATCATAACCATGAATAATGAGAGAGAACGAGAATTGAAATTGTTTAACAAGATAAAAATAATTTAAATATTTATTACAATCACTAAATAATATTTATAATTTAAAATTAATAGTTTTTAATATTATTTTTAATTAATAAGTTTCGTTTTGAAAATGTCTAATTTCACATTATTACTAAACCATCGAAGGAATGAATAAAGTTTTTTTTTTAGGGAAATATAGCATGTGAATGCTCTTTATAAGTATAAAGGTATAAGGTGATTTTACATTTATTTTTATTGCTATTTTTAGTTAGTACAACTATAGTAGTAAATATGATTGATATAATGATTGGCGTATAAAAGCAGTAAAGTATTGTCGATTGGCATATATTAAGGACATTTACTAATGTATTTGTTATTGTTAAAACCTAATGTGTGACGAGAAGATTAGTAGACAATTGTTGACTATGGTTTACTATGGCTAAATCTATTCAAGTTACGGTTGAGGAGGGTTTACTATGGTCGACATATAGTTAGCTATGGATGACTGTGATTTTCCACATCAAATTATATTTTACTGTGAGGGATTGTGGTTGACAATGGTTGAATATAATTGACAATGGTTGGCAATGTTTGATCATGGTTGACGATGGTAGACTACATATGAGGATGACGACCATGGTGACTTAGGGTCAATGCGGTTTCAAAATTTGGCTATGGTTAACCATATACTATAATAGATTATGATTAAGAATGGTTGACCATGGCTGACCATGGTTTTCCATGTTTGATCATGGTCGACGATTGTTGACCATGGTTGAATATGGTTGGGTCAACCATGGTTGGGCATGGTGACCATGATATGACCATGCTAACCATGGATGAATATGATTTGACATGTTTGGTCATGGCTCACCATATATATGTATGATAGATTATGGTCTCCCAGTTGATAACGGTTAATAATGTTCAACAATAGGGACCTTTATTGGACATGTTTAACCATACTAACCATGGTTGGCCATCACGAGTGTGTAGATCATAGGTTGTTCCATGGTTGACTAGAGATGATCATGGTTGATCATGGTTGAACATGGTTGACTATGGCTAACTGAAGCTATGTATAGTTGAACATGGGTGACAATGACTAACAATGTTTGACGATGCTAGCAATATTTGACCAGGTACATCTATGCCTAATTTTCTTCAACCATGTGTTACCATAGTTGAGATGGTCAAACATGGTTGAATATGGTCAACATATCATTGATTGTGGGTGTATATGGTTGATTAAGGTTATTAGTGTTTACTATAGATGATTGTGGTAAACCATGGTTGTCCATGATACCCATGTTGATTGGTCTAACATGTTCAACCATATTACCCATGGGTGACCACTATTAACCATGCTAACCATGGAGACCATTATTGGAAATGGTTTGATCATATTTGACCTTAGTTTAGCATGGATTCCATGTTTTATATGTTGTATGATGCTTTACTATTGCTAAATTAGGTTAATTATGGTTTATTATGGTTAACTATGGTTCACTATGGCCAACATATTGTTGAGAAAGGTTGGTCATTATTGACTTTAAACAACCATGTTTGACAATGGTTGATGACAGTTGAGCAGGGATGATAATTTTGATGAGGATTGATGATTGTTGACAAAGAGTTAATGAGTATTGACCATAGCAAGCGTTTGGTGACAAGGATTGAAAATAATGAATTATACTTAACTATCTTTGATGAGTAGTAATCATGTTAATCAGTTTTTACCATTTCTAAGTTAGGTGATGTGGTTGAACTTGTTTTCCATGTTTGACCATGGATGGCTTGTTCAACCACAAGTAATGTTATAAGAGAATGGTTGAATATGATAAATTATGGTTGAATATCAATGAACATGGTTCACTGTGGTTGGAAATGATTAATAATAAATGAATATCGATGAGCATGTTGACTATGATTGATAAATTGGTTGACCGTGGATTTCCATGGATGGTGATGGTGGTCATGGTTGATTATGGTAACCATGCTTAAGTATTTTCAATTATTTCTAGCATGTTTGAACATGTTTGACTAAGTTTGAGTAGGTTGCCTATGATTAATTATGGTTGATCATGTTTTATATGTTGGATTTGTTTACTATGGTTGAGTGTGTTGAATGTGATGACTATGGATAACTATGTTTACTATGTGTTGATGTTGACTATGGTCAGTGATATGAGAATGGCTGACCAATGTGACCATTATTGACTATTGTGTAATTGAGAGATGTCCATGTCTTCCATGTTGACTAGAGTTGACAATGTTTGAACATGATTTTCAATTAGGACTATGTTAATGTATATCAAACTTGGTAAACCCATGATGCAATGCATATGGCAATATCATATTCCATATATTATTTGGCACATTGAAATGATAATTAATATTGATCAATTTTCCACAATGTTGATTATTTGTAACATTGTGACATTATTCATGACATTATGACAGTGTGTATTGTTCACCACATTGCAAAGAAATCTTTTTTTTATCACATTATGATTTTCTTTGTTACTATGCACATTGTGATAATGTTGGTTATTTGTAACATTATGGAATTTCGTCATTGTGATGATGGTTGTTGTTCCTCACATCGGAATGGAATTTATTGTTTGTCACATTATGAGCACAAATATTATTTATAACATTGCAATAGAGTTTGTTTTCCATCACATTGTAATGTTGTTTGTTTTTCATCATATTGTAATGGTGTCGGTTTTTTGGCACACTCTAATGACGTTTAATATTCTTCGCATTTTAGTGACATTTAGTATTCATGAGATTACAATATTGTTTGTTGTTCATCATATTGTGACGTTATTTGTTTTTCAAAAAATTATAACACCATGTGTTGTTCATCACATCGCAAATAATTTTAAAGTTATATTGTTAGCCACATTCCAATGTTGTTTATTGTTCATGAGATTGTGACACAATTTTTTATTCTATACATTGCAACATGTTGATTATTGATAGCATTGCGATATTGTTCATCACATTCGGACATTATTTACTGTTTGACATATTGCGATGCCATTTATTTTTTTTCATGTTATGATGATTTGAATATTCATTAGATTGCAAAAAAAATTAAATTTATTAAATTTATAATGCGAATAATATAAAAATAAAGTCATATCAAAATCATATTATAATACATTTATAAAAAAATATATTAGAATTAGTTATAGAAAACTAACATTAGAAAAAAATTATATTAAATATTAACATTAAAATTAACATAAATACTAATACTAACAACAACATTAGTATTTATATCAGCATTATTACTATTAATAACTTTAATAACATTAATAATGCTAGAAATAGCATTAAAAGTAATAATAATAATAATAATATTAATATTAATAACATTAATTGGTTGGGTTTGGATCCCATGGAATGGTTTTATGTGGGTGACATTATTTTCAACAGGTCAGGACTTCAGGGTATTCCTTTCCTTCCTTTTTCTCCTTTTTAGGTCGTGGTATATCTGCTAGTTGTCATGATTTCGTTTCAATAGCTTTGTTGACGTAGATGGAAAGTTGATGAGGAGGTGGAGAAAATGTTGGGAAGAAAAGGTTGTGTCCCTTTTCTTATGACTCTGTTAGCTTATGAAAGTCCATCAATTAATTATGCAAATGGAATGTGTGGAGTTTTGAGATCATCCTTATGGATCAAAATCTGAGATTGTTGGTTCAAAGGCATAGTGGCTTCCAAAAATTGGTCGTTTTCATCATAGAAGGTTTCATTTCTTAAGCTCCTTGGCATCAAACCAATAGAAAACCAGATTCCTTCGCCTTTTGTTCAATTAAACGAATGTTGAGAGTAATAATGTCTTCTCGTCTCTAGAAGAAATAACGAGAATGGTTTGCAATATTCGGTTTTGATTGAACAATGTGGATTGAGGTCTTGCGCGAGTAGAGTCCATCCTAACTTCCGATTTAGACTCGGGTGACCTCGCTAATGCTCCTGCTAATAGTATGAACAGTCCACCCTTGTTCTCATTTAGTAATGAATCATATGGATATGATAAGTGAGGCCGACTATCTGTGTGTTTTTTATTGTTAACCTAGACTTTGGTTTCATTATTCTTTTTCTTTATTTGTAGTGATGTCTCTGGAGGCTTTCAGTTTATTTTATGTATTTTCCAGACCTAGTAGTATTGTTTTTGTATGGTGGGGGTTTAAATTATGTGTACAACGCATTTGAAAGTGTTCCTGCTTTACTACCAATGTTGGTGGCATTCTGAGAATTTTTTTACTCTATATTTATGTTGTGAGGCTTGCAATATGCTGTTGGGTACTGGATCTTTTGCTCTCAGTGGAACTCTAACCTTGCTTATTATGGCGGATGGATGTTTGGTTTTTTGGGGAAATAGAGGGAATTATTCTATATGTTCTTTGCAGCTCTTGACGAATCCTTTGTTGTTAGATACAGATTTATGATACGAATTATGTTTTCGTCTAATGTTGTAAACATTTTCGGTTGGCCATTCTTTGGCATATGCTCCTCATGTACATCTTTTTGATAATGAAATACAAGGATATATATTTACAAATAAAAATATCATTAATAACATAAAAATTATCATTTTGATTAACACTATCAATAATAATAAAAATAAACTACAGTAATATCATTCCTTACCCAAAAGGAACACTAATAATCATAACATTATTAACCTTAATGTTAATAACATTAATACCGTTAATAACATTAAAAGTATTATTAATATTAATATTGTTATTAACATGGTTAATATTATTAATGCTAATAAGATTATAAACATGGTTAACCATACACAAGCATCGTCAAGTGGTCAATCATTGGAAATACGTTAACCATATTTTTTAATGGTATACCATTGTTCCCTATGGGTGATCGTGTTTTACTATATCATCTATCGTCAAAATTAATGTGGAGATATGTTCATCAAAGTGTGAAGTAAGAACATGTTCATCACATTGACAAGTAGTGTTTCTTATGAAATTAAAATATGAAGTTATTAATTGTTATTGTTGTTTTTGTTAATATTAATTCTAATGTTTTGTTGTAGTGACTACAACCACCATCCAAATTTTTTCCATTGCATAGATTTTGGAGTCGAATCTTTTCTCATAGGAGCTTACATTGCACTACTATTATGTATCTATGCTTTGATTTATTTTTATCTTTTAGTTTTGATTGCGTTCACTTTCTTTTCAATTAGAATTTTTTTTCTAATTCACAAGATAATCTGTTGTCTAAGACTTCTGCAGTAGTTTTGGGCTTGCCTCCATACACTATGTAATTCATGGATCCAATATTGGCCTTGATGTTATGAGTTGCAAAGTCATGACTCGCAACCCAACATTTAGCTTGGAAACAATGGAGTCATGATAGGAAACCTAGCACTGAGCCAAGAAACTGCACAATCCTTCACTAAGCTTAGAAATTGTGTAATGCACTGAGCCAACAGCTGCTAGTTCTCCGAAAATGTGCAGTCCTTCCTGGTGATGCGCATGGAAGGTTTTCCCTAAAATATAAGAAAAAATAACAAGTAAAAAAGCATCCCTAAAATATATGGATCTATTTTTAATAACCTGAGGGAAGCACACTTGCTATTTTTGGAAAATGTCGCCATGTGTTTCTTTTCCCTTGATTTTTGGCATGCACATAATAAACCCTAATTTCTAAAATAAATTTAATCGATGCACCTAGATCTCATCTTCACATTCTATCTTGGAACTCTAGAATTCCCAAGGATATCAAGGAACCTTTGGTACGATTGTTGTCACTTTTTTGGGTGAGTTTTCTATTTATCACTTTTAGTTTCCTTTTCTGTCACTTTTTGTCATTTGGCTTGCATGAGTGTTGTTTTTCCTATAAATTTCCATGCATTCTGGTATTTTAACTTTCATTATCCTTTATAAGTGTGTTTTCACAAATGTTCCATTGGTTTCTTCATTTCTCATCGACGGTTGATGTTTTGGTGATTCTTGTCATCGATATTGTTAAATTCTCATTTGTTCAGTTTCTCCACTCGATTTTTCTTGTTTCAATCACAGTTAGTTATATATGCATTCAAGCTTTCACCATCTCTCAGATCTGCTAGTTTTTCGCACTTCCCTTGGGAAAATATGCCTTTCCCTTGGGAATAATTCACTTTTCCCAGCTGGGGATTGCACAATGTTGAGTCAGAAGCTCTAATATTGGCCTCTGGAGCGACGTAATGCGTAGTACTAGATCTCTCTATTTCTTTCTAGGCCTCATCCTGCATCTTTGGCGAATGAGACTACATAATGCACAGTATCTCCCAGCTCACTTTTGAGGCTAAACTACACATTGTAGAGTCTCAGTCCTCAAACTTTGACCCTGATGGCTGGGACTACATCTTGGATAGTTTCCTAAGCTATTCAAACCCTATTCCCACTAAAAATTGCATAATCCTTCGAGTTAGTTTTCCGATGTACCAAATGAAAATTCGTGAAAGTAGTTTTGATTATAACTGATATTTTCTTGTCATTGGTGTCTTTGTCCCACAAGTACAATATTTTTTTAGTGTCTCTCCAACATTCACTTTCACAATTGCATCTAAGACAGCTGACTCAAAGAAAATAATTGAAAGCAGTACTGGGGAAGCAATTGAGAAAGTTTTGGTTAACTTGTCAGTTTATGCAGACACTTAGTTGTTCACAGAAAAAGGATCAAATTTGGCATGGTGACAGATCAAAGATGATTTTAAAAAGGACTTTTGTGGTGAATTAGAGGACTGATAGTTGTCTCTTAGTGTCATGGAGTCATGGTTGTACATTGTTGCATGTAGGTTTCCAACCTTCTCTTGTCTAGATCTAACTAGCTTAGTTGTCTCAAACATTGATGTGATAACTATGAGATTGAGAAACACTAGTGGGAAGAAGCTCACTACATTCCTGGCATCATATTACAAGTAGATGTACCATCTTCCTAGGCCAGTGAAGAACATGGAATCACTATTATATGCCACTCACAACTACACAAACACAAGAGATATCATCAAGAGATAAGTGAAGGAGCCAACAAAGTTTAGACAAACACCCACCCACATGTATAAGACAAAGGCACTGACGAAACCCTATCCACTTCTGGTCATACTAGCTTGCAGAATCTATGGCCAACCAAACATGGAGACTTTTTCTGAGGGATGGGCTATCTTATTGAACGAGGTAGTGAACTATGGGAAGTCGTTCAACTGGTTATATATATTGACTCATCAAGAGAGAGTCCATCTGACAAAAGATCCGAGTCCACCCAATGGTGAGCAAGCACACTTCTACATGTTTTCATACTTAATGAATGAAATATGCGTGAAAAATGAGTTCCCCTACATGAACTAGACATGTACATTGAGAGAAAATGTCATACATATCTATTGAAAGCTACTCTCAGAATGAATTCATCGTGGAGTCATGGAGCGACTTAGTGATCACTTCATCATCCCACTTTACTTACTCGTCTTTCAGGGGGACCCAACTTTCATGTCACGGGCATCTATAGAGGCAATATAAAAGATTTCATATGTGTTTGCCTTATAGGGTGGCACAATGATCATAGTATTGTGTAGGCAGAAATCACTGCATATTTTGCCAAGATATGCCACCGACCAACTTGTCATGCAAGAGGTGTCTTATCATATCTCCAGAGGGTTGTCAGCAACAGTGCATAGGATGAATAAGGAACCATGGAAAATTCTTCCTTTTCACTTCATATTATACAATATTAGTAGTCTCAAAGTTTCCAATGCCAAAGGGAAAGCCATAGTCAGATTCAAGTTCTAAAAAACAAGTTACAATCTGTATGATCTGAGGGGAATTTGCAAAGAACACTATGTGAGATTATAATTCAACTGGGTCAATAGAATATAAGAGTGGCTGAAGGAGGAACCATAAAATAATTGTTATAACTCTTTCCGACCTCATGAACTAATCAATAAGGACTTCTCAAGTTGTTCCACAGGCTACAATATTTCTAGGAGAAGAAGCAATAGTAGGAAGCCGTATGTTGGCCGAGAAAGGAAAAATACAGGCAGCTAAAAAACAAAACGAGGAAAAAATATGGGAAATGAAAGAAAATCCTCTCATTGATAAAGTAGCTTTGGAAATATAAGCAAACAGGGGAAAGAAGCAATAGAGAGTAGAGCAGAGGAAGAGAGAGAAATAATACTTGGAAGAGGCAATGCGTAAATCACATAGAGAAGAACAAGAGTTGAAGGAATAATGAAAGCTTAGAAGAAGAAAATAATAGGAGATATAGAAGTGAGAAGAGGAAGAAAGGAAATGTGCTACAAAAGGAGAAACTACACCTATACAAGTTGAAGAGCATATCCAGGATCAACCAACAACATAAGGAGTGAGCGAACAAATGCAAGAACGAAAGTTTTCTTAAGATATTTAATAGTCGATTAAAGTCACATACATGGAAGTGGGACATGAGCCATAAGATGAAGATGTAGATGTGATGCCCAACACACCTTAGTACACCATTTAGAGTCCACCCCCTTCAAACATAGAGCAATCCCCGAGTGAGGAAGGGGATGTACTCCCCCTTAACCATGATACGATGATGGATGTGTACAATATGTCATTTAATGAACTGTAGAAGAGAATTGTATAAGCACAAATAAAGAACTTTCCGGATCATAATTCATCACCTAAATTCATGAGAGAAAGGTTTATCGTGGAAGATGATGAGCCTCAGTATTGGAATAAGAATGTTGTAACCACCAAGGATACCAACTTTAATTATCAATCTGGTGTTTGTACGAACATAAGAGGTGTCGACACTATATGTGAAACATACAATGTGTCCTTCTTTAGCTGATTTGATGTAATGGAGTGAATTTCATGAATTCAAATATTAATATAACTTGAGAAAGGAAGATGTTACTTTGAAGAGAAATTAATTGACATTTTTTAATTAAAATCTTGAGAGCATGAATTTAAATAAACAGGCCTAATCTACTTTGTAAAAATTCATGTCCCAAGTGGTGTTTATTCTTCCTCAATAATAGATTTAGATCCTAGGGTCATTATTTAAGCCTAAGAGATAAAAACCAAGCTTTCATAGTGGAACTGGTAAAGTATACATGTGCTATAGGAGTGCTACAGGAAGTTGTTACATGGAGTCATGTTTTACTATAGGAAGTCCTATTTTGCTATAGGAGTAGATAAATCATCAATGATCCAGGAGGATCTTACATTAGTTCAAATCGACAGGGAACTCCCGTTCCGTCCTCAATTTCTTCAGTGATTCAATGAGAGTATTTAGCCATGATGTGGTTCATGGTGCAAGTTACTTCATGGTTATGTCCTTATGTGCTTAAATTGTGGGGTGAAAACCTTTGGTGGTGATTATGTGGTTAAATATAATAAGTTGTAAAACCCTATGGTCCTAATCCTAAAGACTTAAAACCTAAGCGCATAAACCTATGGTGGAGACCTAGAGAATACAAACCTATGGTTTTAAAAATATGTAATTCTTCTAGATTGTGGTTATAAAGTTATGTAATAAACCATATCAGTCTAACCATCAGAGCTTGACTGCACAGGAGAAGTTAAGTTGTAGGTGGGATGTGAAAGTTTACTGTGTAGTTGGTGTAGTTGGCCACTTAAAGAACGAAATCGTCCTGTAGAGTTGACCACATACAGTTGTCACATGCAGGAGTCACCCCACAATTGTAGAACCATTGGGACCTAACTTGCAAGGTGAAAGTTAGTCACCAGACTGCCAAAATAGCCTATCACATGCACCCAATCAACCACTCTATAATTTGCAGAACCATCAAGTTAATTTTAGTCAAAAATTTATATTTGGGTTTTGTTTTTATATGTGCACTATGCTTAATGTAACCACCATGTAACAAAATCACAAGGTGTTCCACTTTTATAAGACCAAGAACCTAATCCACCTAATTCATTCAACCATTTTCCATGAAGAGGCACAAGAGGGCGAGATTGAACCTGAATTGTACTATAAATTACACCTATTGCTCATGATGAGGAGGAGGAGTGATTTTCAAGGCTTGTATTCAGAATTCTATAAGAGAGGGGTAGTTTTGTTTTTAATGTAACTTGGTCGTCTCGAGGTGGAACTGGGCACCGAGACAGGTGTTGGAAAGCTAGGAGGGAGATATTTCTGTTGATAGAGACCAAAGGTTCCTGCGTTCACATTCATTCTAGTGAATTTTTTTCTAAATACTTCCTTGGATAATTCCTTATTAAAACAGACGGCCATATTGAAAGTGGACCCGAAGACGTAGTTCACTAGGGACAAACTCCGTAATCAATGTTTGTTTTCTTCTATCCCTTTTCTTTGTTAAAAAATCATGTTTAATTGTGCTTCTTAAATTCTGGATTAAGTCGTAAAATCAATTTATTTCCTTTATTATTGCAGAATAAGTGATCAAATTAACATTCAATTCACTTTGGAAAATATTCAGTCCGGTTTCAGATCTATTTCTGAGCATATATTTTTGTATCAAAGTAGGTTTTGTTTTGTAGGATTTTTTCCAATGAATTTTAACTAGGTAGATCTTGTGACATGGAGAAGGAACGCCTGAGGAGAGAGACTCGGAAGTAGGGAAGATGAATGTCGCTCAACAATAAACAATGGGAGGATCTGATGCAGTTGAAACTCCTCAAGTGAAGGTCATGGGTGATGAACAGGCTCAACAAATGTTTTTGAACATGAAGTGGATGTTGGGATAACTCTATGAATATAAGAAGGTGAGATATGCATCTTCTTCTTCGAAAGATATGAATAAGGAAAAGGGAAAAGGAAAAGTTTATAAACCTCCTTCTCCTCCATCATCTTCATCATCTTATTCTTCTTCTTCCAGTTCAGATTCTGAAACAGAAAAGAAACCTCAGAAATCATCTCTTTTGAAACTTAATGTAAACTTTCAACTACCTATTTATGATGGAAAAATGAATCCTGAAAAGTTAGATAACTAGATTAAACAGTTAGAAGTGTATTGTAGAATTCAGAATATTTCTGATGAAAGAACAAAAATCCAGTTAGCTACACTTAGAATGGGGGAACAACTTTAATATGGTGGGAAAGTAAAACTCAGTTAGATTTAAAGTGGAAAGGTAAAGTCATATCTTCATGGTCTATGTTTTTAAAAGCTTTTAGAAAAAAAATTATCCTTTCGGATACATGCAACAAGCTATTATTGATTGAAAACATTTGAGGCAAGGTAAAGGGAATAATTTCCTAGAGTTTTCTCAGGAGTTCAGGAAGAAATATTTGGCGCTTGGTATTCCATTGGATACATGTGAAACTTTATTAAAGTAAATTGGAATTTTACGTTATTATTTACAGCATAGGTTATAGATGTTTATTCCAACTAAATTTGATGAAGGGTGTGTTCAAGCCATACATATTGAATAAGGTGGAAGACCATTCAAATTTTCACAGAAAAAATCCAAAAAGTTGGAAATCAAGGAATCCCAAGGCAACAAGAGGAAGAATAGTTTGAAGGTAACGAAAACATCAACAGCTCAAAAGGAAAGTGAAAGGGCTACTTGTACTCAATGCCAGACGATCGGACATGATGAAGCCAGATGTTGGAAGCTTCACCCAGAACTCAGACCAAATAAGTTCTAGAAAATTAAAGGTGAAAAGAAGCCCAATAAAAAAATCCAACAAGATTTGGGCTCTAACTCATGTGATGAAAGGAAAATAAACGCAATGGTTTTGAAAGGTAAAATTTCCCACACTAGTTCAAGTTCTAATACTTTTTCATTTTCTTCAAACATAAATCATCTAGATGAGGATAAAAGAGTTGAATTATTTCACATAAGGATATCTTCTTAGCACACAAAAATAGAGACATTATTTTACAGTGGATCACAGGAAAATTTAATATCTTAAGAATTACTTAAGAAATTGTGTTTGGAGACATAGAATCATGCAAGACAATACCCATTAGGTTGGATAAAAGAACAAACTCAGATTAATGTCACAAAGCAGTGTCATTTAAAATTTTCCATCAGAGCTAATTACATTGATGAACTAGATTTAGATGTTATTCCATTAGACCTATGTGGAGTAGTGCTAGGAAGTCATTATCTCTATGATCGTGATGATGTGTTTCATAGGAAAGAGCATAAATTTCATGTTAAGAAAGATGGGATTGAATACATTTTCAGGGCACATAAAATGGAAACATACTTAGATTTAATTATTGCTAATCATATGAAGAGGCTAATAAGTTCAATTAAAAGATATGTACTCATGGTTGTAAAATAATGACATAAGGATCAACATGATGATTTTTTAGGATGTGACTCTTAGTTTAAAGATAATTTGGTTAAAGTGGTAGATTATTTTAATTTTTTTTTTAAATAACCAAGACAGATACCTCCTAAATGGGGAGATACATCATGAGATACAATTGATGTATGATGCCCATGTTCCTAATGTCAGAATGTATCACATGTCAGTCATAGAGAATGAATGAATAAAGAAATAAATCCATGAGCTGGTTGAAAAAGGCTTCATTTGACCCAGTTCATCTCCATGTGGTTCACCCATAATTTTGGTTCCTAAGAAAGACAGGACATGGAGAATCTGTGTCGACTTTAGGTCCTTATATAAAATAAAAATCAAGAACAAGTATCCTCTTCCCAGGATAGATGATTTACTTGACCAGTCAAAAAATGTTGTCTATTTCACTAAGTTGGATTTGCGTAGTGGGTATCATCAAATTCACATTGTGAAAAATGACATATGGAAAACTACATTAAAAATAGGCAGGGGCTATTTGAATTGTTAGTGACGCCATTTGGTTTGTGTAATGATACGACAACTTTCATCGAGGTTATGAATGATTTATTATATCCATACATTGATAGATTTATCATAATCTACTTAGATGATATCCTTCTTTTCAGTTCCAGTACAGAAGAGCATGTTAGGCATGCTAAACAGGTGTTTGAAGTTTTGCAAAGGGAAAATTTGTACCTTAAATTGTCCAAATGTGAGTTTGGGAAAAATTCGTTGATTTATCTTGGTTACATAGTTGGAAGTGGTCATTTGAAAATAGATCCAACTAAAATCGATGTGATTGTTAAGTGGCCAAGACCACAGAATGTGACTAAAGTTAGGAGTTTCTTAGGTGCAGTTCAATATTGGAGAAAATTCATTTCTTAGTTTTCTTTGATTGCATCACCATTACATGCTTTAAAAGGTTCTAAAGTTTCCTATCAGTGAGAAGGGAAAAAACAAAAATGTTTTGATACACTTATGCAGAAAATTATTACAACACCAATCTTAGCTTTACAAGATCTTCAACAACCATTCTAAATTGAAATAGATGCTAGTGGTTATGCAATGGGTGAAGTATTACCTCAAAAAGGGAAACCTATTTGTCTTCATTCAGAAATTTTTTATAAGGAAGTTACAAATTATCCGACATATGATAACAAAATATTTTATTTGGTTGAAAGTGTTAAGAAATGGAAACAATACTTATTCGGTAGGGAAATAGTGATTCACATAGATCATCATCCACTTCAATACCTTCAGTCTCACACTAACTTGCAACAATATAGACGTTATATATGGATGGGGTTTCTTCAGCAATTTCACTTACTTATTAAGTACAATAAAGTTGTAACAAACAAAGTAACTGATATGTTGTCTAAACCATCCTTGAATGATTCAGTAGTGTTGCAAAATAGTTCTTTAAAACATGAAAGTTATTTAGAACAATATAGTATATATGTTGATTTAAAAGATATTTATCAATCACTAACTCATGGTACTCAGGTGGAAGAAGTCAATTTTCATGTTCATGAGAAGTTTTTATATCATCTGGGTAAGTTGTGCATACCATAGACAGAAAGGGCACATGTTATTCAGGAAGCACATTCTTCTATCATTTTAGGATATTTTGGCATAAGAAAGAAAATGGTGCCAATTCAAAGTTATTGCTACTGGCCCCGTATGTATGAAACAATTGTTAAGTACATTAAATGGTGTGTTATGTCTTTGACAAGAAAACCAAGTAATTGAAAGATTGGCTTGTATATGCCACTTCCCATTCCTTCATGACCATGACACAACATACCCATGGCCTTTTTTGGAGGACTTCCTATGTCTAGGAGAGAGCATGATTGCATGAATATCGTGGTTGACCATTTCAGAAAATGCACATTCTTGTTCCATGCAAAAATCAAATGTTTACTGAACATATTGCACATATATTCTTTCAATATGTATGGGTTCATTTTGGGTGACCTACTTCCATCATTTCCAAGCAACACACTTTCTTTGTAGGAGATTTTTGGTCCACTTTGTGGGGAATCATGGACACAAAGCTGAAGAAGAGGATAGCTTTTCATCCATATACCAACGAGAAAAAATAAGTGGTGAATAGGACATTGATACATATGCTCTAAGGTTACTACAGGAAACATCCTAAGTTGTGGGATTAGTATTTACCTTGTGTGCAACATGCTTACAATCGAGCCTTACATTCTTCGACTAAGCGATCACCATTTGAAACATGTTTTGGTTATCTACCAAACTCACCAATGGATTTCATGTTTGGTGAAGAAGATAAATTGGGCAGATAGGATGACTCAAATAAAGTAGTTAATTTCATTCAATGGATACAACAGATACATGAAGTAGTGTAGGATCAGTTAGAGAAGAGTCAGGCCAAGTATAAAATGCGCCAAGACAAGCATCGAGTGGATCATCATTTTCAATTTGGTGATCAAGTATGGTTGTATATTAGTAAACAAAGGTTGAAAGGTGAAGGTAATAAATTAAAACCCATCAAGTATGGTACTTTCAATATTGTGGAACAGATTGGAAATAATGCATTTCGGTTAGATTTAACTCCTTACATGCATATTTATTTAGTTGTAAATGTAGAAAATCTGAAGTTGTATGAACGTCCGATGATCATTGATGCAGAGGAAGATACACAGATTCATGTCGTTGATGAATTTTCACCTGAGTATATGAATGAGCTGTAGGAAGATACCATATTGGATAGGGAAATTCTCTCTTCAAGGCATGTAGATGTTGAATATCTTTGAGTGGGACTCAAGGGCATGAATCCTAGTAGGGTGAGGTTGATGGAGATCGGAAGAGTGACAGAGTTGTACCCTCACCTGATATCTTCTTAAATCAAACTTTTTTTGGTCCAAAAGATTTCAAGTGGAGAGGATTTATCTAGGAGGATATTACATCAGTTCAAATCGACAGAGAAGTCTCGTTCAGTGTTCAGTTTCTTTAGTGATTCGACGAGAGTCTTCAGTCATGATGTTGTTCATGGTGCAAGTTACTTCATGGTTATGTAATTATGTGGTTAAATCATGTGGTTAAAACATTTGGTGGTGATTATGCGGTTAAATATCATAAGTTCTAAAACCATTTGGACCTAATCCTAAATACATAAAACCTAAGCACATAAATCTATGGTGGAGACCTAGCGCATACAAACCTATGGTTTTAAAACTATGTCATTATTTCAGACTATCATTATAAACATATGTAATAAACCATATCAGTCTAATCATCAGAGCTTGATGACACGAGCAAAGTTAAGTTGTAGGTGGCATGTGAACATTTACTGTGCACTTTGTGCAGCTGGCCACTAGGAGACTGCAACCATCGGGCGCAGTTGACCGCAGATAGTTGTCAGATGCGAGAGTCACCGCACAGTTGTAGAACTGCTGAGACCTAACATGTAAGGTGACTGTCAGTCACCATACTACCAAAACAACCTGTCAAATGTAGTCAGTCAACCACTCCATCATTTGCAGAACAGTCGGGCTAATTTTAGTCCAAATTTTATATTTGGATTTTGTTGTTATATGTGTGCTATGCTTAATGTAACCACCATGTAAAAAAACCATAAGGTGTTCCCTTTTATAAGACTGAGAACCTGATCCACCTAATTCATTCAACCATTTTCTATGAATAGGACCAATAAGTTGAGATTGAACCTGCATTGTACTATAAATTACACCTATTGCTTATGATGAGGAGGAGGAGTGATTTTGAAGGTTTGTATTCAGAATTTTGTAAGAGAGAGGAAGTTTTGTTTTCAGTATAACTTGGACGTCTGGGGGTGGAATTTGGTGCTGAGATAGGAATTGGAAAGCTAGGAGGGAGATGTTTATATTTACAGAGACTAGAGGTGCCTGCAAGCACATTTAGTCTAGTGAATTTCTGTGTAGATAGTTCCTTGGATCATTCCTTATTAAAATGAACACCCATCTTGAATGCAGACCCGAAGACATATTCCACCAGGGATGAACTCTGTAATCAATGCCTGTTGTCTTATATCTCTATTATTTGCTGCAAATTCATGTTTAATTGTGCTTCTCAAGTTCTGGATTAATTCCTAAAATTAATTGCTTTCCTTCACTCTTCCCAACTAAGCGATCAAGTTAACAATCAATTCACTTTGGAAAATATTGAGTCGTATTTCATATCAGCCAAATGAACAAGTAAATTAAATGAAAAATGGATGGTAATTTTTTTTTATTAAGTAGGATGTCTTAGGACCCCATTATATGTGTATTCACTCGAAAATACCTCTATTAACACGTGCTAATAAATTGCATAAAATTACTAGCCTAAAAACTGTTAGGATATTTCGACACCTAGGAAATTGTTAAGAATAACTTAGTCTAGTGTAGAGTTAGGTAAAGTGTGTTTCTTTGCTATGTACATTTTTAACTTATAATATGACATTCATGATTTGTAGTGATCCGAAGGTTCACTCTCTCCTCAGTATTAACGATAGTTGATATGTGGCTTAACACCTGATTGATCCATGATATCTATTTAAACAACATGGAGGGTCATTTGTCCGGTAACCGTTTACGAGAGAAATATATGTAACTTTTCTTTTTATATTAATAAATTTCCTGAAGTGGCCGTGTTGGCTCAGCTGGTGAACTGTTTCCCTCTTCGAGGGTTTTACCACGTGATAATATTGGTGTATTGATTTGTGATCTGTTTGTGCTATTTGTGAGCACTGACCTTTAGTTTTTGATCTATGAAACTTAGCCTGTGTATTCCTACATGGTGTCAAAGTTATGTTGAGGGCCACATCCATTGTTGATAAAAATTTGAAGCTTTTTTGACTGCATGCAACTGTTTTTTTTTAGATATAGTATTTCTGAAGATTTTTTGGGCTTGGAGAACTGCTCTGTTGTGTATGGAGCATATGTTATAGTGAGGTATGCCTTTCGTTTAACGTGAAAAATGTTTCTGGTTGCCCAAGTTATGTCAGTTTAGATATAGAGGTATAAAGTATCTATTTTGCATTTTTATATGTTAATAGTTATGCTTATTTTAGTTCCCTCTGTTTATTTTGGTCTTTAGGTTTTATTTATTTTCCAGATGTATACCCTATTATCTGCATATGCTCTTTTCTCTATGCTGTGTGCAATCTCCGCAAATCAGAAACAGGAAAAAATGGATTTTTTTGCTACGTATGCTCTTTCTCCGCGTCTTTGTGCGATCTCGAGAAATCAAAAATAGTGAAAAAATAGATAGTTGTTGGTAAGGCTAACCGAAAATATAAAATTCTACCTTAAGGATTTTATTTTGTTTTTTTTTGCTCCTTTTTTTGTGTTTTTTGTGCAGGAAAAAGCATGCACACTGAAGAGTTAGAGGAAAAAAAAAAAACCTTCCTCCTTTCAGACAATTACATAATCCTTTTACTATCTCACTTGGTGAGAAGTTAGTTTATGAGAATAGAGGTCCTCGGTTCAAGTCCCTTTCTCAAGCTTCTTTTGTAAAAAGAAATTGTTAAAGTGGTGGGATTTTTTTTAAAGTTGAACTTCATCATCAAATTGCAAACCGTTCCTATAACTATTCGACATTTACAACTTAGTTTTTTCAAAACAACATAAATCCTTCATCCAGAAGCTTTTTTTCAAGCCGTTTTTTTTTATCAGCCTATTTTTTCGAGATCTATCCATTGGAGTAGTTATTCTCAACCTTTTCTTAGCTTCATTTATTTAAAAATTGAAAGTGCATGTCCAATTATTCTTAACGGCACCAATTATTTCCAATGGATACCTCACACGATAGATATACTTAGAAGTAAAGGGCTTTATAGAAGAGCCACAGGACAAGAAACTAAACCTTCTGTTGATGATAAATTCTCTAAATAGGAAAATAAACAAGATCAAGCACGAGGGTTGATATGAATGTCCATTGCTCAAGATCTTTGATTTCATATCCTTGACATTGACACCCCTCATGAAGCCATGGATAAGCTAAATACTGTCCTTGGCATTCAAAATAAAATTAGGGTGCACCAACTTGAAAATAAGTTGCTTACTTTGGACCCCAATAATTTCTCCTCTATTCAAGAATTTTTTTCCAAATTGAGGACCCTTGGACTTCTTGTTGAAGGTTGTAAGGTCAAAAAGGAATATTGTCGCCTCATCTATTTCATTATTGCTAAGCTTGGCCCTGCATACTCTGTATTTGTTTCCACCTTACATTCCACTAGAGAAGCCATCATTTCTCTAGGAACCACCTACAAGAACCCCTCTTTTGATGCCTTTTTTGATTCTTTGATAAGAGAACAATAAAAACTCTTACACCTTCATCTTATCACTTCTGGAAATGCTTCTAAGAAAGCCTTAGCAGCCCAATAGCAACCATATCAAAAGAATCCCAAGAAGCAGTATCCTAAAAAGTATGGTCCAAAACCAAAGAAGGGTCCTAAGCAATTTCAGCCGCAAACTGAAAAAGAAACTCACCAAAATGATAAGGCAAATAAAAAAAAGGGAAGAAGACAGATAGACATTGAAACTTTTGCAATCGTGATGGCCATATAGAGTCCAAATGTTTTAAGAATATGGAAGCCTTAGAAGCAACAATGAAGAATCACGACATCAATTCGGAGCACTCTTCATATTCATCTTTAGGAATGGCACTTTTCGCTTATGGTTATCAAGCATGAAGATCTGGTTATGCATTAAATGTATCTTCTTCTTCTCATTCTCATGAGTGTCTCATTGATTCTGGAGCTTCCTAAACCAAACCTATTTATGTTGGTGATGATATATCTCTTAATGTTGTAGGATGTGGAACCATTCATCTTGATAATGGTCAGTTTAATGATGTACTATGTGTTCCTATCTTGTCATGCAACCTTCTCACTATTTATTAGATAACACATTTAGGTGAAGCAAAAATAGTATAATTCTCACCTCATGACGTTTTAATCAAGGACCTCAAAGATCCTATACATATTTTAGCTACTACCATTGCTGATGATTCCACAAGCTTGTATAATTTTGACAACTTTGGGTCATCTTGTCTTCCCTCCATTTTTTTTCATAAAGATGATGTGAGGAAACTTTGGCATGAGAGATTTGGTCACTTAAACTATCGCTCTCTTCAAACTCTATGTAAGGAAAATATGGTGATGGGTCTTCCTATGGTATCTTGCCGAGATGGTGTTTTCTCCGGATGTGTACTCGGAAAACATCATCGGGATAATTTTGAAAAACATGCCTCTTGGCATGCTTCAGCCTCTTTGCAACTTGTGGACAGTGATTTATGTGGTCCACTTCCCGTTGTTTCTTTCTCTGGTTGCAAGTACTTCTTAACTTTCATTGATGATTTTTCCAAACACAATTGGGTATACTTATTAAAACTCAAGAGTGAACTTTTTAACATGTTCTTGGCCTTTAAGGCCTTTGTTGAGAAACAATATGGACATCCAATTCTTAAGTTAAGATCAAATAATGGAGGAGAATATGTTAACAACAAATTTATCAACTTATTCATTGATCATGGCATTCAATTGCAACATATTGTTCCATACACTCCACAACATAATGGTATAGTTGAAACGAAGAATTGCACCTTAAAAGAAATGGCTAATTATATGCTTCAATCTAAAGAACTCAGTCTCAGTTTTTGGGCAGAAGCAATTAACTGTGCAAATTACATAGTAAATCACACTCCTACTAAGGTTTTAAAGAATATAACTCTAGAAGAAGCGTGGAGCTCAATCAAACGAGATTTAAGTCACTTTCGTGTTTCTGGAAGTGATTCTTGGTCCCATATTCCAGATGTGAAACATAAAGCCTTATAAATTAAGAGTGAAAAATGAATTTTTGTTGGATATTCCGAAGATGTCAAAGGATATAGAATTCTTCAACTAGAATCCAAAAATATAATCATTGGAGGAGATGTAAAATTTGATGAAAATATATTGGCCTGTGAGCCTAGTTCGGCGGCTATGTCACATTGGGCCTACGAGCCTGATTCGGCATATTTACCACCTCTCTCCCTCTCTTCTATTTTTAATAGCATTCCTTCTAGTTTAGATGATGACAGTGAGGATGAAAATCCTCCTCAACCCCTTGAAATTATTTTTTTTACTCCATAGCTTCCAAGATGGGTCTGCTCTACTCGGGATGCAGTAGGTTCTCTTGCAGGTGACCCTGCAAATCAACGATGTACATGTTCTTAGTTTGAGAGAGCCTCTTCCTTATTGGCTCAAGTTTCATAAAATACTGATCCAAAAACCCTTGAAGAAGCTTTCGGTCATCCAGATTGGGAAGAATCTATGAATGAAGAATATCGTTCCTTATTGGTGAGTGATACTTGGGATCTTGTTCCTCTTCAAAAAGGAAGAAAACTTTTCAGATGCAAATGGGTGTACAAAACAAAGTTTGGACCAGATGGAAAATTAGATAGACATAAAGCTCGTCTTGTTGCTAAAGAATTTTCACAAGTTGAAGGCATTGACTATACTAAAACCTTCTCCCCTATTGCCAAAATGAATTCTATCTACCTTGTTCTTTCCCTTGTTTCCTCCTTTAAATGGGAAGACCATAAGATAGATGTTGAATCCACTTTCTTACATGGATATTTGCATGAAGAAATATACATGGAACAACCCCCTATATTTATCCAAAATGACTCTAGCCTTGTTTGTCACCTTAGGAAGTCTCTCTATGGTCTCAAACAAGCTCCTCGGGCTTGCTATGCCAAAATGGGTAGATTTCTATTAGATAATGGCTTTTCTAGGTGTCATTCTGACAACACTATCTACACCAAGAAAGTGGGTAAGTCCTTCACCATCCTTGTTCTTTATGTTGATGATATTATCCTTACTAGTATTGATCCAAACCATATAAACCATGTGAAGTCTAGCCTCAAAAATAATTTTGAAATGACAGACTTACTACAGTTTCATTATTTCCTTGGTCTTCAAGTCTTGCAATCCAAAGAAGGCATTACCCTTGCTTAGTCCAAGTATGCCTATGATCTTCTACACCGATTTCACATGGAAGACTGTAAGTCAGCCCCTTCTCCCTTTTAGTCTAGAGTCCAGATTTTAGTCACTTGTACTACCCCTCAAGTTGATGCTACCTTATATCCTCAACTTGTTGGTAAAATTGTGTATCTAACCCATACCAGTCTTGACCTTTCCTTTTCCATTGGTCTTGTTGCTTAGTTTATGCAACAACATCATGAAAGTCACCAGAAAGAAGCTAAAAGAATACTTCGATATATTTGAGGTACAGCTCAATTTTGGATTCATTACAGTGCAGGAGCATCTCCATTGTTGATTGGTTTCACTGATTTTGATTGGGCTGGTGACCCTGAAGATCAAAATTCTACTACAAGATATGTATTCACTCTTGGTTCAGGACCTATAGCTTGGTCTTGTAAGAAAAAAAGTGAAATCTCTCTTTCTTTGGCTGAAGCAGAGTATCATGGTGCAATTGAAGCTAGCAAGGAAGCCATGTGGCTTCGTCAGATCCTGTCCGAATTTTGTCTTCATAAACAACATCCAACTACACTTTGGTGTGATAATTAGAGTGCCATTCAGCTATGTAAAGATGTAGCTCAACATCAGCATCTGAAACACATTGAACTCCACATAAAGTTCATCATAAAGCTCACTCATGATCATGTTACTGAAGTGTAGTACTGTCCAACCAATGATCAAGTAGCCAATATATTTATAAATGCACTCACAGAAGCGAAGTTTATAAAACATCTATCCATGCTTGGAGTTAAGGAATGTTTTCATTAAGGGGGGATAGGCTCTAATGCCTCCTTCCCTCTCCTATTGTGTCACTTCTTTAAATCCTTCAATCCTATCCCAATTTGTTCTTAAGGGGGGATGTTAGGATATTTCTACACATAGGAGATAGGCTCCCTTTGTGTCACCTTTGTAAATCCTTCAATCCTATCCCAAGTTGTTCTTAAGGGGGGATGTTAGGATACTCTATTGTAGAGTTAGGTAAAGTGTGTTTCTTTACTATGTACATATGTAACTTATAATCCGACAATCACGATTTATAGTGATCCAATGGTTCACTCTCTCCTTAGTATTAACGACACTTGATCCATGGCTTAGCACCCAATTGGTCCATGATATCTATTCAAAGAGCATGGAGGGTCATTTTTCCGGTAACCGTTTATGAGAGAAACATATGTAGCTTTTATTTTTATATTAATAATTGCTTAAAGTGGCCGCGTTGGCTCAGCCCATGGACTATTTCCCCCTTCAAGGGTTTTAACGATGTGATATTACTAGTGTACTGATTTTTGATCTGTTTGTGAGAGTTGACCTTTGGTTTGTGATCTACAGAACTTACCCTGTATATTCCTACAAAAACTCGAAATTCAAGAACTACTGAGCTAGTTAACGTATCAAATTCCTAGTCTAATAAAGCGAAAATGAAATCGGGTAATTTTTTTTGTAAAATTTAATGTTTTTTTGACCTAATACAAGTGGAATAAGCTAAAATTAATCTTGTTAACACATTCTAAAAAATATCATAAAATTATCACTATTTTGCTGAAAGGGACTTCCAGAAATCCTAGATTCGTGAACTAGTAACCCAATCCAAGTAGCTCGATGATTAAGATGAGTTTTAAAATTTATTATAAGCATTCATAGTGCTTGCGACTCTATAGGTAATCTACAAAAAAAATCATTTCAAGCATTTAACCAATATAGCCTACGTCAAAAGAAGCATGAACAATAAATGCATAAACAAGATATGCAAGAGAAAAAGACATTGAAAGGACGTAAAGAAATTGTGTAAGAGGGCTATGAGGCTCCTAGGATGGCCAAGACCAGGGAGACTTAGAGTCATATGGAAGAAACCAAGATTTAGAAGCTAAAAATGGCACCAAACTCCATTATTTGAATCTATCCAAGTACACCCATACCAGAAATGAAAGTGGAGGTGCAAAAAATAAGTTTTCTCCACAATAAGACTAAAAAATACATGCCCCTAGAGGAAAATTAGAATTGGTATTTATAAAAATTTATGGGGAATACCTCTTGTTACAATTTATTTTGTCACCATGACATTTAACTATATATATGGGTTCATCATTACCTATAATATGGTCCCTTAGAGGTCAAAACCCCCAACGTTCCTAAACCAATTCTTGGAAATTGGAAAAAAGCTCATTAAAACCCTAAAAAGTATCACTCTGCTCTTTTCCTAGCCATTGCCTGCAGTACCATGGTTTATTGTTCTATAGCCTATGTCACATCCCACACGTTTTTCTTATAAAACCTGCGGACCCCCATAAACAGTCAAATAAAGTAAAAAGTAAGTTCTAGAAGTCCAACTAGAGGAATATTATCCCAACTAGAAGCTTCTAGAGGCGCGGGCAGTTTGAGCTTCATCCTATAATCATGAGCTCTATCCCTTCACTCATGGAGTTTATCCCTTGGTATTTGGAGCTCAAATCCCTTCATGAGAGGAATACATCCCCCTCTTCATGGAACACAAACTACCTCCATTTCTCTATAAATTGAGCTCAGGTTTCAGTTTCAAGGGTAGCTGGTAGATTGAGAGACTAAAGGGTAGACATACATATTAGTTTATGAAGAATTTCATAAGAGAGCATACTCTCTATACTAGTCATTTTGGATATGAGAATGATTACACACTCATGTCTATAACTTCATGCTTCTTAAGAGAGAAGATGGCTTGTTAATCTGAGGAGGAATGATTGTTAGGACCCCAAAAGAAGTTATATAACATCAGGGCCAAAGGTTGTAAGGTTACTTCTTTAAAAAAAGTTAATATAAATGGATTCCACTTTCTCATTAAATTTTTCATATATCTATTTGAGTAATTCTATTTTCAGATTCCTTGATCACTGAGATAGATTAGTGTTTTCTAAATTATTATATCTTGTAGGTGCATTTAATCCTTTTATTTGTCTTTGATTGCAGGTCTTTCATGTTGAAGTGACCTCTTTTGGAGCAACTAGATAGAATATTAGAACAAGCATTAGACTCCAGGTAGGGGCATGTCCTCATAATTGTTAATTAATAATTTTGAATCATAAATGATCTAGAGAAAATGGTTTACATTTGGTTGTTCGTTTCTAGATAACCTTAGGATACTAGGGAGATCGTTCTTGTCCACAAGAAGGATTTATCCACATAACAAAATGGCGACCATACTAGGGAAAATGAACTTAGTTTTCCTTTTTTATTTTTATTTTGACTTTTGAACAATTTTTCTGATTTTTATTAGTCTAAAACTAGGTTGGGTATATAACTTATTAGAGTCCCTGAATAAGTAAATCTGAATTTTTATTTTTTCTATGTTTTTCCTAGCCTCCACAATTTTTGTTTAAAAACATAGTGGTAGCATCGGTAGTTTTTAGTTTAGAATAGTGAAGTACTGCACCTTGCTCCATTAGAAAATGCAGACTTCTAGAAAATTTTTGAAAAATTAAAAATTCTATTTTCAGAGCTAGATTACTAGATTCTCTGTATTTTCCCCAACTTGTCTTGACTGTCAAAGCCTTATGTGTTAATTTCTTTGATCATTTCTTGTCTCTGAGTATTTTTTCATCTTATTTGCATTTTATGAGCGAGTGTTTGCTCTAATTTCTTACCACTCCATATTAGAAACCATCATCTACCTTATCTTACTTGTATGTTGTTGTTTTCTTGCCAAGCCATTGAATTCTTGCAACCCTTGCTTTGATGAAAATTGAGTTTTATTTTCATTTGCAAATTCCAAAGAGTCTTAAGCTTACTAAGGCTTGAATTATCTCTAGATGTTTTGATTTTTTTTTCTAAGATAAGCAGAAGGTTTCTTGGTTTGATCACAAACTAAGAAAAATGTCCTCAAAACTTTTATATAGAGTTCAAACTTGGTGTTTTCTTTTAGTTTTGAATTTTATAGGAGTTTTTGATAAAGTTTTCTTTTTGGAAAAAGGTTTGTTAAATGATTTTTAGTTTCTGATTTGTTTGATTAAAGGATTTCATTTCAAATGAGTGATTGATCATTTTTACGAAATTGAGTTCTCAAAGAAATCGTCTTTTTTTCAAATATTTTTTTTATAAGAGAAAGAGTTGGTTCTTTGAAAGTTATCTAAATCTCTCAAATATTTCTTTTAGATAGATTTCATTGAAAAGAAAAGAGTTTCAGTTTCATTTAGATGCATATTAGCGTATTTTTGAGTCGGGTCATAAAACATCATCAAAGTTTCACTTCCATACCTTCTGTCTTAAGAAACAACCAAATTAAAAACATCGCTTAAATTAAAATCAATCTAGATATTTTTACATTTTCTAGGGCTCTTTTCCACCAACATAGCTTAGGAAAGTGTCTTGGAACAGGCTGTAACTAACATTCCAAGACAGTTAAAATGAAAAAGTAGTAATCTTGTAGTAGGAAAAATCCAATTGTAGCATGTATGCTTCGGGAAGCTCTTCTTAAAATAGTCAGGCACGAGATCATGTCTGAACTAGTGAGGTAATCATACCTATCTCATTGAGAAAGATAACAGATGTGCACGTATTAAAAATTGTAAACCTCGGATAGACCATTGTCGAGGAACCTTGGGTCACTTGTTGGTAAAACTTGGATTATCTCAAGGAGCCTTCAAGGGGATTGAGCTAGCTACTCTGCCCTTGCATGTATATCGAATTGGAGACTATTCCCCCAAGTACATTTGTTCCCGTTGGTGACTTTAGTGGCTAAAAACCTTAGGATTTTTTCCCAAGGTGACGGTGAAGGGAAGGTCCCACTGTACCTAGAGCACACATTGGCTAGACTCACTTGGAATTTCCAGAGGGTTCTCTTCACTTTGAGATGGTTTAAGTGGAGAAAATTGCACTAGACTATTTCATTAAGTAGGTTGTTAGGGTAATTGTTCCAACCACCATTTTTGCATTAAAATTCTACGACATTAGATTACATCACCAACTAGTGTTTTTAGTGTGGGAATCCACTCTTTGTGTGTGGATTATTCTCTTAGATTTTGTAGGTGTGTGATCAATTTGATTGTTTCCGTAGAGAATTTAGGACATTTTATTGAAATTTTCTTTGATTTCATGTGTTAAAATTTGTAAATCCTGGCTAGATTACCTAGACAATCATGTAGAATGCAGGGGAAACCCCCTGAGTACACACCAAGGCAGTTAGAAAGACTTAAATATAAAAAAGGACAAACATTAGGGACTGGATCAACTGAACACGAAGAAACATCAATAATTTTTCATCTTGAATATGAAGTAGATCAACCTCGAACAACAGAAAGTACTCCAATAAGAGTTTCAATTTCTAAACTAGCTAAACTTGTTTCTACAACTACTGAACTATCAGCTACTCATCCTGAAATTTCTAAACTAGAAATTGAACCTACTATATTAGAGATTACTTCCGTGTTCATTACTCCAACCCCTCATTGTCCTGATTCACCTAGATTGAAGTAGTGTATCACTGAAAATATTCCTCTTCATCTCATTAGTATTGAATAAGTTACTAAGACTGAAGAAGAAGTTGTTCTTCCTTCACATTAGGAACCTTTATATCTTAGGCTGAGTGAATCAATTTATTATAGTCCTTTCAAAAAATATCCTTAGTATTCTCAGTTGACAGACTTTCTACACAATACTTTCTAAACTATTCACCACCCCTAATTCATTTTTATGCTATACCAAGAGGTTATAGACCTCCATTAAACATGTATGGTGAGTCATCCATGTTTTCTGCATCTCCAGAAACATATTTGTATGCTGGTCCATCTGTCATTGTGGGATACTAGTCTCTTTTTGATACTTTCTCAGGGGCAGCTCCTTCTCCCGAAAAACGTATACCATCATTTGGTCCAAATGAATCAAATATGGAAAATTTGAACGTGGAAAAATTTTACATGATGTCTGGAAACATTCCAAACCCTAACCCTGAAGGTAGTAATTTACCACTTGGGGCACAACCTCAAGTTAGTAACTTACCTCCTAGGGGGGAAACCTCAAGGATAGTACATACCTCAAGTTCAATATCAACCTCAAGGAAAATACATACCTCAAGGTCAATACATACCTTAGGTTCAATATCAACCTCAAGGTCAGTACCTAGAACAAAAATTGTTTCAAGGAGGTGGGAATTATCCAGCTAATTATCAAACATATGTTCCAAATTATCAACCTGGTTATGGTCCTTCTTATGCACAACCTTCAATGGGACCTTCATATCCCATAGTAAATACGGTGTGGGATCCATCCCAAGTTCAACAGAATTTGTAACCTAATGTGCAGGTACCATATTATCAACCTGGACAACTAATTGGTTACAGTCAAATCCAAGAACTTGTCCAACATGTCCAACCTACTGTACAGGTACCTACATCTGGTACAGTTCAGTAGCCTGGTCCGATTACACCTAGAACTTCACCACAAACTATTGCACCAACTTCTGCTCAAGCTAACACACCCATTCTTGGAGTTTCTTTAGCTCCTATTTCTATAGCCCCTCAAGTATCACAACAAATACCTATAGTTTTTGCACCACAACCTAGACCCATAGTTCAAACTATTGTTCAGATGCTTGCAGTTCAACCTGGTACAAGTACAGTTATAACAAGCCAACCTCAGTTTGTTTATCAACCATACCAAGGGAAGTATCAATATGGACTTGTAGCACAAAATCTAGTATATCAGCCTCAACTGTACCCTGGGTACACGTATCAGATACCTACTCAACCCTAGTATGTTCAAACAAATACTGGTTATTCAGGATTCGAACCTTATGGTATTCGATTTAGAAAATTTTACACCAAGACTCCCTCATCAAATGGCTTTTGATATTCCAGTATTAGTCAAAAACAGACATTTCTTTCATACTGTAATTGATGAGGGAGCATCCATGTGCATAATGTCATTAAATTTTTGGAAATCACTTGGTTCTCTGACACTTAACCAATCTCCAACAATCCTTAAAGCTTTTGATGGAAGAGGATTCCATCCATATGGAATTTTTCATGATCTACCTATAGTGGTCGAAGGTAAAACAGTTAATTTAGATGTGAAAGTCATTGATGCCCCTCTGGATTACAACCTTCTTCTAGGTCGAAGTTGGTCTTATTATATTACTGTTGTCGTGTCATGTATCTTTCGGTTAATCATTTTTCATCATCAAGGAAATATTTTGAATATTGATTAGCTCTCATATTATTTAATGGGAACTTTTTCTATACCTCCACCCAACGTACTGCATACTACTTCTCATATCAATATGATTTCATGAGCCACTATTCCATTTGATGATCCTTCGATAGTGCCTTCAGAGTCAGAAATGGATTCATTCAATGGCGAGATGCCTTTGAGTCCTTTTGAGATAGCATATCAAGAAGTACAGTCATTCTATAATACAACTTCAAATGATTTTGATCCAATGAATGTGATCAATGAAGAATCTTCTTCACTATCAAGCTCATCCTTGACATCAATTTCTGATCCTTTTCAAAACGTCTTTCATACTGATGAAAGTATTCGATAATTTTTGTCTATGGATGAATTACCCTAGGATGTTCTACATCATAGATCTTCATTTTTACCTGAACCTGATAGGTTTGAAAATTATTTTTCATCTATTTTTATAGTTGATTATGTCATGGAACCAGAGAATCCCATCACAATTACAAATTTGGATTCTGATATTAATTTGGGAAACATTTATACCATTGTTCCTATTGAGATATTAGTTAAACTTGGAGTTGTTGAAAACATTCATATAGGTGCTTCATGTACAATCGATGAAATTAATATATATAAAGCCCTATTTTGAGAATTCCAAGACCTATTTTCCCAGTCCTATGAAGATATGCCAGGAATTGATCCAAAAATTGTCATTCATGAAACAAAGACATACCCAGTTTGTAAACCAATTAGGCAAAGATTATGTCTGATACATCCATGAAAAGCTGCTGCTATAAAATCTGAAGTTGAAAAAATGCTACGAGTAGGATTTATTTATCCAATTCCTTTAATAGATTGGGTATCTAATATAGTTCATGTTACCAAAAAACAAAGGACTATACGAGTATGTGTCGATTATAGGGATATTAACAAAGCTTGTCCAAAGGACAATTATCCTACTCCCTATATCGACCAAATCATTGATGATTGTGCTGGAAATGAAATGTTTTCATTTATGGATGCATTTTTCGGATACAATCAAATAAACATAATCCCTGCTGATCAACCAAAAATAACATTCATTTCTCCTTGGGGAAATTTTTCTTATTGTAAACTACCTTTCGGATTAAAGAATGCTGGGGAAAATTTTCAAAGGGAAATGTCTTACGCTTTTCATGAGATTTAACACATTATGAAACCTTATCTAGATGATTTATCTGCTCACTCATTGAACAGGGAAGATCATCCTACTCATTTATGAGAAATTTTAATGAGATGTATACATTACAGGATTCGTTTGAATCCACACGTGTGTTTTTTGTGTGCAATCTGAGCACTTATTAGGATTTTTTGTTTCCAAATCCGACATTCATGTCGATCCCTCGAAGGTTGAGGCCATCATTAATTTACCTCCTCCTTCCACACTTTTCCAACTCCAAGTTTGCAAGGGAAAGCAAACTTTATGCGTAGATTTGTCCCGAACTATGCTGAGTTAACAAAAAATTTTACCAGGTTGTTGAAAAAAAATGTTCCTTTTATTAGGGATGAGATTACTGATCGAATTTGATGCTTTGAAACATGTGTTAACCCATGCCCCATTATTGCATCCACCCATTTACAACCAGGACTATTTTTTATACCTAGCAGCCTCTAATTCCACCATTGGAATAGTATTAGTTCAAGAAGATGAATTTCACAATGAGCATGTGATTTACTATCTAAGTTGAAATCTCAATCCAATGGAGAGTAAATATTCACATGTGAACAAATTGGCCTTGGAATTAGTTCATGTTGTCCAAATATTTCGTCATTACATACTATTATGCAAGACGATTGTCTTTTCTAATTACAACACAATGATGTACATTTTGAAAAAACAATTACTTGGGGAAAAATACTCTAAATGGATTGTCATCCTACAAGAGTTTGATTTGGAATTTGAAAAATCTAAATCAAATAAATCCTTAGTGTTCGCAGAAATGATGCATGACTTTCCCAATACTGAGATGGAAACTATGGTAGAGAATCCCATTGTAGATGAATCTTTGTTTCTTTTCAGTACGTTAGATCCATGGTATGGAGATATCATAATTTATATTTAGACCCAAACCTTTCATCTTTAACGTTGACATTTAAATCGACGAAAGATCTGTTACCAATCACATCAATACAATATTGTTGGAGACACACTTTATCGTCAGGGAGCGGATTTTGTTTTTCAACGTTGCCTAACTCATGAAGAAGTTGAAAGGGTTCTGAATGACTGCCACTCTGGAGCATGTGGTGGTCATATGCTTGGGTATGCCATAGCCCAAAACATATTGCGCACTGGCTATTTTTGGCCGTCATTATTCAAATATTGCATTCTCCTGATTCGAAAATGCCACAAGTGTCAGAGATTTGATCGAAAGATGCATGCACCACCAGGTCCTCTTCACCCCATAATTGTTTTCGGTCCTTTTTCAAAGTGGGGCATTGATTTCATTACATGTAACCCTCACTCGCCCGGGGGGGCATGGGTATATTATTCTTGCTGTAGATTACTTTACTAAATGGGCCGAGGTGATGCCTACATTCGCGAAAGATGAAAAAACTACAGCTATGTTCATATTCAATCATGTGATTGCTCGTTTTGGTGTACCCCAAGCTGTTATCACTGATCATGGAAGTCATTTTCAAGATATAATGATGACCAAACTTTTTGATCAACTTGGCCTGCGCCATGATAAATCTGCTCCATATTACCCGCAAGCTAATGGTCAGGTTGAAGTTGTTAATAAAGTTTTAACCATCATGATCAAAAGGATAATCAGAACTCACAAATCGAATTGGAATACCATTCTTTTTTTTGCGCTATGGGTATACTGAACCTCAGCAAAAGCTACAACATGATTCATTACTTTTCAACTGGTTTACGGATTGGAAGCTGTGTTACCCATTGAATGAGCAATACTGTCACTCCAATTAGCCATAGTGTTACTACCAGCTAAGTTTGAAGAGGAAAAATGCTTTTTGTACTTAGCACAATTAGATGAAACTCGACACACTGCTGTGTTAGCAACCAAATCTCATAAAAAACATGTTAAAGCTTAGTATGATCGAAGTGTTACACCTTGTGTTTTTTCAGAAGGTTACCTAGTCTTAGTATATGATCAAGCTAATGATAAGCTAGGAGCTGTGAAATTCAAACCAGTGTGGCATGGTCCTTACATTGTCAAGCGAGTTCTTGCCAAAGGGGCTTATGAATTGACTGATTATGATGGGGTCTATTTAGGTAAACCTAGAAATGGACTTTATCTGAAGAGATATTATGCTTGACTCTTGTGTGAAGGTCTCACTTGTATATTAGTTATTTTTCTAGTTAGATGCCTTAGATTAGATGAGTGTGTCTAGCTCAAGTTTTCTTTTACTACTATCACTACCTATCTTGATTACTCTTGATATTGCAGATATAGACATCCCTCCAAATGTACATTGGTTTTGCTGATGGCGCCTATCATAGCATATTGAATATTTCTTCCGCAGCCTCGATGAGTTAGTTTCTATGCATGGGTAAGCCTTGATCAAACAATGAATAATATTGCAGAATATAGAGCAGTGATTGAGTTATTATCTAATTCCATTTCATTTGGTATTCATATTTTGATCATTAGGCTAGATTTGGAACTCATTGTATTACATTTAAACAGAGTATGCGCAATTAAAAATCCAGTGTTATTAAGATTATTTTTGAAGGTTCATCTCTTGGAAAGTCATTTTGATTACATCGAATATCAACACATTTAAAGAAATTAAAACACATTGGTTGATGCATTAGCTAATCGTGTTATAAATAGAAATTTACAATGTTAAAATAGTAAAACAAAAAAACGTTCGATACATGTTGAACAAGATAGTCAGAGAAATTTGTAATATCATAGATAGGAGTTTTTGTTTTCAAAAAATATTACATCATCTGCGATCATAGGTTTAAAAAACCTTATGATCTGCAAGATACTGATACAAAAAAAAAATATGACAATCCACGATGATCATCTACTATCCATGGTGATGATCATGGTAGTAAACTATCGCAGGCTCCACCTTGCGTAGGAATCCCCTAAATTGGCTAGGGACACCAGTAACAGGTCTCTAGAGATGAAGAGGAATGTCATCCATCGATGTCTTAGGGATATCTATAGTCAACCTCTCTAGGTTGTGCTCCATGTCAATAAGGATTTCTACTGCCTGATCTTGTGTCTGTGCGAAGGGCTTTGTTTGCCACCTTTCAAAGCAGCAGAGTGTAGTTGGCCTTCATGGACCAACATTTGCATTTAAATTTTTGTTATCAGTATTGGAAGATTTAAAATAAAATAAAATTTAGAGTTAAAACACATCAAAATTATTTGTTTGCCTGATTCATCCCATTTTTCCCCTGGAGGTAAGGAAATTTCGGGATCACCTCTAAAATCGGTACCTGCATATGGGAAATCATCAATTGTGAATATTTGGTTATAAAGCCACATAAAATATGCAGGAATAAACCAAACCACCATGCTGCCATTTCCACCATGGAGGGCCATCCATGCAACCCATCGTACCATACGAGGTTCTCTAATTTCACCACGATCAACAGGTGTAAGTTGAAGGGCGAGGAATGGTATCCTCTCCAGAGCAAAAGAGATCAGGATGGCACCATATCAAAATTTTCTCAACTTTGAATTTTTTTCCTTGGTCAATTGGCCTTTCATGTTGGCCAGTACCCCTTCACACCAGTTGAAAATGTTACCTCAAAAACATTCAACTAGGTTCTGCATCTGAGACTTGGTGGCCACATGTGGAGTCGCACTTCCACACAATCTAGTTACTGTGAATGTAACTACTTTAATATCAAGATACAAGATAGTGTTTATGTCAATACGGATATCCTTTGGATCTTCTGTCTCATTGCAAAATTCTTGCTTGTAACTAGCAACGGTTAGGCCACCCTACCTAGCTCCAAACAAAGAAATATGTTCTCCTCTTTCAGACAATCCAGTGAGAAAGTAAATATGTTCGAGCTCAAGTTCGAGTTGATGATCTCTAATGATAAAACACTGGTCTTGAACATCCCATTTGTTCACCAGCCATGTCATCAGTTCCACTTGTGCCCTCATGCCTTGAATTGCCCAGGATTTATACAATCTGTAATCTCTCAGCACACGCAGTGTGTCTTGATCATTCATAGCTACATCTTTGTGCTCATGTTCTCTCCTCTCCAGCATTGTGGAATAGTCTACAAATCCACACATTTGAAGATTAGAAGCTTTTAGAGTGTGAATCTTTAACCATTTTTGTTAGAAAAGATAAATTTTTATTTTTTCACAACACCTCCATAGTTTTTATGCAAATACAGTGCATATGTCCACACGTTCTCTACATGAAAACCGTGGCCAATTCTGACGACTTTCAATTTGAGTGGTCGATTCTCCCATTATCACCTCCGGAACATTTTTTGCCAAAAGCTCTCAATTTAAAATTCTGAATACAAAAGGTGAAAATCACTTTGTTAAACCACTTTTTATAATATTTTTTGAATTAATAAAATATTATTTTATTTATTTTCCAATTTTAAAATATATTTTTCAAATGTTTTTACTTATTCGAAATAGGTATGTTTAATCTTTCGAGTTTTTGTGCAGAATACAGATTTCTCTGGTGAAAATAATTATTTCGATGATGAGTACACTTTTATCACTTTTTTGATCTCTCGAAAATTATGAAAAAGTGAAACCCTGGAGTTCTCTTTTAAGCCCTTTCTATACTCTCTAAACATGGAAAGATTGTCGAGTACTTGACTATTCGAACTCGTTAAAGGAAATGAACGGTCATCCTCTTAGTATAAGTTGACCCCTTTTCCGGAGTGAAATGTACTATTTACGAAAGAGGTATATGTTGAATAATCATGGTGAACAAAGTTCTCTCCCATATTATTTTATCCTTTTTCGGGCTTGAGAGACTAAATTTATGAAAAAGTACACCCACAGAGTTTTCTTATGTTTTTCTTCTAACTCCCTGAAAACTGAAAAACATCGAGTTTCACCTATACTGGACTCATTAAAACTTAACAGTAAAGGACCTGTCAATTAAAAATAGGAATGAACAACTCCTTCTTAGGGTTCAATTTTAGTACTAATTTGGATTCATTTGAAGGATGAGATTACACAACAAGAAAATGTCATCCTCCTCAAGCTTGTCAAAAATAAAGAGGGACTTGCCAAAAATGGTGGGGAAAAGAGAGAAAATGAATCCACTTCTCACACTTTGTTTCAAAAAGAAGTATACCACTCTTGAACACAACACTTTTGTCACACTCATATCGGGGCTGGGAAAATAGTATCAAGAATATAAGCAATCTTTGTACCAAGCTCTAAAATAATTCTTACAAAGATATAAGCGATCTTTGTACTATAAGTAATCAATTTTCCAACTAAATGTATCAGATGTACTAGGATTTTGCTGCAAATTTTGAATGTTGTTTTAATTTTGATGATTTTTTAAGTGAAATTCAGTAGCCTGCAAAAATCTCTAACTTCCATAGATCATATCTCTGAAAATATTGTGAACCAAGCTTTGAAATTTTGTGATGATGTTCCTCAGGATTTCTTCTTCGCACTCTAAAAATTTCAGCTTCCGAAACTTCGTAGAAAAGAGTTTATAGAGAAACTTCCACGATTACCTGTTTTTAGCAGAGAAACCCTAGAATTCAAAGCTCTGATACCAAATGTCGTGAAACTAGCTCCAAAAATAAAAATAAAAAGAGATATCAGCACCTTAGAAATGAGCCACTTCAAGGGGACAACCTCCAATACATTACATGAATGAACAATTCTTGGATGATACAAATGAAAAAACCTCCGTTCTATATATAGGAGTCGATGGGCCACAATGTAGTCCTAGTGGGGCCACAATGTAACCCTAGATGACCTAACAATAATAATGTAAGGGCACAATAATAAAAATATGGGGGTTACAAGGGTACAAAAATAACAATAATGGGGGCTACACTAACATAATAAGGGACTCCACTATTAATATAGGGACTTAACACTTTCTCTAACAGTTAATCAAACCACATTGAAAGCCTTCAACCAGTTTCTGGGTATTAGCTTTAGGTCAATTGTTACCAAATCATCTACAGTGTCATTATGTGTTCAAGAAACAATTCAAATAAACCATTCATTGCAAACATTTGTCTCCATTCACATTGACCATCCCTGAGTTAGTCCTTGCAAACATTTCTTCAAAACTTGATCTAATGGTTTCGTGTCATGGGCTTTCCTACGACGACTCACATTCTATCGAAGACAACTCGTCATCTAGAAAGTTGATCTAGAATCCTATCAGTACCTTCAGATCTGCATGCCCTAATGGCAGACTTCTCACCTTCGATGATACGTTGCATCATTTACCTTCGATCGAATGATTCTGTGACATGGTCGACTGCAAATAATTCATTCAAACTTCATGGATTGTACTGAGTACTTTGAAAAATATTGTCATTATTAGTGGTTTCTCTCACACTTGTTAACATTTCACATCATTGACTAGTAATCAAGTGATTTCTACCATGTTCAACTTCGACACAATCAATCACATGTATAGAATTGTACTAGTCCAGGAAGTAGAAATCAAGACCCTAGATCTAGTTTCTACCATCTAGACTGCAAGGAGTTTTAGTATTCATTATACAGTAGACCACTTATGACAGATGGCTGCATCCATATTGTGTCTACTATTGATGTAATTCTAAAATCATTTCTGTATCAGAACATGTAGTTAGTTTTGATCTAAGTATGGGAATGCCTACCTTAGTGATAACATATATATATATATATATTTGATTTGAATGTTTTAATATGTTTTTGACCAGTCTGTCAACAATCCAATCCTCAGAAAGATAAATCACTTCACTCTTCAGAGCTACCTCAGATTTCATGCTTTAGGGGGTAATCTATTAGACGCTATTTTTTCACCATGAAATGTAATTGTCTATATGGGTCCATCATTGCCTATATTATGCTCCCTTAGAGGTCAAAAACCTCAAAGTTCGTAAACCAAGACTTGTAAATTGGAGAAAAACTCACTAAAACCCTAAAAATTCCAACTCCTCTCTTTTCCTAGACATTGCCTGCATACCATGATTTATTTTTCTATAGCCTACAGTACATCATGCACGTTCTGCTTATAAAACCTGTGAACCCCTGTAAACAGTCAAATAAAGGAAAAAGTAAGTTCTAGAAGCCCAACTGGAAGCTTCTAGTGGCAAGGGCAGTTCGAGCGTCATCCTATACTCATGAGCTCTATCCCTTCACTCATGGAGTTTATCCCTTGGTATTTGGAGCTCAAATCCCTTCATGAGAGGAATCCATCCCCCTCTTCATGGAACTAAACTACCTCCATTTCCATAAAAAATGAGCTCATGTTGCAGTCTCAAGGGTAGCTGATAGATTGAGAGACTAAAGGTTAGACATACATATTAGCTACTGAAGAATTTCATAAGAGAGCATACTCTCTATACTAGTCGTTTTGGATATGAGAATGATTACACAGTCATGTCTATAACTTCATGCTAGTTCAGAGAGAAGAAGGCTTATCAATATGAGGAAGAACTTGTATAACATCAAGGCGAAATGTTGTAAGGTTACTTATTTTATACAAGTTGATACAAATGGATTCCATTTTATCATTGAATTGTTCATATATCTATTTGAGTAATTCTATTTTCAAATTCCTTGATCACTGAGATAGATTAGTGTTTTATAAATTATTATATCTTGCAGGTGATTTTAATCCTTTTATTTGTCTTTGATTATAGGTCTTTCATGCTGAAGTGACTGGATAGAAGATTACAAAAATCATTGGACTTTAGGTAGGGGCATGTCCCCATACCTTTTTAATTAATAATTTTGAATCACAAATTATCTACAAAAAATGGTTTGCATTTAGTTTTTTATTTCTAGATATCCTTAGGATACTAGGGAGATAATTCTTGTCTTCAAGAAGGTCTTATCCACATAACACTCTCCTTGAAAGGAGGAATCTTGTCCCTCAAAAATCCCTCAAATAGTGGATATGTTTCCCAACACTGGGAATTTTCATTAAATGACAGGGAACACATTCCTAGATTTCCTCAATCATTGTAGCTCAAGAATATCTCTATGAATTCATGATATTATGTTCAATTATAATCAAATCTTGATCTTCCTATAGTAGGGAGAAAGTTCCTAAATTATTTACTGTACTGAATCTTCATAATTTTCCCAATATTCTAACAATATTATTCAAAAATATGAAATTATCTCAAAGCCTTCCTAATGAACACATTAAATATAAAAATATTCCATCTAATGAAAAAAGAGAGGTTTAGTTTGTTGAAGGATGTCCATGTTTGGTTTCTATTATATTATTTCCACGATTATAAGTAGGCGTGAAGTGGGGGGTAAGATGGGGTCGATAGTCCCCCTTTGCATGCCTTGGGCATAGCAGGGGGGTCACAAGGGGGGCGGAAGCATCCCCCTCTGTTTAGGGGTTTTGTAGGGAGTGGGTATCCCCCTGCAGAATGTCTGGGTGAGCGCCCTGGGAAAAGAATTTTGGTCCCTATTTTAAGTTGGCGGACCCTCATATGGTTTTGTGCATGGGTTTGCACATGGTTTTGGGTCATGACAATTTTGTGCCCCTAGTATTTTGTAGGCTCGGTCAAGGGAAATACGGTTATGTTTTAATCCAAGGTTTATTAATGCTTCAACATATATGTGTTGTAACAGTGAAAGAAATATAATGAGAAATCAAGCTAGTAGTCTAGATTTGGGATCCAGGGGAAAATATCTGTGTGTATATTTTTTATTTTTTATGCTCTTGCTATTGTTTATTTTCTATTTTTTAAAAGATCGAGAAATTTAATGCTCAAAGTTTTGAGTTTTGTAAGCTCAAGATGGAGGATCTGCTAGTGGATAAAGATTAGTGCATCATGGTAGATCTTAGTACTAAACCAACGACAATGTCAAATGAACACTGGGTGAAGTTGGATCGGAAGGCAAAGAGAATAATACATATGTGTATCTCAGGTTCGTTATTGTTGAATGTATCTCAGGAAGCTACAATGAATACTTTGTGTGTCAGGTTAGGGACTTTGTACCAATCTAATTCTCTGGTGAATAAATTGTTCTTACGGAAAACGTTGTATAACCTAAGAAGTAAGGACGGAGACTTGATGATAGAGAATTTCAATTCCTTCAATACTGTGCTAAGTCAATTTTCATATGTTTATATTAAAATATCAAATGAAGTTAAGTGCACCAGTTTGTTGTGTTCTCTACCAGCTTCATGGGACATTTTGGTTATTGCAATAGGTAACTATACAACTACCTTGAATTTTGATGAAATTGTCTTAGCCTTGCTATCGAAGGAAATGAGACTGAGAAATATGGAGGGCTAGAATGGAGATGCCTTATCTGTACAAGGAAGATCTCAGAACAGAAAAAAAAATAATTTTTCGAGTGGGGGATATAAATCTAGAGGGAGATATAAATTCCCAGCAAATGCTATAAAGGTGTGGTGGAAATGTGAAAATGAAGGGAACTTCAAAAAGGACTACAGATCTAAATATCCTAATAAAGGAAAGGGATCTGATGATGCTCCTTCTATAGAGGAAAAAACCACCTCAGATAAAAGTGGGGATGTGTATTTGGCTTCTTCTTCAAACACACATGTAGATCGTGAGGCATGGTTGATTTACTGAGGTGCATCTCTCCACTTCACTCCCCATAGGGAGTGGTTCTGTGGGTATGAGAAGTATGATGGTGGTGATGTCTTCGTAGGGGACGATAGGAATGCTAGAATTTCTCGAAGTGGAAAATCCTAGTTGAAGCTCGAAGGTGGAAGGATTATAACACTTACTAGTGTTCTACATATTCTTACATTGGCCAGGAATTTGATTTTTGTAAGCAAGATGGATGATGCAGGTGTAAAAATAGTGTTTGATAAATATACCTGCAAGATGCTTTGGGGAGCACTAGTATTAATGTGGGGATCTCGGATTGGAACTTTGTACTATCTTTAGGGTAGCATTGTTATTGATGGGTGCAAAAGTTATGTGGTTCTTGAAACTAAAGCAGAAAACCTAGAAGCCTCTGGTGAAAAGACATGCTATGCAATAAAAGGCTTGGACATATTGGAGACAAGGGCTTTTGGATACTGCATCGCAATGGTATGTTATAAGATATGTCTAATTTCTCTATGGATTTTTATTTCTATGAAAAATGTGTATATGAGATGCAAAATTGGGTGAGTTTTCCTTCTGGTGCTAAGAGGGTGAACAAGGTATTAGAGCTTGTGCATGGTGATGTGTTTGGACCTGTGTCGGTTCCATCACTAGGTAAGTCTGTGTACTATTTTTCATTCATGGATTACTTCTCAAGAAATACATGGATATATTTATTAAGGAAGAAATATAAATTCTAATTTAAATAATTTAAGGCTCTGATAAAGAAAAGTATAAAGGTGCTGAGGAGAGATAATGACAAAGTGTTATGCAAGAAGGAATTTGGAGAGTTCTATAAGAAGTGTGGTATATCACAGTAGAATATTATTCCATACATACCTCATAAAAATGGAGTTGTGAAAAGAATGAACAAAACGTTGATGGAAAAGGAAGGAAGAATGCTCAGTGGTACCAGGTTAGGACAGGAATTGTAGGCAGAGGCAATGGAGACTACATGTTACCTAGTCAACAGATCATCCTCATTAGCATTGGAGGATAATAATCCACATGCGGTATGGACTGGTAAGAAACCCTCTACTTCACATCTGAGAGTATTCAGAAGTGATGCATCTATACATGTTCCAAAGGAGAAAAGGACTAAGTTGGATAATAAATCTGAAAGGTGTATCTTTATTGGGTATAAGGATGGTTTAAAATGTTACAAGCTTTGGAACCCTGAAACAAGGAATGTTGTGTACAACCAAGGTGTGGTGTTAAGAGAGGTGAAATATTCTGTTAAACATGAAGTCCTACCAAAATAACCTAAGAAGATAGAGTTTGAGATAAAGGAGGATGAATCTGACGCTACAACATAACAAGACTCGAAAGAGGAAGAGCCACAAACTCTAGTTGTGAGAAGATCAATTCATGAAAGAAGGAAACTAGAAAGGTAAGTCCATCTGCTTTTTGTTCAAAATTTTCTTTAACTATCACTAATGATGATCCCATAACTATCAGGGAGTCGATGGATTGAGAGGATGGAAAAATCTAGAAGGAGGCAATTACTGACGAAATGGTATCCTTGCACAAAAATGAGGCATGCGATTTGGTGGATTTGTCAGCTAGAAGGAAGCCCATAAAGAGAAAACGAGTGTTTAAGAAGAACATGACTACAGAAGGAAAGGTGGAGAAATACAAAGCTCAGTTGGTAGAAAAAGGTTATTCCCAGATGTCGGGAATCGATTTTGGTGATATTTTTTCTCCTATTTCCAAGGTTACTTCTATTAGATTAATTGTATTTGTTGGTGTTGCATTTTATTTTGAGGTAGCATAGAAGGATGTGAAGACAACATTTCTTCATGGGGATTTGGAAGAGGAGATCTACATGAAGAAACCTAAAGGCTTTTCGCTGAAGGGTAATAAAGAACTAGTATGCAGGTTAAAAAAATCCATGTAAGAGTTAAAACAGACACCAAGGATGTGGTATTAGAAATTTGATACGTATATGTAGGGACTTTGCTTCACCAGAAGCAAAGAGGATCATTGTGTGTATTTTAAATTAATTTTTTGCCATGTTATTTATTTGGTATTGTATGTGGATGATATGTTGTTGGTTGTAAATGACAAAGAAATTATCCAGGATTTGAAGACCCAGTTATTCTCCAAATTCAACATGAAGGATCTTGGTGTTGCAAACTATATTTTGGGCATGCAAAGTAAGATAGATCGGCAAAGAGTAATATTTGGTTAAACTACAGGAGCTATGCTGATAAAATATTGTAGAGGTTCAATATGCAGGATAGTAAACTGGTGGAGGTTCCAATTCCTATAGGTGTAAATCTATCTACTGAATAGTGTTCCAATACATAAGAAGAAGAGGAGTATATGTCCCATGTTCCGTATGCAAGTGCAGTGGGTAGCCTGATGTATGCAATGGTCTATACTAGACCATAATTCTCACATGCAGTGGGAGTATTAAGTGCATTTATGTCAAAACCAGTGAAAGAGCGTTGGACAATAGTGAAGAGGGTTTTTAGATATTTGCGTGGCACTAGTGATTATGATTTGTGTCACTAGGGAAGACTAGTTTTGGACAAAATTTTGGACATCCATGGTTTTGTTGATGCAAACTGGGTTGTATATCTCGACCAAAGAATATCTACAACTAGGTATTTTTTAATCCTATTTGGAGGTTCAGTCAATTGGATGAGTAAAATACAATCTATAGTTTCTCTTTCAAATACATAAGTAGAATACATTGTAGCCACTCATGCAATCAAGGAAGTAGTTTGGTTGGAGATATTGTGTTGAAGTATGGGGTTGGTGCAACAAGCTATAAGGATAGATTGTGATAGCCAAAGTGAAATTTTCTTAGCTAAGAACCCTGTTTATCATTCAAAGACAAAAAAAATTGATTTTCAGTATCACTTTGTGAGAGATATGGTTGAGGATAAAAAGGTGTTGCTGGTAAAGGTGGATACTTTGAAAAATGTTGCAGATGCATTGAAAAAGTATATGCGCACTGAAAATTTATCTTTTTGTAGAGAAACAATGGGCACTACAGGGCTAGACTAGTGACTAAGCTCTCTTATGGCCCCCTATGGAAATAAAAAAACAAGAGGGAGAATGTTGGGTTTGTTCTATATTCTTTCCATGACTAGAAGAAAGTGCGATTGGGGGGGGGGGGGTATAGGTGTGGCAGTTGCCCCCCAAGCATAGTAGGGGGGGGGGGGGAATTCTCCCTATCTAGGGGTTTTGCAGGTGTAGGATAGACCCCTACATGGGTTCTGGGGAAGCACCATGGGAAAAATTTGTTTGGAACCTATATTAGGTGGGAAAACCTGCCTATGGTTTTGTTCATGGGTTTGCACATGGTTTTGGGGTGTGATGTTTTTTTTCCCGTGGTATTTTATAGATCTAGTCAAGGGAACTATGGCTATGTTCTAATTCATTGCTAATTGATTGGGGTTTATGAATGCTTCGAAATTTATATATCTGTTGTAACTATAAAAGGAATATAATGAAAAATCAAGCTGGTAGGTTTGATTTGGCATCGAGGGGAGAACACTTTGTGTATATATGTTTTATGTTTTATGTTTTATGCTCTCGCTATTTTTTATTTTCTATTTTTCTAAGAATTCATTTGCAGATAATTTCTATATAGGGTTAAAACCTGCAGGCCATAGGGGACTTAACTTATGTCTAATTTGTAGAACAAACATACCCCCTACTAAAATTGTTGCTCATCCTCTGAGAAACTTAGTGACCTATATGTGCATCATTCATGTCCCTAATGGCCTCCTTAACATCTGAAGATACCTCACAAGGAATTTTCGTACATATTCTCTTTCTCCATCCTCTTCCTATTCTTCCCAAACTTCTTCATCTCCTTCTTCTTCTTCTTCGTTGTGGGAAAGGAAATTCTCTATTTCTAAAAATAATTTCAATTCCTTTTCTTATGAGGTTTGAATCAAAGAATACATCCACATTTCATTTTTATTCATAAAATTTTATAAGAAGTGTCCCATAGGTTTTATTACTGGAAAAAAAATGAAGATTCTGTAGCCTTTTTGTGTACATATGGAAAGGATAAATATGTATTTAACCTTCCTTTGGATGTTTTCCTTAGAATCCTAGGATTTCGGGTTGAAATTGCTCAAAATCAGGGTCCTTTGTGGCTCACTGGACTTTCGTGTAGCACTTTGTCTTCTCCTGTAGAATATAGGTCCTTTCTTGTAAAAATTATGTTTCCCTTATAGAAACCATGCCTAATATTGTAGCACCGAAAAATAAAATATATATCTCTTATGTAGCATCCTAGATAATCCCTAGTAGCATCTAGCTTGACTTTTGATGCCTTAATGAGCCTCTCTAACCATTTTAGGAATGAACATCGATACATCTGAATTTAATCATTGTTATTTTATTTCTTTATATGGTAGTGGGATCGGTGTTCTTGTTGATATGGTCCAATTCCTTTGTAATTATCACTTTCTTTAATTTGGATTTTCCACATTTCATGAGTGAGGGAGTTGGTTTCAGTTAACTGGTTGAGGGTCACTGAGATATTTGACCCATCCTTAGCTTATAAAGCCTCATATCTCATGCATTGACAATAACTTTCTAACCATAACATGCTCAATAGAAGAGGTATATACTATTTCATACCTGTACATAATTTTGATATCAATTTCCTAGATATGGTTACATGTTGTACGTGGGCCATATACATCATGATATCAGAGGGAGTTCACCCTTTTTCTGCTCCTGGTGCATGTCTTTAGAATTTTATTATACCTTGATTGGTAACTTTTTTATGTGTGTGTAGGTGCCTCTCTGATATCTAATATGTTGATGCTAGTGAAATTCCTTCTTAGAGTGCGATGGCCTCTTCATCATGTCACCTCACAAGTTTTCCTATCTTCTAGGATGATCAAT